>JAUBOD010000001.1:6196725-6209696 GCA_032353885.1 Nothura maculosa
GTGCTGCCATCTTCAAAAATGAGTATCAACATATGTCACAGCAGAGAGTGAAAGAAAAAAATCAGTAGAGAAAAAAAGTTAAATTTTACTATCCAAACAGAATTTAAATATAATTTAATATTTGTCCTCTTTTTTTCTTTCCTGAGAGTAATCAGTTCAGGCTTTTCATTCTAGACAATGGAATTAAAACATCTTTTAGCTGAAGGTAATTACTCATTATCATAATCTTCAGAAGAACCTCCTCAGACGGACATGAGTGTACCTGGGGATCTTCAATCAGATTGAATGGATATTTTCTTCTTGCTAATTAAAGCTAGACAGTTTGGTGTGAAACAAATTAGCAAAACCTGGTTATTTTATGAAATGATAATGCAGTTCTTTATTAACACATCTCTATCTAATTGAAACCCAATATATCATCCGTTATGAAATGCATGCTGAAGAAGAATAGCTTTTTGAGGACTATGAAGTATTTCATTTAGGAGGTGGAAACTCACACTGATACTGCAGAAAGTCATGTATCTCCACTTCTTTGAGAAATGCATCTAGAAAATGATCATATTTCCTACAGCACTAAAATTTCATTTAGGTGTGTATTTACACTGTAACTGTAAAGACAGACAACTTTCCCGGGAGATAGAAGGAATTCAAAGCAGCAGTAATCCCCTCTCCCACAGTCACTGTCCTCATGGCAGAGGTGTGCACTTGCTGCCGTGTGTTGTGGGACTGGCTCCGCTGCTGCCTGGTCCTTCTGTCCACATCAACACAATTAAATGTTAGCTACAGATATTTCTGCATTCCAAATGTTCCACTACTTAAATGTTTAAACTGTTGAACCAAAAAAAAAAAAAAGGAAAAATTATAGGAAAATGCAGCATACGTATGTCTGCATTGTTTTTTCCTCTTTTTGTTTATTTGTTTGTTTTGCTATTACCATATACAGCAAACATTAGCTTGAGGCATTTTTTTCATTTGAGAAATCTCACATGAATTAGGCATAAGGCATTTTGTTTTCAATGTTAAAATGATTGCTTCCTTGGAGAACCGTGTGAATTTAAATCTACCTGCAAGGATAGTCATATGTGAACAAAATTACAGCAGGCAAAATTAACAGAGAGTTGTTTAATTCATATCACGTTATGTTAATGTTAAGGTCAACCAAGACAAAGCTTCTCATATCTTGCCAGTGATATATAACATTTTTGTGGTCCTATATTCTGCATTCTTTGATATCACTAACTTCGTACCATCATCCTTATTCCTACAATGTATATAGCACCTATTAATTTTGATCTATGTCATGTTATTGGAGGTCCAAATCAGCACTTTCACAGGAGATAGTTATTTAGTGCTGTAATCTGGCTGCCTATCTTTTCATTTATTCTGTTCATTTAGATAAAATCTTATATTTCTTCTATTTATAGGGGCACAAATTCAAAGTGCATAATTTGATTTATTAAAAAAATACATATTTTTTCAATATTATAATTGCAATAAATATTTCAGTATTTATTTATTCACTGAAAAACTCAATGACTTCCATTTCCTAGGAAAAAAAGGAAAAAAGATTAGCTCATATATAGGTCATTCCAATCTTCTGGACTTTTCATTTTCCTCACAGATCAACTGAATCATCTGATGTCATCATTTCTACTGCAAAAGACTTGTATGTAGACTGAATGCTGTATTGATGTTTTTGCTAATTTGATCCCTGACCTGACTCCTTGTGTTCTCATACCTGTTTTTCACAGAATCCCAGAATCACAGAATCGTTGAGGTTGGAAGGGACCCCTAGAGATCACCCAGTCCAACCCTCTACTCCAGCAGGGACACCCAGAGCACGGGGCACAGGGCGGCATCCAGGCACCTTTGGAAGATCTCCAGACAAGGAGACTCCACAGCCTCCCTGGGCAGCCTGTGCCAGGGCTCTGGCTCCCTCACACCAAACAAGTTCTTCCTCACATGCACATGTTGCTGCCTGGGTTTCAACTTGCACCCATTGCCCCTTGTCCTGTCACTGGCCACCACCAAGAAGAGTTTGGCCCCTTCCTCCCTACATTCTCCCCTCAGGTATTTGTCCATATTAATCAGATCCTCTCTCAGTCTTCTCCAAACTAAACAGGTCCAGCTCACTTCTAGTCTTTCGTCATACGAGAGCTGGTCCAGTCCCTTAATCATCTTTGTTGCTCTCTATTGGTCTCTTCCTGCAAGCTCCACATCCCTCTTGTCCTGGGGAGCCCAGAGCTGCCCCAATACTCTGGGTGCGGCCTCCCCAGAGCTGAGCAGAGGGGCAGGATCCCCTCCCTGCCCCTGCTGGCAACATCCTCCTGATGCAGCCAGGAGCCCATTGGCCTTCTTGGCCACGAGGGCCCTGCTGCCTCATGGGTAACTTGGTGTCCACCAGGACTCCCAGGTCCCTCTCCGTGGAGCTGCTCTCCAGCAGGTCAACCCCTAATTGGTACTGGTGCCTGAGGTTATTCCTCCCCAGGTGCAGGACCCTGCGTTTTTCCTTGTTGAACCTCATGAGGTTTTTGATATATCATTTCCAACCTCTCTTCCATAATAAAATGTTCTGAGCTGTCTACCTATCTACAGGTCTAGATCATGAAGGACTAGGTTCTTGACTAGATTTTTACTACACAAGCCAGTCAGATTTGTTTTAATGCATGTAACACCATTTTATCTTTGTATCTATTTAAAAAGATTTATTACATGAAACTACATGGTTACTTACAAATAAAATTCAGTCTGTGCAATTTTAATGAATCGACACTACTGAATTAATGCTTTCTTTACATACCAGTTAAAACGTGACCTAGCAGAAGCTCTTAAATGGATGTTTAGCTTTACATCTGTGAGTTGCCCTATTGCCACCAGTTAAACCACACAGAGACACATACAGAATGTTCTTAAATGATTTTCAATGATAGTGCTCGTGTGGTCTGTCTTGTAGAGGAATACCCAGTCATGTCTAAGGCACAGAGCCATCATGCTATCAGTATGGTTGAATTTAAAATCTTTAAATGCTAATTTCTATAGACTATCACCCTTACATATCTTTATGATGTAGACTCTTAGCCATGATTTAACTAGTCAGCAGAGAATGAATCAGTTGCAGGTACCATTGTATTAAATGGACATTGTCTGAATGCGCATCTCAGATGGCCTTGGTAACAAGTGCAATTTAGCTCTATATAAATCCAATGAATACTTTATTTGCTTTAACACCCTAAAGAGTAGGTGTTTCATTTGAAGGCAAATTCAGGCTAGGGAAAAATCTTAGTATGTACCATTATACTGCTCCAACCTTTAGGGCAGCGGGAAACACACAGCCCCATGGGTGCTTTGGGACCATTTCTTAGCTGCTGTGTAGTTTGTCTGCAGTTCCTTCTCACCTCTGCTTCTTCAGGTAGACATTTGTCATTCACACTGTGTATTGTATGGAGGATTTGGATATGAAGTATATAAGGTCCTTAATTTAAAGAATGGTTTTGAAGCTCCCAAGGAACATGCAGTAGATCTTAAGTAGTGTATGAAGACTTTAGTCTAGCTGAGGCTTCACTGGGCATTTCAGTGGTGTATGATAAATTGCCGTCTGAATGAAATTTAAAAGGACCTTATGATTGCTTGTCATTTTACCATTTTCTAATAATTAATATTCAAACTGGAGTGCTTTCTTTGTCACAGTTAGGAATCTTCAAAATTATAGGCATGTTCATGTAATTCTGTTCTGTGAACATTCAGTTACCTGGTGAAATTCCAATAATTTTAATAACTCATACACTATCTTCAGGCATAATCAGTTGTGACTCAGGAAGTCATGAGTCCTGAAAAGTTTGTAAACAGCATTTTGTTCACGCTGTTTTGAGTTCTAAAAAGTATTTGTCACAGTATGTTCTGAACGTATCAAATGCCAGATTAAATAGATGAATGGTAACAGAGGATCTGAAACTCTAAATGGTATCTGCAAATTACCATAGCCAAGAAATTATCTTGTTATTAGAATGCAGTGAAGGTCTTGACTAGCCCTAATTAAACTTATAGTATTCTTTGAGGAAGCCTCTAGAATTGGCAAAATTCAATGAATTATTTTGTAATGACTAAAAAACATATAAAACTTTCTGAATTGTTGAATAAGCAATTATCTGTGCAGCCTTTAATTCACTGACATTAAAGATATTATCATTTCCATTTTAATCCTCACTCTTTCAGATTATTGGTCTTCCAAACCTACTCTTGCAGAAAGCATATGTTCTCCATTCCCACAGACTTGCATTGAATACTTCACTGTTAGGATCTGAACAAGACAATCATTAGTATTTCTTCCAAGATTTCTTCCCCAGGGAAGTGTGCTGCTGTGTACATGTGTGTTGGTTGTCTGATGTACCATGTCATCAAAAGAAGGCTTTCCTTTTACAGTGTGAGAACTTGAAGTCCATAAGCAGATTGAGTAAAATTGTAAGGATTCAGTAACTCAGCCAGTAGAGGGAACTCTAATACAGTAGGTCGCGGAAGACCTGTGATTCCAGAACAGGTAGCAAGTATCACAAATACAAGACAATACAAATGGTAAAAATGTTTATTTGTCCTATGTCATTTGTAAAGCAAAGTTCCTATGCGTCTTGCTAATTGATTTAGTTAGCAAGTTCTCACTGGCTTATTTCCTTGCCTTTCATTATCCTGGTGTACTCTATTTACACATATGTTCACGTAGGCCTGCCTAGTTTAAGGGATGGGTTGCCAGCAATAGTATCCTAAGGTTTTTTTGCTTCATAAATATCAAGTACCATTGACTGGTTGCAATATGGCCAGAGTAAAAAATGATAATTTTGTATTTTTGCACAAGATGTCACAACTATGGCAAGACAGAAGCTTCTCTTAGAACCAGTGGCAGGTCCTTGAGAGGACAGAGGATCGCTTTACAATCCAAAGGCGGAGAAGTTACCGAGAATAAGTTGGAAGTCTCCATTCTATGTAAGGGGAGATTAAGTAAGAATGAATAAGAATGGAACTTGTGAGATCTTTTGTTTGTTTTTAGTTTTTTTTTTAAAGGATGCTTTTTAAAAAATACATTTTTTTAAAAAAAAAACAAAAAACTTTGCCACCTAATATTTAGAGTAAATTTAGTTTGTTAGATGAAATGTCACATGTTGCCATGCAGGTTGGTAACTAAATAGGTTTCTTAGAGGAATACTTTCTTGTTTCTTCTGAAATGGTACAAGTAGGCATGAAGTAGCTGTAACAGTTCCTTGTGGCAACTCAGACTCAAGATCTGTCCAAAATCTGTCACAACCAGATAGCCTTAGCTTTGCTCTACACTACAATGAGACACTTGTGAAATAAGTGAAAAGTTTTTAAAGCTTCTGCAAAGCTAGGTTGGGATGTACAGTATGAAGATCTCATGGGAGAATGAGATCAGTTATATTATTTTAAGGAGTACTTTTTCCCATCAAAAGGATGAACTTCTGTGCATATTTCATATTTTACTGTTTCCAGTGTCAGCATTTTAGACCCTGTATGATGTTGTACAATAGAACAAAAATTTAACTTAGTAAAAACTTCCACTGGAGGTTTTCAAGATCCCTTGCACTGATTTTTGTTTATATATTTCTGGGGACAACTAGTGAGTGTCAGGCAGTCCCACTGCATCATTTTGATCAAATAACACCCATATTGCAGCAAATTTGTTCTACAATAAAGGACTTCATCTAGTGTTGAACTCAATGCCTCCCGCAAGATGTTACTCACTATGAACTAAATTGTTATTGACAAGAGATGGATGGGGAAAAAACAGCAGAAAATGTCTAAGAACTTATTCTCATGACTTGTTTACCAATGTTCGTCATGGGAGGAGTGTTATAATGATGCAAGATTGCTTCTCTGACCTTGCATTTCCTGGAGAATATTTCTCTTCTTTTATCATTTTGACTAGTTGCAGAGGAAACCTTTACATTTCTTGTGCTACAAAGTTTTCTGTATATGCAGAACAAGATGTATTTGTGCAGATAGACTGTCAGTTTTTTAGTAGTGTTTCTGCTACTGCTGACATGTAAAATATTTCTAACAACATTGTAGCAATTGATCTGGATTGTATTGTGTTATTCCAAAAGATGGAAAGGTTAATAATTTCCTAAAGTAAATGCACATCATAAAATATTAAAGGATATGTGTAAAGGAGCCATGTACAAGACAGGTAATTTGATCTCCATTAAATTATTTACAATACATTCTCGTTCAAGTGGGAACTAATGATAAGCAGCCAGGTGAAGCTTTGTACATTTGATTAATGGACTAATATTAATGATTTCACTTGATTGATTGAGTGGATTTTCTCCTGGTTTATATATGGAGCATTTTATAATTTGTATGTTGAAATGAAGCTTGGTGTTTATACAGGCAATGCATCCGTATGCAAATAGACAGATAAAGAGGGACAGATGCTAAAATCGTTTTTTTGCATCTTTTCAGGGTGATCAATATGCCATTTTTGAAGAAAACATTGAGGTGTTGATAAAATTGTTTTTGAGGTGTTGAGGTGTTGATAAAGTTGATTTGTTTGAAATGTTACTAATTGATAGATTATACTATACCTAATAGGCAGTTGATGTCAGTGACACATATGACTGAATGGCTGAATCTGATCTATTGGAAAATATACAGTAGGCATTTTTAAAGCTGCTACTCCTAGCATATGATTTGATTTGTTATTCACTGAAGCATAGGCTAAATCCAATATATTAATCAACAGTATAATTTTATATAAATTCTATTATTCTGAACCTGGGTTTTGTTTTCTACATTCGTATTTGTAATACAGTATGCATTGGATGTTTTGTATCAGAAGATATGCTCACATTCTGAACAAAGGGTAGATCTAGAGCTGTTGCTTTTTTGAAGTCCAAATCAAATGAGAAACGAAGTGTTTTTCTGGCATGGTATATTACTCTTCATAATTGTGGTATGTAAATGTCACATCATTTTCTCAATTAGGTGTAAAACCATTTGTCCTGTTTGCTGAGTTTAGACTGAATGCTCCAATCGGTGCCTCAGAAGAGCTCTTGGCTTCTGGCACCTCTTCCCAGGCATTTTTAATCTTCACTTCTCTCTGTGGATGCTCCCCTAAACAATCCGAGACAGCAAGATAGTCTTGTAACAGTTACGATGCCCTAAGCCACGTACCTGCTCAAGTGGAAAATCCAGAGTGCCTGTCTGTTCCCTACAAACCTTTAAATAACCCAAATTGATTCAGCCACCACAGCCTCATGAATAGGTAGGTCTGTGACTTTTGCAAGTATCACTAATGGGCATTAGCATGATGTTCCAGAAACTCTAGCTAACATTAAGTATATGTCTTTAAGCTTCAGTGTAAGCATAATAAAATGTTTATTTTTTTGCCATGTGAAATGGGATTACTTTTCACAATTATTTTGAATAACAAACAGATCAGAAATGAGAATTCAGTAATCTTTAACCTCTGCTAACTGGTTCAACCCAGTGGCATAAAGGAATGTAAAAACATAAAATGTGAAGGAGAAAATCAATATCTGATCAATTAATCTCAAAGGCTAAATGATGTGGATGAAAATAGCTGCAATTCCGTTTATTTTATATTCCAAACTGTTCAGTCCTAAATGTTTGCTTGGTGGAAAATGAAAATAAATCTACAATAAAAATTGGAAATGTAAATATGCAAACTATATAGCTAACTCAGTCCGTAGCAGAAAGGAAAAAATATACACATTAAGTATTTTCAGTTTCCATTTCTGACTGTGTTTTGATTATTCTTCAAATTAAACATGATGCTATGGTGAAACTTAGGAGTATTTTTTTTACTTACTTCTGAGGCTAATCAGCACCTAACAGTATCATGTCCAGTTTGCGGTAGATACAAAATCTATTCCAAGTACTTATATTATGAAATAATCATGTTATCTGGGAACTTCACAATTTTTATTGTGTAGAATCTCAGCCTGTTTGTAAGAGAGTATAATTGGCAATATTATCTTGATAACAAATTTAAGCACAACATTAAGAAATGGTTAGGAAATAATGACTAGTAGGTCTAGTGTGTTTCAAGGTATTTTTTCTAGTTTTGTAATATGTTTTGAAGTAATTTGTTATTTTTTTCTGTCTTTATAGATAGCAAAATCTTTCATATCCGGTCCATTTAGCCAGCTCTCTGACGAAGAATTTGATTCCCACTACCTACCTTTATAATGCAAATTCTACAACTGAACTAGCCCCTAGGCTCCTGTTCTGGCCCTTGGAGAGAAATGTACTTTTTAGCAAGATTAACTTGATTAAAAGTGGAATCTGTAGCACCTACAGTGTTTTCTCCTTCCTGGAGGAGACATTTTCATTTTGTTTTGTGTTGTTTTGTTTTAAAAGCAGAAGCTATATGACTGGAATAGACAGGTAGATTTTATATTTTTCATACTCATGTCTTGTTAGGCAATCTGCTGAAGGTGATGCCAACCTTTTCTGGCATCTTTTTTTCCAGATGATATGTGAAGTCTTGAGACAGAAGACTTTGCTGTATTTCATGAGGACCCTTAAGTCACCCAGGGTGATAAATTGTGTACCCAGAAGTATCAGTGAGAAGGCTCTAGTTTGTCAAGATTTATAACTTAGTCCAGGTTAATCTTGTAGAGTGACTCAAAGAATATGTGATTCAACAATGAGCTTTTGATTCAAGGATCCTTTTCCTTCATTTCAGCCCTAAAAAAAGCAGAATTCTTTCTTTGCATCCCATTTTTATTCCTGGATCTCAGTTCAAGTTCTAAGGCTTTGAGTTGTTGAAACGTGACCTGTTTCTGTCTCAGACTATCTTTAATTCCCCCTCTCTAAGGAATCTAAGAAAGACAACTCTTAAGAATTGTGGAAATTTTTAAAAATATGAAAAGGGAAAAGACTGAAAATACTTACAAGTGGAGTGATTTTCTGCACCTGGTAGTTGTGTTCATTAATTATGAATCATTTCTTTGTCCTCTCAAAGTCACTGAAACTACTCAGTTGAGTAATAAGCAGTATAAACTCAGAAAAACAGTTTTCAACAGAACAGACAATGTAATGAGTTAAAAATAAGTTGTGGTATCAGCGAATAGAAATGAAGGAATAGAAATCTCAAGGAAAATTCAGAAAAAAATAGAGAATAAGTATTATATGGCTATTAAATTTAAAAAGTAGCAAAAGATTTAACACCAAGAGGCAGATGATCAGGAACTATGCTGCATTAGTACATTTTAAATATGAGTTTAGTGCACTTGTAACATTTTTTAAAAATACATATTAAGTGAAAATCAAATAAAATTATGGAATTTACAGACTTCATTTTGTAGTCTTGCATGTTCAAAACTTTAGAATTTCCCTCCTCCTTATGTGTTTTCGCAGGCCATTTTATGGTGAGTAATTTGTGAAAACTTGCGGTTCTAATGAATGCAGCTGCCATTATTGTACAGCTTCACAAATAATTTTATGCCTGTCATGAAAAAAAGGATGCACATGTTTATTGACAGCAAATGGGAAAGGCTCAGGTGGAACTCAAAGTTTGGCATGAAGTAAGTGCTTTTCTTTGTTGTCGTCATTAAACAAATTAATTATTTAATTAATTAAGTTTCACTAATTACTAAATGTCATACATATTAGAGATTGAAATAAGAACTTTAATCAGGACTATAATCTTATTAAATTGCCATGCAAAATAAATATTGAATATTGAAGATTTGATACAGATAAAGTGTTAAGAAATTTGCTGAACTGCAACACTAGTAAAGCTGCAGCAAACAAAGATTAATATTTCATCTATATAGAGTAGGGACAGAAAAAGGAAAAAAAAGAAAAGCAAATGGAAATACAAAAAGGACTGTTCCTTCTATTTAGGTCAGCTGCTATATAACAAGGTAACCTGGTTGTTTTGACACTTCTTATTTATTTTAAATATTTCATTTCTTATGTTGAATTTTGAAGTTGACTGGTCATTACTGAACAATGTTATAATTTGGCCAAAGAAAATTGCTTTTTATGTAGTGTGATTTCAATTTTGAATAAAATGCAATGATATTAAAACATTAGTTGGGACCAAAAGCTGTATTATGATGATGGGCTTAATTATACAGTATGAAATTTGTGCTTTGCCTCCTGATATATCAGTTAGATAGGAGTCAGCTTATGAATCAGTTTGGATTCGAATACAAGTCACGAGGGTTCACTTTGCTCTAGCTGTGGGTGACAACCTCACACTCCTTGGAGGGACATTCCAGGGCTCTTCCCAAGCCAGGAAAGAAGGACTTTGCTCTGACTTCCCTGGAAACAGGAGCAGCTCCAGGATTTTGTCATCACTATGGTAACCAGCTCCCACTTCATTAGAAGGCAGGAGAAATGCCTTATTATCATGCATGCTTTGGCAGGACAAGCAGAGGTGAGCACCAGAAGAGCCCAAAGAAGCCAGATGTGGCTGCCCAGGCCACCTGCAAACCCAGGGTGACACACACTGATCATGTGGCCGCTTGAGTGGAGGAGGGAAGGAAAGCATCAGGTCTTGCTCAAGGGAGGATGGATCGTAGCTGTTATCCTGGCGAGTGTTTCAGAGGTTCCTAAATTGTCTCCTGTTTCACACTCAAAACTGCCATGTTTGAGCACTGAAAAATATTGTTTCACTTCCAGCTAAATGCACTTTAATGGCTTTTAGACAGCCATAAAACTGTGTAGCAAGCATAATTCTTCAAGCAGGGTGTAGCAGCTACTGTGTTTCTTGATTATCCTGCTGTATCTGATTCTCTACAGATTTCCAGAGCCTCACACTTTTCTAGAAGATATATTTCTAATAAGATGCATTCATTTACTAGCCTTGATATCTTTATGCAGTGCTGCAAGGATCTATCACTCCCTGTCAGTCTATGTTTTATCAGCTCTACCCTCTACATTTTCATAACATGGAGTGAATTAGCTTCATGATGTCCATTAGCTTGGAGGTCACACTTTGCTTTCTCCAACATTTTTTCAATCCCACAAGTAAGTTTGACTGAGGGAAAGTACTGAATTTAGTAAAAAGTTTTATTACCAAGTGAAAAGATAGATAGTTAAAATTATGGGATGTGTAAGCAGGAAAACATATTTTCCTTCCTAGAATTATTAGGAAAAAAATCAGTAGAGATGCATATATATCATTATCGTATAATGTCCATTGATGTCCCATGTGTGTCTAATGTTCCTCAAAATTTAGACTTATAAAGTATTGGTTGCAAATATTTGATGTTTTATTTTAGTAGTTATATTTCTGTAGGAAATGAAAATAGAGTATTTTGGGATAGTGCTAGGTTCAATACTCTTAAATGATATCTTCCTCAAACACATTGCAGAAAAAACATTTGCATATATGTGTTTGCTCTTAATGTTACAGTTAATAAATCTGAGTCTACTGCTGCCCTGAAAACTCCGGTCACTTTGACTTTGCTGGTTGCTTGACTTTCATTAGTATTGTTTACTCCTGCTTCATAAATGAATTGATCAACTCCAGTGATTTTAAAGGCTTTCATGAAGGAGGTTGGATACATTTATTTTCAGCGCTACCTCTGAAGAACACATAATTGTAAAGCTTGATGAGACTCTTGGATGTGACAGCTAATATGGACAAGTAGCTAAAAGAATGAAGTTAAAATATTAACACTGAGGGTTTTTTTTGATTGTTTGATCATTTGATTCAATCATCAAAAGCATTTCTAAGGATCTCTCGTGACAGTTCCTTTTCTGACTAAGTTCCCAAGTAATCCCAAAGGCAATGGCATTTTTGTTAGGTTCAAATACAGTTATATTGCTCTCCACTCTAGCTATCTGACATTTTGATAGTTAAATAGAAGAAACCCATAATCTTAATGGTCATTCTAGGGTCATTCCAATTTCAGAAAACAAGATTGGATAAAAAAATAGTTTGTACTTCTACACATTTCTCTTCTGCTCAGCCTTCCGCTTCAACAGGTAGGTGTTCATGATGCATAGTGAATACCTATTCAAAAACAAAATGAGGATTCATTTACTGAGCTGACAGGGAAATATATTAATACTGACTGATACAAACAGCAAAAGGTTTTACAATAAAAGATAAAAAATAGAAAGAACCTGGACAATATGTGTTATTGTGTGACTGCCCTGAAATTTCATTGTGTCATTTGGTGCTGCATATTATTCAGTGGCGATTAAGTCTTGTTATTAGTTTGCTTTTCACATTTTTTTAAAAAAAAATTAGTGTGAGGGAAGATATTGAGCACTGTAACCTGGAAAAATATCTTACCTGTGATTTACTGTCATATGTGGCTAGAGAACCGATTAGTTTGAAGTAGGGGGGAGTTACAAGGAAGTCTAAACGGAAGGAACCCCTTCAGTCATTTTGTTTTTAAATTACTGCTGAACTATGCTTGGAGTTTTCCTTCTTGATGATGCTGTCTTCATTGGAATGCTGTTTTGACATTTGTAAAGTTTTAGCAAGTGCTTCAGGAAAAGGTCACTTTATAGTGACATTTTCCCTTTTCAGAAACCTATGGAGAGGACACTGAAGGTTTACATGATAACCCGTGGTGGATTTAATTTTTTTCTCCACTGTGTTTTACAATACTTTTGTTTACCAGTTTTGCTTTGTTCTTAAAGTACTGCTGTAACCATTTATTGAAATATGCTTTTCACATAACGCAGTTTTGAATGTCTTTGCACAGCACTAGTTAGGATAATGTAAGATTTTTCTTTTTTCTTCATTTGCAATACTGGAATAGAATATTTATAAAACATGGAACTAAAGTATTAATATCACTGACTTAGTTTCAAATACTCTGGGATAGCTACTGCAAAAGCTCCTCCATGTAGTTCTGTCCCTGTGCAGTATTCAATCCTGAACAGTCAGGCAGTAGCTATATTTGCAAAATATTTTCTTTACCATCCAGCCACTGGGTTCATTTCCATCTGTCACTCTGTTCTGTAATGTT
>JAUBOD010000001.1:6209796-6232179 GCA_032353885.1 Nothura maculosa
AGCTATATTTGCAAAATATTTTCTTTACCATCCAGCCACTGGGTTCATTTCCATCTGTCACTCTGTTCTGTAATGTTTTGAGATATACCAATTTGATTAGAAATTGCCCGGTAACATGTAAATACCTTCTAACACCTTCAGAATTCAGACTTGTCAATGGTACCACCAGATAATGGTACTCTTGTAAGGATATATGCCAGTTTGTGAATATACATCAAAAACCTCTTTTCCATGTTTTCGAAGTAAGAAAACTCCAGTTCACCATCTCTGGCATATTTAGTGAGAAAATTATCTCTCTGCGTAAGATCTCTCAATTGGAAAGAAATATTTCCCCTTCTCAAATTTATAGGTTTATTGGATGAGAAAATATATTGAGATATATATTTTTGTCTGGATATCAGTACATGCTCTGTGTGTGAAAATTCTGTGCCTTCAACACTCCAGGAATTTTACTGGTGCCCTAGTAAAGACAAAACCTATTTCTGTCAAAGAAAAATGGTCCTAACTATATTTTGCAACTGTGGATTTTGCAACGACACAAATGGTATGCATTTAATGATTAAATGAAATAGTCCTTTTGTCATTATGGCCTGTACACCATATGGCAATGTGACAAAGAATCTGAACTGACCTTTTAATTAAAATAGAGGTTCTATCAAATGCAAGATTGTGTGTACATAACTCATTAGAGCTGTCTAATTACCTCATCTGACAGGATAATATGATAATGATACTTTATGTGGCTGGAAGATAAAAGTCTCATGAGCAAAATGTAAAATGGTTCCACTGAATTTGGACAAAAAGACTAGTGAGGACATCTCAATGATTTGAGAGTGATTTGGTCAAATATTATATAGCCACTGTACCATCAGAAAGAGAGAGATCTGATTAGATGTACTTGCTGAATTTGACGGATGAGGAGGATGAAAATGCCTATAGCAGGATTTCTGCATTTCTTGAGAGCCAGCAGACAGCCTTTTGAATGTTCACTTTTTTTCTGAGCTTTCTGCTTTCTTACTTTTGTAGTTTAGGGTTAGAGGAATGATTTTCTATATCTACTTAGTATTATTTGTACACTCATAGAAAATATCTTTGGTTCTATTAAGTAAGAGCAAATATTTTACAAAATGCTTATCGCTCTTCTGGCTGACCTACTTTGTATCACAAGATGTCCACAAATGAAATCTGTGCGCATGTGTAGTTAATGAGAAACACATGGTTATTACATGGATGTGTTCTAACTAGGACAATGGGAATACATGTAGTAAATCTCTTCTGAAGTGCTGGACAATTTCTGTTCTCGACTTCACTGTGAAGTGATACTTTTTGTGGCAGACAGATAATCAGATTCTAGGCAGAAAAAAAAATTACAGATATTTATTTCATTAATCCGTGCTCCGCTATGAAAGAATATGTGCTTGCAGATTTTTATCGCTTTTTCCCTTTTCCCTTTAAACCGCAAAATCTTGGATTAAGAAGTGGACAAAAAAAAAGACAGCAACTGATATTCAGTGTACCAATGCAGCACCAACCTTTTTTTTTAATGTTGAATTTTGCATTTCTTCTTCTAACATAAAATTTAATCAACCAACACAAAAAAACTTTAAAGAGCTTTCCTTGAAACATTAGCTACATTTACCAAAAGCGTGATTTGTAAGATTTGTACTATTTTGACCTAACTTGATTTAATATTATTTCATAGGTTTCTCTTAGTAACCTCATCAACTATTGTAATTTATTACCTTTCATGTTTTTGTGTTTTAGCCAAATGAACAGCTTGCATGAATTATTTATTTTCCATACTAACTAAATAGTTCCATTAGCTATATGAGCCTTTTTTTCATTCCTCAGCTCAAAGCAGTGAAAAATTCTAAAATTATAGCTCAGTGAAAGTCGCTCTTTTTTATTCCTTTCTTTTTATTCTTCCTTGTCACCTCATGAAAATTCAGTAGCGCTGAGAAACCTGCCAGCAGACCAATAGCCTATGTGACCTATTTTACTCAATCCAACAAATGGTTCATCTAATTTGAAATTAACCAGTTGTCATCTGGGGAATTTAAGATTCATATCTGGAGAAGAAGTGGAATCAATTAATTGAAGATTTTTAGCTGAAAGTTTAGCTGAAAGAGCTACAGACTCCCAAATATCTATGTAGGTAATAAATCAGTAAATATTGAGATTGCAGTTTAGTTTTGATTTGATTTTGCTGTAATCATTCAAATTAGATACTTATTCTACATGATCACTTAAACTATTTAATGCATAAATACAAAATTGTTGAAATTGTTGCAAGTGACTGTGTATATAGCTAGCTATGTATGTCCATTTTGCTGTCTCAATCTGTGCCTTGAGTATGGAAAGGCAAATCAATTTCATGAGATTTATAAGCTAGTGAAACAAGACAGAAGATTTAATTGTGCTTCTTTTTTATGCCATTACACTTTTCTTAAAGCTGACACTGATAGATGTCAGCTAGAGCATCTAAAAAGCTCGTAGAAAGCATGAGTTTGAGCTTTCACTAGTCTGAGAGAAAAGAAATTGTATCACATAAGTAAAAGATGTGATCTGTTCAGTAATCCCATGTATTTTGGGAAGTATTCAGAAAAAAATAGCAAGATCAATGGAATTTCTAGAAAATCTGCAATGAAATCCAAATAATCAGAGTGTGTTTGTGGAGCAAAGAAGAAATGAAGAGCTGCCTTGATCATGCAATTATATGCTTATGGGAGAACAAGTTTCTGAAAATAAAAAGCAGAAATTTTTACTTTAAAAGACATAACTAATTCTACAAGTGGGTGTGAAACCAGGTAGACTGAGGATCCGGAATAGCTGTTTGATGCACTCCAGAGAAGATATTTAGTGGATTGCTCAGTTGAATAGACTCTTTCTAGAGTTTCTTGACCATGTTGAATAGATTTTTGTCATTTATAAGAGTAATTCATTACTCTTATGTAATTAAAAGTAATTAACAGATCTTGAGGATGCACAAGGTGAGTGTTAAAGGAACAAGCACAATAAGCAAGATAAAAGCCATATGATGATCTGATGTCCTGTTACACTCCTGGATATTTAGATCCAATACAAACCCACCAAGAGCGTCTCGAAACTAATTAGAAGTGTTCAAGACACCTCTCTGATAGTATTTAGTGTCTATCACTCTTGAGAATTAAGATAAGAATTTCTAAGAAATTTCAGCATAAATTGTGTATCTCCTAATCCAAGTCTATTTTTTTAGACAGAAAAAAAATCTTTTAAAAAGTAAAGAAGAAAAAAAGTCTAAGAAATAATAAACCACCATATATGTATTTTTTTGTATTACAAAAATATTAATATCCTACATGAAAAATGAAAGTTGTTGCACGTGCTTGGAATTAAGATACTAAGAAATCACTGAATCTGTATCTGTACTTCAGAAATAATGCTGCATATACTTTCATGTTAATATGATGATATGCCTTTTTGACTATACCTGGATTGAACAAAGTGTTATTTTCTTTTAGCTGTTTTGAAGTGAACCTCTTCTTTGTTATTCACTCTTTTCTTGTTTGGTAATCTCAGTGTATATGCAGTAACTTGTGGCAAAATTCATGTGGCGCATTTAAGTTCTTTGCAGTATTAAAAATAGTAACAATGTCAGTGAGGTGTAACTAATGAAGTGTTCTGTAAGGAATATGGATTATTCTAAAAAAAACAAATTAAGGAATAAAATGTATTTTAGACATATTTCCTGTGAGGCTTTAAAATATATCAGAGAGTAAATGATTCCTAAATTTTACTGTTTGTCAATATGTTCATCTTCCCTTTTTTCTAAATTCTGGATCATCTCTATCACTGAAATGTGCAGTCCTCTCCAGTGGAGCATTAAAGGTTGATAGTTCATTGGAACACCAGCGGACTTTGTCTGCCAAGTGCCTGGATGATCAATCTATGATTTACTATGTAAAATGCATTGAGATACCTTCAGTATGAAACAGACTTTAAAAAAGACATATATTCTGTGCTATGTAATTCTTTACATAAATATCCTAGGACAGAAAATTTGTTGAAAAGATTATAGAGGAGGTCAGACTAGCTGATCACAATGGTTCCCTTGGGCCATAGAAAAATCTATGACTAAATAAGTAGTAGCAGTTTCTGTAAAGAAATGAAAAGATAGGGATTATTTTAGTACTGCGAAAGTATTGCGTGGGTTTTTTATTTCTAATAAAGTTAGAGAAATTGCAGCTCTCTTTTCACTTATGACATATCATATATATTAATCTCTTTGAATTTTGTTTATCCTGTCTTAGGAGAGTAAGTGAATCGTTTCATCAGTTTTGCATTAATTCAATATGTTCCTTCTCATTTGTAAAGAAAATAGAACCATTGTAATGTTCTCTAATCATTTACATAACATGTTTTTACAGCAGGAAGAAAAACATCCTCAAGCAATAACCTCTGCTGTCTACTGTGAAATTACTAGTATTTATTTAGGGTACAAAGTCTGAAAAAAATGTCAAAAATTCTTATCACAAAACATTTTAGAGAACCTCAGAAGATTATGAAATTTAAGAGTTTAGAAATGGTAGATCTTTTATTTAGATCCCCAATTAGATGTGAATACTCAAGTGCCTGGACCAGGAGTTTAATGTGCAAGTTTAGCTGTTTAATTGTACAAAAAGGAGGAGGGGAATGTATTTTAAATACTTTTTCACAGTGTTCTGTTCTGTTGGTTCTATTGTGTGTTTCAGTTATCAGGAAACTTCTCAGGTGGCTGGCTTAAAATATATATCCTGATATATATCCTGATTAAAATTATAGCATTCAACAACTCTTCCATCCAGTGTAGCCATATTAAATATACCTACCTATATGTTGGTTACAAATATGGGTATATGCCTTCGTATTTCTAGAAGGTTAAGATCCATTAACTTTTTCAGCTCTCTGAAATTAACAGAAAACTTACTATTTCTATGTATTTCAGATTCTTGTTTTTCTGCATTTTTTGCCATAGTTAGCAGATGAAGCTGCACTAAAAGCCTTTAATGATATTAGTAGTATTACTACTGCCCTCCTCATTAATGGTAACAAATACATAGGACCTTGCAAATCATTTTACTGCTATAAAAATTAGTAATGATGAGACTAGGCATAAGCCTAGTTTGTTAAGATTTCTCTTTTTACGCTGCAGCAGCACTGGTGTTGTGATGTGGATTCTTGCAAGCCAAGGATGGGTGATCTTTTCTGGAACCTCAGTGGGAAGGCTGTGCCTGACTTTTAGGCCAAGGCAGTGAGGGATTATCCTGGCTGCTTGCCGTAGCTCTCCCCAACATAACTCTGCTCAGCACAGCGTGTGGACAACTTTTCCCCAAAGTTGGAAAGCTTAATCTTAAGCTTACACCCATTCCCCCTTGTCCTATCACTTGCCACCACCGAAGAAAAGCTAATATTACATCTTTTCACTCACAGGAATCCAGGAATCACTTCTTAGCAGGGCTTAAAGAAGTTCAATGGGACAAAACAATACTATGCAACCATTTGGGAATGGAAATAATGACTACCATAAGCATCTGAAATTCTAAATTGAATTTTACTGTAGAGTACAAAATTATACAAAAAGGCCATAATCCAATCATGAGCAAAGAAGGAAAATAATAAGAGGGGAAGGAAGGAGGGAAGAGGCAGCAGAAGGAGGGATGGAGAGGAGGAAAAGATAGATTGTTACATATAATTAAGACTTTTATGTGTCAACCCAGGTCATATTGCTTACCATCATTTTAATATTTATCAGGTCATTTGATCTGTGTTTATTGTTTGGAATAGTCTTCTTTATAATCTGAAGGGAACTACAAAAAAAATGTGCCAGCTTTGTCTACAGGTCATAAACCTATTTTAACTGACAGGATTTTATGTCTTAAAAGATTATATCTTGTCCCATTAACTCTAGAGAAATATGACATAGAATTTTAAGAATCAGCTTCTGAATTTTCATGCATGTGAAAAAATACACTGCCAAATAAAAGAGTCCATGGAGATGCTCCATTTGCAAAGATCTTCCAAATATCTGCATAGAGATTCAAGCCTAAGCTTAATATCTGAAAATACATTTTCAACAATATGCTGAAATCAGTATTAAAGAGTATTTAGAACACATATTAATATCTGGTCCATGTTTTAAAGATGTTGCTCTAAATTTCATCTTGCTTAGATATTGAGAGTACCAGCAAAGAGTAACAAAATCTAAAATGTATGGGGTTTTTTTCCAGTAATCTGGTTTATTCCACAGGGTGACTTTGAAGACTCATAAAACCATCCTTTCTTAGCCAAATATAACAGGATAATTTGATTTGAAAACAACTATCTTTCATACTATTTACCTTTCTTACACTGCATCCAGAATAGACTGACAAACTGCTTTCTTTCACTAATAAAACCAAGTGGAGGGCATGATTGGGGACCATTAACCTTTAGAGTGCAAAGAGCTTTAAGCTCAAGGAGTATTTCTGAGTTGGCTAGGAGAGCCGTGAAGCCTACACTTTCATCCCTCATCTAAATTGTCTGAATTCATTTTCAGGGCTGGTAAACTGTCAAGTGAATTATGAGACACAGGCCTTGAGGGTTAATTTATAGAAATGATTTTTCACAAATGCTAGAAAATCCACTTTTTTGTTGAACTTACTTGCAAAAGCTTTTACCACTCTCTTATTTTGTCCCATTTCAAGGCCCTATTTCTTCGTTCTTGAAAACATGATTTAGTAAACAGAATACTCCGAAGGTTTTTTTTCACTTCCAAAGAGTTTTTTTTTTTTTTGGCTCAGATGTGTTTGCATTCCTTCTTCAGGTTCAGTGGTAGATATATATGTAAAAAGATGGTTGAGTTGGCTTATATATAATTTTCTAAAGGATGAAAATGTCTCTCGTATTACTGTCAGTACTTCACCTATCAAAGATGAGTTCAAAGGAATAATTCATCTTTTATCTTCTTTTATCCAATGGCTATCCAGATTGCAATTTGTGCTTGGAGGAAAGTATGAGAAAATTCTCTACTAGTTAGTATTCATTATTAAATTCTGGCTGTTTGTTTTCCTAAATATTTGATATATGTAGTATGGAACTGGAAATAGCTTGTCTACGTCTTTTGAATTAAATATTTTGTGTATTTTCAAACAACAAAAAAGACAATATGTCCAGCAAAGACTGTTAACGCAAAACCAATTAATCAGTGATATATTATGTTTAGCTTTCAGTAGATCTCAAATTGACATTAATGTTTAAATATTTTAATGACTGGACATTCAAATGTGCACTGATAACACTGGTTGTTTTACTGAGTGCCAAGATGTAAACACTCTATTGCCTTGGAAAGGTACATGTAGGTAAAACATTTACACTAGTTATTTTGCATATATAACGGTAAACTTGGAGCACTTTAACTTGGATAAAATCCACTTATATACAGTCTTAGTAGTATATATATGTTTGAGGGCTTTGCTCTCAAACGCCGTATCAACAAAATCCTTTTCCTATTAATGCAATCCGGTGCTATGTGCTCTAAGTGACCCTACATGTGCAGGGACTAGATGACCTCTAGAGGTCCCTTCCAATCTTAGGTGTACTATGATTCTATGATTCAATGAAAGGCTGTTGCATGTACAGCAATTGTATTGTAATGTTGCCCTAGAAAGAGTTTAGATTTCTTAGTACAATGTAAGCAACTGAAAATCTGATAGTCTTTGAATAGTCTTGATAAACAGTTTACCAAGCAGACATGGGTTGTGAAAATTGGTGGCACTAAGTGCTTCTTAATCAGAGAAGGAGTACAGTTCCTATCACCAGGTAACTCATGACACTTCCACATTTCCATGTTCACGTCATGTCCAAATATCCATTGTGGCTTCTTCTTTACAAAGAAATCTGTACATCCAAAACAAGTGTTTTCAGGAATGAAACCTGAAAACCTTACTGAATATTCATCATATTCACTTCAGCCTAAGTGTCTAAAAAACTGTCACGTAGGTATGGCATACTGGAAATATTTAATATTTGAAAGCAAAATGCAAAACACAGTAATAATAAACTCAACATATATATCTTGAAATGTCTTTATAGTTTTACATATTTGACACAAAGAAGTGAATTTTTGCAAGGAGAAAAAATTAAAGTAGTTCAGAGAGAACTACTCTTTTAATCTGAGTTTTTTTCCTTATAATGTCCTCCAATAATTGGGATGATAACTTGAAACTTGATTCACTCAGCACCATAGATGATCAGTACTGAAATGCCAAATATTATTTACCTAGATCTTAATCTTATTTATACATGATCCAATCTTGGAAGTGCCAATTCACTGTCTAAAGCAGAGTGCTGTGGAATAGGCTGGTGGAAGCAAAAAACGCTGTGGTTGCCTGGTACAGCTTCCTGTACAACATACTAATGTTTGTGCTTTTGCACAGTACCCACCATCTGCCTTCCCACTCAAAGGTTGTGGTCAGCCCTGTATTTCTTTACTTTGCCTCATAAACATCTTCTGATCTCAGAGGCCTGGGACTGATCTCCATTCTCTCCAAAAGAAGATACTTCAAGATAACTTGGTAGCTCCATAGTAGGGTTGTTCTTCACAGTCATAACACCAAGTCAAGAGTTTGCTAATTTATCCAAGCAAGCCATGCAGCTCCACATCTGTGCAGCACATCCATCTGGTGCAAACTGTCGTTGCTCTATGGAGTCCTGGTCACAGCTTCAATGAAAGGACTGCCTCTTTTCTAGGACTGATATTGCTCTTGTTATAATAGCAAAGCTTCATAAGTAGAATATAGTAGTAAGAGTGAACCAATATAAGAGGGCTGGGACTCCTCAAATATGCACTGCATATTGTAACAATATTTTTCTATTAGTTGCCTATGGAAGTTATAAAGAATAAATTAATTGTGTTTTCTAATTAAGAAGGAAAAAAAAGAAGAAAAGGACTGAATATTTATTCTAGAATTACAGTTTACAGTATTTAAAATGCATGACATGTTACAGTCTTGCTTCCTAATTACTTAGCCCCTGTCACTTCTCATTAGCATGTAAATCATGTTATAAACATAGTAAAGGTGGAGTAAAATATGTCCTGAGGGGAGGGGACATGCTGGAAAATTGCTTTGGGCAGGGTGATGATGAGTGTGTTTCATTTGCAGCTCATCTGTATTCCACTCCCATGGGAAGCTGCATGTATGAGATTTAAAGCAATCATATTTTCTTTGTCCTAGGCTGGAGTGGTTGTTGCACTTAAATCAATCAGCAGGTTTTAAATTATGTACAAGGAAATTAGCATAAAAAATTTAGTTTATATAGAAAATTGAAACTACATTTATGGAGTAATTATACTCTTTTTTTAAGAGAAAGAAAATTTTTTTTATGATCCTAGGTGATTGTCCTAAAAATCAGACTATTTTAATATGATGGTTTGATTCTAGCAATCCATTAGCAAAAGCCTCTGATTAGCTAAATACATAAAAATACAAAAAACTAGATTATACAAAAATAAGGAGATATTCAGAAGATGTAGAATTAATTATGTAATTAGCAAAGTTGTTTGAAAACTGGAGATATGAATGCCATAAATTCACTTGCCTTTTAGTATTTAATCTTTAATATTTGTAAGAATAATTATTTAGAAAGTAATTGATGCAGCAACATTAACACTTTTTACTTACTCCAAGGACTTACATGCTGAGAAGACATCAAGGCCTTTAAGTATATTGAGAAAATCAAATTAAGAGCATA
This sequence comes from Nothura maculosa, assembly GCA_032353885.1. Taxonomy (NCBI): domain Eukaryota; kingdom Metazoa; phylum Chordata; class Aves; order Tinamiformes; family Tinamidae; genus Nothura; species Nothura maculosa. The sequence goes on from JAUBOD010000001.1 coordinate 6,219,544, forward strand.
TGACTTTTTACTCTTTATTTACTTGCCTGAACTTTACTTTACATTGGCTAAATGATGAAGAGGATAGAAATAAATAGTTTTCTTACCAAACACTATACTCCAAGCTGAGAAAAATATATATATACTTTTTTTAGTATGGTGATATTTTATTTTTTCCGTTGACAACTACTTAAAGTTCTGAATCTGAACAAGAAAAGTGAATTTGGCAGATTCACTTTCCTATTCTTTAAGAAATATTATATAGAAGCGATGAGTAGTATTTATCCCTCTTATCCCACATAATTAGTTATCTGATATAGCTCAGATTTCATTGTTTCATGTGAACATGCTTATGGTGAAATGTAGAATAAAGGGAAACATAGTAAGAGAGAGATGGTTAATAAGGTAGCTTATTTCATTATAATTAGCCTAGAGTACATAATTATACACATCATGTATATAGCATGTTATATTGACTTTCTAGCACTTGCCATATGAGTATGAGCGTATATTTTAAAAAGAGATATGGACAAGTGATTAGTGGACAGCTGAGACTTTTGGCATGAAGTATGTGTATTTCACACATCTAGTGGTTAGTGAAGCATTTAGTATTGAGAAAAGGACAATTTTTCCTTTCCCATCTTGAGAAAGAGAAAAGCAATTTTTTATTCTGGAGAGAGTGATTATCTCATTCCCCAGCTCCTGAGGATTTTGACAGCAACTAGGACATGCCCCATTATCTGCCATTACATCCACTTACAGGATAGTAGCAGATAAGTTGTATCCTTCTGCTAAAATGATGTGCCATGCTAGAGTGAGCAATAGCAAAAATATCAGTTCTTAGTTAAAGTTTCACGGAAATGAGTAGGACAGTTCTCTTAATCCTGAGCCTGTTTCAAGTAGCCTGGGAAGAGATTGTGTCTGCATGTTGCAAACTACCTTTGCAGCCAGATTTGGAGATCTGTATTTTAGCAAATAGAACTGTTTGGCACGCTGTGCTGCGTGGAATATAAAGGTCTGCTAAACAAAAAGTAATTAATGGGCATGGAGCACCTGAAGAACAGAAGTGTGAATGTCATGAGGAAAGGCAGAATGAAGGGATCTGAACAGGTGAGAACCATGAGAACTAAGGGGTGAATGAGAAGTTTTAGCAACTGGAAACAGCAGAGAGAGGGTCCTCAGGACTGCTATGCACAGAAAAATGTTCTGAAATAAAGTTAGTTTTCATCACTTTTGGGGAAGAAGTCAGTGTTCGAAAGCTACTTACTCTGTTGAGGATTACAAGAATGAGTTAGGCTGAATGTTGAAAATGTTTTATCCTCAACTAGAATTGCTTGCACACAGCATGGATCAGTATACCAAGCAGATGCATACCGAACAGCAGTAGAGTCAGTCCACAGCATTTTTCAAAAGAGAGAGAAATTTAGTCTATACCTGAAGCAGGATTTAGACAGAGGGTCAGAGTCTGTATTTTAGCAGCAAACTGGCAATAGTTTGTCACAAGCTTGAATTTGAAATGAGAGGATTTAAAGACACTGGTAAACCTAGGGACTTAAAACACGTAAAAGGAAAGCATCTTTGCTAGCAGAGATAGGAAAAAGGAAGAGATGAGAAATGAGAGGTTCGGTTTTCTGAATGGTTATATAAGGATATGTCAAGGCAGAAGGAGAAATAAGACTGTCAGGTGTCACCATCTTGACTGACAGGCAGCCCCGTTGCACGCTCCTGCAGCCCAGGTAGATCATCAAACCTCCCATTAGGCTGACAGCAAAGGTGGCAATTGCGCTTCCCATCTGCAAGGGCAGCTGCGTGGAGAAGCTGCAAGTCAGCTACAACTCAGCGCCTTTCCAGTGCTCCTATGGGACTGAGGAGTAATACCAGGACTGGGGTAGAAAAAGACACTTTTTAACAGACACGGGCTTGTGGGGAAAAGGAACTCATGGCTTGTTTTCTGGTACTGCCCTGCACTGGTTCCCCAAAGGTACTTGCCACAGAGGGCAAGCTGCAAGTCCACATCACTCCTTGTCCTGGTTCTTATTCACCATCTTAGCAGCAATCCTCTCTGCCCTGGTCTTTGGGTCTTAAAAGTGTCTAACTTTCAGAAGAAGCTCTTCTCATGTTCTCCTTGAGCACCCGCAATTGCCTGGGAATTCTTTAGCTCCCCAGGGTCTTATTGCCCAGCCACCAGCCATGCCTTGTGAGGGTATAAAATCACTCACTGAGAGTTTTGCATAGACCTGAAATCCCTGAGGTGCAGTGAGTAGGAAAATGCGCTGAGTAAAAAGACAAGATTAGTACCAAAAGCTACCTTCAGGAAACTCCAGCAAAGAAAGGGTAGGAAAAGAGAGGACCACAGGGTGTGGGTGGGCATTATAATGAATAGATATGTAGAATGAATATGAATAGATGAATAGATATTTGATAGTGTTCTACAAACAGTAATTATTTCTGCTTCTCTACTCATGTTGTCTATTTTTTTTTTTGCTGTTTCTGATTTTTCTCTTTTTTTTTGAGTTACTTAAAAAATAATCAAAGGGCTAAGTTGCCTAAGAAAAGTTAACGTTAAAATTTGGTGGGTTCAGTTAAGGAAAATGGGGAGGGAATAGTTAAGGAAAGAAGAAAGTGGGCAAATAAGAATAGTTTATTGGTAACTAGAAAATGTGTGAAGAACAAATCTAAAATGAAAATTGAAATATAAATCAGGGAGGAGTTATATACTTTGGTTACATTTCTACGTTTGAATTCTGACCTGTTATTAAAATTTTCTGAGCCAGACAGAAAATTGAATGCCGACTGGGAACAGTGCTCAATGACAGTGACATTTCCTGACAGAGCAGTTCTTTGCATATCAGTTGTACTAATTATATTCAAACTGACAGCAACAGTTTAACCCATTCACCAGAGGAAACATCTTTGTGCAAGACCAGTGATCTATGTTTTCCTTTAGTTGTCAATCTGGCCTTGTACTGTACATGTTAAAGGTACAATTAATTTTAAATGACTAATATAGCCATGATAATCATTATCTCCCCTTGAATTGTTGTACAGCAGAGTCTTTAAAAACAAACAAACGAAAGATAGTTTTCTCCTATATAAAATTTTATAAAACTAACGAGTTTTGCCCTTTTCAAAGCCAGGTTGAATGAAGGCAGTCCTTGCCTCAGGCAATTTTCTTTATGTGACAAGTAAATGAATATAATTTTGAGCATCAGACAGTGTTTTGCCTCCACAAATGCCCAAACAGTATTGGATAAAGTTGGAGCAAGTGAAATCCAACTGCCAGTGCTTTTTCCTTCCCCTCTGAGTTGGGTTTACAATTTCTACATTAGAGGCAGGAGACCTGAACAGACTGTAAGACAAGAACATCAGATGAGAGTAAGTTAAATATTCTTTCATTGCAGAAATTATTCTGCCCATAGAAACTTAATTGTGGGTGGAAATAGAGAGAGATGGAAATACTGTATGACTGGCCGACCCCAGAGAGTTGGAAACTGGATGTGTATTCGTTTCTCCTTCGGAAACTGCCAAGCCCAATGAGTGCTCCATAGATGCATTGCAGCGAGCAGACATCATCAAAAGCACTCGTCCTAGATGACATCCTGCCATGGTACTGCCTTGTACTGAAGGTGATGGGTGTCTGAATACACCTTTAATACACAGCTTAACTAGTCTCTGAATACAGTTATTGTGTGGAAAACTCTCAGGGATAGAATAGCTGGTTTGCTAGGAGAAGGAAATGGACTAAATGACAAGAAAAAGAAGACTAGAAGGAGGAGTGGATGGAAGAATTTTATAGGTAACCTCCTGAACTAGAAAGCCTGAGGGCTTTATCAAAAGACTGGCTTCTATTTGGTGCTTTTGGCACAGGTTATGAAAAGGTTATGCAGTGTAGTAGGAATTTGAGTAATGACTCAATCTTAGGAAAGGCTATGTCAAAGAGAGGAAGCAGAAAGTCTGAGGACGCTGCTAAAAAAAAAAGCTGATTAAATAGAAAACAAAGAAGAAAAATGGAGAGAATTTCTAGAGGAATTACAGAAGGAAGGAAAAGATAGATATAGAGAAAAGCAATGAACAAGATTGAGTTTTGGAAAAAAAAAACAAAAAATCAGTAAAGAAATGTTAGCCTTTTAAAAGAAACAAATTGTTCAGCAGTGCAGGAAACTACAGTACATGATTTCTATGAATGTTTTTGTGTTTTATGACCATTTTTGCACATCAGTTCTATGGAAACAATATAAACTTGCCAGCCTGGTCTCATTTAGTGTTCTGCAGATTTTTCTTCTGGAGGAGTAAAATCTTACTTTTCACAGGAGCTGTGGGAATAAGGACTGTAGACCATTCTCTAAGCTGCCCAAGTAGGGAATAAGGCCATTACTGTATAGAGTGCAACAAGGTGTCAAATCAATAGTTAATCACTGTCTAAAAATCCTTAGAGATGTAACTATAAATATGATAATAAATGCAATCCCGTGCCAGCCCTAAAATGAAAGACTTAATTCACTCAGGTTTAATTTTATGTAACACCAGTCATCTCAAAAGTGAGATGTTTAGTTGTTTCCTAGTCACAGAGGCTTCCTTTCCAGAAAATGGAATAAACAGGTGTATCTGAAAAATGCCTCTCTGCCCTACTATAGAAGCTATTTTTGGATGAAAGTTATTGTCTTCTGGTGTTTTTTTCTGTTTTAAAATGATGAAGAGTGCCCATAGTGCCAGTATGGGCTCCACGTAACAGGTTTAACTTTTAGAACCTTAAATTATGGCAAATCAGATCCATCCTTTGTCACATGAAGGAAGGTCAAAGTGTAGAGCAGTGTTCTTCTATCAGGTTTTCATTTCTTTCTCAGAGAGTATGAGTTATAGCCTTTTAGTAATTGAGACATGGAGTACCTCATAAATCATCTACTTGTTCTACCTTCGTATCCTCACTGTTACCTACTGCTGCAGCTGGCCTGCAATTCCAAGGTTAATTAGCAGAAATTTGCAAAGAGTTTTAGAGATGTCTGATATGATGTATTGTTTTGAAAGGATACAAGTCTTTTATTGAAAATCTGTATTTTATGTGCTCCACTGAAGAGTATGTTATGATTTTTTAGCAAAGTCTTCATATGTTTCTGAAAATTTTCTAAAAATAGAACAAAAAAATCAAATGTAACACAGCTCATGTTACATCTATTATCTGTACCTTGCTAGCTGATTGCTTGTTCTTTGCTTTAGTTAGGAATTTGCCAATAGCTGTCCTTTATGTAACTGTGTTGTGTACTTCTCATATATATGTTATGTTCATCTTCTGGGCATTTTCCCAGTTTTATGTGGGAAAGTTCTTGCATCTGGATTAAAATATGGTATTTCCATAAAGTATGCACGATGCTATATGTTCCTTTAAATGTTTGGAGCTTGCTGTTGTAAAATGCTTAATGTCATCATCCTACTTGTTTTAAGCAAATATTTGAGGTGCCAGACGAGTGAGTCTATTCCAGTGTGGCAGAGAGGCTTTTACCAACTGCCAGCAAGATGCAGTGCAGAGCACATGCAGTTGTGGTTTGGATATGTGCAACTGTATATAGTTGACTGTTGATTTTTAAGATGTGCTTTTATCACTTGCATGTCATTTTGTTATATGACATTAATCTCATTTTTTACTGCTTTGGAATTTTAGATTCCTGATAAAAGGAAAATTAGTTTGTTTTTTCTTTAGAATTTTATTGTACTGTTTACTATATATCTTTAAAAGTATGAGCCTCTGTTAGCAAAGCTTCAATATAGTGTATCATTCTGATGTTAAAAATGTCAAGGACATGAAATAGCATTATAATATTTTAACTGAGTGCAAGTGACTGTGCTCTAGCTTTGAGATTACTCTTTGAAAGCCAAATGGTAATATAGGCAACTCAGTAGCTGTGTGATTTTCAAAACAGGAAGGTGATAGAGAATTGTTTCTGATGGTCACATTTTTAACTGTATCCACATAGGTGTTGATTTTGAGGAACATAGCTTTTAACTTGGATTTTAAAATTAGATTTTAAATATTAAATTTATATTTAAAAATAAATTCTAGATTTTAAATTAAAATTGACATCTCAAATAAAATATCTGTAAATAAAGAACACAAGAACAACTCCAGTTTTCTGCACTCTTGAAACAACCTATCTTGCAAATTTGTATGATGAAACAAATGAAGAAGGAATGAATGATGATTGAAAAGCTGTTTTCAATGGATAGAGTATGCCTGGGAATTTATCTACATCAGATTCCCCATTTCTGTTTCAGAAGAATGAGGTTAGCAGATGATGAGTTTCCAGTTCTCTACTCTTTTTCAGTAAAAATAAATAAAATAGAAACTGAATAAGAAACAACTTTTCTGATAAGAGAACAGTACAACAGTAACAAACTATTTATCTCAGAAGAGAGTCAGAGTTTGTAATGAATACCTAAGACTTCAGCTGTTTTAAAATTGTCTTTTTCTAACTTCTTTTGTTTTAGATGTGACTGTAGATATTATTTTTTCTAAGGTGGAACTTGAGCTGTATCTAAAATAGATATGGAAATTCAGCATTTTATATAAAGTGTTTCTTAGTAAAGAGCACATGAACAACTTAAGTTTTCTGCATTTATTAGAGTGCTGATTAAAAGATTGCATATTTTCAGCCTCTTATTGCACTGTACACGTCAGTCATTTCGGAAAAGTCAATAATCCAAAAAGTCAGCAGCTCAGGAAGTTTCTTAAGAAGTTTTCATGAGTAAAGAATGAATCTTTTTTTTTCTATTGAGTATTTTTATTCTTTCAACAGCCTTCTTCTTCACCATCATCTTCCTCACCACCATATATGTAATATACTGATCCAACTGTGTTTATCCTTATATCAAGTATTTCAAAGGTATTGTAGTGAAACTGAGTTAAAAGATGATTCTTTTGTTCATGAAGAGGAAGGCTCTCTTCATAAGCTTCATCCAGATTTTAAGTGGAATTTATATAGTTTTATAGTTTTTATATAGTTTTAGAGAAAATTTTATGTGATGAAAGTATTGTAACTACAAAAATCTCAAGTTCAGGTGAAAGTAATCTCAAGTAAATTGCATGGATTTGTGAATATTATCAGTACCAGAGGAAGACAGAGAAGCTATCTTGGCCATATAGAAGGTAGGAAAGGCTTGAGGATTTGCTTTTAGAATTGTATCTGTCTTCCTGAAAGATTGATTTCATAAGCTATGAGAATTTGCTTATTTAAATCAGTTCAATTCAAATTAAATTAAATTTTGACACAGCAATTTGAGGTTCTTTTCAATATTCACAAGAAGATAATATTTTCATTATTGTTTCATGATTTATTGTACTATGATTTGTTTTTCTAAAGGTCATCTAGAAAACCAAGTTCTATGATTTTTTACTTATTTTCCATTCTTCTTGAATAGACACTATAGAAGACATTACATGTGTCTACAGAGACTTCTTTCTGAAAAATCAAAAGGGGCTTCAAAAGTCAGATATTTAAACTACCATAAGAAAAACATGACTCTTGAACAGCAACAGCTACACCACAGAAGACTCACTAAATCTTGGCATGTTAGTATGTGTGATAGATGTCATGTATCTGAAATCTGAGCACAAAATTTGGAATGAGTGAAACAATAAAATACTCCAGACGTGAAAGGATGTGCCTGTGTGAGCCATTCTCCATATTGGTCCACTAAGGGTGTGACACTATGGAAGGCAGAACTCATTCCAGCATTTTTTTCTGCCATCACCACCAACAGTAGCTTGGAACAAGGATGTTGAAGAAACCTGTTTAGTTGTATGAGAGAATTTGTCATTCATAGTCAGGAAGAATCTAGTCATCTTCAAAGCACAGATTGTCAGTTCAGTTTACTTAGTGCTGAATTTGTGATGAACTAGTAAAGACGCTGTCATTAAGTGGCCATAAAAAAATCTCCATTCTATTATCCTAAGATGATAAAATGCCTTTGCAATGTTTTGAATAGCAACAGTTAGTATTGCATCTAGGAAAGGAATTAAATCCTGTTGCATCTGTTTTTGCATTGAAAAATATATTTGTGGACATATTTATAGGGCTGAATATAAAAAATAGGATACCATTGTTAAAAGGAGTACAAAGCACTAATAGGATCAATACACTTGGTATATCTTGTTTCAATCAGTGTCTCTGAATATGAATTGAAAGGGAATGACAATTAGACTGAATGGGGAAATGACTGCATTTAGATTTTGTGCAGTGGTGTCTTTTATTGCTCTTACTGCAATGCTTCATAAAGCAAAGAAGCAACACGAATATGTCAACAGGATATCAGCACTAATCACAACTCCAGAAAACTATATTTAGAAACTCAATTTGGGCTTGTTGTTTTATTTTGGGTTTTTTTTGTTTCTAAAAGAAGCACTAAAAAAGCCTATTAGAAAGCGTTAGGTTTTTTGGTTTTTTTTTTTTTTTTCCTGACAGAAAAAGAGGAAAAAAACGTTTCCAAGTTACTTTAAAGTCCAATATATCTAAGTCAAATTAAGTATTAATGGTGTAGATATCTACGGGTATAACACATTCACACAAACATGCATCAAAGGGCTTCCAAGGTTATATATGACTATCAATGTGATAGTGGAAATAGCGATTACCTCTGGAAAATAAGGCACTCCGAGCTGACTCATGATGAGTTGATGCTCTCAGAGCACGAGAACAGAGGGGCTTTATACAAGTAACTGAAATCAGTAAGGATGTAAAAAAGATTCTGTATTTAAAATAATTCACAAAATTACTCTGCAAGCTAATTAAAGAATACTATAGGGAGTCTTATTGCTTGGGGCGTTCACAATTAGACTGGAAAAGGCACTAAGGGACCTATTCGAAAAACTTCAAAATCTTTTGAAGTTGTCAGAAGGCTTTCCCTTGAATTTCAGTTGTTTTTTGAGTCAGACATAAATTGTCATACTAAAGGAGCTATATCCAGTGTCAGGAAAAACAACTACAGTATCTGGAAGTGTTTTCTTTCTTCTAACTTAAAAATTTCTAAATACTGGATATTATGATAGATGAACTTATGTCTCACAAGTTGAAATTAGTCTGTAATGTAAGTAAAAATAAAAACATAGTGTGATAAGTTTTTATATTGTCCTATTTCTCAATATTATTCATAAAAAAACTTTTTGTTTTTTTTGCTTAAATGTAATGTCTTTCACTAACCAGATTGCCCAGAAAGCAGTAAATTTTTCCAGTTAGAAAAGTAGTACTTGAATAAAATGGAGTAACTGAGTCAAAAGATGACAAGAAATGTCATATCATATGTCATATAAGACGTCTCAATGTCATAATATATATGTCTCAAAGTCATAATTCTCATTATCATTACTAATAAATTACATTATGAACAGGTATGGACTCTAAATATGGAAGCTAACAGGAAACAACCATTTATTTCTGTAAATTTTTCATTACATATTTTGACAATTCAGAATTAAAATTTAAAACGTGAGTTCTTATTCATAATGCATATTTTCTTTATGTAAAGACTAGAAGAGTTCAGGAGAAATATACCCTATAATACCCTTGAGACATGACTGCATCAGATTGTCTATACGTATACATATGTATGTATACATAACTTACTTTTGCATGTGCACATACTGCAAGTTCTCCCTAAAAAGCCAGCTGGATAAAGCTAGCTTCCCACTCTTAAAAAACATCTGAATTGGATGAAAACATCAGCTATGGATTTTGGAAATCTCTATGTAAAATCTAGCCCAAATTTTACAAACCTACCTGAAAGAGAAAGGAACCACCAAATGCACACACATCTGTGAATATGATAGCAAAATAAAAGTGGCTAATATCCATTCAGTCAAGATCACTTCTGGAGTTTATCTGCCACAGTTATGTAGACATATCTAACTATTCTACTTCTGCCACCATTTTCATTAATTTATTTTTCTTTATAACCAAGTTGTATACCTCCTAACCATAGCTGAATGGGTTTAAAATATCCATTTCTAAGGAAATATTAAAGATGGCCATTTGGAATGCCACATCTATAAATTAAAGATCAGATCTAAATTTTAAACTTTTTTTTCCCCCTCACAAATATCCACTCTGTATCCAATCCAATCACCAAACAGTTGAGTTGATTGACAACGACCCTGGAGAAGGTTTCTTCTCCAGGCTGGAGAGTCTTAGCTCTTTCAGCCTTTCCTCATATGAGACAGGTTCCAGTCCCTGCCTTATCTTAGGCAGGGCTAAGTGCTTCACTGGACTTCCTCCAGTCTCCCTTGCACTGGGGAGCCCAGATGTTCACACAGCTCTCTAGATGTGACCCCACTAGACTGAATGGACCCGCTGGCGGCGCTCTGCTAAATGCAGCCCACGTTAGCTTTCTTTGACACAAGGGCACATTTCTGGCTCATGCTCAATTTACACCCTAATCCAAATCCTACTTGCTTAGATCACCACCTAAGTTCAGTGCTGAGCACTAGCCTTCTTTTTTATTATTATTAATTTTTAATGAAATCAATTGTTCATGGTTAGTGGAAGCAAAATGACAAAATAACTACCGGGCTCTGGGTGTCCCTGCTGGAGCAGGGGACTGGACTAGATGACCTCTAGGGGTCCCTTCCAACCTCAAACATTCTGTGGTTATGTGAAAACATTCAGCTAAATTCACTAATGTTTACAATTTTTAATCATCTCTGAAGTAGTAAATCTGTTTCAGTAATACTTGAATAATCTATTCAGTGTCTTTCAGTGAAGTTAAACAAATAAATAAATAAAAAGAATAAATAAGAAGTAGAGCTGAAAAGCCAAGACAATGATGTTTCAAAAATATCTGTATGGATCATTAAACTGTAACTACTGAGTTTTTACTGCTTGCATTTTATTATCTGCATATTCTCAGTGGGGAATAAACAATAACTTTTTTCAAAGATTAATGACATTTTGCCCAATAATTAGATCTGCTTAATTAGTGTGTTCTACAGATGAGGTATCTGACAGAGGCAGAGGCAGACAGAGAAACAACACACCAAAAACCCTTTCTTTTCAGTCTGTCTTACAATTTAATTATTCTGTAATGTATTTCTTGGCATAAGAATCTGTTATAAATGAACAAGAAGATATGTAAACTGGTGTGATGTATTTTGACACTATAAATTTGAAGTTAGTGCTTTCTATCCTGATTTAATAGAGAATTAAAAATACTTGTAGTGTGTCATTCAAGGATAGAGCAACATAAATTAATCTTTGTTGATCCCATATTAAAATACCTCTTTATTTTGTAGTATGGTGAATGAAATTTAAATGCTAGTTTTACTGGTACTTTTTGGAAAGAAAGCTCAACAACAAACCTTTGAAATTATGATATTATGATAACATAGTCCTGAACCCAACATAACTCTGTGCCCTATACTCAGTCCTGACAAAACTGGTTAAAAATCATTCTAATATTTTGGCCATAAAGAATCTTCAGTGAATTGAATTTGACATCTATTTTTGTCAGTGCTTTGGTTTATATAACAAAACTACTACAGACAGAATTGGCATGCTTTTCTTAGGAAAAGCTTAGGGCTGGAACCATTAGAAAAAGGTACCATAGGCATTGAAATATTTCTTTGTAGATCTGTTACATAGAGGCTGGGGTTCTTATTACAGATATTATTCTAGCAGAAAACTTCACGAATAACAGCACATGGATTGGCAGCAACCAAGCAGAGTTTAGACAAGCGCATAATTGAGTACTGACATCAAAGAGTGAAGGGAAATATCATCCTCTCTTTGACCAAAATAGATTTTTCTATTGCAATCTATTGGTAAGAATGCTGTTCAAATGAATCTTCATATAATATGTTGATATACATATTCTGATATGTATATATGTATTATTAATTGTATATACTGATGAGTGTCTGAGGTCTTATTTTCTTCCAAAATGCTTCAGTTTACTAGCTTCTGCTGTAGTGAAAAAAATGCCTAGGAGAACAGAAATAAGAAAAAGAATAATCCTGTAGCCACTTTCAGTATCAGAGGTATTTTTTGTTTTTTATCCCAAAGTTTCTCCTTTTTTTAATGCCTTTTTTTCTTCACAGTCATAGAATATTTTCTCTGTACACCTGGATATCCTTGTAGAGATGTGAACTCAGTAATAAAAGAAGTCACATAATTTTCCTATGGGCACACAGAAATCATACTGAAGTTCTGCATAGAACAGGCTGCTTTGCTCAGTATTTAGACCCCCTTTGCCTCCAAATATAAATATATGTATATATGGGAAAGCAGTGTCCATGCAATTTTGGGGGCTGCAAAAGTTCCATGGTTTTACATAAGAAATGAGGATTTCTGACCCATCATTTAAAGGCTTACATTTTGTAAGTTAAATGTCAAAATAGTTTGTATATGCCTCTGTATCAGCAATTGTATATGCAAATGTATCATCAATTTTAAAAGGACTAAGCATTAAAGAAGGCTTTGTACTGTTCATGGAGTGGCAATATTAAAGCTTTGTTCAGCACAGTGGCAGCAGAATCATAGAATCACGGAATGCTTAAGGTTGGAAGGGACCTTAGAGGTCATCTAGTCCAACCCCCCTGCATACGCAGGGTCACCTAGAGCACATGGCTCAGGGCTGCATCCAGGCGGGTTTTAAAGATCTCCAAAGAAGGAGACTCCA
>JAUBOD010000001.1:6236968-6269863 GCA_032353885.1 Nothura maculosa
GAAAAGAAAAGAAAAGAAAAGAAAAGAAAAGAAAAGAAAAGAAAAGAAAAGAAAAGAAAAGAAAAGAAAAGAAAGAGCAGAAAAACAATATTTTCTTGATAGAGTGCTTGTCAAGTGGTAAAAGGAGTGGAGTGATGATGTAAAAATATGAGGTCAAATGGTCTTGGGCACCCTAGATTTACATTAGTGCTTAGCTCCTAATCTCTAATGCAGCTCTGAATCTCTAATGCCAGGCACGTAGTAGCATCTTGAGCAACTAATAAATTTCTTGTGTCTCTTTCTATAGATAGCTGACTGATGGCCTTTACATCCCTGTGCTTTTGGAGGCCAGGAGGGCACCTGGAGTGTCTTCAAACCTCATCTAAGCCATACAAGTCTCCTACACTGTCAAATAGGGGCCATTGAATCAGCTCTTCATTGCTCAAATGACCTGTAACAGACCTTAAGGGGTGAACACCAAAAGTAGAAACACACATTAGATGAATTCTGTTTATTGGATGAATAGCTATCCCTGTTAATAGCCTATGGTGTGCAGAAGTGACAGAATAAATCTCATACATTGAGTTTTCCATCTTTTTAATGCTATGTCTGCTATGTTTTTGTTAGGATAGCACTTTTACAAGATGCTTGTTATGGTATATCTGAATAAGCAGCTTTGGATAGATGATCTACCTAGAAAGCATTAAAAAGTAAAGAATAAAGAATAAGATAGTAGCATTCTGCTTAATTGTGGCTCAGGATGTAGCTTCTCAGACTTATTTTCCCATATCCAAACCCTAGTCACAGCTAGGGAGAAATATATATATGAAATAAGGTATATGAAATATACCTTACACAGAGGTATTTGAGAGAGGAAAGGACAATGATTCAGCCAGAGGACAAAATGATATGCCGTGATGGTAGAATTAGTTTATTTGCCAAGGCATTTTTCTTTGTATTATCTGAAATCAAACCCTAATGATGGATAAAAATCTTACTATTGACTTGTCTTGCATGTAGTGCCTGGATTTTGAGGGGAAACTCTGGACGGTATTTGCGATGGTACAGGAGGTTATTCAGCTCATACAATCAAAAGCCGCATATTGAAATGTCTAGCACTGTGTGAACAATTGATTTTCCCGCATCCTATAGCTACCTCCTTTCTCCTGCATTAATAGCTCAGCATTATAGCATTTTTTCGATTTGTGGTCCCAGTTGTGAGAAGCAGATGGTGGCTGATCATGCATAGGTGACCAGCTATATCTAGCACATATTCATGGTAAAGAAAATTGCAGTGCAAAGGTGCACAACTTAAGAGAACATACTCTACCCACAGGTTAGTATAGCAGTCTTCCCCATACAGTCACCAGATGAGTTTTTACTTCTTCACATGAAAGAACACATCAAATGCAGTAGTTCCACGGCCTCCATTGCATGTCTTGCAACCATCAGAGATGACCCTTTAGGGATTTCCACATTACATTTCATGCATAGACTGAATTATGTTCCTATATCACGTATAGGGACAAGCACATATTTTCTGTGTGATTCACACAAATTGAGTTCATATATAACTTCTAAAAATCTGGTATTTGTATAAAGGAATTGTTTGACAAATAGCAGAATTTTGTTCCAGAACACACTTAGTTGAATGAAGTCTTAAAGTGACAAGATTTATATTTATCCTAAATAAATACACTGTATTCAAGAAGAAATATGTGAAATTGGTTGTAAAAAAAAATAATAATTTTCATCAATATGGCCCTGAAGTGTTTCAAGTACATTACCTCAACATTATGAAAAACATACTATTGTTAAGGCAGACCTATAGATCTGCGCAAACATGATGCTTTATATTATGGACAAATGACCAAAACATTAGCTAAAAAATCTCATGTAGCAGACAGGAATGAATAATTGTAGACGAGTGCAGAACTACCAGCAATACACCCTCCAGGCTAGGCTCTATTATATTTTTATTTTATTAGACATTTTCTAAAAAAAAACCCCTTCTCAATGATTAAGTCCTTCAGTCACATAACAGCTTCATAGATTGGCTAAGAAGGCTGGAGAGTGTATTTATTTCCAATGCATCTCTCTATAATCCAAGTTCTTCGGCTTATCTACATTTTATGGTCTTCTACATGTGTAAAGGATTCAAACATTGTCCTTTAGCCATATGAAAAAAAATCTAAAATCTCTTTTTTGATTTGTTTTGCTAATATCAAGAATCAAAAGTAAAGGCTGCTTATCCAAAACGATAGTGGAACTGAGAGAGAAGATGCAGTGTGAAAAGACTTTGTAAGATCACAAGAATTTTACAACTGTTCTAATTTTTGAGAGAGAGAATATTTGATTGTGCAAGGAGATTAATGGAATAATCTCCATTTATTATATTGTTGACAAAAGAAACTGTACTTCTAGTGGAGAAAATGAGCAAAAATGAGGATGGATGTGGTAAAGAAATAATAAACAGTGATGGACTGGTGTCTTACAAGTTATTGAGCTGAGAACAGCTTTTCTTTTTGAAAAAGATCCAGTGAGACATAAAAAAAGAAGCAAAACTTAGTGATGACAAGGTTGAGCAAGTGATAATTGGGTGAGTTGATCCATGATGGAAACTGTCTGGGACAAGATGCTAAGAAGTCAGAAGAGATGTCCTAGCAACTTTGCTGTTTGCCAGTATGAAAACAAGAGAGTGTGAGTAGTGGCAGAGCTTAGCCAGCATTATTTTCTCTTTTTGTTTTCCTCAGTCTACATAAACTTTGAAGTCTTACGTGCATCCTAACTGTATTACAGGTTTTTTCATGGTCTGAACTTTGACCATGTTTATTACATAATAGAGGAATGGTTTGAATCATAATTCATTTTCCTTTCACTATTCACATATGTGATTTTAAATTTAAATATATATTTATTTAAGAATATTGAAGCCAGTTGGATAAGTAAGTAAACTCCCTGCAGTTTTTCTGCTTAAATTTAAATGTGATCCTGCTGAATGCTAAATGCATCATTATCACACAATCAAGGCTGAGGCACCATGGTGGTGCTGTGCGCTCAGGAGCTAATGTTTTCAAGGACTTAAAGAAATTAGATGGATAAATCTCGATCAGGAAGCAACAACCTTCTGTGTGTGCCGAGGCTGGATTCATGCACTGAAGGCAGCCTTCTTCCTGTACAATAACTGCAGAAGCAAGGTTTATTTGGCTTCTGATTTGATAGGAAATATCCCCTCTAAAACATGAAAGAAGTCACATTAACGGAGTTTGTCTGACCTTCCAAGTGTCATTTGGCCACAAGGAGCAGATGAACTGACTCCAAACAGTCTCTCTCTTGAGATCATACCTCACAGGCTGTCTCTGGAGATGGCTGTAATGATGGATTGGCAGCCTATGAAGAGTTTCCAGAGTCCTTGCTACTCTCCTCTAGTATTTTCCATCTTCTTTTTTGAAATTCCTGAGTTAGATAGAGGAAAAAAAATCTAGTGGTCAATTAGTATGTCAGCATAATTAGGCCTGTAGTCTTCTCTCATATTCTCCCAGAGACCAAAAGGAGCACCTCAATTTATACTTCTTTATGAGCTCCACAGTTAAGACCCTACAAATAAGACTCAAGAAACTGGTACAGTCCTGCCCAAAAGCCCCACTCTGGGAAAGCTTTGATGGCTGTGACTGACCTCCACAAAATCTCGTCAGAAAGTGGTGTGAACTCTAATTACTTCTAATCTTATAAGTGGGAGAAGGAAAAAGATTTAATGGAGTAAATCACTAAAGACAAAATTTTAAAATACCCAGCAGTTTATCCTGCAATGATAGCCAGGGCTTAACAAATAAAATTACAGCAGCAGTAAAAGAAAAGTGTCCCAGTGTACAAAGCTAATGATATCTCTGGTAATTAAGATCCAAAACTAGTCTAAGCACTGCAGTTTCTAATGTATAGCAGAAGCAGCAGAATGCTTTTGTCTGTTCTATTTTCTTTCTGAGTGAACAGATAATAGGTTCATGGTTTAAGTCAAAAATAAACTGTATTACAACATTAAGTCCTTAATTATTTGACCATTTGGAGTACAATTAAATATCTCTACAAATTGGTTGTTAGTTTAGCTAGCATTCCCGAGCTTTAAATGAAAAACTGAATGATATTTAAAATCTAATTTACTTAAACAGTGAAAACAAGTTTTGCCGTGAGCACTCACCAAAGTTATTCTCCACTTAGGATTTTTGTAAATTGGGCGAACCAACTTGTTTCAATCTCTCATGTAAATACGCTTTCTTTTTTTTCTTTTTTTTTTCAGCTGTGAGTAGACATGTTGTTGAATATGTATTGACTTGAATTACATTTTTTTAATTTAAAAGTGTTGTTGCTATCATGTGATAAAAGTAAAACCTTACTTAAACTTTTCAGTCTGATGATGAATGGTCAGTGTTTTTTTCATTTAATTTACTTACAGATTTAAATGGTGCAGCCATCTTCTTCAGCCAGTTTTTATTTATTCTGTATTGTCCCTCTGGGGTCATAAAAGAAAGCGTTCTGAGATGTGTTTAAGGACATATATTGGTTAATTGTATATTTTGAGGGTATTAATAATACATTTAGACCACAATTAGATAGGTGTGGTACTCATCAGTATCTGTAATTTGATTTTATACTGGTCCCATTTCCTACAGAGTTATATTTCAAACACTGTGCAGCAAAGCTATCTAGCAGCAAACTCAGGGAGCCGAACAGAGATACACTGTGAGATAACTTGACCCTTTCAATTCTATTTTTTTAAATTCTTGCTTTCTTACTCTGCTATCATTTACATCTCATAGACCAGTGTGAAAATCATCATTTGTTTCCTGAACATTAATAAGAATAAAACTTGTCTACTGATTATTTTTTCTAAATACTTACAAATGTTGTAACTTGACTTGGTGTACAGAGAGAAATATGTATGTTTACAGTTCACAGATGGTATGGATATAGTGAAGCTGCATAAATACATTATTTTATTCTTACAGCTCATTGCACTAACTCATGGAAGTGAAGTTTCGCTTTACTTGTACAATGTATGTACAATGCTGATCAAGTTCCTAGTTGATCATTTAATTTATTTGAATAGAGAAGGAAAATAGTATGAATTTATCTTGCTAAGACCATGTATCATATATGTAGTGTTTCTCCACCAAGGAGAAGAGAAATATGCTGGCAAAGAGTTTTACTCCTCATAAAAGAGAACTAAACATTTACGTATTTTCTGAGCTTAAGAAGAGATTTTAGTCAAGTTATTCTCATGCTAAAGTTATACAAGATGAAAGAAAAAAAGTATTCAAATCAAAATGCATATGCAAAATAAATTAATGTAAAATTTTTAAAATCACCTTTCAGGTTGAGGACATTGGTTAGAATTAGATACAGAGATATAACCAATATCATTGGTTAGAATTTTTCTGTAATAAAATACATAAAAATAGGTCAGTTCTGTCACTTAATTTTGAGTAGACAGGTGTGAATAATGGCTGCTTGGAATAATGGAATTTTGTCAAAGCAAAGTGTAACAGAAAGTGCAGAATATATTATCAGCATAAATGGCTATGTCAGTGACAGGCAGGTGCTCTAATGTGGTACTCAAAACTGTCATCAGCAACTTATGCAATCCATCCTCAGCAACCACCTGTCTTAATTTTGATTTGTTTTGTGGCTTGGGACACCATGAAGAAGTCACTTTCCCTCCCTGCAGGAGCCAACTCAATCTGTATTACAAGTGCTATGAAGGGCAGCATGGGCTCAGGATCTCCGTGCAGTGGAAACAAAGATAGGTAGGGAGAGGAGGAATAAGATGATGGAGAGACTAAAGAGAAAGCAGAGCAAAACCTCATGCTTGTCAGGTTGGCCTTTCCTCATAAAAATCAGAAATCCTTGTGTTGTTTAGAAGAGCTCCTACTGATCACAGCTTACTAGCAAGGAATGAGTTTTTGGATGGCAGCAGAGACTTACTCGTGTTTGACAAAGGATTACCCTAGGAACACGCACGTCTCTTTTTTCCTGAAAACTAGAGGAAAAAAAAAAAGAAAAAAGAAAAGAATAGAGAGTGTGAGAAAGACTGACATTTATTTTATTCACTTGTAAGCCCTATTTCCCATATCCATCTTTTAGTGTATGGATTTCTAATGTTGTTTGTTCTGATTTATTGGTTAAGATCCTAACAGTCCTTGGATTTCACGGTCTGTCCTTTATGCCTGTGTTCACCCAGAGGTTGTTACCTTCTCATACCCTTCCTATCAAAATTTCATCTTACCTATTACTGTAGCATTTTATGAGCTTGCTACAGTTGAGACTACAGTTGAGATATAGTTCTATAGGTCCTGGTTACAAGCATACAACATAGACACAACAAGTACTGAGAAGCATATCCTCACAGCTAGGCAATCGTACATCAATTTCATACCAGTTTCTCTCATACAGTTTTACTTTGGGGATTTTTCTGTCCAGATATTACCTGTTATGTCTATTTTTTATTGGAAAAGTACATAGAATAATACTGCATGGATCACCTTGATTTATTTCAGTGCTTGATCTGAGGAATGCTGAGAAAAACATTGTTCATTAACACCTGCCAGGGGAAGATTCGCCATTGCCTTCAATGAGCAGAGTACAGGCTGTGCACGTTAGTGATAGCTGTAATACCCGAAAGTGCTGAATTTGGAGACACTGAAGCAGAATGTTTTTATAAACTTTGTTACTCATACTCTACAGTGAAGTCTTCTTCAAAAGGAATCTCAAGGAGTAGTTCTGAAAAAGAATCTAGATGTCCTTTTGTTGGCCACTTCTACATTCACTTGAATTTGATATCATCGCCTTTCTTCATATGACAGTTCAGCAGGACAAATAAGCTGCTATTAGAGCTATCTTTATTCTTGGAAGAGTTGTTGACCTTACATGTGAAAAAAATATGTCCCTTTACTTTCACAATTCATTCAGTGCAATGAAGTATAAGAAAAATATTTTCCCTAATCGGATTTTTTTTGACATCTATATTTATTTTTCTTCACCTTCTTTCACAATTGGTTAAGTTGACATAATTGCTACATCCAGGGGAGAATAGTGGCTTTACCTGCAGGATTCGCAGAGAAGACTGTTTCTGCAGCTGTGATCTTTTTTTGCTTCAGCATTTTCATTTGCATCATCTAATGTGTCTGGAGCTCTATTTGGTTATGACCTGCAAAGAAAGGTGAAAAGACTTGCTTCAGATGTTTGCATTCATTTCATGCTCATTCTTTTTTAATTCTGACAGTTGATTTAAACATTAGATTGAATGGCTCAACGTTTCTGCAGGCTTGTGAGAACCATTCCTTTTTTTGAGTTGTATTATCACTTGCTTGGGAAGCAAGGATTACTGAACTACATTGTCTCTGAGTGTTCCCTCTGAAAAACATTGAGCTTGTTGCCATATTTTAACTGAATGTGACAGAAGTAGAGAACTCTAATTAAATAATTAGATTTCCCCGGATATATAAATGTTTCAATTGGACATCAAGGTCAATCAGTCACAAGACACTTCTTTAGGAAATCATGTTTCATTAGTTCCAGTGATGTCAGAACTTCCTGTTGACTTACATGAATCATTCAATTACTTCGGTGCTGGAGAATAGAAAAGCACACAATACAGACTTAGATGACTGTGTAATCCCTGAGTTTTGAATAGTTCAGGTTTTCAAAAATCTTTAAAAGCAATTTTGATGGTATTTTAGCAGCAGCAATTAAATGAACATATCTCAGAATGTTCCCTCTCTCATGCCTGATATATTAAATAGTAAACATTTCTTAAACTCACAGTGTGTCGTGTATCTTTTCAAGCATTTATACAGCTGTCAAGTAGAATAGGAACATCATTACTTCTATATATATGAATATCCAAGATGCCTTTTCAGTCTCTGGTATGTGCTCATTTGAGAAATACAGTGAAGCTATGAGTATCAGATTCCTCTTTCAATCCTCAAAATAAACATACAATCAAAATAAACATACAATCAAATAAACAAAAAAAGTTTCATATAAATTGGTTAACTAAGTTGAAAACATATTTCTGTCCTTCTTCAGCTGTATTAAAAATACTTCACAAATAAGGCACAATAGTCAGCTAACCTATAAATCTGTTGCCTAGGGTGTTCTAGGATTCATCAGTAAGAGATAGGTGCTTCCAGAGGGTAAGATAAATATTAAAAGTAAGCAGAATATATTGATGTATGGATGTTTCTGCCTCATTTAATAAGGCAGTGTAGGTGATTAGCTTAGATTTGAAATCTAGCATTTCTATGGCTAAAATTAGATGAAAGGAATCCCTCATCTAATCTGTAAATTGAGATGCCAGTTTCTGTTGGACTCTAGATGAAATAGTGTTTCTCAGACTAACAGAGGCAAGCTCTATCCCTTAATATTCTTTTAAATCATCTGAGTTATTTTGTTTGTTTGATTGATTGATTGTTTTGTTTTTTAATAGAAGATTCATCAATATAGTTTTGTCCTCCTATTCAAAACTTGGAAAAAGAGGAGCAATTTTCAAAGATGAGTACTTAAATTTTCGTTCTGAATCCTATTCTTTTCAGATACTAAAACAACTTCAAGTTTTCCTTAATCTATAGATTTAGAGCCAAAAGATCAATATCTTGAACCTGCAAGCAGTTTGCTTACTGGTTTCTGATAGTTTCTGCTAGAAGTTTCATAAATGGAGAGCTTTTTGCATTGACCAGTCTAATACCATATTCTTCATATCTTAGATTGTCTGAAATATTTGTTTTTCTTGTTGATAGACATGCTGTGCCTATTCTATGTGTAAGCTAAAATAAATATCTCTGCAATGTACAAGTTAAAGAATGTTAAAGATAGATTGATATTTCTCCATGTCCTTTGTAAATATATTCTGAAATTCTATCAGAACTTTGTCATATCTCTAAATAATCAATTGTACTGTTCTTTAGTTTGTATTGTTCCCCCACTCCTCATCAAAGCCATGTTCTCCTTACCACGTAGCATATAGTCCATTGTCTCATTTCATCAAGGGCGGTCAAGGAAGGAAATCATTTAAGAAGAAAGGTATTAACTTGCTTCTTAAATTTTGTGAATGTGAAAGATCATAGTAGCACTAAGCATGTAAGTGCATATGTACTGCTTCTAAATAAAGCATCTCTTTTTCTCACCTTGCACAAAGAGGCACAAGGGACTTACTCTTGACAGTTTTGCCACTTCATCTCTAAAAAATAGACAATATGCCTATTGCATCAATGACAATTCAGGCACAGAGAGCATTAAGGTCTGGCAAAAGGCTACAGCTGCCCCTTGTTCTTCCACTTCACTCTCCAAAAATCTGCTAGAAACCCGAGGAAGGAGGGATGCAGCTGACCTTGAAGTATGGGGAGCATTTTGGAATTACCATGACGTATCACAAATGTCTTTGCTTCTAAAAGTGTTGCTCTGAATGGCAGGACAGGAGGGACCATGTTCTGAAATACTCGCTTGGGCTTTGCTTTTGCTTTGTCCGAGAGGACACTGGAGTGTATTCCTATAGATAGAAATTGCCTTTGATAATATCTGCTTTCCTTGAGAAATTTAAAGATTTATTCATCCTTTTTTTTTTACTAAAATGAAGCAAAACTGAAATTACCTGGATTCATTCTTAAAGTGTAAATGTATTTTGAAAAATATTTCTGCAAGTATTGTCAGCTCACACTGGCTGAATTTAGTAAAGAAGAAATAATTATTTCTGGGGTCTCTTTTGACTTTTTTTAGCTCTTCTGAGACCTACAGAGTCTGAGCTCGAAAGCATCTTGCTTGACTGAGGGAGCTGTGTGGTGGAGCACTTCTCCCCATAGACTGGATGGGCACTCCTGCAGACACATGACATTACTACCGATCCATGCACACCAATTTACCTTCTGCTAATGGTGCATATTGCATTTTGAAAAATGTGTAAGTAGTGTCTAGTGCTTATCAGTAGTGTCTAGAAATACAACAAGTAGCTGTTTAAAGACTAGTTTAAAAAGCTGCAAACACCAAGACATCTGCAATTTTCAGAGTACCAGCTCTGCATGCAGAGTTGCCTCTTCATCCTTTCATATGATGCAATATTGTTGAGAAATCAGCCGCGAATAAACATTAGTGTGGAAAAAATGAAGAGGGAGGGCATTATTGCATTCATTTAAATAAGAAGAAGCAAGCACAGTTGACAAGGTTATTTTTTTCTTCACGGTTTGATATGGTGTAATAAATCATCCTTGATGTTTCCTCCATTTTATTATCAGTATCTGTGAACAAGCTAGAAGTTGATTCTTTATGAGCTGTGACACTCATCTCAAATGCAAGACTGAAAATTCAATCTCCAGAGGAAAAAATTAAAACCATTAGGGAAATATGGAACAGAATGTCTAATCAAATGATTATATTGGATGAAGGAAAACCATGATTTGGCAGTGAGACATTTTGCTTTGTAGTTAGAATTAACTTGGTACTTATAATGAGCTATGAATTTTGCAATTATTATTTTTTAGATATACATAACAGTCAAAGAAGGTTGATTTCCAAGCATTAATGTTTTTAACATTAGGAAAAACAGTGCTAACCTCCAAATTACACAATGAATACACGCACACACACATGCACACAGAACATACCTGTAACTCAGAAATCAAGCTGAACTTTGGAGAACGCATCACTTTTAGTGGAAGGAGGGCAGGTGAGTCTGGAGAAAGGAAGGAGGCGCAAGAAAGTGATACAGGGAACTAGCTGACATGGATTTCTGAAGGGGAATTCATTCCTAATAGACCTGAGAGCTTTCCATGATGAAATGACTAGTTTAGGAAACAGAAGAGAGTATCAAATGTTGCTTATCTTGTCTTTAGCAAACCTTTTGACACTGTCTCCTAATGCGTCCTCATAGACAAGCTGACAAAGTATGGACTAGATAAATAGACACTGATGTAGTTTGAAAACTGACTACTCAGAGGGTTGTGATCAGTGGCATGAAATCCAACCAATGGCCAGTCATGGTTGGATCCCTCTGAGTCAACACTAGGGCCAATGCTGTTTAACATCATTATCATTGACCTAGATGATGGGACAGAGTGCACCTTCAGCAAGTTGGCGGATGATCCAAAACTAGGAGTGACTGATGCATGGGCTGGTTGTGCTGCCATTCAGAAGGACATTGACACGCAGGAGAAATGGGCAGGCAGGAACACCAGAAAGTTAAACACAGGGAAATTAAACCTCCTGCACCTGGGGAGGAATTATCCTGTGCACCATTTCAGACTGCAGACTGACTGCCTGGAAAGTAGCTTTGCAGAGAAGGACCTGGGAGCCTGGTGGACACCAAACTGAGTACTATCCAGCAATGTGCCCCTATGGCAAGGGTGGTCAGTGGTAATGTGGACTGCATTAGGCAGAGCACTGCCAGCAGGTTGAGGGAGGCCATCCTTCCCAGATGAGGCTACACCTGGGGTGCAGGTCCCCAGTGCATGTGAGATGTGTAACCATTGGTGAAAGTTCAGAGAATGGCCACAAAAAAAATGAAGGTATTGGGAGCCTCTCACATAAGGAAAAGCTGAGAGAGCTGGGACTGTTCAGCCTGCAGAAGAGGAAAGTGTGAAGAAGACAGAGCCAGACTCTCCTCAGTGGCAGCCAGTGACAGAACAAGAGGCAATGGGTGCAAAAGGAGACTTAAGAAATACCATTTAAGCAAAAGAGAAGCTTTTTTTTTTTTAACAATAAGTGTGGCTGAACAGGTTGCCCAGAAATACATATCTATCAGCGTGATCAGAGAGCAAGTTTGGAAAGCTGATCTGGTCTAGGATTAATCCTGAAAGAGTGACATGATTAGGTATGGGCCAGGTCAGCATTCTGAAGTGACAGAATTAGTGGCAGAGGAAAGAAGGCAGAACTGCCCGTGGATCTCCCAAAATGAGACTGCATGTGAAAATCAAGGAATAATATTCCAAGAAGGAGATGGATAAATAGAGACAACTGCAGTCACAAAACATAAGATATGGAGCCTTTTTTTGCTGCTGAAAACTTATCCTCAATTATCTTTCATTTATTTATAGATTGATTATCTTTTACTGTATACTGTATATAGTATCCACTTGATACTATACAATATTAAAAAGAATAGCAGTTTAGGCAAAGTTATATTTCCCACATGGAATCAAGAATATTTTGAAATACTTCTATTAGATTGAATTTATGCATATCTGTTTTAAAATTTTCTGAGATGAAAAATAGTCTTTTAAGAACAGTAATTAGATCTATGTTATGTTGAAAATTAGTTTAGAAATATTTCATTATTGATTGTGTGATTAATTAGAATGGAATTAGAATGGAAGCTAGAAGGAAAATCTTTATTAATGTTCAATTGAGGCTGCTTGTTTTTCTTTTGTTGGATAAAGTATTACGTATATTAAAGGAAATTGCTTTGGAGTGAATCAACTGACTTAAATTATGCTATTCTGGGAGAGTGAATCTATTTATTTCCTTATCTGTCTTATACCAGAAAAAAGTAAGTTACATGGAAAATATTTTATAACTCTAGCTAAGCTCTTCATTAAAGTGCATCTCAAAGAGAATGAGATATGTGGGCAAATATGAAATATATCTTTGATAGAGGAGAGCACTTTAGAGTACTTAGGAATTTATTTTCATTACATTTTTTCAAATGTTATATTTTGAGGATTCAATTTCTATCAGATTTTTAAGGAAAATATGTAAATCTGTAAGTATAGTTGTAAAACTGCAACACTGTTTTGGTGCTTGTCTAAAAACCTGCTTAGGGCTACACAATTATAGCAAAAAGCTTATTTAATTGTGTCCTGTGATGAACAGTACATTTCCTGAAGAACGCAGTTCAGGAGACAAACTCCTTGATTCCATTTTGGGTCAGTGGACATGAAACCTGATGGGAATGGTAAAAGAATGAAAAGGAACATAGAAAGTTTAATTATCCAAATAATAGAAGTGGTTCACTTATCACAGGTTTATTGCCAGTTCAGAAAAAGATTTCTCACAGTTACCTGCCATTGCAGTTATCTATAGTAAGTTCTATAATAAAAGTAAAGGTTAAAATTCAGTCATTTCTACCTGAAATATTCTTTCTAGTTTCTAAATGAAATATTCCTTCCATTTCTAAGTAGCGGAAAAGTGTTGTTATGTACTCATTTTTACTCTGGAAAATGTTCTGTGAGTTATGCATCTGGAATTAGTTCAAAAAAATATGAAAAAATGCAAATCTAACACAAATGGAGTCATCATATTTAAAATACACTATTATTACTGTAATGTTCTTTCTGTAGAGAATGCTAATGTCTGTAAATCTTGCCTATTCATATTTCTGATAAAAGACTTAAGGGAAAATTTCTGCAGGTGTTAACAAAGATATTGAACAAAAAATGAAATCTGGCTTTAACTCCTTGATCTCAGTTATTACTCTTAAAATAAAGCCATGCAATAACATGCAAGGTAATTCGTAATCATTATCATGTATTCTGATAGCAAACTTGGAGGAGTAGCTGACAGCCCTGAGGGCTGTGCTGCCATCCAGAGGGACCTGGACAGACTGGACGACTGGGCAGTGAGAAATCTAATGAAATTCAACAAGGACAAGTGCAGGGTCCTGCACTTGGGGAGGAATAACCCTGGACACCAGTACAGATTGGGGGTTGACCTGCTGGAGAGCAGCCCCACAGAGAGGGACCTGGGTGTCATGGTGGACAACAAGATGGCCATGAGACAGCAGTGTGCCCTGGTGGCCAAGAAGGCCAATGGGATCTGGGGTGATCCCATCTCCAGCAGGTCAAGGGAAGTGATTGTCCCCCTATACAGGGGGGGACAAAGACTGAAATTAAGAAACTTTTTATGTACAAGGTGCGAACAAAAGTGAAAGCTGAGTCTGCTGACTGAATAAAATAGCTAAACAAAATGATTTAGAAAGGGGTGAGAATTGAGCACAATTATTTGTTAATTTTATTGCAGCTGTGCCTTTGGCAGAGCTTAGCCAGAGCAGTAAACTGCCTCTAAAGATCCTTGAAGAGGGAAGAAAATCAAGCATTTCTCCTCTTTCAGAACTAACTCTATGTTACAGATATTACGTTAGTCCAGGAGCTGGAGCGGAGCTTTCAGTGAGTTGATTTTATTAAAGGAAAAGTGCACATCTCTGATATACACATCTGTTTTCAAGCCGTTATTAATTCCACTTTCAGACCAACTTCAATTAAAATGATATATTTTTTTAACTCAGCATCCATGCTCACAACAAATTATCACTATCGACCTTGGCAGACGAAAGAGATTTTGCCTTAAACTGAGTCAATCTCAGGATCTGCAAAGTAGCTTCACATGGGGTAGCTGCCTCTGGAATCAGCTTTACGCTGCCTCTCAACCTGTGACTTTAGGCACCGGTGCAGAATCAGGGCTTTCCTTCAGGGCTTTCTTTTTTCCCCTTTGCCTCTAATTGTCCTGCCTACACAGTGACTTCTTTCACAGGAGGTGAAGAACAGCTTTAAATTTACATGACCTGCAAGATTGTGCTGCTCTTTGTTGGAGATTGGAACACCACACTTTATTGGTTTTCCTTAATTTCAGCATCTTCTCAAACATAATCTGATAAATTTAAATGTATGTGAGAATTTTCCTAGATTGTAATGGATCCTGAAGGCTCTGAATTTAAAATCTAGTCTAATGTGCTTAAGTGTTTGAACAGGGAATTGTTCACTTTTTTTATTACCCTGAGTGGGTAACCTGAGGAATGACTTCCTGTGGAATTGGTCTCCCCAGCTAGGTAGGTGCTTTTCCAAAACCTGTTTGCTTTCTATTTTTCTCTCTTCATAGGTGCTGCAAACCCTCTAATGACATATTTGAAAATATAATATTTCATATTGCTTTTATAATCCCCTTTCCATCTAACAAACTGTTTAAAATGAAGGTATTTTCTTTATGATCATTTTAACAACTTAGTAAATGAATTTTCATTACTTAGAAATATCATACTGATATCATGGATGAGTTGGTGCTTCACTTTAGATGTGAACAGATGTGATCAGTTGGTGATTCTTAATGCTACTTTCATTTCTCAATGAACTACATATCACCTGTCCAGGTCTCTGTTTATAGAACGAAGCACAATGATTTCTGCATCTCCTTTAGTCTCCTGGCTTGGAACTAGATTGATATGCAGCACTCTCGTCTTTTCAAACCTTTTCTTAGGCTTGGCATGTTCATTTTTATAGAAGCAATTTTCTATGAAAGAGCAAACTTTTTTTTCCAGTAGATAATTTCTTCCTTCAAAGCTAAATGGTTTATTTTGCTCATTTGATGGTGTGATGAGCAAGTAGCCATCTACATGTATTTGTATCATTTGCACAAGGTGGTATGTCAGCACTTGAAATAAGAAATACAGTGCTACAAGTTGTCCTTACTGGAGTACAGCAGTTATGGCATAATTAAGGCTGCTTTCAGTGATCTCTTGCCTTCATTAGTGTGTATGAATATTTTCCATTCATAACTCTCTCCATGACAACTTATAAAATGAACAGTTTGTGCTCATTTTGTGCTAGTACTTGTTTTGTTTCTCAGTCATCCAAAACCATCTGCACATTCTTTATTTTCTAAAGATATATATTTCCATTTCGAATCAACGTGCAGCTTGCTGAATATAGTAACCCAAATACTGTGCTTGAAGGCTTCTTTAGATAAACTCAATGCTTTAATTTCTTATTCTAAAATTCCTGTGGATTAGGTACTTTTTTTTATTCTAACACTAAGCATATCTCTTGAAGACTTATCTGAATTTTTCTGTAATACAGGAAGTCCACAACAATTTATAGCTTGCTGTCTTAAGCTGAGTGTGGTTTAAAGCCCAGATAGCATGTTTCATTTTGCAGGACAATATTTATTTTAAATAATCTTTCCAAAAAATCCAGAAGAAATCAGGAACAAAAATTATCTCACAGCTGACTTTCTAAAGGACTAACACTTGGCAAGTCATTATGTCAAAACCAATTTTCAAGATTGCCTGTCTTGTTTCTTTGAAAAACTATCTCCAACTGAGTCTGCTGCTTGCCTTTTCATCTGATAGCAGCCAGTGAGAATAGTGAGAACACAGCTTTTCCTCTGTTCCCCCCAATACATTTTTGTGTAGTTTTTATCTCTCCTTTCAAGATTGCTGTACTCTCATACATTGGATGGAGCATTGTTAAGTAAGTAGTTTGCCATGAAAAATAGGAATTATCTGCTACTTCAACATTGTTTGCAGATCTGTATTTAAATTTGACCAGAACTTCTTCACCCAGCCTCTGAATATATTAGGTCCTATGATTCTTTTTTTTTTTCTTGCTACAATAAAGATGATATCTGTAATGATTTGGTGGGAGGAGAGATCGTATAACCACCTGAAATGAATCTAAGCATTTCAGTTACAAACACCAGAAATCAGTCCAAGTAATATTTCTATCTTATCCTGCCCAGAAGGTTAACCTTCTGTCAGTGAGTCTTTTTGTAGCTAATTAAGAAGCCCCAGCCAGGAGTCAGGGGGCCAAGAAATGCTTGCCCTGTACACTGTCTTCCAAAAGGAAAGATCTGTAAACATCTGCTTTTCTTTCACATGCAGAATTAACACACATGTAGCCCACAGAAAATGAAGCTCTTTAGAATCTGGAGACAGACTATTTGTAATCCATACATATGTGTCTGTTATTAAGTCCAGCATCCAGACATTTCAGAGAATGATCATTATTATCCTCATATTGTAGTATTATGTAGAAGTTGAAGTTTCATTCAAATTTGTGTAATTAAATTTCTTGTAAATTAGCCTAATAGACAAATTAAAACATGTGTTAGTTGCCAGTAGATTTATATATTAACAGGCTGTGATACAAACTAAACCTTGATGTCTTGTCCAACTCAAACTTAGGGAATGAGGAAATGCAAAATTAATTTCATCTTTACTCCTGCTTATCAGTGTGCTTCTGTAAATTTCTTGCATTCCACTTCTTTGCATAAAATACAAAAGAATCATGAAAAAAAAACCTTCATTCATTCCCAAAAAGCACCATACATTGTATGCCATTTTTTCACTATATCTTTTTACCTCTCAGCCCTGTCATGCATTGTTTTTGGAGATGAGCTGTCACAGATATTCCCAGAGCTTCAGAGGTAGAACTGGAGTTAGCTAGACAGAGCATGTACTATAATTCTTTATTTTATGCTTTTCAGAAGGTTCAATTTTTCTGCATCGATTCTGTATAGGAGTAAATAGCGAGACCCTTAAATGTGTGTTAACAATGTTTTTTCCCTGTGAATTTCCTGATATAAGGGGGCATAGATTTATATCTGATTTCTACTTTTGCTTTAGAGATATTCCTTATAAGTATGAAAACCTAAATAAAACAAAGAACCCACCAAAAAATAAAGAAATATTTTAAAATCAAATGAACATTGTTGAATGTGTTGAAGACACTGTTTAGCTTTGTGAGGAAGTCAAGAAAGGAGGTTTACTAAGGTGCTGAAAATGCACATACCTCTAAAAAATACATACACCCGTGTTTCAAAATATATAAAAGTTCTTATGTTAAATGGTAAAATAATTTGCTGAGCTATTTTGTCCTGCTGATAATGCAAATGTTATAATTAAAGCTATAATTTGGAATAGAAACAAGGAAGCAATCATGGTTTGTGGCTGTGTCACACACTGATAAGCAATGTAATTTGTAACAGCATAAAAATGGACTTTTAGATTTGGGTACATAACCTTGACTATATCAAAAAATGTCCTAAAGACACAGATTATTGCATCTGAGAAAACAATTGCTGGATTCTCACCACAGTTAAAAAGTTGTCCTATTTCATCTCAGTTTTGCTTTTTCTAATGATGTGTAATTTACTTTTCTAATGTTGTACAATTTATTGTACAATGAGAAAAAAAAACTACTTTTTCTTTGCATTTGCAATCCTGCAGATTTTGGATGTATTTTTTTTTTATTTTTCAAAGAGCGATTGACACAGATGTTATGGCCACAAAAGTTCACATGCATATGTTTCCTACAATGATCCCATGTATGGTATGAACATAATTAAGCCCTGCAGCACAGTTAAATGGCCTTTCTGTTTCATAAATGGGTAAACTGAGGCACTGCCATCATGACTTGCTTAAAATTATACCGATTTAATGACATCAGCAGTGGAACCTAGGGGATTTAAAAGGCAATGGTTGATGTAAATGCTAAGAACATATGGTCTCAATTAACACACACTGATTTCAACTACAGCCACACTCCTTTATAATTTTATTCTATAATTGTTTCTCTTGTATTAGGTTATAGTGTTTGTTGACATTTGTATTTCAGCACCTTCCTCCATCCCAAGTGCCTCTCCCACAGGGCTCAGTTTTTTTAAGCCACATTGTAAACGCTTATTCATGCACTCACATTTTTTCCTTGCTTTTTTCTATTGAGTTTCTACTGTGCTCTGTTAGACCTCATCACTATGACCCTGCAGTGCACTATGTACACTCTGAAATTCTCTTTCCTTTCCTGATGATTTGTTTCATTAGTGACATTCTTCAAATCAAATGTACCTAATCCATGGTTCAGTCTACTAACAGGAAATCGGTTCAGTGCACAGGGATTTATATAACAAAAGAAGTGCTCACTTAGGGAGTACTTTTAATAGTTGGTTCATTGAAAAAAATGCTAACCTTCAGATTTTTATGACTTTAATGCGCTGGTGTTTCAGTTTGGATTTAGCTGTAAGTGAAAGACTTCGAAAGCCATATAATCCATCGATCTCATATTTGCTGAAGTACAACTTTCATGGTACATCAACATGTTTTACGTCTTTGAATTTTTTCTCTTGTAATTTTGTCAGCTGTCTTACCTCTAGGCATGCTTAATGCTGTTCTGCTATGTAATTTAGAACAAAAGTCCAAATATCTGCTTTTGTTTTATATTTGACTTTGCTATAGGGACTGCACTTCCAGCATCTGAATTTGTTTTTTGTGGATTTATTTGTCTCAGATTTTTTTTTTGTTCTATTTGCACTTTATCTCTTGTGTCTTAGAGGTTTAAGTTTTGTTCTGCTTGGAGAAGTGGGTATCTAGAGATACAACATTCTTAACAAATAGTTCTCTGCGTGTGTGTACAGATTTTTAAATGTTCATAGGACAGAAATATATTCTATCCCTGTACCAGGAATAAGTTTTAACTTCTCACACTCCAGAGGCAGTATTGGTATGAGAAATTAAACTAGACTGCAAATCACCGAATTATCTTATCACCTCTCAATTTAGTTAGCTAACTGTACAATTCAGTGTTCCAGGGAAAGAGCAAAATCTACTGTCAGCACTACCACTGTTAGCTTGGCAGTCTTACAAAATTCTTAATCCATTGATAATATTCCAGTGAGAAAGAAACCAGCTTGATTTTAAGGTCAGAAAATGAAAATAAGAAAAAGCAACTATGCCAAAAAAACTGTGTCTAGAAATTGTAACAGAGCCCACGGAAGGATTGTCCCCATTTACCATAATTTTTCTTCTCAGAGAAGAGTGATTTCACAGTGTTTTGATTACAATATACAGGCTAGACTGTAATGTATAGTATACAGACCTTGAAATAGCAAGTCCATTTTACTGAATCCTGTCATGCTTCTTTTATTCCTTCATTTTTAAAACTAGTGAAATTGCTTCTTCATCCCCACCACATACAAATTGCCTCATGCAGTTCAGCTGAGGTTAAACTGTTAATATCAATACATTTTACAGTAGAAGCAGGCACACATATAAATGGTGATCGGATTTGAATAAAAATAGGATTCTGAAGAAAAGAAACAAAAAGAAACCATCCACAATGTGAACAAGAATGATATAATAAGTTATGATTTTATACGCTTGGCAGATAACTGACTAGCTTTCTCCTTATGATTTATCTGATATTGGTTTTTCCACTGCAGTTCAGTGGGATGTAGATTTCTGAAAATTTTAATCATAGCATCATGAGACAGGTGCATATCTTCTCTACAGAGTTCCATAATTTTCAAAAACTTGTCCCTGTGCTCTTTCAGTGGCTACTTCTTGCAGTGATGGTCCAGCTCAGCTCTCATTTCTACCAGTTCTCTTCCATCCCTGCATTGGGATACTTATCTGAGGAAATGAGCATAGATGCCAATTTTAACAGTGCCTTGAAGAGAAAGGAAGTTTCTACCAGCCTATCTAGCTCAGCCTTCTGAAAGAGAGGACAGAAGGGATTCAGGGAAACATTATCTAGTATTACATTTGAAATACATTTTATCTATTTGTAGCTTAGTTTCAAAGAATGAATTTCCACATTTTGGTCATCTGATCTTTCAGTTGTTAGGAAATGCCAATACTGTTAAGTAAACTACCCTACTATTGATGACATGTATTGATCAAATAACTCTCTTTCTTATCTAAAAATATCTGTAAAATAAGATATTTTTCTAGTATATGAAAAAGTTGACAAGGAGGAAGAAAAAAACAAAGTTCAATGAAATACAGAATCACAGAATCTTCAAGGTTGAAAGGGACTTCTAGAGATCATCTGGTCCAACCCCCTGCTCCAGAAGGGACACCCAGAGCATGGAGCACAGGGCGACATCCAGGCGGGTTTTGAAGACCTCCAGAGAAGGAGACTCCACAACCTCCCTGGGCAGCCCGTGCCAGGGCTCTGTCACCCTCACACCAAACAAGTTCCCCCTCACCTGCGGGTGGAACCTCCTGTGCTTTAGTTTGCACCCACTACCCCTTGTCCTGTCAATGGCAACCACTAAGAAAAGCTTGCCCCCCTCCTCCCTACAATTTCCCTTCATGTATTTATACATGTTAATCAGATCCTCTCTCAGTCTTCTCTTCTCCAAGATGAACAGGCCCAAAATACTTGCAAAATATTCCAGATACCGATACATACATAGTGTTTAGCACAGCTGCTAACATTTCAGCAAAATTAACACTCTATATATGAAAAGTGCTGTTTCTACTTTTACAGGAATCAAATGAGCATTCATTTACCCCTCAGAAATCTGAAACTGCACTTATAAATCCTGCAGAAAGCATGAGGACAGCAGTCAAGAATTCCTATAATCTAGCCCAAGTTTCAGATTTCATTTTGGGATAGCCATAGATGAGTTACTCTTGCTTTAATGTCTTCTTGTCCTAGTCTCCTGTTATTACAAAAACAAAAAGAAACAAAGCAAAACAAAACAGAAAAACACCTTTTGGATCATATTTTAATGGAGTAGCAAGCCAGAAATATTTTCATTTCAATGCCGTATTTCTTATTCTGTGCTTGATAGACTACAAGGGCATTATAGCAAAAATACTCAAAAGCAGTTCTTAAAAACAAATATTTTGTCAAATTTCATACCAAAAGGCATGACAGAACTATCATCCCGTACTGGAAGGACTGAACAAATATGCCTAATTTTTGGCCTATATGTAACCTTTGCTCACTAAGATTTTGTCCTTTCAGTGGAGAACAGTAGCGGTGAGGTTAGATGTGATTTTAGAAATCTTGACATGTGTGTCAAATATGAGTTTCTCTTCAAGTGAGAGGGTGCTCCACAAAATGAAAAAAAAATACAGAGGAAGAAAAATCAAGATTAAACTCTCGGTGCTGAGCCTGGCACCTGCATAAAGGCCAGGCAGTTTGGAAGATCAGCCATGGTAGATACCTGTGTTCTCAGAAGATGGTAAATTGTAAGCCTTAGATACCAATCCAGAACTGTAAATCAGATAAATTTTACACCTAAATTGCTATAAAAGGTTAACCTTCTAATGTTATTTCTCTAATATCAGATATGAAAACTGCAATTGTTGATCTTTATTTTAGCTATTTCCAATGATCCTTTTGCATACTAATTAAAAGTTAGGAAATCTTATCTCTCCATCATGCTAGTCTAAGATTTCCTCTACTGAGACTATTAACTCCAAATTCCAGTCATAAATAATAATTTCATAAATAATAGATTAATTAGATAATGATAGATAAATAGATAAATAATTTTCATTTTCAGATGAGCTTTGTAGATGCCAATTTTAACAATGCCCTAAACAGGAAGAACATGCCAAAGAATAAGTAGTTGTCACTGCAGAAGATCTTGGTAACTTTAAAATAAATATAAAAATAATAAACATACTCTCATTTGAATTTGCAGATTTCATTTAACATTTTACTGGCCAAATTTGTTTTGCTAACAAACATACTTAACTCTATTTATGCTTAACTCCAGCACCCTTACAGATAATAACACTATGGTTGTGAATGAGTTGTGATCTTCAACATAGTAAAGCCATTAGAAATTATAATAGAGAAAAGCTTTTATCTATATTAAAGAAAAAAGAAAGACCAAACAAGAGCCAGTAGAGATCAGATATGACTTATTAATAGCATGCATCACGCACTATCTTGTTTAGTTTCTGTGCAGCTTTGACCCTTGGTGCCAATAGACTGAGTGACAGAATTTATTCCGCTTTTGTGCTTTGTGCAAGAAAAGGATGTCAGTAATACGAAAGGCACAGTGAAGAGCTACTGGGCTAATAAGGAGAATGGTCTGCCTTCCTCTTGCACCATGTTATGTGCTCTCATTTTATTCTGAGACGTCCCCAAGAAAACGGTCCTATGTGAAAGGCCTCCAGCCTTAGCATAGTCCAACATCTCCCTCCAGGCTATGGACTGTTTCTGCAGGGAATAAGAGGAGCCAGAAAAGGGCTTTTCTTCATCCACAATTGCCAGGATATAAAAACCTATACATTAGTCCAAACTGTGTTCTGAGAGATCCAGATTAATGATATAACATGTTGCTGCTTGATATGACTTCATTTCGAACTTTGACTATTAGTCCTCCTTCTTACCTACAAGATTACTTCTCTTATTTAGAGAATATGTGGGCTTTACCCCTCAGACCTCCTGTTTCACAATGTCATGATTTTCCTACTGTGTTGGAATTGGCATGATCACATGTGGAAGTCTGGCAAAAGGTTCCTTGGAGTCAGTATTAGGAGATCTTTACAACATTTCACTGTTTTGACTGTGCGTTCACAGCGAATTGCTGGATGTTGTTTGTGTCTTAATCTTCTGAAAGCACATGACATAAGAGTTTTGTTTGCCATGGAGAACAGAAGAAAAGCTGCTCCTGAATTGTGTTGTGGTGGGGAAGTCATCACTGAGCCTGCACTCTGAATTCCATGTATGAGATTAAACCTACAAAGGTCAGAATATTAAAGAGAGATGTGATATAAAAGTTTAAAACGATCTCAACATTTTAAAAGGAAGAATGGTCTTCCTTCTATTAAAAGGAAGAATTTGGCATTTTGGCTGCCAAATCCACATAGTTGGTCTGCTGTGGATCTTGCGTTTGACTGCAAAACAAGCTCTTTATTCCACCTTTCCTTATCTCTCTATATTTTCACAAAACTTATAAAAACTTGATAGCTTGAAGGTGTGAATTACACTTTGAAAATTGAAACTGTCTATTAAGTTCAAATTTAGTATGAGGAAACCTAAGGATGAACAGAAAAATTCATATACATGCCCCATATCTTCACCGCACATCTTTACCTGCTCCAGTTTTGCTTTCCTCTGGTATGACAGAAAGCTACTTGTCCTTAAGAAACCAACCTAAAAACTTCACTGAGTTACACAATGAAGCTTTACCGACATCTGGGAATCATTCTTCATTTATATCAGTCTGAGAGTTAATTAAACTGTAAGTCTTAATGCCATCAATTAGGTACAGATACTGCAAATATATAAGTGAGTGGCTTTATACAGGTGAACAATTCCATTGAACTGATGATGTTTATTCACCCTTGTAGGTATTTGCAGAACCAGGTATTTAGTTACTATTTCAAACTTAAATGGTCTTTTAAGCTTTGAAGAAAATCTGAATCACTCAAATGTGTTTAAGACCTAGAGTAAGTATGCTTTTTTGTTATGACTGCAGTGACTTAATTTATATAGCTACAATCACAATAATTTATGTTTTAGAGTTATTATAGAGTAAGTTTCATGACAGTACACATTGTGTACAAATGCAATGCTACTGACTCCCATACATGACAAAAATATAATACTTGATACAATAGTTTTTAGCATTTGTACCATGGTAACATTGTCAGAATTAAATATAAGGTAGCTTTAAAAAAAATCGTTTTGCACTGAATTTGAAGAAACAGAGGGAGAATGTTTGGTTTCTGATAAATAGGAAAGTTGCTCCAAGAGTAAATATCACTATAAAAAAAAGAACACACAAGGGCCTCGAAATAAAAGATGAAGCATCTGGAAGAGACTTGTAGAAGAACAGAGGATGGTAACATATATAAAATGAAAGCACAAAGCGATTTTATTTCTACAGTCTAAAGCGTGCTAGGAGAGGAGAGGAGCAGATGCTTCAGGTGTGGTTGCTCTCCAAGGTCCTGAAGGCAGATAAGCTACAGGCTGAAACAACGTGTGAGAACAGGGAGAAGAAGTAAAAAAGGCATTTAAGTAGGAGACTTAACGTGAGTGAGAGCAGAATTGCTTAATAAATTTAAGAAAATTATCTGATGGAAATGCTCATAGGAAGTAGGAACATAAATTAATTTGTAGTTTTTTTTTAATGTTAGAATTGTATTTTGTACATCTGCTGCTTTTTCACAAAGGTTTTTCTTGCCTAGCTTTTGGGGAATACGGATGTGTGTATTTTTGCATGCTCTTGCACAATACTTAGAAGAGTTGGACGTGTTCTGCTAACACAGGCTTCCTATTGTTGCATTCCTCGTGCATTAGATCTAATCAGCGATACCCTTCCATTCTGCTGCATAGACTCAGTTAATTCCCTCTTCCAGTGGGCCAGCACACCGCAGAGAGTTTCATTTGCTTGTCATGGGGAGATCGAGAAATCTATTGTTAATTATTATGGTTTCAATTCCCAGCTCAGCTGCCTGTGTCAGATGTGCCTTTGTGTGTGTTTGACTGTTTTAATGACTAGGTGGAATATTACTATGTACCCTATGCTGCAAGGCTATTTTTTAATGAAAATTTTCTAGCAAGAAATATTTAAAATGGTTCCAGCAAAGTCTTACAGCCTCTTACACAACTATCCAATACTTTTTTTAAGTACAAAATTGAAAATGTCAGTTCTATATGGTTAAAAAGGAAAGAAGATACATTCATATTGGTTTGTAGATGATATATAAAAGGTCTATTAAAAGCAAAATATGATTATAAAGATGCATTAAAGACTATAAATAGTAACACAAACAAGTATTTATAAACTGGAAAATGTTATTGCACGTAGCTAAGATCATGAAAATAAAGCATTACATACGAAGTAAAATAATTAAAATAAAATATGTCTAATATCAAGTACTTTGTACTTTTAAATAGATACAATTCTGATTATATTTTTGAATAAGTTCATTATCACTTCTGCTTTGAAAAATTTAAACTAATAAATATTTTAAAGAACAAATGATTTTTAACATTGCTTTTTGTTAATAAGAGCTGTTATCTTAAAAAATAAATAAGATAGTCCAAAGAATATTCAGAATTTAAAAAGAAATGCTATTCTGTATTGGTCTTAATGAGTTCCCAATATGGGCAGTGCTACAGTGCAAAAGAATTGGTAGGGCAAAGGCTACCATCTTCCCTTAAGACATGGAAAAAAAATATAAAATATAAACTGATTTATATAAACTGATTTCCAAATCACAATTTTTTTCCAGAACCATCATATCTGAAATTTAAAGTTGGGCCTTTCCCAGTAAAAACTTTCTTTAGTTTTACTAGAATAAAAATTATGGTCCTTGGTAAGTAATTCTTTGAGAATTACAATAGTACCTGCACTAAGATCCTCTAGCAAGCCAGCTCTGGAAGTTCTTCACTATATGAACAGTATAGGACTTTGATTTTCCTTTTTTTTTTCTCCAAATGTACTTTATCATATCTTATAAAGATAATTCGTTTTAAACATACTCCATCAAAATTATATAAAAATAGATTATCTAAATAGATTTTGTGTCTTTCTTAAGTCTTTACTATGATATGAAAGAAAGAAAATAGCATCACAGTAAACTGAAAATACTATAAATTAATAGGCTACATGTTCGGCAATTTGCTTTTAAATTTTATTAGCATGATATCAGTCTGTTTTTTATTAAAAATTTGAGTAGAAGTGTTTTAGAATGAGGTTTATATCCTGTGTTGGTGAATGATGTGCACACTTGTAAATGGGCAAATAAGAAATAACTGGAAGGCATAGAGCAGTGATACAGGTCTAGGAGAAGGCTCAGTCAAAGTGTCTAACTTTGTATCTGATATTTTGCAATATATTAAAACTCTTCTTGAACTTTTTTCTTTTTTTTTTAGTTCATCTATTTCATTCCTTCTAGCAGAAGAATCAGCACTGTGTACAGGATTAAGGAATGTTTGCTGATGTGCCACTTAGCTCTTCTTAAATCAAGGCGAAACAACAGGGGAGTAAAAACACAGTCGTGCCATTATTAATATTGATACAGCTGCAGCAATTTTCATCTCTCCACCTTCGTTGTCCTTTACAGGAACGAATAAGGAAAGGATTTTTCTTTATGAAAAGGTTTTACAGATCAGAATTTATTATGCTTGCCTGTTTTAGTCAGGAAAACAAACATAACAATGTGTATTTTTAGTGAAAATTATATTTCACTCAAAAGTCCTTTTTATTTTTATTTTATTTAATTACCTCACATTCTTTAAATAGTTAAAATCCGAGGAGAGTACTTGCCCAGAAAATAGCATCCATTTGCTTTAATGTGAGTATATAAACAAACAAAAAAAAGACTTTTTGGAAATAGAATAGCTTACTGTAATTCCTTAAAAAAAGGTGTTTTTCCAGTGCTTTTACTAACACACAGACAAGCCTACAGATGAAGGGCATTCCAACACTAGCCTTAAATCTGTTTATCCATTGAAAACATTCTTCAGAAGTAGGTCGCACGCTGTAAACTCCAGGCAGGCAGAGTTTTGTAGGCAGCACCATCACAGCTGTGTGATTATGCTTCTATCTAATAGATACTCTGGTCTCTTTATACAGTCTCATTCTCTGGGAAGGAGAAAAGGCCCTGCAATAAGAGAAGTGTGTAATGTGAGTCAATCAAATGCCATGGGAAGATGAGGTCCACACTGCCTATAACATAATTGACATCTTGTGGCCACCCCCATTGTAATCCAATTAAACTTTATTGAATTCCAACAGGGGAAAGCAACAGGGGTGAGAATCCTCACTGCCATGCTACCATGGGCCAGCCTCCTTACGAGCACTGGAAACCAATTAAAAACTTACATAGCTAAAGTAGCACACTTAATGAACAAGCTGTCTGGAGAGGATATAACTATCTTCTCCTCATCATGGGCATGTACAGTCTTAGAGAGAAGGAGAGAGACAAACAGCTGGACTATCCCAAGAAAGTTAAATTAATATCCTCCAAAAAAAGAAATAAGACAATTTCCTGTTTCTCCCGTTATTGCTAATCTGCTTTCCCCCAAAGTTATTGAGATTCTTGTGCTTAGCAGTTATAGGAAGGCATGTGATCTTCTGTAGAACACATGCCTGACAAGTGGTTGGTGAAAGAGCTGACAAAAGTTTTTGTAAAAGTCAAGATCGGTGCAATATTCTGTCCCCATCGCTCTTTACAAACCGAGGGGATCTCTATAGCTGTTGTGTCTATGGGTATGACTTTGCTGAAATATCATCACTTCATGGATGGAATAGGATGCATATGTCAGCATCAGCAGCAGCCCTGCAGGCAGCTCAAGTACATAAGATAATAATATATAAACTTTTTATCTTATTATTCAAAATGATAGATCTTATTTTCCATTTTTTAGACTGATGGAAAATTATCCACAGCATTGACCATACATATACTTACACACACATGTATACACAAGTATATATGGCAGTATTTATTTTACACAAGTATTTATTAAGAATAAAACCTTTCCAAGTCTTCAGTCTCAGTCAGCAAAATATTGTGCTTGGCTGTAGATTGTAGTCAGGATATTAGTATTGAGTTCCTGCTTCGCAAAAAGTGCCATGAGATATTTCAGTGGCTGCACTCAGTTCAAAATCTCATTTATATATTCTTCATATGTTTCCTGCAGTGCAGTCTTCAGAAGCAGCAAATGAGGAGATGGATTTGAAATGGTATCTATCCATACAATTTCTATTCTGCTCAAGCAATGTATTTGGCAATGCCCAAGAACTGATAGGAGTCTGACCATTTTCGTAAGGACAAAACAAACAAGGAAACAAAAACACATTCTAGCAGATTGGATGGTGTATTTCTGCCCCATCTCTGAAGAAATCTTATTTCTTCTTTTTATTCTCTTTCATCTGGTCTTTGAAGTAGGAAAGATTTCCATGTTCTCTTCCTGTGGCTTCCCACAATTTGAAAGGAAAATATCAGGAGCTCCAAAAAGATACTTGTATTAACCTTGCTCACTACCTCTCAGGTTTTTATGCCTTTTTTAAAGTTAAAGTTAATTACTAATTCTTCCCACAGAGATGCCTGTATTAAATCCTGTGTCTAGCCCACGCATGTCAAATGGCTTTTGTCACTGAAGAGGGGCACATCTGCCCCGCACCTTTCTTCCTTTCACTTTCCTCTTGGCAATGTTTGTCCTCTGAGCACAAAGAAGAGTAGGCAAAGCCAAAAACTATTCCAGAATATAGCCCAAAATTAGAGATTATAACTTGTAAAGTGTAGCCATGTGGAATATATCACTTATGAGTAAAATGGATATAAAGGACTAATTAAATTGCTATAAGTGTTTTATCTCCTTTTATATTATTTTTGAAACACGGATTTGCAAATTCCACATCTGAAGAATAAAGGAAAAGGGAAACATTCATGCCTGTTTGCTGCATAAATTCAAAAACCCTTCATAAATACACTTACATGAAATATCCTCTCTCCTACTAATTGGACATAGTTTCATTTTTAAGCATGTACCTTTCTGAGTTGCATATAAATGAACTGTAAAAAAATCCAACCTAGTTCCATGGTGTCTTTTAGGAATAAATCCAACCTTAAGGATGATATGTATTATAAACAAAATAGAGATGTTATTGTTATTTTATGTTGATATATGCATTTTTTTACTGTTTTTAAATTAACATTGCAAATACCAGAACTATTTCTGTAACAAAGTAGACTATTAATTTATTTTTGTCATGCCTCAGTAATTTGATTATGTATGTGTTGTTCAAATTAAAACTCTAAATTTTAAAGAGTATAATTTAAAATAAGGATTTTGCCAAGAAACTTTCAGATTCCTCTCAAAGGATTACTGATGATAGACTTAACAATA
Organism: Nothura maculosa; assembly: GCA_032353885.1. Taxonomy (NCBI): domain Eukaryota; kingdom Metazoa; phylum Chordata; class Aves; order Tinamiformes; family Tinamidae; genus Nothura; species Nothura maculosa. The sequence continues at coordinate 6,266,308 of JAUBOD010000001.1, forward strand.
AATATTGTGTTTACTTCTGGAGAAGCTAAATAACAGTTTGTGCAGTTTTTTTAATTTGCGAAGTATTACTACACACTATTTTCAAAGTGTAATTCTTAACAGCATACCTGAGACAGATATTTATGGATACTTTTACATGCTTTTAGTTATTTATACATATATACATATATATGCATACATCTTTTACATGGAAAATAATCTTCCAGTTTCTCCAGTGATCCAGGCTTCTACTTTTTAAGGAATTAAAATGTATGTCTTCTTTTTTCTATTAATTTATATGACCATATAGATATTACAAGGAGCTTTATGGAAAGATTAAAAGCACTATTTAATTTCTAAGAAATTAAAAGAATCTTTTTTGATTATTCTAAACTAAATTTCTCACTACGTATGTGACCACAGCCTTTCACTGTTGTAAATTTGTAGTGTTCACCGCTTTGCTAAAGTGAACCTGTTGGTGGCTGCAATAAGCACATGATCCTCTTGCTCATCAAGAAGTCACTATATTCATGGTTTGCACATTTTTTAACCACGGTAAATGGCTGGCAGGGTATTGGTGTCTCTTCCTTTTCAGTAGTGATAGTTTAGTTATTTCCTCAAGCCAAATTTTATGTTGACTTTGCAGCAGTTAGAGACTGATGTTTATTTCCAAGTTAGAAAATACAAGTATATAAGGAACTCTGAAGAAATCTGCGCAAGAAATACACTTAGAAATACCATTTACTTTACCCATACTAGCCTCTTTGGACAATTTCCATTTGTCCCCTTATAGGCAATATATGCCATTACCAGCTCTTCACGATTGCTGCTTCAGGAAAGCAAAGGCAAAAATCCTATTTAACAACATAATTAAATGTGCATATGCAGAGCTCTGAAAACATACAGAATTCCACTTCCATCCACAAATGTTAAGTGGTCCAGGTGGAACTTTCTGGTTTCCATGACTTATATTGTCTTCTCTGGCCTGTGTTGCAAGCATCCTTGTAAAGGTGTTTAAGTGAGCAGGGCATTAAGGCTTTGGTCTACAAAGATGTGCTTACCCTGCCAGTAAAAGAGTCCTATTTCTAAGATGTTTTAATGATTTAAATGAAGAACCAGCTAAACTCCTTTTATTTTGTATTTTAAGAAAAGTTGATTTGCAGGAACCACTTATTACATTTTTACATATATTATATATATCACATTACAGAATCATAGTATGGCTGAGGCTGGAAGGGACCCCTGGAGCTCATCCAGTCCAACCCCCTGCTCCAGCAGGGACACTCAGAGCACGGGGCACAGGGCGCCATCCAGGTGCCTTTGGAAGATCTCCAGACAAGGAGACTCCACAGCCTCCCTGGGCAGCCTGTGCCAGGGCTCTGGCACCCTCACACCAAACAAGTTCTTCCTCACAGGTAGATGCAACTGCCTGGGTTTTAATTTGTATCTATTACCCCTTGTCCTGTCGCTGGCCACCACTGAGAAGATTTGGACCCCTATTCTTTACATTCAGCTCTCTCCAGGCTAACAGGTTCATCTCACTTAGTCTTTCCTTTTAAGACAGATGCTCCAGTCCCTTAATCATCTTTGTTGCTCTCTGCTGGACCCTCTCTAGAAGCTCCACGTTCCTCTTTTCCTTGAGAGCCCAGAACCGCACCCAATACTCCAGCTGCGGCCTCACTAGAGCTGAGGAGAGGGAGATGATTGTAAAGTTTGCATCTTCAGTTAGGGACATTCTACCTACCCTATGGAAGCAATGTTGGCTTCTGCCTGGAAGTTGTGAACTCTGACAGAAAATTGGTCAGGACAGAAACGAAAAAGTGCCACACGTTCCATACACTTAGCACACACGATGCTTTAGCCTCCCTAATGAAGATATTCACCTTCAAAAGTTTTTGTCTGTCAGTTTTAAAAACCTTCAAAGGTTTTTAAAAAGAATTGGGAATATGGGTCTCCTAGAGTTCTTTTTGAGATATGGTGCAGATTAGTACATAGTCCATGATATCTGGTATAGCACTTTTTCTTCAGAACACTAAAGCATATTCAGGTTGCTCCTCTAGCTGCTTATCAAGAGAATTACTTTACATCATAAGAGGGAATGAAAAGCAAAAAGTGGAAATTCAGGTTCCATGTATAGTGCCAGAGGGACTTGTGAAGTGTCTGTAGGCACATCTGCAGTTAATATGAGATAAGCAAATGCTTATTTATGACATTTGTGGGAATACTGGGAAACACGGCAAATGTCTGTGCTGGATGATGGATTTCTGTGTGGGCTCTCCGGCTTTAACTTGGGGGTCTGAGAATACAGTCATATGAGGACAGGCTTAGATTTTCTCAGGAACAGATTACATGTAACATCTACACAATTGACTGATCATGTACAAAAGCCTACTTAACCCTTTATGCTGAGTTTGGCAAGTGATTGGTATTTCCTGACATTTTTGAATGACTTTGAGAAAAGTTAATTTGGGTGAAATTCTAGGCTCACCAAACTTGATAGAAAACTCTTCTTCTTGATAACTGGGGTCAAGTATTCAATATTTTATTCAAGACTAATAGTCTTTGCTTCTCAGGAGATTTGCTTACTGCTTGCAAGTAAATCTAACTTGCCAAAAAATATTGGTCAGCTTTGGAAATCTTAGCAATAAATGGGGACTCAGATAGCTGAGACTTTGGGGCCACTGTCTCAGTCTTTCAGTCCTCTACGGAATGTAAGCTCCTAAACCCTAAACCCTCTGCTGTCTTCAATCAGGGCAATCCTAGGGAATGAAGCTGTTGGATAAGGTACAATCTAGCAAGTCAAGTGTACATGTTACAGCCTTTACGCCAAAGCTACGTGGAATCACAACAATATGAATAAAGAGCAAATAATTGTTTTCTGTTAGATATGGGGCATTTGCTATTGAGATGTTAAATGAGGTTGTGGCATAAATAATTAAAGACTGGCTTGGGGTGTTGTAAGGGAAGTGCAATTGGGAAGAAGCTGCAGAGTCTCAGAGCCTCCACTTGGCATCTCCTGGCCAGTGTGACCCACGGTTTGCGCAGCGGGAGCCGTGTCCCGCTTCCCAGTATTTGGCGGTGCCCGGGGAAGCCGTGTCCCACATCCCGGTATTTGGCGGTGCTGGGGGAGCCACATCCCGCATCCCAGTATCTGGCAGTGCCTGGGAGAGCCGCGTCCCACATCCTGGTATTTGGTGGTGCCTGGGGGAGCCGTGTCCCGCTTCCCGGTATTCGGCGGTGCCCGGGGGAGACGTGTCCCGCATCCCGGTATCTGGCAGTGCCTGGGAGAGCCGCGTCCCGCATCCCGGTATCTGGCAGTGCCTGGGAGAGCCGCGTCCCGCTTCCCGGTATTTGGCGGTGCCCGGGTATAGAGCGGGGACATTTTTGCCCGCACTCCCCATCATCGCCCATGGAAAGTTCAAACGCCACTGAGGGGTCCCGCGGCGCCTCACGGAGCGATTCCCGCCCTGGTGCCGCGGCGGGTCCGGGCCCGGTTCGGAGCCGCGGCCGGTTCGGAGCCGCGTTCCCGCGGGGCGGCGGCGCCCGGGACGGGCGGGCGGAGCGAAGCGGGGGCGCC
>JAUBOD010000001.1:6280893-6305739 GCA_032353885.1 Nothura maculosa
CTCTAAGGTCCCTTCCAACCTTAAGCATTCTATGATTCTATGATACTACTAATTTTTGTCAGTTTAAGTTACAGACATGATACCTCTGAGGAGGATACAAGTCTTTCCTTCATCGTTTGTAATAATAAGCAAATTGTTTATCTGATGATAGGAGTTCATAGGTGGTGGTTAATGAGGAGTCAGTGGTGGAGATTGTAATGAAAAGCAATTTTTAGTACAGCAGCATGTTAAAATGGTAAGAAATACAAAGCAAAAGACCATGTGTCAGTAGCATGATAGCTTAACTCTGAAAAACGAACTGGTTTAGCCAACACACTCTGAAGGTGATGTGCTTGTGACTCACTCTCACGGACTCAGATGACCTTACAAGAGACAAGAGTGAATACAGAAGAGATGTGAATAATTTTATTTGCTTAGGCACCATCCATCTACATCATAAGCGGTGGTGTCAAACTCAAAGGATATTCCAGGAAATAATCACAAGAGTTCATTTCTAGAACTGTTAGTCCTAATTCTTTCATCATCCTTAACAGTGAAATCATGCACAGCTGATAAAGAAAAGGATTCCTTCTTCACTAATCCTACCCAGGTAGTTTTTTTTTTTTCTCATAGAGATGACTATTAATTTACTTATTTTGTCGTGAAAATAATAAAAATTCAGAGTCTGTATCAAGAAAAGCCTGCAAGTCTAATTTTTTACATATTCAGTTGCTCTACAGATTATTAATACTGTTTCAGAAAGCCAGGGTTCTTCAGATTGCAGACGAGGGTTCTTAAGGTTTCAGGTTTTCTAAGATAGAAGCAGATCAATCAAGAGATATACATACAGAAAAACAAAACTCGCTGCTCTTTTTCTTTCATAAAAAGACTTGCTATGTTAGGATTTTTTTTATTAAATGATCTAAGAGTTTCCTATTAACTTGAAACAAAAAACTAACCACAGCTTGAAATCTCCCATCCTACCAACTCACTGCAGATTGCATCTTTTTTTCTTCTTTATAGTAAAATACATGTACTATTTTATAAAAACAGAGGCCTGGAAGAGACCTCTGGATCATTGAATTGAGCCCCTCTGCAATCATGGGCAACTGTATTGTATAATCTATTGTGTATCAATTTTGCTGCAGTACCTTCATGGAACAATAACTTTTTTCTCCTCTGTTAGCAATGCTTTGCATTGATCGCAGCATTGTGCTGTATTCACCAATTAACTAAGCATCTCACCCTTGCTGACCTGAGTGCAGGCACTTTGCAGAATCATCTCTTACCCGGCAATCAGGTTTGCTGCTTTTTACACTTCCACCTGTCTAGCTGCATTGTAATCATATTTTGTCTCCACTGAATTATTTTCCTTTTTATTTGTTGTTTTTAAGTCCTAGTCATAATATATTAAGTAATGGGTAATTTGTTACATAGGTCAGTCAATACAAAAGAGAATCATCTCCAATTTGTATTTAAAGAGTAAATTCAACTTGGCAATTAGTTTCACAGTAGAGATTGGTTTAAAATTGATTGTTCAAGCGCATCCTCGGTTTATGTTAAACCAACCTCATTTGGTAATGCAAACAAGCATCATCCCTACTTCGTGAATCAAAGTTGCACCATGGAATGCAACAGATTATTATTGTTGTTATTATTACTAGTATGCTAAAAATGCTGGCTGGCCAAATTGCTGTTGCTGCATATACTTTTCTGAAATCATCTTGGTTGTACCCATGGTGTGGATGGATGGATAAAGCAAACCTAATGTATAAACATGATTGCTGTATTTACTGAAATCTTGCTTTGGATTTATGTCATATAATTAGGTTTAGCCCTCAACAAGGCTAAACAGCTTTTTTGCTGTGTTACACATTGAGACCCCAGCAATTTTAACATAAAAGCAGCTCGGTGCCACAACCCTGTAATCGCATCAACCGTTTTTCATCATCATCCTTCCATACCTCAGCATTACCTTAAGTTAGTGACCCTGTTTGATCTGTACATTCATTAAGGGATTTTCCAGCAAGATCAACAAAGACCGTTCCTTGTCCTTTGCTTTGGTGCAGGGATATCGGAATGCCAGTAGTTGGCCAACAAAATGCTTCTTTTGGGAGAGTCTTAGAGGCACCATCCTGGTGCCAGTTAACACTGTTCTCCATCTTTGCAGCGTGGCCGGAGATCACGCCTGCACGTTGTGAACTGTGTAGGGTGAAGAGGCTGCACTATTCCAGCCAGGGAAGCTTTTCTTGATGGAAATTGGTTTTATAGGGCTCTGGTGAGGGCTTGTGCTATCTGTCAGGAGCTGGGGCTGGGGGTGGTGCTTCTGGGACTTTCTCCTGCAGTCTTGCAGGGGCAGTGGCTGTAACTGGGTCCCAAAGCCCAGCAAGAAGTGCTCAGTTCAGAGTTAGCACTTGGAAATGGCCATGTTTCCACCTGCTTTGAGGGTCTGCTTGTGGAAAGAGAGGGCAGCCTGAGGCCGACACTACTTTCACAGCAGCAAGAAGGGCTCCATAGGAAGAACGGATGGACCATGTGTTGGTGAAGGAGGTGAGTGATTTAGAGTTTGTACATAAAAGGTGTCACCGAACTTTCACAACAGGAGTGCTGGAGGTGGTGGAAGTTACTCCATGTTGGATTGGAAAGGACACTTAGTATTCTGAAAGACTTGTTTTTCCTCTGAGATTTTGGCCATAGGACTTATGGAGATTTAAAAGAGGGATATAAAACATACCACGGGAACCAACAGTATTCCTAATGCGAGAGATATTTGCATGTGAAAGTGCTGCACAAGAGTGTATCTGGATAAACCTCCAAAAGCTGAAATTTGAGGAAGTACCTGGAAGGAGTTCCTGGGTGGTTTCTGGGTGTTAGAGGTTAAAATGTAGCTCAGAAGAGATTTTTAAATGCTGGTCACTCTTAATGTGTGGGAAGCGAGTGCTGGGCTCCCCTTCCTGTGTATGTTTGAAAAAGTGACAATCAATGAAAGAGATAAGCAAGGGCAAGGTTATAGAATAACTGAAGAATAACTTCCAATAGGGCAAGAGGAAATGGCCTCAACTTGCACCAAGAGAGGTTCAGATTAGACATTAGGAAAAAATTCTACATGGCAAGAGTGATGAAGCCCTGGAACAGGCTGCCCAGGGAAGTGGTGGAATCACCGTCCCTGGCAGTGTTCAAGGAACATGTAGATGAGGACCTTAGGGACATGGTTTGGCAGACATGGTGTTGAAGGGTTTACAGTTGCACTTGATGATCTTAAAGGCCTTTTTCAACCATAATTATTCAGTGATTCTGTTATTCTAAGGTTTGCACACCTACATCCCTAAGTGCTGACTGGAATGAAAGAGAAAGAGGCAGCAAATCGGAGCAAGGGAAGCATCAGGACCTGTGACACAGCTTGTGCTAAACGGAGAAATAATGGAGAAAAGTGTGGTGCATTTGTTTAGAAAACAACAAAGGGACTGACATAGTAGAAAGCTTTGTAATTGCTTAGGGAAGGATATTATTTTTTTCTATTAACCTGATGATGGTGTTAGCATAGGAACCAAATCTGAAAGGAGAATGTTGTTGCAAAAACAGAATCTATAAAGCAACTGGAGGAACAGGAAGAAACTGCTCCCACTGTTGACAGGCTTTTCTAGCCAAGCTGAAATCACAAAGATCCCCAAAGATTAACTTGGTAATTTAGAAATTACAAGGGAGGAGTGCAGTGGATAGTGCTGTATGCTATGGTAACTCTGTGTAATTGCCAAGTCTTTAATGGAGCAGTGTATTTGGGTTGCCGGAATGTAAAAACTCAACTGAAACGACACTGAACCTGAAAAGGAAGTGGGTAGGAAGCAACAGGAGTTGCTGGGACTGCTCAGCTCATTTTTATTGTTGTTCTACTTAGTGATGCTGTTCTCATTAAGATCTGCGTAGTTAACAAAAAAAGGCATATGTGGGAGTTTGAGAAGGGCACTTTAATTTCAATTGCAATCTACATTAATGTAAAGCTTTCTGTATTTACACTTTGCAAGTGCTGGCACAAGCTGAGAGCCATTCATAAGGCAAGTTTATTTTTCAAATGCACTGGGTATGGAGAGTACAAAAGAGCTTATGAAAGAAGGAGGCATATTTCAGACGGAAAAAGATTTCAGAATACATTTGATGATGTAAAAAGATGCTGGTTTTCTTCTTTTTCTTTTTTTTTCAATTTATTCTGAAAAATAAATCCACCAGTAGCTTGTATAACTCAAGAGAAACTATATAGCTGTAGACATAGCTCCTTTTAAGATGTTTGGAGAAATATCCAATATTCCCACTTGAACTTTTCATATAACCTTAGCTAGAGGTTTTACTTAGGGCTAAAGCCTCTCATGAAGTATTAAGGCTGTCCCAGCTTTTCCCATTTCATTTCTTTAATGATGCAGCTGAAGAAATGAAAGTGCTAATCCTTCTCAGCATGGCTTTTAGTTGCAAGCAGAACAGAAGTTCAGGGAACAGTTGGACTATCAAATTGCGTCAGGCTGGGAATCTGCATCCATGTGTTGCCATGGCGATGACATACACGTTTTTTGCCAGGCTCCACCACCTCAGAGGAGCGGCAGGTACCCAGAGGTGGTACACGCAGGTCTGGCAGCGCATCAGGCTTTGAGCTGTTGTACCTTGGTCTGCTACGATGGGTTGCAGAGGGAATGCCCGTAACTCTATCTGTGGAATATTGGGTTTGTACATACTTAAATAGACTCTGGGTAATGATAAAACTGACTAGGTTTCCCTCTTAATACTATCCTAAATGTATCCACCTAGGTATGGGGGCCACTACTGAGAGGAATTTAGCCCCCTTCTCCCTACATTCACCCTTCAGATATTTATACATATTAATCAGATCCCCTCTCAGCCCTCTCAATAGCCTGGGCTCAACACTTAGTCTTTCCTCATATGAGAGATACTTTAGTCCCTTAAGCATATTTGTTGCCCTCTTCTGAACCCTCTCTACCTACAGAAGAGAAGCTCTACATCCCTCTTGTACTGGGGAGTCCAGAACTGCCCCAATACTCCAGGTGTGGCCTCCCCAGAGCTGAGGAAAGGGGCAGTGCGTCCAAGTTGAAACCCAGGCAGTTCCATCACCAGGTGAGGAAGAACTTCTTTGCTGTGATGGTGCCAGAGCCCTGGCACAGGCTGCCCAGGGAGGCTGTGGAGTCTCCTTGTCTGGAGATCTTCCAAAGGCGCCTGGATGGCGCCCTGTGCCCGGTGCTCTGGGTGTCGCTGCTGGAGCAGGGGGTTGGACCAGATGAGCTCTAGGGGTCCCTTCCAACTCAACCATTTTGTAATTCTGTTATACTGCCCTCAGAAATGCCAGTACAGACAGGGCTTAATGTTTGTGGTTACGTTTTTTTGTTGAGAGATGTTCATTGTAGTGACTGCCACCAAGATCACATTTGATTGTATCTCACAAGGATACAGTCGTGATCAGACTACGAGTGAGCGTAGTTTTGGGTTGTTTGTAGTGTTTTGAAAATGAGCATAACATTTTGGGAATGTTATCATTCCCAAATCTCTTAAGACTGGAACTCTTCTTCATGAAGAAGAGGCATTGGCAATATAACAACAGACTTTCTATGTAAAATATTTCACAACTCTGGACAAAATAGAATAATAAGCATTTTTTTCAAGTGACTTGATTTTTATTAACTGTAATTATTACAGTTTCTCATAGGTAAGATTTGCGGACTCATAAATAAAAATGATATCATTTTTAGGGCTTGTTGATGGATATTCTATGCACATTTTTCTTCACACTTTTTATAAGAATGCAAACACTTCTATCAAGGGTACGGCAAATTCTCTAAATAGCTGCCTTTTGATGTGCAGGGGTTGGGAAAAGGGAACTAACGTAACAAAATTCCACTAAAATTTCACATATGTGAGCTTTTTCTATATTGGAAGATACTGGAAAGAAAAAAAAAAGGATTACACTTCTGAAATGCACTCATAAAAGATGTCCTTCATTCACTTTTACTCAAGTTCTCTTTGTAGAAACAAGTAATTTCAGTGGTGTAACTCTAATACTGAATGAAAATTTTATTTAGATATGGGACAATTGTCAGTTTACCTTAAAATCATTTCTGTTGTTGAAATGAACATAGTAATCTTATTGATATCTGGCTTGCGATTGCACTCGATAATCTTAAAGGTCTTTTCTAATCACAATGATTCTATGTTTCTGTCATCTCAGCTTTGGAGATTGATAAAAAAAAGTCTCTAAATCAAGGAAACTTACTAAAGCTGTAGATTTTTTGCATTAGAGAACTATGTTCTTTGTATTTTACAGGATTTTTCTGAAAGGGATTTTTTTTTCTTTGATTTGGCCTTGATTAAATGTTTCAGGGATAAAAATCCAATTATGCCTAAACTCAATGTGTTGAAAATACCCAGAAGAGAACTTAAATCTAATTGATGTATCAGAATTCATATTCAAAGCCCGGAATCACCTAACATATATTTATGAAGCATTGTACCATGGTGTTCATTTCCTCGCAGCTCCTTACTTCTTTTGAGATGTTGGCCTCACAAATTTAAAACAAAACAACCACATCCAGTATTTCAAATACAATGATTGTTTTTCAGGCTGTCTAAGGAGCGCATGCTATGTGCTTGATTAGCAGGTCAGAATTTTCTAGTGTTCTTTCCTTGACTCCAATTAACTTATTTTGCAGCCTTGGGGGAAGTCACTGCACGTTCTTCTGCACACCACTGTACTACTCAGGTTAATGATGCTTGCGTAGGGTTTAGGTTTTGAAAATGCCTTGATGCCTTCAGATGAGACAGAAGTGGGAAGTACAAATGCTACTACTTTTCCAATCCCTTTATAAAAGAAGACTTCAAATTTAATGTTACTTTTGTATGTTGCATGTGAACACGCACATTTCTGCCTGATTATTAGGGTGCAGTGTCGTTGCAGGTAAACCATGGGCAAGATATCATTATGCATTTCAGAGGCCAGCAATAGACTCCAGACTCCAGAAATAAGAACCAGTGAGGCTACAATGAGCTCGTGCTGTTTCTCTGTAGTGGAGGGACATATTTTGAGCTGAGGATCTTCTCTTACAAGTGAAGATTTTTTCTTCCTTTTCCTTAAGAGGTGGAAGCTGAACTTCTTTCAGAGCTAAGGAGGATTTAGAACTACAGCAGCTAAGCTGGCATGTTTTATTGGCAATACTCATTTGCTTTCTTCATGCTGTGCAAACTGACACGAGTAGGTTGTAAAAAGAGACAATAATGCAATGAGAGACAGTTACACAGAAAATTGGGGAAACTGTAACCATTTTATTTTCCCCTAAAATGTAATTTAGTTTTTCCAAACAACAATAAAGTACAAGTCTTTAAGATGATGAGAGATATATATGTCCCAGCTGGACATTTAACTGGACTGTCTATCTACCAACAGGCATAACACTGTAAAGATCCTGATATCTGTTGAAAATTTACTGTAATATTTAAATAGATATAGTTTGCTCAAATAGCTGGAAAATGATACTTCCTGCTGGTTGTTTAGTTTGTATATATGGTCACATCTCAGGTAGGATTGAACTGTGTGGATTGTAGATTAACTGCAATAGGGAAATACACTGAACTAGCTCTTCTGAGAGCCAAATACCTAGCATGACTTACCTGATACAGTGCAGCATGAGTCCAGTTAACCTCTTTCCAGGATCAGCCCAAGGCTGGAAGAAGTGGAGCTGCTTTTAAGGAGCCCAGGGTTCGAGCCAGCAGCCAGGTGGGTCCTGCCATGCTCCAGCACAAGGTCACCAGGGCCACCTCCACGGAAATGGGAGCTGCAGGGTGAAAGGCTGTTCAGTTCTCATCATAGCACAGAAAAATTGAAAATTTGACTATTTAACTTGATGGTAGTGTCAGTTTTTACAAAGAGCGGTAATGTGGATAATAATAATAATTTGAACATTTATTTCTCATGTCTTTAACTAGAATTAGATTAACTGAGGACAGATCCTGACTGTTAGGGGTTACTGTTCCACTTCACCTCAGGCCACTAGTCCATGATCCTGTTTCTATTAATATAGCTGCTTCCCTTGGTTCTCAAGCTGTATTCCTAAGATGTCAGATATCAAAGATGAACACTGGTGCTTACTTTGGTTTTATCTATGCTCTAAAAATACAGAAAAGAGGATACAAGGGTATACACAATTCATAGGAACTCCCTTTTCATACATCCTGGGGAATGCATCCTCAAACTATCCGATAAATGTCACATAAAAAAGAATAATCAGACCAAAATACAATTTATTTAATTAAAAATATTTACTACTGTTCATTTGTACATCTGCTAAATTCCGCCACTCAGTTTTCATTCTGGAATGATGTGAATAAACTTTTTTAAATGAAACAAGTATATTTAGAGACCCTTTCAATAACTTTAGCAGTGTAATGATTGTGATATATGTTCTCAGAGAGAACATATTTTGGCCTGTGGCTCACTTACTTAATATTTCAGAGAATAAAAAAGTTGAAATTTTGGAATATACTATATAGAGTGGCAGTTACTTCCCTAATTCTCTAACATACAGTTAATACTACTCTTAGAAGTGTAGCTATATAGACTGTTTTAAAAATATATTTATGGATCTGATTCAGCAGAAGTATAGTTAAATAACTGTTCTGAAGTGTGTGTGTTTTTCTAGTAACTGATGACCTCACCGAGTTCAATTCTTGTACCAAAATCACAACATTAGAGTATTGAATATAAAGCAAGTTTGTACTTAGTCTGTGTAAACTGTTTAAAACTGCAATTCAGGTACTAATGGAACAGCACTATGTATTAGAAAATCCCCCCTCTTTCAAGGCTTTGCCAACTTACAGTATGTGGGTTAATTGATGAACTGCTGACTGAAAACCTTTCCCTGAAGCCTCTGGGAGCTGCTGCTTTGTCTGAGATGGGAAGCGAGAGAGATTCTGCTGTCCTTTGGAAAACAGATCACAACAGAGAAAACATGAGCGTAGGTCTGGCACCCTGGAATTCAGTGACAAAACTCCAGCTGATTTCAGTAGTGTCACAGTTTAGATTGTTTTGCATGTACAAAACAGGAGCCAGGACCAGCAGAAGCCAGGACTGCCAGTTTATTTTAGCAGTACCTAGAAGCATTTGTACTTTGCATATAGCTAACATCTGTCATGCAGAGAGTCTTACTGAGTTTTACCATCAGGAACCGAGTGTGGATTAACCTCTGCAAAACACCTGGGTATTGGCATTCAGCTCTGTGCATAAGGATAAACCAAGGCATAGAGGTATCCAGAAACTCCCAGGAGGCAGGTCAGGATGTAGTAAATCACATACTTCTGTCCTCACCAGTAAACATAAACTCTTGTTTAATTTCTGCACAGCTCAAGAATGACTGCAGAAGCCAGAAAAATTGTGGTCATATCCGCAGCTTTTAAGCCGGTTGCTAATTGAGATATAACACTAACTATAATGCTGGTGCATGTGGCAGCTCACACTCATTTACTGTCGCTTAGCATTGCTCTTCCTACTTCAACAACAAGATCTGGCATCACATTTTACAGCTTGGGAAAAGATAGTATGAAGAACAAAGTACTAGGATACAGCCAGAAGTGTCTAGTTGTTAATACTAGCCACCATCTCAATTCTCAAAAGTGTCAGTATTAATGTTTGACAGGAGCCTGTTTGCAAAAGGGAAAGAAAAGGTGTGTTTTAAAAGAGGATATGGTGGTAGGATGCCTATTAAAATAACAGCTGCAGCCTATAGGAGCATCAGTTCTGGAAAGACCTTGGAAATACTTGTCTTCTACCCATCCTCTGCAAAATATTCTGGAGATAATGATGTTTATTAAGGAGGCTCTTTCAAGGCTGAAACATCAGAAACCTTCAGTCTTTTCTAAAGAAAAACAAATGACCTCCCCCTGCCCTTTTTTTTTTCTTTTGCATATAAAATTATTTTAGTGATAGCCAGCACTTCAAAGACTAGCCATTTTAAAATTGCAGCAAGGAGTAGGTAGCTCGAGGCGTTTATGAGTCAGAATTTTCCTTCATTTCTAGAGATGCTGCTTGAAGATGGGTAGTAATTCAGAATACATCTTTATGGCAGAGAGAAGTCAAGGTATCACTTCCGTGTAGCACTAACTGAACATACCCAAACATCTCTAGTTTGAGTGTGCAGGAACATTTAGCCTGGGCTTGTTGGTTCGTCAGCAGAGAGATACTGATCTGTTGAGATAGACTCCTGCTGTTAGTTGACATGTGCTTGGTGTGGATGCAAGCGAGAGTGAGCGCTTACAGAGGCTCCTGGGCTGACTTACTGGTCTCTAATTAGTCACTCTTGTTTCTGATATGGTAATCACCTTTGGCTTTAATAGATAGTCTGTTACGTCTCTCCAAGCTTTTTCCTTGTAACATTTCTGTACCACATCTGGGAAATGTTTCCATCATTCAGTGAGCTATCTGTGAGCTCCAAGTCTGTGTCCCTTCTCGTTGAATAGCGAATTATCTTCCTCCCTCTATGGGCTGCAAAGTCAAATAGTCCCACGCTTGGGAATCCAAATAAGGCTCCGCCGCAGTTTTCTGCTATCTGAAATTAATGTTGGAACCAATGATGTGTTTGTGGATTTAGGGTGTAGGATTATGAAGATTCAGGCTCCATAGTAAAGCTTCTCAGGCATTCTCTGAAAACTAGTTAAAAAAAATCACAATTTCTGCACTGGTCATCAGCAATTTATTAATGCAGTAATATCTATTGAATTATCTTGCAGGAAGTTTAACTAACTTCTGCCTGTAGCACCTGTGCCTGACTTAGAGGAGAAGCTGGATCTGGAGCAGACGGTGGCACTTGATGTGATTCAGGTGATCAACGTCACCTGCAACACAACAGATGCCAATTCCATGCATTCCCACAGCTGATTTAGTATGTGGTGGCTGCACAGAATTCAGTCTCAAGATTGACTACTGACCATTGCTTGTGAGCCCTGTAATGCCCCATATTTCTCACCTGTTAGTTGTTCAAAGCTGCTCTGAGAAATTTGCTGCTTTTTCTGTTCTCCCCAAAAGTCACAACCTTCTTCTCAGGAGCTGGCAGATGATTGAAACTGATTGGAGGTTTTTAAAGCAGGGAAATAATATTTATCACTCTAATTATGTTTTTGTAGTTGCTAGAATGATAACGTAATATTGATTCATGAGATATCAAACTGGAAAACTCAGCAAGTCAGCAAGATTAGGAAATGCATAATGATTTTAAAGGCAACTTTTTCATATCCTGTAATGAAATAGTGGCTTAAATTGTGATTGTGAGATAAAAGTGAGTGTTACCACACACTCTTCCCTAGATGAGAGCTTTAAACAGTGATATATGCATTTGTGTAGCAAAGAGTCGTGAAAAAGAAGGAAAAGCTGAAATAACCTCATAATTACATTAGAGTAAAAGGAAAATTGAAAGCATTCCCAACCCTTTGAGCCTTCCAAGGTGAGGTGGGCATGGGAGGTTTGGATCAACTCAATGGTGAGTATGCAGTACTTGACTGGAGCAGGAAGTCTGAATTCCTAGTGCCTGCCTGATTAGCTGTCTTTATTCTGGAGTCTTGGCTGGTATTTCAGTTGATTTGTTTTCTTCTAGCTGCTGTTGTGGAAAACATTAGCTATTCATAGGGACAGAGATGTGTGAGGGAAGAAGGGCAATGAGCTGGAGGAAGTCTGTGGTAGCCAATCTGCTTGAGGGTAATTCTGATTAGTGAGGGACAATCTGAGATTGCAGAACAGCTTTCCTGCTGTTGTGCAGACACCTCTTTACTAAGTTTGGGTGCTGAAGATATTGGAGAAGTCCTTCTACTGAATGTGAGGAAGAGGTCATAGGCAGCTTAGCTGTTCCTCAGAAACAATCCAGAAAAATAGGAGTTGGCGGGACAAACTCTCCAAGTGATCACAGGTCACCCTAACTGCCAGCTTCACAGCTTGGACAAGAGACACTAAATATCTGGAGGCCTATGAGAAGCTGGGTGGCAGGAGCTCATTTCAGTGAGTGCTTCTCACTTTAGGCACCTCTGTACATGTCCCTGCTTTCCTCTCTTAAGTGCATCTCATGGATGAACAGGTCTGGTTGCCTGCAGAGACCATTCCCTGGGCTTATCTGGTTCTCTGCCTTAAAGCTTGGTAATGGGTAAATGCCAGTACAATGCTGCAGACAAATATGTGCAACCAGTACTACTGGCACAGAAGACCAGGCATTTATACATAAGACTTATTTTTCTCATTTGCTTCCTTACCTAGCTGCAAAAAAAAGGAAGACACAAGAGGCACAGTGATCGTTTGAAGAAACAGTGAAAGTACTAGCAAATCAGCCTAGACATTGAATTGTTCAACCTGTCAGCAGCTAATCATTGCCTGTGTTTTTGATGGCAGTTTGGGGGAGGCAATCTCTTCTCCCTTCTAGTCTCTTTCCTTGAGAGAACTAATCTTTTTCATGAAGAACTTGAGTTGTAAAACTTGTGTAGATATTTCAAAGATCAGATGCTGATGGTGTCATACAAGTGATATCCTAAAGCTGGAGTGGAGAGTGGACAGCCTGTTTATTTAACCAAAAATTGTGCAGCCATCTGATGAGATGCAGAGTCACCACCAAATTTCTTTTTCCCAGAACAGTGGTATGGTACATAAAATCTAAAAGCTTTTCAGTGAGTTCCTTAGGGATCTGAGAAGCAAGTTGCAGGAAGAGAATGAGGCTTGCAAGTCTGGTCTTCGAACAGATTTAGAATTTGTGTTTTTAAGTTCTAGTTACTGCTGGAAGCCAGAGCTAGACTTTCTTCATGGCAGCAAGTGCTCCTCTCTCACTGCCCCAATGCTTTTGTTCCTACAGGCAGACAGCTAAGTGGAATATGCAAAAATCCTACTTGTTTTTTTCTCTGAAGCATTCACAAAGGCAAGATACTTATACATTGCACCTTACCACTGTTAATATGAAAACACAGCAGACAAATATGGCTGGGAAAAGCATAATGTGTATGTATATAAACTCCAGAACTGCTCAGACAGATTGTTTGAGAGAGCAATGGTTCACCTCTTCACTCAACTTCTAACCTGTGCATGAGAATGCATTTGGATGAATAAATAGTTCTCTCTTTTAGATCAGGTCACAAGAAAAGTTTGAATTGAGTAATTATAGACCAAGCTCTATAATCTAGTAGGATAACATTAAATAGCATTACCTCAAAAATCCTACATCCTATCGATAACATTTTCAGCATTTGGCATCTCTTATTAAATAAGATGCTGGAAATAGAAGTCCTAATGTGAAAGAGCACCAGTATATTTTGGAATCCTTCAAAGTTGGAGTTTCATTTCAGATTCATACTTAACAGCAAAAAAGAAAAATTGCTGAAAATATAGCCTGAATTTAAAAGGGGGAGAGGGGGCACAGATGGTTCCTGCAAAGAAAATTGGTTATCCTCTGATAGTTTTGTTTCTATTTTAACTTTACCAGTGTATTTTAGATTTAAAAATGGCCTTTGAAATTTAAGCAGCAAGTGGGCTACCTTCCGAAGACGGAGATTTGATTTGGCCTAGCTAAATGCTGCCAAGTTAAGAGCTGATTTAAAGTCAATTACTAAGATATTTGTTGTTCTCTTGTTAACCAGAAACCTTTCTTCATAATACTTGCCCTTAGCTTTTAGTGTTCCTCCCCAAGAACACAACACAGTCTCACACCAGTGGTTCTTGCCCTTCGATTGCACCCATCTCTGCCTGCAAGCTCCGGCATGCTGGACTGCTCCATCATGACTGTCTCAAACATATTTTAGATCTTGGACAAGCAGGGCAGCCCCCATATGTGTCAGTTCCCTTGGCAAGGTGCCACTTGGTTCATTGCCCATATCACAGCAAAGGTAAGACTAGAAGGTGTCATCATCTGGAACCACTGCATCTCCCAGACATTGTGTGGTCCAAGGATGGAATTCACGTGCGATGTATTAGAAAGATACAATGATAGTTAGGAGTGAAGGCAAACTGTCCTATAAACTGGAATAATCTTACAGCTGAAATTGACTTTGATTCTGCTGTGCGCTAAGCTTTAGGGACGTGTATTCCTAGCATCACTTAACAAGAGAAATGTCATGATGCTTTAGTTAATACTTCATGTGTAGGAGGTTAGAGAAGTTCAGTAAACTGAAGTCTCAGGAAATGGGAAGAGAATGTGTGTGTGCCACATGCAAAGAGATTTTTTTTACTAAAAAATGTTTTCAACCAGATACCTGTAACCCAGGAATCTTTTCAGAACTGCTCTTGACAACTGTTTACTCCCAATGCAAAAAAAAACATGCTGAAAATGGTGGCATATGTCGTTTGTGCCTTTAGGGATTCATTACAACCCAGCTAACACTTCCTGCCACAAATTCCTACAGTGGCAAGGCAGTTGCTGAGAAAGACAATAGTGAGAACTCAGGGGGCATAAATGTATTTGAAAACCTATAGAAATTAGAGAAGGAAAGAACATTTATTCCTTCCCTAGGGAGAAATGCAGTATTGTTCTTCTCCACTGTTTTGTACTGCTGAGATTTTATTGTTCATTCATTTGCAAAGAGACACATGTACTTTCTCGAGAGACCAAAAACAATCCATGAAGTCCCCCAACACACACACCTTTCAAAAAAGCCCATGCTACCAGGCTGTCACAAGATCTCAAGAGAAACCCTCAAGTCTCTCAAGTCTCATGCAACATTCACAATTACATTTGACATAAAAGACTGTTCTGTTAAAATATCCCTCTAAAAATCAACCTGTTGATGATAAGATGCAAGCGTGGGACTTGAAGGGCTACGTTCAGTCTTTAGCATTGTCCACACTTTCAGGCAGACCAAAAATATGATCTGTCCTTAAGCTTTTTTCTGTTTAAAATTGGGATGATGATACTACTGAGTATATTGCTGCAGTGATTGAGAAAGGGACCAAACTTGTACAGTTTTCCATTCCGATCCTCTCCTGTCCTGTCCCATCAACCTATTCTGTCTCATCCCATATCAATTTCAGGGCTGTCTGTCCTTTCCAGGTGGCTGAATGTGCCAATTTCTCACTGTAAGTGTCTTGTAGTCTTTGACTGCTACAAAAAAAGACTACTGCTTTAAACTTACAGCATTAATCCCCTGGGAAGCCAGGGCTGTCAAAATGTGATTTGCAGTGAGGGAGTCATTTGGCTGTCCCATCACAGAGCTTGGGGTGTGAGTTCGAGCTTCCTGCATGTCCTCCTTGCAAATGGACTTCTGGTTGCAAGGGCTGAGGAGATGAGGGCAGGATGTGATGTTCGATGTAACACTCCCGTGAAGTCTGTCTTCATGCCTGAGAAAAATACCAAATGCAAAACTAAGGACATATTAAACTAAGTCTATTACAGAAAATATAAGAAAAACATGCAATGATAGCTATTAAAATGTAACTAATTTTGTTCGTATAAGCTAGATACTTTACTCAATCTTATTATATATAATTTGGTATATTTTATAAAACTGTTCTTTGAGGACTTCAGATAGTCCTCAGTATCCTTTTCTTTACTGATGTAACATCAGAGGCTTTGGGCAGAGTGGCTGCAGAGCTGGGCGGCAGAAAAGGATCTGGGGTGCTAGTGGACAACCAGCTGAGCACAAGCCAGGTGGCCAGAAAGGCCCAAGGCCTCCTGGCTGTGTGAGGAGCAGCGTGGCCAGCAGGAGCAGGGCAGTGATGGTCCCCCTGCCCGCGGCGCTGGGGAGGCCGCTCCTCCAACATGGTGCTCAGGTTTGGGCCCCGCGCTGCAAGGAGGACATGGAGGGGCTGGAGCGTGTCCAGAGAAGGCAGCGGAGCTGGGGAAGGGGCTGGAGCTCCTAACAAGGAGGCCAGCCGAGTTGGTTGTTTAGTCTGGAGAAGAGGAGCCTCCGGGGAGACCTCATCACTCTCTACAGCTGCCTGAAAGGAGATCGTAGTGAGGTGAGTTGGAATATTCTCCAGAATAACCACGGATAGGACAAGAGGAAATGGCCTCAAGATGAGTCAGGGGAAGCTCAAGTTAGACATTAGGAAAAGTTTCTACGTGATAGGAGTGATGAAGCCCTGGAACAGGCTGCCCAGGGAAGTGATGGAGTCAACATCCCTGTCAGTGTTCAAGAAATGTGTATGTGAGACACTTAGGGACATGGTTTAGTAGACTGGGTGTTGAATAGTTTACAGTTGGACTCAATGATTTTGAAGGTCTTTTCCAACCATAATGATTCTTTGTTTTTTTGTTTTTGTTAAGTTTTTTCAGTGAGTCTTAAGTTTTAAAAATGCATTATTTGGTCGATATACTCTGGACAGAAGATATCATAGAGCTGTATAAGCATTTAAAGCTAGAAAGGATTGTTCCAATCATCTAGTCAAACTCTATGCATTGCTGTAACCACAGCATTTCACCTCGTAATCTCTAAAGCAGAGGGAGTTATTCTTCCTTACTGTATTAGCAAACATTATTAGGTGTAAAAACCTCTGGTAGAATTTATGCATATCTGTATGAAAGACTTTGCATCTCAGTTTAAGGATAACTTAAAGAAGAGGTTTCCTCTCCTGAAAGGCAGCCATGCAGGCAGTGCAGGGCACATGCTCTTGTCATTAGCAGAAAAATATGGTGGGGCTTTCTCTTATGCACTATATCTTTAAATGGAAAAGCTTTTTCTGGATGCACAAAACAGGAAAATATGCCCTGTTTTCTTTGTCTCTCTTGGCTGCCTCCTTTCTCTAAAACATCTTTGATATGAAAACGTAGTTTCTAGTTGCTCACTGTGTGTGAAGTGCCTGTTGTGTCTGAGCTCTCTTGCCACCCCCTGTGTAAAACCCTCCTTTGTTTGGTCTTTATGTCAAACCACAGCCCCTGCAAACCTACTACAGCCCCGGCAGGGAAAGGTGTGCAGGTAGGGAGGGAATAACCATTATCTGATTTGAGGCTAGCGAAATTAGTGGATTAAAAATGCAACTTTAAAATATCACTTTGTGTGTGATATTAGGGTGTGCACTAAGCTGTATCTTGCACTCCCATCTATTTCACTATACTGTAATGCGTTTGACTTTATGGTAGTTTTCCTGATTTGTGCTCATGTGAGATGAACACAAAGCTCCATGTCTCATCCATCTTTGTTTGTGGAGCTACTTTGGAGAGAAGCAAGTCAGCCATGCGTAAAGGGAAGTCATCATCTGACGGGAAGATCAGGACTGGCACGTTGTGTTATTAGCTCCTGAGTAGTCTGTTTTACAGCACAAATGAGCTGAAACATACGGCGTTTTTTTCAGCTTTAGAGAAACTGCTTTCTAAAGAAGACCAAACTATGCCAATAATTTAGGGCAGTGTTTTTTCTAGCGTTGCTCACATTTTCACTATGCATAGAGCTGTGCCTGTTAAAATTGAGCTATTCATTAAACTTGAGCAGAATACGTTCCAAAATCATGAATGAGTCCATTTTTGCTTTATTTTTTCCCAAGGTCTTGAGGTCGGTTATAATCTTGACTCAGAATGCTACAGCAAGCCTGCACAGGCTGAGAGAGTAGTTGTGACCTCTTTAATGCAGGAATCTGGTTTGAGTGAGTCACCTTTTCTCCTTTGGTGTGCCACTTTTGCTTCACTTTACAAATATGGGAGGACAGTTAAGTGATGTATCCCATGTATGTACTATCCTAAATTGATGCTGTCTTAGGATATACCCAAGAACAGTGCTTTTTCACTCTGTAAACAGCAAGTGCTGACCAAAAAGGAAACCACAGTCATTTAGGTTGCTTCTTTTACTACCAGACTTTTGGTTGAGATGAAGTGATAAACTGGATATTTTGATTCTAGTCAGGTTTCATCAGCAGAAAAGATAACAATGAAAACAAGATACAGAAATGCTCCCAGATCAGCTAAATGATGTGTAAAATCCTTAAGATTTTCTTACCTAGATTTTTTCATTAAAGAACATGTTGTACACTGTAATTGAATAGACATTTCCAATCTGTGAAATAATATTAAAATTGCTCAATTCTTGCTGCACAGAACAAAGGCAAACAACACTGGCTACCTATCTGGGGTTTCTTTTTCCTGGAGCTCTGATGTACATGCTTTTTTTTCAACTTTAATTTGGTAAAACTGAGAGCATTACTTTCCCTTTGTACACATACCAGCCATGGGTGCCCACCTTGCCTGATATCTATGTTTTTCCCATCATCCCAGTACCATCATCCCAGTTACTTCTCCTACGTGTAGTCTTTGTCCTGACTATGCATTTGCTCAGTGTTCAACAATACTCAAAGACAGTAACTTTATCTAATTTATTTAATGGTTATCATCCTCATGTATATGATTAATACATACTGTTTTTTAGAAATTTCTTGAGATACTAACTTTATGCAATTAACTTGTCCATATACTTTCATTTTGCAGGTAAGAAGCTAAGGGAAGTTTCATGTCATTGACAGGCAAGGTTTCCTTGAAAAGCTGTACTAATCATGCTAGTAGCCAGGATTTAACCTGAGTTTGTTTTGTCTGCACAAAGTCAATTCAATGTCACAAAGTGTAAATCTGAAATTCTTCCTAAATGGCCCCCTTGATGTTTATGGATACTGAGTTGCTTTAAATTCTGGATTAGGAAAATGCTCAGAATTTTAGAAGATGTAGGACTGGAATTAGGTGCCTACCTCTAGGTGCTTACTTTTGAAAAATGTGACCATTAAGGGATAAGTATTGGTCACAGATAAGGTATAGAAAATATATCCCTGTTACTCTGTTTCCTTTACTGGCTTTAGATCAGGCCCTACATTTGTCTTCTTGCTCAGCCTGACAGTGAGTTGTAATGGTAAGGCTAATTATAATAATAGATGCAATAGTGGCTTTTCAACACTGGATGGATTTTTCCGTAACTTATTGAGGTCACCAATTCCTTTCATGCAGGCTATGAATAGAAAAGATTTTCCAACACTAACTCAGAAGAAAAATAGTCTGTGATCTCTTAGCAATCCATAAATTTGCTCTGTCTCCTAGTTCTTGCTAAGTGGTTGATAGAGTATTTAAAAACTAAAGGATATACTGAATATAGTCAGCCAGAGGTGTGGATTATGTTTATTGTACTTATACTTTATAATATAACTTGCTGTATGCTAAAATTAGCATTAATGATTCACTTGTTAGTTTCCAGATACAGAAATTGCCTAAGTATATATTTTATTTTAAATGAAAGACAAAGAGACCATAATCAGGCTGCATTAGCCTTTTAAAAATCAAAATTAGCACCACTACAGAGTGCTAAACTATTTGATTCTCCTGGCAGTTTCTCTCCTGACAAAGTGTCAGATTGTAGCTTATTAATATCTTGGTGCATCTGGAGCTGATGGTGTCTGTTTGAGCCAGGTGCTACTGCTGGGAATGCTGAAGGACCATAGTTTGTATGTGTGAGTGTGGTATATGTGATAGTCAGTTTAGGAAATGTTTGACTGCCTAAAGGAACCAGAAGTAATCCAACATGAGGACTGTGGATAAGAACAAATCCCAGTCCCCTGTGGCCGGTGGGAATATTCCAGGAAATAAAATGGCAAGACATAAGAGAAGGAACTGGCAGGGTGCCAAGGTGTCTCCTCAGTCTTGTCATACACTGGCTAGAATTTCCGTGCTCCACAGTCTTCAAAGAGAAATCTGGTGATGCCTGGTGGCAGTGACGGATTGGGCAAAGAATTCCAAAGTGCAGGGCTTCATGGCTAAGCTGCTAATTCTGCACAAGTGTCTTTCCATGCTGTTTTGATTTCAGAGATTTCTGTGGAGCCTAGCTTAGAGAAGATATAAAAGAGCAGGACTAGAAATGAAATTACCAGCCATACCTGTAATCTTCCTGTGTAGTACTCTCAGGGTTTGTCAGCTAAGGGATGATTTCATCCGTGTGAGAGGAAATTCTCCCTCCTCTGCTGATTTTCCTCTTTATGGCTACAGGCAGAAATACAGTCTTATAGTAACATTACTACTTATTATATTACTATTTACTGCTATAATATCTAAATGCTATGGTGAAAAATATGTGGTACCAGAGTGTGAACGTCTACCTAAGCTGTCCTTTGAAGGACATCTTAATACCATGGCTAAGACCAGTGGTGCTGTCCAACCATAACTCCTGATGCAGCTACAGACTGTCCTTAGGATCAAGTCTCCTTGGACATCGCAAGCAGGAAGATGGGACATCTTGGTGTGTGCCCAAGTACATGGCAATACCCAGGTACAGCTGTAAAGGACATTACACTCCTCATGTCCTGTTCCTCATACAAATGCTTTAAACACCATACATCGAAGTCATGATATGTATTTCCTGAATGACATCTCAAATGCGATTTCAAAAAAGAAGATGATAGTTTGGTAAATACAAAGAAAACAACTGCAACTTACTTTTAATAAGAAAATCTAAAATTCAAGATTAATTGTTGAGATACACATAGAATATTGCCAGTGGTCTGAATACATACAAACTTCCTTATCAGTGAAACACTAAAAATAGCAGTGGTAGTAGTGTGTGTCATGAGTCATAAATCAATAAGAATGTTCTGCAGGACAGTCTTATTGATTTTGTGCAATTAAAGTAAAACATCTATTTTGGATCTCTTGGGTGTCTGGAAAGGGCAGCACTTTTGTCAGTGGACCATGTTTTGGATGAAGAGTTTGTTCAGTGCTGGTTATATTAAAGAAGGATATTTTTTACCTAGCACGTTTGCTGGTCCTTAGGACATAAGGGAGTCTAGTTAAGAGGAAGAAGTTTGGCACAAACAAAAAGTGTTTATTCGAATAAATACTGTCTCTTTTTTAGAATCACTCAAAGTGAATTTATCACTTATGGTGCAAACGTGTCTTTTTTTTAAAGTGCAAGGCATTGGTGATAAAAATATTACATGTGGTAGTGTTTTAAGACTCAGTGTAGAGCTGAAATGTGACTGAAGCAAAGATGAGTCTAACTGCATGAGTATTAATCAAACTCCTTTCAAAAAAAATCAGAGGAGCCACTGACACCATGTGGAAAACATGAAAAGTGCTTTGTATAAAATCAGACTTCTTTCAAACTGATTGCTTGTTATATATATTTTTCTTTCTGCTTTATCCAGTGTTAGTGAGACAGAGTGAAGAAGAATGCTATTATGTGAGACTATGGAAATGTTGTTTCTTGTGCTAATAGCATACTTACCTCAGAAGACCATGGAGCAGGAATGTGTCAGTTGGATTAAAAGAGCTCATGTCAGCAAAGCCCCACCTTCTGTGCTATGGATCTCTGACCATAAGATGTCATTAACAGCAGAACAGACCATACCTTTAGGGGAAAATATAGAGAGGTATTAAATACATCCTCAAGTTTGATTTGTCTGATTGTAATAGCTTATGTTTCTTACCATGGGCCAGATTCATAGCTATATGTCAAGAAATCTGTAAATACAGGCCAAATGTGTTTCCACTCAGGAAATTTCCCCTGGGAAAAAAAAACCTAGGAATTTTCTTCTTAACACTTTTTTTTTTCTCTTTTGTCTGAGGGAAAATGTTTCCTCAAGGAAATCTTCTTCTCCTCATTTCACAGTGTTCCTTAGATCCGTGCAGTTACTTAGTACGAGATTTAGTGCTACCTTCTGAAAGAAAATATTATCAGATGGAGAATGAACTACAGGAAAGCTACAAGAGGGAAAGACACTCCTAAGGAATGAAACCTGCTTTCACCCAATATTCCTGGAGATAAAAATGTCCCTGGTAATGCATTAGGTGAGACAAGAAACACAGATGCACAGAGAGATGACTCAGAGGCGTTGCTCGCTCTAAATAGAACGGGTTTGAAAGCCCTGAAACGCTCACAGCTCTCTAATGATACCATGTCTCAAGAAAAACGTTCACCACAGCTGTCATAAATAAAACTTTTGTTCCTTCTCTTACTGAAGGATATGTTTAACAGATTCATGATGTATTGTTCCTTTTCATGACAAAAACATTTGAGTGGATATTTGAAAGATTTGTTGAGACATTCAGTTCACCTTTGAGAGGAAAAATGGCATTAAAAATTCTTTGACTTCATGTATTCAGCTTTTTCTTCAGTGAAGTGTTCCTGTTTTGTCCCAGTCTATATGGTGTGTGCTTTAAAACTAGCACTTGTTTCTTTTGTGTGTGTGCATAATTATTTAAATTATCTGCTTTCATAGTCAAACTCATTTATTATTAAAGGTGACCCACTGAAGTCTTTGACTGTGCTGTCAATAGCAGGCCTTACTTAGGTGATACCTTTTGTGCAAATTTTGCAGAATAAGTACTCTTAAGTTACTGGAACAAAGTATGTAATTAATAAAATGCTAAACTCCCATTGAGGACTAAATAGATCTACCGAATGATAAGCCCATTCTCAGCATTTCCAGTTTAATTTTCACTAACTTGGGAAAAGTTAGTGAACTTAGGGGAAACTATTTGTAGTAGTATTTCCTTTTAAATAATTATGTGATCTGTGGTAAAGGAAGTTCATAACTTTTGTGAAAACAAACTAGGAATTATATGAACATTAGGAAGCCTACAGGTAGGCCAGCAGAAGCTAAGGATGAAAAGTAGTTACACCCCTGCATCTGTGATCATGCCATACAGACGCTCCTTTTGTGAGATGAGTGATCACCCTCTGCGTAATGCTCAAGTCTAGTGAACTCCTACTGATTTCAGTGCTTATTTCAATGCAATATTTCTATTGCTCATTTAGTAAGAGTTCTAGCAGGCTGTTAGTGCTCAGGAGCCGGTATCATAAAATCATCAAAATAAGCTTCTAGTAGAATGAGTTGTGGGATAAACTATCTTCTTGGATTTGGAAGTGGTTTGGGGTGTTTTTTTTTGGTTTTGTTTCTTTTTCTCTGTGTGTGTGTGTAATAGCAATGAGAGGTTCTGGTGGGTAAATGTAACAGTATTCACACTATTTTCACCCATAGTGTTTTGTTTCCAGTTGGGGTTCAATCCTCCAAATTATGTTGATCTGAAGGACACAAACACCTACTCAGATCCTACTGAACACTTAAGAAATCATTAGAGATATACAAGACTATGTGTCTGTGCTAACTGCAGACCTAGGACTTTTTAAAGTATACTAAGGATTTAAATCAATAGGACATTCCACCAAGATTTTTTTTAAAATAAAATGCTGTATTCAGCATTTTAGCTGAATGTAGAAAAATGAGAACTTTAAAATTACAGAAATGTTAGGCACTCGATGTTGAAGACACCTTCAGGTAAAGGTTACCTTTCATATACATTTTAGCAGTATCTGAGATTCAAAATCTTGTTGTGCAAAATCCTCATTCATAATGGTTTTAATACATGTTCTACACTAAAAACCCTATTTGTGGCAAGCTATTCATTTGTAATATCACCTGTTGTGACCTGACCCTGGCAAGATACTCAACTTTCATTTTCCAGTAGGTTTTAACCTACATATCATTTTTACAGCTCCATTAAAATACAAACTCCAAGTGAACACCAGAACTTTACTGCAAGAATTGTATAACTATTGTTAGAATCATAGAATCATAGAATGTGTAAGGTTGGAAGGGACCTTAGAGGTCATCTAGTCCAACCCCGTTGGGGTTGTTGTATTGTTGTATTGTTGTGCCAGTGCAAAGCATTTTCCTTTATAATCTGTAAGATATAAAATATCTGAAGGCCTATATAAACACAGTTTTGTTGTTATTTTTTCTTTCCATGTTTGCCAGAGACAATCCACTTGGAGAAACCCATCACTTACTGTTTCCTGTGAGCCCACTATATAAGGAGCTATTTACTGCTCCTCCTTGGATATTTAGAGAACTTGGGCTTTTAATTTAGAAATGCAAGCAGGCATCCTGAATCTTGTGCCTACACAGAAAACTCTATGTACTGTTATGAAAAACAATATGCTAGATTACTCCAGGGCCTACTTGTGTACTGCAACTCGTATCTAGGGTACTCTGACTTGTATAGCAGAGAGTATTATAGGCTCAGCTAAAAACACACATAGAAAAATTTGCTTCTTTCATTACTACTCTTGAAACAGCATACTGTGACCCATTGAGTAACTTCAAAAAATCGAAAGGTGCAGAGGAGGTTCTGCTTACCACCAATATTACATCCACCCAATATTATCTGATCAGAGGGTATGCCCATAGGATTGCAAGGAGGGATGTTCTTTTCATGCCAGTTATATGGGTTAGAATTGAAGAAGGATTCATAAAAGTTTGTATAGAAGACCAAACTCCTCAGATCAAACTATTGAGGCAGTGTCTCTGTCTCATTCATTATCAGAAGCCCTTCAGCTTTCCAGACAGACCTCATCCTGATGTGTGTGCTGAAACGCCACTGTTCCCATTCCAGGTGTCTATAGAACAGTACTTGGGTGTTCTCTTTCTTCTATTAAATGGCTGTGTTATAGTGAAAAGCAAATTTAGCCACAGTTTGTGACTTGTCAGGTGTTAGGTAACTCCATTTAACTAATCATGGCCAATAAGAGTCTTCCCTGTGTTTCCCCTTGGGATGAGCACATCAGTTTCCCAACCTCCTTCCTCTCACAGGGAAGACAATAGCTTTCCCAAAAGTGAGCTCTAAGACATCCATGAAAAGGGCAGGTATCTGACAGCCCTAAAAGGGGAAATCAGTTGTGTTCAAAAGTTATATAGAGTGTATCAAGAGCTAATCAACATATCTTAAGAACCTTGGCCAAGCTCACTCAAAGGATGGCTGGGAGGAATGAGCTGGAGAAAGCTGGAGAAAGCAGGAAACAAAAAGGCTGAAAATTCATTTTTTCCCTTATATCCTTTCCATCCAAGCCATGTGCTTAAATCTGGTTTTAAATACTTTTCTGAACCAAGAAGTCAGGCTGATCTGACAC
>JAUBOD010000001.1:6305839-6324046 GCA_032353885.1 Nothura maculosa
TCCTTTCCATCCAAGCCATGTGCTTAAATCTGGTTTTAAATACTTTTCTGAACCAAGAAGTCAGGCTGATCTGACACCAGGGGTAGTTCTGCTCACTGACTGACAACTCCGTGGCACAGGCAACTATGGTGCCCGTGCTACAGATTCCAGCCTCCTCAAGGAGGTCTCAAGGAAAGGTTCTTTGCTCCCTAGTGCCAGGTTTGTACTGCCAGGTCACCTGGCAGATGATGCTTGATCCAGAGCAGGTATGATACATTTCTGCTCATCCAGCCAAGGCAAGCGCTCCAGAGTTGATGCTGGCTGTAGGGTATGTTAGAATTGCATAAAGTTAGAGTTGGCTGGGTGGCCAATGCCGAATCTGGCAAAGAACGCCTGCCATTAGATTTAACCCATCAAAAAGACCTTAACGTATTGAAATGATGAAGTGAGTTGATACTGGGTCAGCATGTTGTCTTATGGTTCTGGCATTTTTGATCTGGTGTGAAGATCCCTAAATCTGGATTTATTTTACCACTAAGCCATATTTGTGAGTCAGCAATAGCTCACAGGACTTTTCTATTTTAAAAGTCCAGAAGAAGCCGCTGATAACTGTTTTATTCACTTCCAGAACACTTGTAAAGCTACCAACTTACATTTTTCTACTAACTGATGTAAATGTTTTTACTCAGTAAGTAGTAAGATGTATAAGAGGCTTTATCTATCTTACATGAAACTGAGCTCTTGCTTATCCAATAGGCCAGATTTGCTGCAAGTCATTCCAGTCCATTGGTTAAGCACATAATTACATATGTAAGAGCTAAACATAGTAGAAGTATCGTTGAGGAAATAATTTGACTGCTATAAATTGTCATAGACCCATTTGGAGTGCATTTATAGTATCTTAAGTATTAATCAATACTAAGCATGTAGTTATGTTCTAGACTTTCCTAATGTTTGCATTAAATGAGAAAGAATGCTATTAAAGTAAATATTAAAGAGGAAATTAGCTTTGATTTTATTGTG
The DNA here is from genome assembly GCA_032353885.1 of Nothura maculosa. Taxonomy (NCBI): domain Eukaryota; kingdom Metazoa; phylum Chordata; class Aves; order Tinamiformes; family Tinamidae; genus Nothura; species Nothura maculosa. Next base: position 6,306,842 of record JAUBOD010000001.1, read on the forward strand.
TGATTAGTAGCTCTTTATCTGTGCTTAATTCTATATTGATTTTTGTGAGAATTCATAAGAATACAATTATTGTTCTCCTGAAGTGTTTATCAGAATGAGTCTTAAAAATAACCTAGAGGGAAGCTTCTGTAGCCTGTAAGAAAAGCGATTTCTGATCCCAAACTTTATTGTAATTTGGACAATTTTGAATATTGACATTTAGGAATTAACCTTCTAATAGGATTTGATTGATCACATTTATTTCTCAATATCATTAACAGGACTAATGATGTTTCATTCTCAATATAGTTAATAGAACTTAGTGAGTAAACTTATTCCTGAATGTGACACCTGTTAGACGGGAAATCTAAATAAGTTAAAATTGAGAGGATGTAGCATGGGTGAAATATGCCCATAAACCACAGTCTTGCAAATGCTTACTCTCCATTTGGATTCCTTTTCTGGGATCTTGTGGCAGCTTGAGTTACCTGCCATGATATGCAATTGCTGGAATCTGCAGTTAATGCATTATTTCTTGATGACAAATGCTTTAGTATATGTCACTGCTCTCGCTTATAGTTGAAGCCTCTGCTTGTTTGGTGCTCACTGCAAGGGGAATCTGTAGGGTTTTAAATTCCTGTTTCTTTACAAATGTTTCGTACAGCTCTACAAGGCTATTAGTAAAGTCGTCTTTGAGGAAGTGCCTAGATTCCCTAAATTTCCAAGAAATAAAACTGAATAGGAAGAATTTGTCCTCCCAGCACAGGTGTTTAATTCTTTCAGAAGCATTATATCTTTCCATTGCCATCATAAAAAAAACTCGACCACTTTTCTTGAAGGAAGTTCTTGAAGGGTTCACCCTGGACCAGAAATCCGGACAGAAGTAGGTTTCATGCAGAATTTATTTCACCATTAGTCACTTTTATTTTGCCTCTGTAGTGAGTGGAGAAGGATCTGTAAGAGCATGGTCAGGACCTGAAGTTAGGTGGGATGAATCCAGACCTAAATAAGAACTGTTTAACTGAGGCAGGTCATTTATTATCTTTATAAGTCTTCATATCTATGAAGACACGGTTTGGATAAATCTATGTGTTCACTATATGTATGTGATTCCTATTTTATAAGATTTATTGCTAAGGCTGTGTCGGGTGCTATGTTAGATATATACCAGAATAGAAGATATTCAGCTAATTTAGCCATCATCAGCTGCAACTTCCAATTTTTTACACAGCTTTAGTACATGCACTTCAAGCATCCTCCCTCCCCAAGACAGACATTCAGCAGGACAGAGCACAGCAGTAGTGACAGTTCAGTGATTGCTGTTCACCCACTCTTCCCTCCATTATCCTTTTAGCCTTTTCTTTTTCCTTCTGGTTCTTTTTTTCTGTCATTTTACAATAGTAACAGATGAGGACTCTCTATTATAGGCAACTGTGGAATGGCTTTTTTAGCGCTGACCATGCAGTGTTTAAATTAATTGGTGATTGTTAATGACCTGCCTTCTCTCAGCTGCGTTAAAGCAGTCTGCATTGCTCGGGGTTATTATACAGGGCAAATGCAGCATCATAATTACAAAAAAGAAATATAAAGAATGCAGAATGTCTTTAGACTGCAGACATAGAGAAAGATAATTTTCCCTATATCCACTGTGTCATCTTCAAATATCTATAACTCTTCTTGTTTTAATTGCACATTTGGACATTTATTTCTATACACTTGTTCTATGTACCAGAGAGACCAAGGCAGAAAGGTGGGACAATTTGTGAGCTGTCACAGCAGCTCTGTGTCAGGCCCATATTTCCAGGCTAGGGCCTTCTGCCCAGGACCACAGTAACATTTAGCTTCCTTATATCTTGGATTTTTTTTCTGAAGAAATTTGGTATTCGTCTAATTCTGTGTAAAATGCATTGATTTATCTTTAATGTCGTGCAGGATTGAACACACTCTTCACCCATTGACTTGCAGAGCTGAGAGTGTTCAGCTTTCATGTGATGAAATCCTTTCTAATTATAAATGGGTAATGAGTCAGCCTGTCCCAGTCATGATAAATGAACCTGATTAAATATTTTGTATCAAATATAGCACAGGGAAAAAAAAAAGGTAAGAATAAGTGAATTGAAGGGCTGCGTAATTACAAAGACTGCTTGGTGTTCATTCACTTTGAGGAAGTGACTGTGCAGCCACATAAACTCTCTAACATTAGGAGGAGAATTACAGTATTCCAGGTTCTCTATTCCACCAAAAATTAGCCTGGCAGTGCATGTGTTTAGCTCTCGCCTCTGGATACCCTCTGAGCTTTGTGTGGTTTTGCCATACATGTCTCAAACTTCAAAGGTAATTTGAGTGGCTTTCAGTGACCTGCCTAAACCTTGACTGGAGGGTTCATGATTCTTCTGCTAGAATTGCCACCTACATGATAACACAATCTTGAACAAAAGGCAGCCGTGGCAGAGAACAGAAAAGGAAATAATTAAGAGCTTGGAGAAAACTAGGATCTCTTCTCTCTAATGGCATATTTGAACCATATTTATAATTGATTCTGAATCCTAAATGCTTGATTTTATTATTGTGAATGCTTATTAAAAAAGACTGGCTTTTTTTAATTCTGATGAAATTCTATTACATTTCTGATTGTGAAGAGCTGTTTCATAGCATTTCTCTTGATTAAGAAAGCCACATTATTTGCTTTTCAGATTTCCAGGGAGTTCTAATATATACTGGCAAATAGGCAGAAGAGGAGAAAGGAGTACTGTGTTTTACTGTTTTGCAGAGATTTAATAAATGGAAGATCTTGTGTTGCACAGACTAGAATTTACAGGGCTGTTGAAAAAGGTTTACTGCACAGGACTGAAAGCTTGATTCCTTACTGGGGTGATCTTTTGCAATATTTTCTGCTGTAGCTTCATTTTGTGTTGCAATATGAAACACATTTTAGTGTAACTAGCAGGGAGAACCATAAAGCTGGCAATTAACATCTCCTGTGTTTCAGATGAAATATCAATAGCACAAAAATCTGCAGTCCCCCAAAGGCTCGTCCATGAGCTTGACTTTGCATAGACCATTACAGAATTGATGCATACACTGCTAAAGTACTAAGGCTATGCAAGGGCTGCAGAAATAAGCACTTGGGTAAGGCCTGTCAGAATCAGGTGTGCAAGAATGCGCTGAATAAGTGAAAGCCTTTGTCATTTAGCCAGACTAACATTTTCTTAACTTGACTGCACAATAAACCACTACAAATTGAGTCATATAAAGGAGGGGAAAACGCAGTGCTGGGGAATGAGTGCACACTCATGGGATCTCCTAGCGGGAGAACAGCCAACCACTGCATGGTAGGTTTGAGAGCTGTCAGATGAGTGTCAAATGAGGTAAATTTGTGTGTGCATCACAGTACTGGAATATGAGTGTAGGAATAAAGGATTTTCAACACTGATAATTTCTTATGTTCCAGCCTGAGTTTGGGTGGCTAATCTTAACTCTTTTAGCCATAACTATTATTTGTGGCCATGAAAACACCTAGGCCTATTTCTTGGGTGGCCCCAGTGCTGATAAGAAGACTTATCAGTGGCAGAGAAGACTAGGATGTCAGATACATAATAAAAAAGTATAATTCTATAAGAACCAGTGGGTCAGATTACTGCAAACTAATGAGTAAGTAAGTAAAGGAGAGGACATATTTTAATTTTTTTTCAGGTAGTTCTGTTGGACAACTTTGTGCTTCCAAAGATCTTAGCTGATGTAAGGACTAAAAATGGGGTGCTGTATAAAGGGTAAAATTCAGTCTGAGAACTAGAAGGATTTTTGTAGCTATAGGAATAAATGAGGATCCAAAATAGAGTAGAAGTATCTTCTAAGCTTGCTGTTTTGCACCTGAAAGCTTGATCAGTTTATGCTGAGGGTTAAGGCATAGCAAACTCCTGCAGTAGGAAACTGGATTCAAGGACCTGAGTAATTCCATCTAGTCCTCCTCCTCTTCTGGTGGCATTAGTCTGCCCTTTTCTTCTGAACAAGCTCTTTGTGTCCTTGCATGAGGGAGCGTGAAATAAGACAACACTGCAGGATCCTTCAGCCTGTGGCTGCCTAAGTCTCCCTGGTGGGAGTCACGATACCTCCATGATGCCCCAGGCTATATGAATATGTATGGATAAGTGCATAGATCATGAGTGCAAGATCCTGTTTTCCTCCCTGAGTTAGGTTACTGTTACCAAATCAGAAATGACTGTGGTTTAACTCTCTCTCTCAGGCATCTATCATGAAAGTTTTTGGACACCTTAAATGAGTCTCTTGAACTTCAAGGTGCTCTTTTTGAAGCACCTTATTTTCCTTGTTTTACAACGGAGGAGACATAGAAAAATGCCTGCAGTGTATTATGTGGCGGCATTTGTCTTGTTAATGAAGGCTTTTGCTGGACAAATGCCTTCAGTGTCCAAGAAGAGCCAGGCAGCTTGGGCAGAGCTCTGTGCTCCATAGTAGGTAATTCCATGATGACTCTGCTCAGAGCTCGGGTATCTCAGCAAAGCAGTGCAGTTACTGGTGAGCATACCTTGAAAGTCCACATAACATGTCCACTCACAAGAGGGAAGATACTCAACACTGGCTTTTTTGAATCTTCAAACAACTGCATTATTTCAGATTTACACTTGTGCTAGATTCAGGCCAATTTGCAAGCATATGTCCTGAAAGCAGTGAGGAAATTGCCAGCAATTACGTGGCTTCCTCAGATAGTGAAAGAACAGTGAAAAGCAACCGAGACTCCTATCAGCTGTGATTGTCAGCACCTCAGTGCTGGCAGTCTATTAGCAATGCTAAAACAGTCTGCAGTCTGGCCGTGGCTCAAGAAAACATCACTCTAAACTCGTGGTCTTGCCAACAGCTCTCCTATTTCAAATCTTTTCTTCTTGAGTAATGTAATTGACGTTTGTTCTCTGAACACCCCAAAACCTTTTGGATGTATTTTAGTTTCAGATAGATCAATGAATGTTCTTTTGATACGGAGAAATATGCACACTTTTAGATACATCAACAGAATTCACCATACTTCATCAGGAGCTGTTAATATGCTTTGGGGTTCTGGCAATCAAAAGTACCCTGAAATGATTCTGTTCTTTCCTCTCTAATGGATTCTGCGAAGTTGGGATGAGTGAATGGTTCATTCAGTAGCCCATGGCAGAATCCTATCCGTCTGATTTTTTTAGGGGGAGGAGGTATTGTTATGCCAGAAAAGAGAGAGAGCATTTTTGTTAATTAATACATTACTCTGTGATTTTGGCATCATCATTGTTTGATGTTTTACATATAAATATCTATATAAAAGTGTATAGATGTATAAGGTGTATGTGTGTATAGATGTATATATGTGTGTGATTGATTGAATAATATGGTTTTCCTCTGTAGTAATTCATAGGCATATCTTCTGCTTTCCCTCTTTGCTCCTTAGTTTTTATACTTCTCCACTCTTAACTCCCAATTCCTAACTAGTCTGCGTTCCCCTAAAAAACATAAAATCTAGTTCTGTCAACACAAAGTATTGCGTCAGTAGAAACTTTGGCTTTGTCTTCACCGATCCACATATTATTACTTCAGTCTATTCAAAACTGGTAAGTTTGCTTCCCTTTTGGAAACTTTTAGCTGCATAGGATGGTGAAGGCATCATCATTCATGCATTTCCTTCCCCCTACCATGTTGTGGCCTGATGTTCCAAGTTAAACCTGAAGGCACTGTAAAATCTGTAAACATTCTTGATCATAGAAAAGTTAGGAACTTACTGATTTAAGCACATCCAAATGTCGATTTTTAAGGGAAATGTCAGCAAATTTAGTATACTGACTGTCTTCTGAGAAATGCTGAGGAAGTGAAGAAACTGGGAGCTCTCACAGTTTTCTTTTTTAAATTTACCAGACCTAAAATAAGATTTACTCTCTTTACTTTCTGCCCATATCACTGTTAAAGGTTACTATCCCACTAGCAGTGGGAACGAGCAATATTCATGTGCTGATTCCTCAGCTGCTGCTATTCACAATCCTGTTCCTAAAGCACCTTCAGCAGAGGTTTACGTTAATGCACACTCTCAATGGCAGTGCCTGGGAAGCTGAATTTACTTTTGACATGCTTGTTTTGGGTTGCTGTCACCCTTTAAAGCGCAGAGTGGAGTGCAGGTGTTGGGATCCCTATAGCCCATGGCAGATTGATGGGGTGTCAGACTGCAAATTTCTCTTGTCAATATTCAACCCATGCCAACAGCAGTGCGTGCTGGTTTACCAGCCTGGCGTGGTCACTGGCAGCATTTTCCTTCATTACCTCGCCTGGTGCAGCAGAATTGGTGCTAACGGCCTCATTGCAGCATGAGTGTGAACAGCGTTAGATGAATAGAAGTGCTAATAAATTTCACATAATTCCTGTTTCCAGAGAAACACGTTTCCTGTTGTCTGGGCATGTTCAAAGAGGCGGATGATTGTGAACTGAGCGCAAACCTTGCTGAGAAAACAAACAAGAAAAAAAGAGTACAAATTATGATGGAAAAGCTGATGGAAATAACAAAGTATTAAAGCAAATTCTTTTAACGCTTAGACTGGTGGATAGGTGAAAGGCAGCTTTATATTTCCAAGCTCTTTAAATCTCCAGGCTCCAGGGATGAAGTCAGAAGTTGATTGGAATGTTACCACTTCTCTGAGTTTCTCTGATTAATTCTCCCTCTTCTTTCTTTCTCCTTGCTTCCTCTACACAGCTATTTAAATCTGTTTATTTATGAGATATACCTTGGGAACTCCAATACTTAGAGATTGCTCCTTTTCCCTTTCCTTTCAATATGGGAGTCACTGCATTTTAAAAGACTTTTGTAGAGAGTACCTTTTCCACTAGGATTTACATTTATCAGCTTTATCTTGCTGTTCTCCCCATAATACCATAATCACCGAAAATCCTAAAATGCCTCTATTTATGAGAGAGAAAAATATAATACTTTTTTTCTTTTCAAGGCATGGTGGTTTTAGGTGCCTAGTTCCTGCCATTTTCCTCCAAAATGAGCCTGACATTTCATCCTGCCTAATGATCCCAAGGTACCTTCTGCTAACAAGTGCAGTAGTGACCGAGGCTACATTTAACCTATAAAGCCGGAGTCGCCAGAGTCGCCTGACCTTTTTCTAACACTTCAAATGTCCCAACTTGTCATAATACTTTAATGTATCTGATCTGCAGCGATGAGCTTCTGAGCAAAATGGCAGGCTGTAAGCAAAGAGAAGCAAGTTGCTGGGAAATAAATGATTTATTTATCTTCCTTTTTCTCTTAGTCATTTCCACACAACAGTGTGCACTCAAGTATCGGCTAACAGAGACCACCATTAGGAGCTATTCTTACACATGTCTCCCAGTACCTTTATATCCATAAGGAAAAATGTCACAGGCTGGGCCTGTCTGGAGGTCATGGTCAGGGCCAGTGCCTCAGCAATGAGCTGGCCAAGGGGGTGGCCATTTCTGAGCTCCTGCTCAGAATGGTGGGTCCTACACCCTTGGGTATCCAGCTGCCAGTGTTCAAAACATTATGTTTTGACACCTAATTAACTCCATTTAACATTGCTAAAATTGGCAGTGCTTTAAAAGCTGCATGTTGGGTGAGAAGGGAGTGGCAGATAGAGAGCAGTGTAAGTCTTGGTTTCTTAGCAAGTGGGCCTGACACAGCCTTTGCAGGTGGCAGCCCTGCAGCCCAAGGACTCTGAAGCTTAATATGACTTGCCTGTGGCTTTCTCTGTCTTCAGAAGTGAAAATAACTCACTTTGGCAGGTAGGTCAAAAACCTCAGCTAGATTAGTGATTCATGGGGGATTTGTCAGAGAGGTGACACTGACTGGGGAGTCTGGTGAGCCACAGGCCTCGCTTCTAGTGATGGGACCAATATAAGGCTCTCACTCTGCGGCATTTCCATCCTTACTTCGAATTCTCTAAGCTCTGGAATCTCTTTAGGTCTCTCTGTAACTGCAGGATAGCTGCAGGTGGAGTGGAAAGTTTGTATGCTCACCATGGAGAGCTGCAGGATTTGGCTGGTTGTCCCAGCTTGCCCAAACCAAGGGTGTTCTAGGTCTGATGTTCACAGGTCACTGTGATGCTGATGAGGTCAGGCAGGTGCCCCTTCATTTATACTGGTATTAGTCAGACCAAAGCTGCCCTGAGGTGCTTATTCCTCCTTGGTGGGCTTGCAGAGAGGATGCTGTATTCATGCTGTTACAATGCACAGCAGCAGTGTCCCAGAGGGATACTTTTTGTTGTTTTTGTAAATATAGTAGAAGTATATGAAAAAGGGAGTATTTATTTTCTGATGTAATGAAATAGTATTAGCAACAGATCTGAAATACGAAACTTATGTATTTCTGGACTATTTTTCCTTCTCTGAGAAGGATGAGTCTCTAAAGAAAAAACCTAAGTTAATTCCTCTAAATAAATGATTATAAGTAATTTTCAACCTGCCATTTGTTGCAATTAATTTTGCTGGCGGAAAAAATGCAGAGTAAGAAAAGTACTTCTAACAGTTGAGTTAAAAGATTAATTTTTAGTGAAAAATGGAATAATCCTGTGTGGAGATGCATGTTGTCTGGATTGCCTGGATAAATAGTCTAGTAAATTATGCAATCCTAATGTTGGTAATCAATTACTTACTGGAACAGACTTTAGTCATCAGGATATTCTGGTGTCCTTCAGGACATTTACTAAGTACAAGGAAATGCATCAAATATGGGAATAATATGTATTAAAAATATGGAGTTTGCCATATGCCAAGTAATTCCAATTGTTTATTTTACTTAGCAGAAGTAGGATTAAATATCACTGTTTGATGCTGCAGGCTTTTCATTAATTTTCAAAATTCTCGACAAGATACTTTTTCTTTAACTACTTAATCAACAACTTTCTCTTTTTTTTCTTTAACTACTTAATCAGCAACTTTCTCTTTCAGCAATTTAATTATCTTAATACAAATATGAGCATTTTCATGATGATCGATACATGAAACTTGATACATGAGAGTATACAGTATTTGATTTTTTTATGTGTTATCCAGTGAGGTTTTGTGAAGTCTGTTTGAAGTTTTGAATAACATTCAAGTTATTCCTGTTTTATAGACATGGACCCTTGCCAGTATCACAAAGTTAATAGGTCCTCTGCCTGCTGGCATGTAATATGCCATTTGCATTGCGTATCACAAATCTGGATTATGTGAGTGCATAGATTCATTTTTATCCTCCTGAATTTGCAGGAGGATATTTGCCAGAGACAATATAAGGCATTATGAATATTTTTAGTATCTGTCAGTCCCCCAAAGTACAAAGCCTTGTAGTCTTAGCTGCCCTCAGAAATGTTCCTACAAATCTGCTATTGCTTAGACTTCTCTCAATCCCTTAAAGATTATGTACTTCACTTGTTTAGACTCAGTCTGAACTACAGGACTCCTACTTAAACAACTGCATGATTTAAGTGGGATAAAATGGGAACAGGAAGCTTAGTGATTCTTGGAAAGAACTAAGGACAGGAGAGAAAAGTCTATATGGAGGTGTGACTTCTGCCAAAAAAATGAGACACGATAGACAAAAGCTTCTCGGATGTGTTATTTTCTAGGCGATTTCCCCTCATTTGTCTGCATTAAGGACTAGGTAATTACGAGTGTAGGTTTTAGAGCAGGATTGTCTCCATGTCTCTGCAGTGGCAGTGAAGAGTTTGGGTCCTGCAGAGGTACCAGCACTGAGGGCACCATAACCCTCTTTAAAGAGCAGGAAGAATCACTTGGTATTTGAAACTGAAATCCTTCCTGCTAGACTTTTGTGAAGAATTTTGACAAAAATGATCCTGTTGTCAGGGAACAAAGTGTTGCTGTTTCCCACTTTCCTTAGAAGGGATTCCCTGAGGCTCCATGAGAACTGGAGGAAAGAGCTGCTGGCGCGTCCTCCTGGAGCTGCTGCGTGTTGCAGAGCCCTTCAGAGAGCAGAGCTGCTTTTTAGCTATTCTGGGTCAGACTAGCTGTTGCAGGCAGATTGTGAACAGCCTGGCTGGGGAGGCAGACTCATTCCCCCCCATACACACACATACACACACCCTTCTCTGTTCATTGACCTGCTAGATATTCATTATAGTTTTAAGTTACAGTTGGGAGACTCAGCAGCACTACAACAATGAACTGAAGTTGTTTGCTTTCTCTGCTCTCTGTCCCATCCAATTCAAGACAGCATTTCTCTGCTAAAGCACAACTTCCAGAATAACCTTCAAGGACATCTGCAGAGAGGTGAACCAGCCTTTTGTTGAAGTCAAGGCTCTCTGGAGACATCTCTGAAAGGGATAGCTCCCTTTCAGGTTGATGGATTGTGTGATACATTGTGGGTCCATGTGACTGCTGAATATGTAGGCACAGAAAGCTTTATGAACATAACAGAAGTAAATTATTTGGAATTTTTTTTCCAAAATATGTTCATTGAAAGCAGCGTGGTTAAGTAGAATTGTGTTTTTAAGTGATAATTTAATCTGCATGGTATGCTGCAAATATGTTTTGATATGTTTTGTGGAAGAAGAAACTAGTGAAATGACACTTGACTACTATTAGAGTTAAGATCGAAGTCTGGATGTCATGTATGCATATCTTCAGTCCAAAAGAAGTATTATTACTTATCAAACAGCAACTTTCACTTGATACTCTAAAAGGAAACTTTTTTTTTGAGAAGAAAAAGGTCAGATTTTATGTGAAAGACAATACTTGGTAGTCCAAATTTTTATCAATTTATATTTATTTCTTTATAACATTATTCATAATTTCAAAAATTGTATGTTGTTTAGAGATGCTCAGATATCACAATTCTTACTTTGATTGTTATTATGATTTTTTTTTAAAAAAGCAAAAACTCCGTTCTGTCCCCGTAGTTCTTGGAAAAGAGAACTGAAAACATTATAGAACATAGAAAAGAATGTCACGTTTTGTTGTATCATGGCAAGGAATAGATTAGAGAGAAAAAAATCATCTTTTTCAGGAGTGATTTTAATATTGTCTAAGAAAAGGCATTTGTAGATAAAGAAATAAAGTCATGAGGAAACTGATCCAGAAAGAGAGAAAGAAGCTACTAAAATAGAATTAGGTCAGTAGTTAGAAAAAGGCAAAAGTTGTGCGATGGCATGGAATGATAGAAACAAGAATAGGGAGTATGAATCTGTTCAAAAATACTGCTCTAGTTACAGTGAAGAGGTTCTGTTTGGTTAATATGGCTCTGCTATAGATATTTGTAGTCAGATGGAGATACAGAGCACAAGTTCTGCTATACTAGAATTTTTGAGTGACATAAAAGCGACACAGAATTTTGTCAGTAGGAAAAGCTTTGAGCTCTGAGATAATAGGCTGTCCTAACTAACAGTAATCTTCAGTTATGCTCCTTTAATCACAAGATCTACATGTGATTTTCTTTAGAGCTTATTTTCAGCTGAATATTAGAGAAGTTGCTATAGAAAACAGACAGAATGTTCATGAGTTTATTCTGTTCAAATTAAACGCAAGTATAAACAAAATCAGGTCTTTAGTTAAAGACTTTAATTTTGAAAAGGAAATCTTTGAGAGATTAAGAAAACCAATTAGTGAAGTCAGCTGAAAGGAAGAGCTAGAGGATTTGAGTGCAGAAAAGAATTGGCATGTGGAGAATGACCTGGAGTGTAGGGAAGACCTTTCAACAACTTTTGGAAAGAGGAGTAATTAGGAAACTAGCAGTTAAAGGAGGAAGGCACCATGAGCTTACTGAGGTTGATCAAGTGATCAAGCTAAGGTTGTATCTGGCTTTATAAGGTAAATGATTTTCTTCAAAAGAAAATAGCCGTCCTATAAACAAGGCTAAATTAAATGTCAGGATTCCAGTTAAGCATTTAATATTATGCTACACAGAAAAAAAACATTAGGTAAATCAGAGAAAATCAGAATTAATAAAAAGTATGATAGTGGACCAAAAAAGAATCCAGCAGGCTTTGCTAAGAAGACACTGAAATGGTTATTATTAATACAGCTAAAAAGGATCATTATTAACACAAATTGTGTTCAATTTTTTTTAATGGTGTAGGTGTAAATGATTACTTTTTAGTTCAAAGGATGAATGTTTTAAAAGAGCACAAATAAGATAGAATTTAGTAGTACGTGATTAAAAAATCGCCTAACTTTGGACTAAATATTTCTGATATAATTTGGAATCTCATCAGCTTGAAACATTAGAGGACAGAAAACAGCATAGACTGATTAAACCCGTGAGACTGGAATGTTATGCACAATGGTGGTCATGAATATTTAAGAAGACAAATTGGAATTGTGTCAGGAACATAGAATGATAACCCCCTACCAGCCTTATTAAGATACAGAAAGAGCCTAATATGGAAAAAATCTATATATGTGTTGAAAAGTGCCCATTCTGTTCCAAAGTGCAAACACAATGGTGGTCAAATAGATGCTGACTGAAAGAGCAGTTTTGGCACAATGGTGAATGGGAACAGATTGGCCATGAGCAGTTTTTGGCTGGAAGTTGGAAGATTTGTCTTACTGCTCAAAGATACTAAGTCATTGTTTTGAAGGAAGTGATAAAGGTAGATCTTTGTTGGAGATGAAAGTGGTAACTTTATGACAGTGAAAATAGTGCCTACAATAATAAATATTTAGTAACTCAACCATGTTTATCATATGTGCAGCCAGAAATACAGAGACATGCTTCCATGTCTTGTGTCATTGTATATTTTATGGTTTTTATCCCAAATTTCTAGGAACTTCACAAAATGGAAACATTAAATGTTTCCTGCCAATAAATATGCATAGTAGCTATGTACTGCTGAAGTGTTCAAGTATTCTATCAACACCTCAGGTGTACTGATGTCCTTAGAGGTAGATATATTGTTTTCAGTTTCCCACAGACTAACCTGCTCAAGGTTGTATTACAAGTGAGCAGCAAAGATCAAATTGGATTCCAGCTGGATCCCAATGTTTCATTTCAAGCCTGAAACTACAGTTCTTCATGAACAGAGTATGGATGGTTAAGAAAGAGGTTGCCACGAACTGTATTTTCCTAATTAGTGGTTCTTTGAAACCAAAATATTTGAACTTATTTTGTTCCTTCTGTAGTAATCTGCTCATTGTTATGCTGGAAATGTAAGACTAAACAATACATGAATAGGTAAGCAGGTAATACTAATTTCAAATAGTAATAATAGGTATGTAAACCCAAGATGATCTCATTAAAGTAATAACAGACTCTGAAGGATATTGAAGACCAGATGGAAATTTGAATAGGAAAATCCGTAATAGGACATAAGGATGCAAATTACCCAGAACAGAGTTTTTCCACATTTAAATGTAATTTCTTATGTCATAAAAATAAATATACATAAAATACAATCTGTTAAAATATTGGTATTGAAATCACAGTTTCTAAGTAGATTCACTGTGAGTGCTGCAGAACCAGTTAATAGGTGTGGAATTGTTGCTTTTCATGCAAAGATTCATGGAAACTGTCAAACCCAGTAGGTGTGGAACCAGTTTCACATTTAACATGATTGCAGATTATCAGAGGCTTTGCACACATGTACTTGCATGCACATACAAGCATAATCACCTAACATTCCAGTCAATATAGGGTATGAATAGAACCAACATGTACTTATAGATTGATGGGAGACTTCTTGTTTATGTCAGTAGCCACTTGTTTTCCATCTATAATTCCTTACTGTGCTTTGGTAGAAGGAGACTTGCCAGAAGGATCTGAAACTTGATTTGGATGGAACTCAGGCAGTGAAGTGAAGAAAGAACATAAGAATGGCTGTAGAGATCCATCTGTTGTCCTTACACAATAATATCTCAGTAGTAGAAAAATCGGCTATTTTGAGTCTCTTTACCACTTATAGGTCTTGTTTAATTAGTAGCTTAGGATAACCATCAGAAAGTTTCAGATGAAAAAATGTTCTTCATATCTTTTCCCAAAGAACAATTCCTTATTTTATGCTAGATTTCAGACTTGTGCCCTACAGCCCTGTTCATATCTCCCCTACAGCAGTCCCATAAAGCATGCTGTGTTTTTCGTTTTGTTGCACAAAATGTTTTTTGAAGTGGGAAAGATGGAGCCTGGTAAAGTTTTGAGGACAGACCAAGTAGATGAAGGTATCTGCTATAGCAGCCAGTACCGCCTCTGGATCAGTTTCTGTACAGGCTCACACTCAGAGAAGGCTGCTGTATTGTATATAGACCATATGCAACAGCAGACTGCTAAGTTAGTTGTTTGACTTTAACAACTTTAAAAAAAAAATTAAAAAAATGACATACACATCCAGCTCTTTAAGGTAGAGAATCACATGAGAGAAGAAATAAGTAAACACTATAAAATATTATCCACACGTTGGATAGTGTGCATGGTGTCAATGCTGTGAAGCGCTCATGGGAAGAAGAAAGACATAGTTTCTGAGTTTCTTTCTTTTGGCTACCATTGATACCTACAGTGTAAAACCAGGCTTTGAAGATCCATTTTCAGGAATTTAGAATTATTGAAAAATTAAACATTTAACGAGGGCCCAAATGCTTCCAGTATTGGAACTTTGTTAAGACGGATTTCTAGTCTTGTGGACTAATAGTGGCTGCTAGCTCTCCCCCAACTAGCAGCAAAAAGAATCTATCATGTGGGATAGAAATATCAGGTGTAAGTTGTTAGCCAGTTTTAGGCTTCCCTCCCTTCTGCTACATCTTTCCCTCAGTTTACTCATTTTAAAGATTCATATGGGAATTTGGCATGAGGAAAAACAGAGCAGCTGGCAATCCCTAACCAGCAGGACAGTCCCTGTGGTGCTTTTAAATTAATTGATCTTAAGGCATCCTTTAAACTATACTGCATTATGCAGAGGTCGCTTGGATTCTCAGTCAGTCTGTAAATCATGATAGATTTCAGAAGTCTTCAAACCAGCCTTTCTTGGTCTTACTCGTAGGCAGGTGAAAATTCAGAGCTAGTTCAAAGTAAGAAATATTCAGACATCACACACAGGCAAAAAAAAAAAAAAACCAAATCCAAGAGCAGCTTGGTAAATAAATAACCAAAGATTATTTTATAATTCTGCTCTCCAATGGGTTTGGAGAAAGCAATGTAAATTTGATCACTGTGCCTGGGAGAAAAATGTATTAAATACCTTTAAGCATCATTTTGAATCTAAGTACATATTTACCAACCACTTTAGTCACAGACTTACAGTAGATGGAGTGTGTGTGTTTTTGAGCACAGCTAAGTGTCTTGGAGTGGGACTGCTCTTTGAAGGCCCTCAGTCAGCACGGGGTGTGGACTGTGTTCAGTAAATAACCTGCCAGGTTCTGACCTCACCCCGGTGCAGTTCCAGCACAAACTCCAACAGCGTTGCCAGAAGTCAGCGGGACTCCCTGAAATTTGCACCAGAGGATATTAATTTGGAAGCTGGCCTGTGCCTCGGTACCATTTCCTGAAGCACTGTGTCTATCATAGCTCTTTTCTGAAGTTGGTATTCTTGTACCCCAGGTCTCAAGAGTCAGGAAAAAGACTTGTTGGTCCTTAACTTCTTGTAGGAAGGATATTAAATTTTGAAATTTCAAATTCCAAAAATCAAGTAGAAAGACTCCAGATTCACTTTTAAATCTCTCTCTTTTTTAAAAAAAAATCAATTTCAGGAACTGTGGAGTCTATCTATTTTTTAATATCTGGTATTGGCAGAGTCTGAGGAGAGGCAGATTGCTTTTAATGTTTTTATATGATATAAGGTCATGATGAACAAATGTCTTCACTCCTCTGTGCAACCTTAAGGGCTCATTCAAGTGTTGACTGAGTAATGCGGGCCAGCATCTTTACAGCCATAGCAGGTACATTTTAAAAGTTTTCCTTTTCCTAAAAGCTTCCCCAAATACCTTTGTGAGTCTTTCAGTGTGGAATATATGTGTGAGTTATATTTGCCATCCAACATTTAACTGAATGTTTTAGACAAGTGCTCTGTATCTGCTGAGTTTTAATTGCTCTACAAG
Organism: Nothura maculosa; assembly: GCA_032353885.1. NCBI lineage: Eukaryota > Metazoa > Chordata > Aves > Tinamiformes > Tinamidae > Nothura > Nothura maculosa. Next base: position 6,322,829 of record JAUBOD010000001.1, read on the forward strand.
CCACAAGTGGGCAGTTCAGAATAAAACATTAGCTTAAATATAGAGTTAAAAATCTGTTTTGTGCTTAATCAGTTTTGTTATTTCTTTCTCTGTTTACTTTTAGGCCCATTTACAGCACAAGCAGACTAAACTATTTTCTCTTTTTTAACAAGGAGAGAAAGCAGGGGCAATTGAAATAATTGCTGAGGTTTCTTGTAATTGTTCTTGAGAGAGGAGAGATTCATCTGAACACTATATTAGATTTCATGCTTTTTCTTTCCCCCCCCTTGTTTAGTCACATACTATTCTTTACTCCTTAAAAATGTTTAGGTTGAAAGATTTGTTTCTAAACAAAGTCAAGGTATTTAAATATGCAGTTAATTTTATTCATCAGTATTTAGCTTCTCAATTTGTTGTGGTTATTCCAATATCCAAAATGACTGCTGTACTGAAGATGTACAGAATAGTGCTATAGAATCTTTTCCACACCTTTCAACACGATTGTTTTTATCTTCCCTTCCATATACCTAGCATCTTCCTCCACCTATTTTGTTTTCTCTTATTCTGCTCTGCATCTTTTCCATGCAGCCCCTTCTTTTCCTTGATCCTCTTTAGCTTTTTGTCTGCTCCTCATTCTAATTCCTATTTCTTCCCCCAAGAAGTTGAGTGCCTTTTCTTAATAAGGAAAAGTTGAAGTTCTGTTTTAAATTCTGTTACGCTTCTCAGAGGTGAAGCACTCTACTGACTGAAGGGAGCAGTAGCAACATCCATGGGTCTTCCCTGATGTCTGTCAGGACTGAAGTTCGAGCTTAGGGGAACTCAATACAGGTCTAAGGTCCGACTTTTCCAGAGTTAAATGAAATCGGCTTTTTTGGAAATATAAGTATACATTTTTCTGGAGCTGAGAATTTTATTTACTTGAGGAGTTTCAGAAAAACTATCTTGTACTTCAGTAAAATTGTTTGATATTTCTTTCCTTTATAAACTCTTTTTATGATCTGAGGTCACATTGAACATGATTGTAAGAACTAGGTTTCTTAGAGTGTTTTCTATTCAACTTTGTTAAATATTACTACATCTGACAGTAGTTGTGTCACTTTTTCCCTTTCTAAATCACCGTAAATTCTAATAAGTGTGCAGATTTTAGAACACTGACAAGGGTTGACCTTTAAGCAGAAAATGGTTCTTAGTCCTGGCTACAGAAGAGCCTTTACCTTGTTCTGATAATTAAGAGAATCT
>JAUBOD010000001.1:6361068-6374646 GCA_032353885.1 Nothura maculosa
TTAACAACACATGACTTGAAAAAAGCCTGGTTTTGATACAGTGACTTGCTACAGTGACAGCTAGCATGAGCTCAAGAGACCCTTTCTTTGAAATACAGCACTCTGATTAGATAAGGGAGGTTCAGGGAGAAACTGGCATTACATAGACAGCAAGTTTTCCAGGACAGAGGGTTTTTTGCTCTTACGGGATGCTATTAATGTATACAACAACTGGGGTTCCTTTTTTTTTCTTTTTTCCCCACTGTTTCTAGCACTGTAATAATTTATTTATACATAAATATCTTTACTTATAAAAAGGTTTTGAACAAAGTGTAGTGATATATTTTTTACAGTTGTCTTCATGCAGCTGAATTGCAATTTACAGAATAATAAAATAATTATTTTCCCCTGCCACTTCATCTCATTCTGGCCACTTCCTCATTCTGACTGTGCTCAGGTTGTGGGGTAATATTTACTTTTACAGTCATGTTATGAGACACATTCCACACAGGTAGTCGAGCAAAAGAAGGGAAAACAAGCCAGTTACTTGCTGGTTTACTTGTATTCTTTGATTAGGAAATAAAAAACTTCTCCACAGTATCATGTGCAAAAATTTGCAGGATATATGACAAGAGGGCACACAGCATTCAAATAGTAAATGAATACTGAACAGCTTTCTTCCTCATTGAACATTTTCGTACTGTGCATTTTCATTATGTGAAGGAATCAGGCGTTCATCAGGAACAGCGGTATGTCATTAAGAGGTTATTCACACCATGCAATTTTAAGGGTATAACTTAATACTGTTTATCAGCCCCTGGAGGCTTTCCTTGCCCTGTATTCACTGTATCAGTTCTCGAGTTCAGGTGCACTGAAATGCAGGACATGTGGAAGGAGTTTGGTGGGCAAGGTGAGCACTCTTTTAAGAGTGGGCACAACTGCCTTAGCAGAACGGAGGCTGCGCTCAGGCAGATGCTTTACTAAGATGGGGCAGCAGAGCCCATCTGTATTTTCATCCACTGGTACAAGATACCATTTTAATTGCCTGGCTTTGATATGCATAATTTCAGAGGAAGTCAACTCTACTATCCTCTAGGCCTGCAAAAAACCTCTGATGGATAGAGGTCAGATTCCAGGATAACTTTCTCCAGGAAACCTGATATAAACAGATTGCCACAGACTCTTGCTCTGTCTGAAATACAGTATGGAACAAGTCATCTTCACATCAGGTGTCACATGGTTTGGCCACAGGATCCTCCCTCCTTCTACATCATTAAGATCTTGCTTAGAAATGGATTTGAATCTTCTGCTGTGTTAAAATTCATGGAAATTTCTGGAGGCCAGACAGAAGGGCTTATAATGTCCTAAATGGCATGAGACACAATATTTAAGCATCCATATGTTATTCATTTCTATCTTACATCAGCCTTTACAGAAGAATATTACATCTTTGTCTTCTCTCCATCTCTATTTTGCTACGGTGAATGTATTAAAGTAAATGTTATTTCAGTCTCCTCCTATCAAGTGCAAGGGTCCAAGTCCAATTCCCAGACTGAAGAGAGATCAGGTTGCCATCTGTCTTCAAAATGTGTTTTAAAACCTGCATAATGTTGGAGTCATATTAATGGGTCAGAGCTTTCTTGAGCTATTTTTTTATTATTTTTACTATTTTCTCAGTATAGATACTATATTTGCTATTCTAGAGACATATAATTTGATATCTTTTACATATCCTTATTGTTAATCCAGGGAAGTCGTGTGCCAGTGTTGGAGGCTACCCATTACACCTGTGTTAAGCACACTGCATCCTTCTTTACCATTCTACATAACTGAGCCACATTTTGAATCATATAATAAAAGATATGTTAATTCCTGTCTATCATAGAAAGTGACGGTAAAAGATAATAGAGAGGACAGTGAATATCACAAGAAAGTGTGGATTAAGTATAATTCATCAACATGTTGTTTATATTCTTATTCTGTAAATTCCCAAGAACTTCATACTGTCAGTTCTCCATTCTCTGCACTAAGCAGAACATTTAGAATTCAAAGAAAACCGCATAAAACATTCAGGCTTATAAAATACACACTGAACAGCTCAGTGGAGCAAATCCAGGATGCCTTGCTGTTGGAAGAGGAATGTTTTTTCCCAGCATTATCTACCTTTCTGTTGCTACTACTTTTGCTTTGCCCAAGGATTGTCTACAAAGTCAGACATTTGGAGCACCAAGAGTCCAAAAGTGAATGCTCTAACCATAATCATTCCAAGTAGAACTATTTTGTTTTCTGTGTAGTTGGTGGCCGCTTTCTGGCTCACCTTGTGGCAAAGAAAGTCTGGCATTTCAATAGGGAGAGGGGAGAACGCTTGGAAACAGATTCCTAAATAAAGACACAAACCAGACAATAAATCACTTGATCATTAGTTTTACCTATCAGCTATCTGAATATTTATGATAATTTACTTATTTTTCATTTATAATCAGGCACTTGAGGAAAGGAATAGATTAGTGCTGCAGAGATGTGATTTTTTTTCTCATTTTCCAATATACAAACAGACTAAAATTAAGTGGAATGATATGATAAGGTGAATGATGAATTAAGTGGAGAGCTGGTAATGATGTGTGAGGTCACTGAGGCGGTCGTCTGCCAAGGAAGCTGTGCTGCCTGCAGTACATGCAGGTGCTTTGTTTCCATCTAATTTCAGATAACTCATACAGTGAAGCTTCTTGCACCACCTCCCTTAGGAGACAACTCTGTAATCTCACCTCCTATCTATGAGAAAATGTTTCCTGATATTTGTCCAAAGATTTCTCTTTACACAGCATCAATACACTGTTCCTATTTATATCATCCACTATGGCCATCCTAAATCCTTTTCTCCCTAATTGGGAGTTGACCTTTCTAGCAGAGATAATGATCATTTTCCTCCATGACTACCCCAACCTGCATTCTCACTTACAAATTTTCAATTTAAGCACTTCTGAAGCATTCCTAAATACTTCCTAAGCGTTTTTGTAGTCATTGTGTATATTTTGATAAATGTTGCTCTTGGCATCATTTTAGTTGTCTTGGTTTTGGCCTTGCCATGCTCAGAACCATGGGCCCGAGCTCTGACATTAGCAGCATGTCACTCACCTGCCATTGTGCCAGGCAACTCGCACGGTCTTTTCACCTCCAGCTTCACTAGCATTTGCCTGGGTTAGTCAGGAATGACCTGGGACTCCTCATGGGAAGGGAGAAGGGGAATGAAACTGAAGAAGTAGATGAAGGACTGAAAAGGGGGAGAGCCCAGGGTGCTGCAGTGCTGGGCAGGACGACATGGATACTGCAGGGCCCCTCTGCAGTGCAGCCCGGCACAACCGCAGGGCCGGCCGAGCTACTTGTCCCTGTCCCTGTCCCTGCCCGGCCACGCAGGGAGGCCTTGCTCAAGGAGGCCTTGCTCAGGCTCAAGGAGGCCTTCCTTGCTCATGCAGACCTTTATAATGGAGGCCTTGCTCAGGGAGTCCCTCCTCAGGCTCAAGGAGGCCTTGTTCATGCAGACCTTTCTCAGAGAGGCCTTGCTCAGAGAGGCATTCCTCAGGCTCGGGGAGGCCTTGCTCATGCAGACCTTTCTAATGGAGGCCTTGCTCAGAGAGGCCTTCCTCAGGCTCAGGGAGGCCTTGCTCACCACACTCTCAGCTGCCCTTTTGCCTTGAGAAGTGCTTGGATCGCCACTGTCTTTACTTATTAATGACTTCTTTGCTTTATGTCAGCGCTTTTCCATCGATATATTGTATTTGCAAGTCAAGCCAAATACAGTGTATGTCCTTTCTTGGCTAGAATTACTTTATTTTGTCCTTTGCTGACACTTTTTCCTGAATACCTTCACTGACTTGCAGCTGTTTCTTTGATACATTTTTATTTTCATTGCAGCAGGCTTAACAGTTCCTGTAGGAACTTCCTTTCCTGCTTCTTTCCTTGTTTCTTCAGGGGTGATACTTGTTGCTACCAATCTTGTGACTTCTTTGGTTCTCCAGCCTTCCTCCAACTAAAGGATTTGAACAAAGACTTTTTTCTTATTGAAAAAAAAGTCTAAGTATCTTCAATCTTCCAAAACATCCTTCTCAAAAGTCAATGATTTTACTTTCATCAAAAACATTTCTTAATTGTAATCAGTAGCTTGTCATCAACTTCAGCAAATTTTTCAACATTTCCTTGATTGTTTCATACTTATTAATAAGAGATATAGTCATCTGCATTTGTTACATCTTGTAAATCTATACTGAAGTTTTACATATATTATAGTATTTGTATGGGGTTCCTTGCTATGATATCTTTCCTGTAAGTAATTTAGGAATTTACTTGATGATCTGTGTTTAAGACGTATTTTTTCACACAATAGATATATTTCTTTATGGTCCCACATGGACTATGAGTAACTAACTGAAAATGAGTGTCTTTCACCTATAATTGGAGAGCAAGGATTTCAATTGCAATAAAATAAGATAGCAGTAAGTTCAGTAAAACAGACATCAATGAGACTGAGATAATACTGCTTCCAAAGCACAATAGTAAAATGAGATTTTAGACTTATGCATGGAAAAGAAGCAGTATTTGAGCACTGCCTCCTGCTATGCGAGGCAATTCACTTGGGTTCCAGGCAAATCAAACTTACTCTAATGGGAAATTATATTTCTTTCAATTTCTTTTCCTCCAAATAAGACAATTACTAAATAACTAAAATCAGAACAGCAGAATGGAGGAAAGAAATGCACAGAGACTAAGGAGGAAAGGAGAGATAATGAAAGGAGCATGTAGAAGTAAGGAAAGAGGAAGAATGTATCTAGCAAGTTCCTGGAATATGTAGATAGGACTTCTAATCTTAGTAAAGCCTTCTTATAAAAGAAATAACAAAAAAGTATATCTGAAGGATACAAGACAATTAATTCTAAGATATATACAGTACTTTCTGAAAATGTCAGGCATTTGATTAAAACTTTGGCTGAATTTGAGGTAGTTTTCTGCTAGCATGCATACATCATAATCTCTATGTAAGTTATTTTTAATTAATTTATACAGCAAATGCATTAAGGCATCAATTGTGTTAATTGTTCATCGAATCAAAGACTTCTCACACTAAAACATATTGCTGGTATATTGAATCCAGCAAACTTTCTTGAGGAGCTGTAGCTTATGTTAGTAAAAGAGGTTTCTTAAGGACAGAACTCCCACTAGTTCCTTAAATAAGATAAGCTAGGCCAACAAAGGGCCTTTCTGTTGGTAAAAATACGTCCAGCCTGGGTTTTTTGCCAGTGAAGTAGTGTTACTTGAAAGGGCTATGGGGGATATCTTTTCCCACATCCAACAATCACAGCTACTCTGGCACTAATTCTGTCCTACCCTTCAATCATCTCACAATTCACAGGAAAACAAATCACAGGAAATGCAGATGACATTGCCAGTGCTACGGAGAATGTAGAGGTCTCAGCAGTGTCTTGGATACTGTGGAAGATTAGTTCTTCAATATGAAACCTCACATTTTTATCATCTAGTGTACAGTATCTAAAATGAAAAGAATTGGAGTAGTTGCTTCCTAATTTCATTGTCATTGTTTCTTAATACAGTAAATCAGTTCACATTCTGACATAACTAATTAATGACACATACCATATATTCATATACCATATGTATTAATTATATATGCTTACTATACGTGTCAATTACATATACTACAGTTAGAGAACCGAAGGCGAGTGTTTAAAAAAATGCATTCCATAGGACTGCAAAGAAAATTGTGAGGATTTGATTCTGGGATTTGGTTCTCAGATTCATATCCATAGTTTCATGTTTGAGTCATAAGGTATAATTGCCTCACCTGCATAATAAGCTTTCCCAAGTGACTCTAATACTGAAATAGCTACAGTCTTAGTAATAGGAAGTGTCTTTCTCTAGTCATCTTGTTAACTGGACAAAGTTCTCACACTTCACATAGCCTGTACAAATTAGTGAGAGGTGTTAAAAGAATCATGAGATAATTCAAATTTATTCTTTATGTGCTTACAATACTAACTTCAAAATGAGTACTTACATTTTCATTGTTCCCTCTGCTTACAATGCACATGTCAGAAAGGGTAATATAGAGTGTTGTGAAAGGGGGTCATGGAGTATATATAATGACATGGAGTATATATAATGGTGGATATATAATGACACTATAAATGTAAAATAGTTGGTAGCATATGATATAACTTACAGTTTTGAGAAATAAAACCAAGTGTTTTATACATTAAATAGTTTGAAAAATAAACAGCTAAAAGCCTCTTATTGCCACTAGGAAATGGATCTCCAGAGGCAAAGAAAGTAGTTATACCTGAAAATTGCTGATGAGATAGATTTAGGTGGTTGGGGTTGGATATTATAGCTTTTATTTTACCATCTTTCACATCTATTTTTCTACTAACAAAATCAGTATCCTATTCATTTGTAAAGTTATGATTTACTGATCAGCTAATGAATCTGAATAAGCCTAAATCGGAAGGTGTTGCTTTGTGTTCTGATATCAAATAACCATTATAAATTCCTGATAGTTATCAAAAACGATCCTAACACGCATTGTTTATGGCCTGGGTTTGAAATAAGGGCTGTTAAGAAATAAAAATACACAAAAAAAAGAATGATATCAATTTGAGTGAATGTTATTTTGATAAGTGAAATATCCCTTCACTCTGGCAGACTGCTCATTTGTATTCTCATTTTACTGATTTTCTCACATTATATTCTGTGTTCTGCATCTAAACAGATATATCCAAAACCACTGTGAACATTTGTTTCCATAAACAGAAGATTGTTTTGCAGACGTCCTGCACTTAGCATTCTGCATTCTGCTCTGCTAGCTGCTGTGAGCCAGGCTGTGCAACCTCTCTGGTCAAATCAAATCACAGCTCAGAATTTTAATAATGCTTAAATGAACTTATCCACAGCCTATGATTACCCACTGCAAGTGCTCAAGTGATAAAAAATGAATGAATCTGAAAAATTATAAGCTGTTTTCTCAATCTGCAAATAAGAGAAACTCGTGGTTATAATAATATTATAGGTTTTTACCTTACAATATTATGGTCTGTCAGTATGCTAAGGAAAAAATAATCTTTCCATGACTTTTTTTTTCCTGTCTGCTGCAACCATGTAATGGGGATCATAGATTCCAGGGGGAATTTTCTCTTATACTTTCCTACACTCAGTGGTTTTTATTATTATGACAGACTAAGAATCTAAGTATCCTGATTTGGGAGTCATGTCTCTGCTGCTAAGTACTTTCGATAGCAATTATCTTGATATTAAGTAAAGGGATAATGTAATTTTGAAAATTCATCCTAATGCTTGGATTCAGTTACCTTAGGTTAAAAAAAAATGCATCATAAAAATATTAAATTTTGTTAGTGACCCAACTGAGTAGGAAGATTTTCTGATGAACCCTATTTAATGTTTACATTTGTACTATTGTTTAAGAAACAAATATCAAAAAAAGGAGTAAGCTCTAGGTAGTGTGGGCAAAGTAGTTCAGGAATTTTATGTATCTATTCAGTTTATTTTTAATGGAGTCTGGAAAGGCAGCCATAGTGAAAAAAAAAAAAAGAAAAGATCTACATACCTAAAATGAACAAGTGAATATAAAACAAATTCTCAAATATTTGGAGTGTCTAAATGTCAGCAAGGAGGAGAGGTTGTTGAGGATGTTGTGAGCAGTATTAGTAAAGAATCCAGATGAAATTTTAAAAGAGAAGATTTCAATTAACTCTCAGGGTTAAATTCTGACAGCAAAGTCCTTTGGAGTATTTTGGCAAAAAAAGAAGTAGAAATTTTCTCATTTAAGAAAACTGAAAACAAACTAAAGTGAACACAGAGAAATTCATCTCTAGGAAAGAGAAATTCATTTCTAGGAATTGCAGTCTTTAGTCTACCAGGTACCTAGCGGAAAGAATAAAATACGTCCTTTCCATCTGTAATTTGCATCAAGGAATGCTGATTTTAAGGCAAGTTCATCACAGAGCTGTGTTTCCCTACCCAATATCCATAGTGGGCAGCGCCATCGCAACCCCTGCCAGCCGAGAAGACAGGCTCTGGGAAGACTGAAGTTCCCAGACATCTCTGCAGAGGATGGTAACTAGATTATTGTTCATCAGAGATTTTGCGATGTGGAGTGGGAGTGAGTCCATTGTTAAGACACTTGTGCTCTATGTGCCTGGCATCCCACTGCAGTCAGTTAATTAGAACCAGTTAATTAGCCACAGGAGAGGGATTCAGCTGATCAGCCACTAGGTGTCAACTTTGGACTGAGTTGAATCCCTGGTCTCCACAGCCTGTGTCAGCCTGGAGAATTTCAGCTGCTTAACCCAGGAGGCTGAGTATCCTCTGAGGAGGAGGGAGCTTTGGCCCAGGCAGGTACCCCGGTTTGGGGAGATCTGTGCTGTGCTGGGCACTTGCACTGAGCTTATCTCCGTTCCTGCACGTTATGCAGCAGATATGCTCTGGTCCTGCGTGTCGAATGCACTTGGGTGGCTAAAGGACATCTTTGGGGTTGCCTTCATCAGAAAGGAGCAGAGTTTGTGCACCCTGGGTCAGCTCCATGCTGCATCATCATGTATGGCAAATGGGATCAAGGGAGGCTGCATCAAATGTGCACTTGTGACCCCAACTGAAACACTAATGTAGTTACACACCTCGTGTAGCTCACTGGACTTTGAGTGTCTGCTCCAGGAGGTCTGTGTTACCTGCAGGCCAGACTTGAAATCCCTCAGTGCTGTGGTAATGTACCACAGCTCTTACTGAGTCTAAAGCAGTACAGGGTCCTTCATACAAATAACTGGATTGTAATCCTGCCTTCCAGTGATATAGACACCTATAGATAGACACCTAAGTTTAGATGTCTTTAGTTTATTGTCAAATCACACTCAAAGAAATAGATGGAAGTTACAGACTTCATTGTCAGCCTCTGCTGTTTGACAAGATTCTCCTTATTGCAGCAGCTGAATCTTTTTTCATTTTTTCAATTTCTGACATTCCCAATTGTTTCACATGGTGTGCTAGTTTCACATCCTTCTTTTTTCACTTACATTCTTGTTTAAGTAATGTAATATTTATACTTTTGGTCTTGGCATTCAGTGAATGCTAATCAGAGTTAGATATTCTCTCAGTCCCAGAAGAACTAACAAAGACTTTTGTTAATTACACATTATCACATAAAATCTAGACAAGTATATGGCTGTGTATCAAATGCCTTCGGCTTGTAATTTTAAAACTAAGCTATGGAAGAATTGGGAATGCTCTATTTCCTACTTTTTATGCTTTCAATTTTTATATCTGGTAACCTCGTAGTCACTGTTTTATCTGACAGCTGACTCCAGACTCTGGTGTAAACTTTAGTAGTTAGTCATAGCTGGAGTGTGAGAGGGTGTCCTTTACACAAACTGGAATTTTATTTTGTTTTCTGGTGGTTTTCTTGAAAGCAATGATATGAACAAGTTAGAGTAAGTATAGCTGTGAAGAACACATCTACCATTAACGCCATATGCTCCTGTGGTGCATATTCTCACAGTAATATGAGAAAGAAATAGGACTCATCACCTACAGTCACGTAAAAGATGCATCTTGCTGTCCACGAGGAGCCATCTTATCAAAGGTGACAGTGATCTGTAACTGCAGAAGAGTCTTCATAGCCCTGCTAGGTTGGAAGTAATGCTGAAAATTTGAGTGCTAAAATGAGCAAAAGAAGACTGGTAGCACTGCATCCCAACAAGTACAATTTTTTATCATTCTGTTTCCTCGATATTTTCGTAAAGGTCATAGATATGAGGAAACACATCTGTGGACAGAATGACTATTGTATCAAAGGAAGGATCAATTGAAGTATTAGGAGAAAACAAAAATAATCAAAACTTATGTCTCCATCAGAGATTTGAGGAGAATTTAATGGGAGCAAACAGATACAAACTGTTCCATCTTGACAGGATGGAGTACAAGAGCCCATCTCTTCTATGGTACATAAATGCACTAGTGCCTTTTCCTCATCTCTCACTATTATTGAAAGTGATGTCCCTTACTCTTAACCTATATGTTATAACTACCAGATCAAACTGCTGGTAAAAATGAAGTGTAGGAATATTTTGCACACAGCCTGACATGATAAAATATCTCCTTAAATGACTCACTGAAAATAATATGAATAATTCCAAATGCGGGTGCATCTGAGTCATCTTATCCACCAGTTTATATATAGCACAGATACCTTTGCTTCCTTTCATGCTGTCTCTAGCCATTATAGTTCATTAAGATCAGATGCATATTGCCTTTCTCTCCTGTTTGGATTATTCAAGCCATTAAGAAGAAGACACAGAGTGAGAAGGAAAATCATGAGAGCTTTTGTGTCAATACTGTTGCTAGGGAAACCACTTCCTTTTCATTGCAGTGCATGGGACACCGGTGTCACTTCGAGTCTGCCTTTTCTGAAAGGTAACTTCACAGAAGGGCATCAGAGATGAAAAAGAGAATTAATGAAATATCAGACTCCATTCTAAATAGAAAGAAAGAGTTATGCCAGGTGTTTCAAAATCAGCTCAAGTGACCTGTGAGTTTAAATTCTACATCTGACTATAATTTTGAGCAGAACGTGTAAGACAACAGATATGAGACACCTGTGGCAAATGTGCCTTAAATAATCTACCACGCCTGTACATACATCACTGTAGTGCATCACCATTTAAATGAAACAGAACGGAGACTATCTGGTTGGAATGACAAGGAGTATTTCACACCCACCATAACTATCCTCCAGAATCCTCCTCCCTTCTCCTTATAGATATCTTTGTGTACCCTTACTTGTACCCTGTCATGCCTGCGAGGGTTTTCTTACTTAGTCTAATCAGTCTTTAGCCATTCTGACCTTCAAAACTGTTTATAAACCGCCTTTCTTTTAACAAAACTTTTACATTAATTTATGAAGAATAATAATCATGAATTTAGAAATGAAAAACAGAAAAAAAGCAAATCCAGTCTAAAGCTATGACTGCATATAATACCTGAAAATTAGAACACTAGATTGCCTTATGTCATTTAAAACTCATTTGTTGTTACCATTTTGATGAAATCTTCTTGAAAATTAAACTGTACATAACAAGAAGTTTGTGAAAAGCATCAATAGAACTATTCCAAAGGCAGTAATTTTTCTTCATTCTTTAAGGGGAGGGATTTTTGATAGACCACCTAAGAAACAGCAGTCTTTCTTTTTTCAGCTTAGTAAAAGAGGATTAGCACAATTCTAAGAGACAACCACTACAGAAAAACAATGCTAGTTCTTTCACTCACCACTTTCAGTGCAAAATCTTAACATCTCTCCCACCTCTCACTACTAGGATTCACAGCGTTCAGCCAGGGGCTGGATAAATAATGCGTCAGATGGTCTTTTCAAATTGCAATAATTTTAGATTCTGATTTCTTCTTTCAAAGAAGAATTTCTTCTGTTTTCAGAGAAGAATTAATCTTAACTACTATTTTTTCTTTTTAGATATTTATTAATATGTCAGTAATAAAGTGAGTTCCTACTATGTGCAGGTAGCTTCATCAGCAAGTCATGTTACACAGATGTGAACTGTACACTGGTCTAATTATTTTTGTCAGGCCAAGATGATGAGAAATTTGATTCCAATCTTCCACTCTACTATATATGGAAAACTAGCTATAACTGAATTTTCAAGTATATGCCTATGGACAAATAGATGGATAAAAGACAGGTTGGATGGTCAGGTTCAGACAGTCATGGTCAATGGATTGTGTGACACCCGAACGTCAGTGACAAGGGACTGTCTTGGGACCTGACCTGTTTGACATCTTTATGAATGGCCTGGAAACAGCAACAGAGTACAGACCCATCGAGACTGCAGATGACCCCAAACTCAGGGAAAAGTCGATATGATCATAGTCAGTATGACAAGAAGACCTAGTAATGATACACGCTAGGAACTGCTTGGCTGGGAAGCAGCTCAAGCAGCACAGAGAAGGACTAGGGGTTCTTGTCAGAAGAGCAAGCTGCATGCCCTGGCAGCAGGGAAGGCCACATCCTGCTGGGTTCTAGATTGAGAAAAGTTATTGTCCCCCTGTACTCAGTGCTCATTAAACATCCCTTAGATATGGCATCTAATTTTGCTCCTTGCTCGGTACAAGAAACACATCAATAACTTGGAAATAGTTCAGTTGGGGGCTACTGAAAGAGTTGGAGCTGGAGCACCTGCCCTATGAGGAGAAGTTGAAGGACCAGGGCTTGATCAGTCCAAAGAAGAGGTGGCTTTGGGGCACCAGACAGCCACTCGAGGACCCCCAAGGAGGTCATTAGACAGACACAGTGGGAGATCACCATGAGAAAATGAGAGGCAAAGAACATAAGTTGAACAAGAGAGGTTCAGATTGTGTATAAGCAATTCCATTTTCTCATGATGGTCAAGAGGTAGAACAGGCTGCCCAGGGAGATTGTACAGCCTCTGTCCTTGGAGATTTTTGACACTTAATTGGATAAAACCATGCGCAACCTGGTCTGACCCTCATATCTGATCCTTCTTCTTGGGCGTGAGACCTCCCAAGGTCCATGCCTACCTGAATTGTCCTGTGACTCCTTAATTCAAAATATAGCCAGGTGCTATGCTGGAGCAACCATGCTGGAACTCAAAGTATCTAGGGAATTTCTGTAGTGTGAAATGTTGATAAAAGTCTTGAACCTCTTGCTTGATCACTTGAAGACAAGTTATTAAAGCTAATGTTAAAAAAAAAAAAAGCTAAAAGTCACATTTGATGAAGTTGTACTTTGCCTTTTTTGGTCAGAATTGCAGTAGTTCAGGCGTCTGTGATGCATTCAAGATATTATATATCACTTATTCTTCAGTACAATTACTTATTATATATATCACTTACTCTTCAGCACAGTTGCAAGACTGTGGAGGTAGCCAACATGATCTCATGTGTTGTTTTTGTTCCAGCAGTTTGGCATGCAGAGGCAGTCAATAAAAGGAAGGAATCTATGGTCTTAAAAACATATACATTTCAGTGTTTTCTCAAGGTTTTGGCATAGGTCTTCCTGTTACATAAATGTTTATACACTCAAGACTGCAGGTTTCTGGATGGTAATGACAAAACAACCGATTTCCCAAAAAGTGTTTTCTCTTTATGTTAGCTTGTCACTGTTCAGTTTAATTCATTTTAGTCTCTCAAACCCTTCTGCGCCTTGAAGTCCCACAGACATCTTTCTTATGCATCAGTAGATATAAAATAGTAACTAAAAATTGTGGTTTTCTTTAGAAGCTGATGGTGTGGTTTTAACATGTGCTAAACTGGATTGTATGCTACTCAGTCTTAAAAAATAAAATCTAAACCGTATTTTCCTCCTACCTGTCAGGGAAAGAAGTATTTTCAGTGAAGTAAAATGAAGTTTGTGTGTCATTTATTTTTAAATAGCCTGAGGAAAAGAAAAAAAACATTATTGATAATGTAAACAGTTGTTAGACTGGAGTGGTAGCTGTAAGGGACAGATGACTGATTCAGGAACACTTGGGTTAAATGGTGTAAGTAAATAATAAT
>JAUBOD010000001.1:6374746-6388127 GCA_032353885.1 Nothura maculosa
AGACTGGAGTGGTAGCTGTAAGGGACAGATGACTGATTCAGGAACACTTGGGTTAAATGGTGTAAGTAAATAATAATATATTGTGAGTTTATTTTTTATGAAGAATAAGACATGGAATTTCCTTTTCCAGTAGTAAAAAGGTATTGAGAGTAAAGCAAATCCTATTACCTGAGTGTGAGGTCCCACTCAGATGTCATGTGAAAGAGAGAACTTGTTTTTAATGGTAAAGGATTAGCCTAGCAGTAAGTGGGGATTTTTTTCACCAAAGTTTATCCAACTGCTCTGAATTCTTCTGGGAGCCTTTGTCTGGTTGCAGTGCATACCGACCAGGCAGGAGATGGCAAACGGGAGAGATTGTGAGAAAAACTAAAGGTTTGTAAGACACGATTGTTGTGAGAGACCCAGAGATGAATCCATCTAGCAGAGCAGAATGAAGCCGAAGGGATGACTTTGTCAGACTTCGCAAGCACTTCCATGGTGCTGCAGAAACTGGTGTCAGGTAGCAGAGAGCTCTTACACGGACCAAGGTCCATGGGCTGTTTCTTGAAGCTATTCAGATTAAAGTACCTGTTTTTATCAATGGCACCAAGTAATGGGGTAGCTAGTGTTTCTTGTGTACAAATGTTACTTTTCCTAACAGGCAAGCAATGCAGAAATCCAGGGAAGCTCGCAGAGGGATGTGTTCACAAAGATACCCTGCTTTTTTGGGTCCAACGACCTTGCTGTGAGCCTTTCCTAGCAATTAGGAAGATTCCTGTAGGGGAGAGAGGCTTAGTTTCTGTGTCCCACTAGCTCCCACAGAGCCCTGCTGCCATCAGACATGGTGTTCGAGGTACTGCCCCAGTGGTGACGAGTGCTGACAGCCTGGAAGCAGTCACCATCAGAGCCCTCATGCACAGCAGCCTCCTCTCCTCCGAGGGCAGGTCAGACGCCATGCCGCGTCTGGCACCGTGTTCCTTTACAGCACCACACACGCCTGTATTTCTGGCATCCTCAGCCGTCACAGCAGATGGGACCATCTAATAGTTTTGGCTTCCCCGGCGCGCGGCTGCCAACGCGGCACGGCGGCGGGCAGCGCTTTCTCCTTGGTTGCTGGCAGGCTGTTACCACAGGTTAGTGCGGAGGGTGGCTCTGCGGCGCGGCCTCGCTGTCAGGGCGCCCGGCCCCGCAGCGCTTGGTGAGCGAGAGGCGGCGGCTCCTTGGCAACCGCACGGCAGAGGCAGCCGCAGGGACACGCGCCTGGCTGGTCTGCGAGTGCAGAATGGCCATCCAGAACTGCACAGAGAAGGTGGCAGCACCACCTGCTCTTACAGCGCCCAACGTACTAGCCTGGCAGATCCCCACCACACAGCAAGGCTGCCCGCCGGTTGCATCCATGCGATGGAGTGACCTCCTCATGCAGCAAAAAGCTCCCTGTGGCCATCAAGCCTTCCCCGGCCGCTACTCAACAACCACCACCCACTAGAAGACTCCTCCTTTCTCAATGAGCTCCAGCAAGCTCAAGCAAGATGTTTTCAAAAATAAGGATCCAGAGTGTATATAGAAAAATGACCATATGTTGCAAAGCATGTGTGAACAAACGGTTCTTTAGAAATATGGTCCTTAATGTCTAATGCCCTCTTTTATAATGCTACAATCTGCAGTTGAGAGAGGGAGAGATGCTTTGAGACTCGGTTGGTAAATGCTTGTAAAGCACTTTGAGAGTTCTTACAAAAAAACCTATAGAACATAAAAGTATAATTATTGGACTTATGGGGATCAATATAATTAGAATTTAATTAAAACATTTTAATAATAAAAGAGTAAGGAAGCTCTAGTCCAAATAAATCAGCAAGATAAAATATCAGAATAAAATCATTTTAAATCTTAGGGATTCATAAAAGCAGTTAGCATCTGATTCATTATTTTTCTTTTCCTTTAAGAAAATTGTTTCATTTAATGCATTTTTATTAACAAATTTAAATGTAATCAGTTGAGTGACAGGTATACATGCTAGATTTGGTCTTAGACAACAGTTCTGCTTGTTAATTTTTTAATTTCATCTGAATAATATCTGGAGAGGTGAGAAAAAAGGGAAAGGAAACAGTATTAGCTTATTTAACCTACTCTTCTGTGTTCTCAGTTGTTGACTGGTGAGACATTTGTTGATTTCATCTACATTGGTAGTAGATAAATAAAACTTAGCTCCAAATTCTCAGCTAATTCTCAACTATACATATAAAATATATTTAAAAAATCTGAAAATATGATCAGGTGACTAATTTGCATAATTTATAAAACATGTCACTTGGGTGAGAAAAAAAGCCATATTCATGTCAATCCATGCCTCACTTTTTTTCAGATCAAATCTCTGAATTGGTTTTGTCACTTTTCACAGCTTGTTTAAGCTGTTAATTCTGTTTAAATCCTATCAAATAGTCTTGCTCTTTAGCGAGCAGACAGACTGATGCAGCAGTTGGTCAGATTAATTGGCCAAATCTTATTCCAAGTTACATGAAGTACTAGTAGAATTAAGCAGATCTGATTCTTTGCTTTTACCCCTTCCTGATTATGCATTTCCAGTTATTCATTTATCTGATGCAGTCAGTGTAGAATCTCTGTGTTTTACAGTCATCTGAAGGACATTTGGTTGCTCATTTAAAAGAAAAATCTTTCTAACAGCTAACCTAATTCTTCTTCTGTATTTAATTCAGGTTTGCAAGAAACTGAAAGAGGCTTGGAGATCAAATATGAAAAAATCTGATGCAATGATAAAGCTAAAGAAAAACCTAATAGCTTAAAGGATGCTTATGTCTTTTTCTTTTTGCAGTGATTGACTTGAATTATTTATGTCAGTAGCACACCTGGTTTTCATTCCTTTACTGGAGAATTGACAGACATCTTCTCTTGGAACCACCTGCCTTGGTGGAAGAGCTGCCATCCTTGACTGCACGTTGTCTGCCCCTCACACCTCTTCCTTCCCACTGTTCCCATTTATCTGCCAGCAGAGCAGTTGGTAACTGACAGCTCTCAAGTTTGCTACAGGCAAAATCGTCTAGGAGCACACATATAAACTATCAATAAGAATGATGCTTCAGTAATAGGGTGATGATGAGGCATGAGGGTCAAGTACGACTTCCACTAGCCTTGGGTTTTGTTCAATACCTGCAACACCGCTGCAGTCGAAAAGCTATTTTTGTAATTTCCTACAGAAATAGGTTTTGCTGAGCAAGGTTAGCGAATATAGTGACAATGACATCTGTAAAAACAGTAAATATTGCTCTTTGGGATATAAAATGTACATAGAAATTCAGCATTGCCAAAGCAAATGGAAAAACTTTGCAGTAGGGAGGCACTGATGAAGTGAATGCTTACATAGCACCTTAATAGCATGCAACTGGGATCCTTATGGATGACAGTTGATGTGGGACACAGCTTAAAAATCAGAACAGACAGTAGCTTGCATTCTGCTCAGTAGTGATCTGATCTCACATTTCCTTTGAGGATGTTGTTTTTGTTCATTTTCCATGTCTATGTCGCCTTACCATCTTTTGGTGATGTTGTGAAGCAAACAGTGCCAAACTCAAATGTTTTCGGTTTGTTTACTTGTTTTTGATGAGGAGGAAAATTACCATTAATTACAAATCTTACTCCATTCATTTATACTATAGTAATAACTACATATTCTTTTATTTACTGTCGACTCGGGTAGAAGGTAGGAAGTGCCCAGCAGGGGTAATATCTGCATTTCTTTGTCATTATGCTGACCATACCAGTAGCTTCACCCTGGTAGATCTGTAATTTTGTAAACTTTGCAGTTTAGACATACTGGTTGAAGTTCAGCTGTGATGACTGTCCACAGTATCATCAAAATGTGCTAGAACTGAGCAGAACTTGGCCCAGTTCCTAGTAAATGATTCATTTATTAAAGTTTGCCTGACATAATTGTGTTTAGCACAAACAAATAGGACTAACTTCTGGTTGACCATAAGAATGAAGAAAGAATGTATTGTCAGTAGGAATAAGGGACTCACATTAACATAATTAAAAACACTAATTTCAGTGATACCTTGGATCTGTGTCAGGGGAAAAGATAGTTTCTTGCTGTGTTTCATCTCAGAAATAGATTTTTAAAATTGTCCTAACGGTTCTTCAAGGGCTTCTGTATATTCTCACTTGTGGGACCTGCTGATCAAGTTAGGGACAAGTTAATAACTGCTTTCAAACCCTCTCACATGGAGGTGCTTGATAAATCTTGCATGAAAGTTATTACTGTATCTATATGCACGTGTGCAAAAATCTGGCTTCGTCAGTTGTCATTTTTTCCACGCAGACAGGAGATGTAGTTTGCTCCACAGAGAATTCTTATCTGTCACACTGGGTTGCTCATTGTCTTTCTCTCATGCCCCTTCATTTCCCGCTATTCCCATTTCTTTGCCAGGAAATATTATTATTAGTAGTAGCAGTTAGTTATTATTATATTACATGTTATGATATTATACTTCCTTTCTCATCCCCTTGCTGCTTGTTTGACACCTTTAACCTTACTGATGCCTGAGGATCATCCCGTGGCGCTAATGACTCTAACTGCATTCCGCAGTTGTGTGCAGGTGCCCAGCAGGGAGCAGAAGATTTAAGAAATGTTAAGAACTCATCTGTTAGATATCCTGACTTTTCAGAAGGGGAAGTAGCAGTGGCTTTTTGAAAGTTTATGAAGCTTTTCCAGCTCAGACTGAAATGATGGAGAAAAAGTGACCTGCCTTTCCAATGAAGACGGTGGTTTTTTGCTCTTTTTCCCCACCTACATTTTCTTTGCCACTTCTTTCCATTCCTGTTCCCATTTCTGCACATTTTGATCTGAAACCCGTTGTTTTGAAACTCAGGTCAGCAGTAGGCAGGCACTGGGCATTACTGTTGCTGAGAGCAGCCTGTCCTCTCCCAGCTGCGTGTTTGTGCATAGACAGGGTCAGAGCGTGATTGAAGGCTGAGAGATGCACAAAAGCAGAGAAGGGTTGAAATTAAATAGTCTTTGAAGTTTTTTTCTTAACTAGTCTCACTCTGGCACAGACCCCTGCCTTAAGGGGATGATCCAGTGGAATAGCAATGACCCAGAGCTACTGCTGTGCACAATCAAGCATGCAAGGAGGAGAGTTTATCCCAAAAGTGTCCTTATGAGAATATCCAGGCTACAAATGTTAGCAAAAGATGCACATTGACATTAAAAAAAAAAAATGAGGACTTTTTTTTTCCTGCATAAAACTGAAGTTTCTGAAACAGAAACAAGAAAAAGAAAACTCCTGGTGGGTGAGAACTTTATCTCTTTCCTCATTTATTACTAGCACTCATGGTGTAACTATCCTAATTAAAAAGAACTCGCCCTTTCAAACAAAGGAGCGGGATTCTGGTCCAAATTGCCTTACAGAAAAGAAATCGCTGAATGAAGTCATTACTCTAATTAACACTTATGCTTCTGAACTTAACTTTGTATTTCTAAAAGGAAGCAGTAGCTATTCCTCCTCAAATCATCCAGTGGTCTGGGGTGGGTACTGATTTTAATGCCCGTTAGTTCAATTTACAGATCTGGGTGTGATCACATTGTTAGTCAGTGATCTTAAGAGAGTCACTAATGAGCTAAGAACTGATAGATGCTTTCAGGTATCAGGGGCCCAAGTGGTTTACTTAAGGGTTTTATTTTGCTTATCAAAAGAAGTGACCCTTCACCAATAAGTGGGTAATAATATATTAGCTCTTACTCAGCTTTATGGTTTTATCTTCTCTTTGCCGGGATTAGCATGGTCCCCTCCTGCTCTACATTCCTATTTTAATGATTTGTAATTTGCAGAACTGTGGCATCTCTTTTGACTTTGTTTATACATTTCTTGTCTTCCTTAGTATAAATCATAAAGACAGCTTAATTGGTTTATATTTCTGAAGCACTTTGAAATATGAAGCTTTGCCTAAGTGTTCAAGGTTGTTATTACTTCATGACTCCTCCCAAGTCATTTCACCTTCAGAATAAAGAGAGATTATTTGCCTTTTGCAGGAGTAAATATGGTGAAGCCTGTCACAAGCAATCACTCAGGGAACACCAGAAAGAAACCTCTGTTTCATAGAATTGCACTTTTAAGTGTTTAAATTTTATATCTCTTAAATCCATTACCTTCACTGGAAGCATTTGGTTTATGATTGTGTAAAAGGAGAATTGGATCTTTCCTACACAGAGAAGGGAGGGGCCAGTTTTATAACAGCACAAAGTTCCCGAAAAATAGAGATTCTTCTATATAATTAAAACATTGGTCTGTTCAATACACTTAGAATTTGAAATTGACTTTTATTTCCCACAGGAGATGTGTATAATTATCTCAGTGCTTAAAGTATGAAATTATTAGATTGAAAGATTTCTTCATTCATACATGCCTATTTTATCTAAAGAATAACAATTTACATAAGCCCAATTGACGGTGTGGTTTTTCATAGAGTAATGTTGACTGCAGACTAGCCCTCCAGCCTTGCTTTACAACGTGACCGGTGCTCAGCATTACATGAGAATTTTTGTCAGCTTCAGTCTTCAAAAAAAAAAAAAAGTAAAATAAAGATACCCGGAGACAGATGATTGTGCATTTATTTCCTCTTGCTATTTCCACTGGTTCAGAGGGAAGAATCAAGAGCTATCCATGACAAAGCAGAGAAGTCTTTTACCCCAAGACAAGATTTAAGGATCAGCAATGAAACAAGGAGGCAAGACAAGGACAGCCAAGAAAAAGCAGCCTGGGGCAACACAGTGTGTCAAGGAGAAAGAGACAGATAAGAAAGATGTGGACAGTTGGGCATGTTTGCTTCAATCCGCAGTGACTGTGCAGGCCACATCAAAAATATGGGACTGTCCTCGATGGAGAAAAATAAAAAATATATAGCCTAGATTTTTTCAGCCATTGCTTTTTTTTTTTTTGAATAATTGAAATTACTTAAGCAGTCAAACTGCTATATGCGATTTCACTTGCTGTAGCTCTGTTTTTAATCGTGTCTAACTGCTTTCAAGCAATTATTAGATGCCATCTTGAAGAAACAAGCTGAAGAGTCCCATAGTATTTAAAAAAACCTCTCTTTCCACTACTGCTCATCTTGGATCTACAGCTCTCACTTGTGTAACTTCGATTTTGTTTCATTTTCATATCTTCTCTAGCATAAGCTATAGTCAATATCTAAACCTTTCAGTCTAGAAGCACATTAAGTTAGTCAGATGCTGTATTTCTCCAGTTGTGCGCATGCACAGAAATGCCCATAGTATGTCCAAACACTTGAAAAGTTTTTAAGAACTGAGGATTGCATCTCTATAGGCTCTGGGGAAAACAAAAATCTGTGTTATAACACAAGAACTCATTATTACTAAAAGACTCATTAGAAAAGTTCAGGTTTTTGTTGTGGTCATATCCAGTCCAAAACAAATTGAGTTAGAAAGTACCATGTCAAAAAAGCACAGTCTCCCTCTACATTATAATAATATAGTTATTTAATGTTTAAAATTTGGGACTTAACAGTATAATTTCTTTAAAAAATGAAGTTTTTGTGCTTAATATGTCAAAATTATATTTTTTCTGTTAATGAAAATAATATTTACTTTTTTTTTCTTCTTTTTAAATTTTCATTTTTGTTGGTGGAGTTTTTTGGGGTTTTTTTTAGCATACGTTTACTAGGGTCCTCCTGGGATCCTTCTATTTATTTCAGTAACTCCATAAGGAGTTACTGAGGGAAGAATCAACAGGGAACATCTGATTTATTTAAGATGCACAGGATGACAATCCAGGACAATCTGCAGATGCCTTTTCAGGCACATAAGGCAAGGATTCCCTGCATACCTTTCCAGTTGGCATGATAGCTTTCTTCACAGCAGCCTGAATAAATGAATACAAAAGCTGACTGACTATAGGGATCTCTCTTTTCTTGAAAAAAGAAGTTTGAAGAAAATGTCAGCCAAAATAAACAGTCTAGAAGGCTTCTTTGGATTGTCAAAAGGGAGTTGGAAACAACAGCATTCCAAATATAACTCCCTGAAAATGCCACTGTGGAACTGTAAAGAGTGTCTATAAATGCAGCCTTTTAAAATAAGCCTAGACTTGTCTGTATAAGGAAGTATAGCAGTTTAATATTGGGATCAGATCAGGGGTCATTAATCTGGTGTCTTGTCTCCAGCAAAAGACAGATCAGACAATTCTCAGGCTGTTAAGATCGCTACAAGAGAAATGTTTTGGTAAAATTACCCCAGGCCCTATGCCCTATGCCTCCATACATACATACACACAACATTTTCGGAGAGATCTACAGTAATTATGAATTTGTTTAATAAGAGTAATAATCTCTTCAAAAATACATGATATAATGAGTCTGTATTCTTGAAACTCATTCTTTCTTCTCTGAGCTTCAATTTCTCTTTTTTAGTTTTTATTAAAATAATTAATACAGTAAAATAGTTACTAACAGATTTATTAAGCTGAACCATTGCAGTCTTGTTCCAATGCCCTGCATTCATGCCTCTTGATGCTTTCTGCTGGTAAAGTTCGAATGCTTTTTCACATTAATTATTAATTCCTTTCCATCAGTCCATGATTTTACTTAAATAAGTGAAAGTAACCTTTTAAAGAGATTCATCTGGAGCTTTCACATATGCAGTGCTGCGCTCAGGATAAGATCAAAACATGCAAGTTAAAGGTCACTTTATATTTGCTCACAGTCCTGTGGTCTGTGATGATGTGCAGCACAGTGCTGCATCTGATATGCAGACACCTCTGTTCGAAGCCCTTATCTGAAACACATTTGTTCTGTTTCTCAGAGGAAAATACAAAATTGAGGAATATTTGGGAGAAATAAGGTGAGGACCTTAATCTTTGGAGAACCTTAAAGCAGGCATGGCCTGTTTCCGAAGCCACCTCCACATGAATTTAACACAAGATGATTTATAGTTACTTCATCTGCAATGTATTTACACCTCCAACCCAAGGGACTCATGGGTCTGATGGGAGAGCTGTTATTTCCCAACTGTGAAAAATTTAGTGCACAGGAGAGTTGTTTCTAATCACATGCTTTGGTCTTGCCAGGAATTAAAGGAATGTCTTGAAAACAGTGTAGGCAGTATCTGGGTCTACATAGCTGAAATTTTCCTCTCGACTTCCTTGCTTTCGTATATACGAATTTTCACTTTGGCAAGACTTTTGCACATTATTTTTATGGATTCGTGTCCTGTATGTGCCTAAATCTGTAGATGAGATACTCCTAATTGCAATGACTGGAGAACAGGAGAATATGCGTAGGGTAAAAACACCCTTGCAATTTTAAAAAAGAAGAAGAAAGAGAGAGAGAAATGAATATTTCAGTTAAACTCAAAAAATATATATAAAATGGAGATAACAGAACATAGATGGAGAAAACTTAGGAGTCTGAATTCTTTCCAAACTAAGGAAAATATTTTAAAAATAAACAAGTATTAACTTAGGGTGGCTTAATTTCAGGTTCTTCAAAAATGTGCTCTACCAGTATGGAATTGATTTGTTATTAATAATTTTTCTTGGGAAATATTAATATATTATAAATATAGTCATTTGAAAAATGTATTTATTTGAATAAATATCAAATAAAGTTATTAAATTGGAGCATATTCATATATACAAGTCTTTACATTGGCAGTTGGACAGTTTGTCTGGAAAGAAAGATCCATACTGGGGGCAGCTGGAGAAGCAGGAGCCAAGCTGTCATGTTGCAGCGTCTGACAGCCCTGCTGTCTCCCTTCCTCTCCGAATGAATTTAAAACCTTCCCATGCTAGTGCATTCACTGGGGGCCAGAATACTCTTGGGCAAAAATCTGTAGCTATAATTAGTGATTTAATTTTAATGTAGATGAATAGACAATCCTGAAGCCAGTTATTAAAATGTCATTAATTGACACAGAAGTTAACATATCTGCCTAGTGTCTGTTAGCAGAAGTTATGGAGAACAACCTCCATGAAAATTCTGCCTGGGGAAGAGATGGCAATTGAGTCATCCAAAATCTTCCTACTCTGGGAATGTCTCTTTACCCCAGTCAGAAAATGATCGCGTGTTTGTAGAAAGTGCACAGATTATTCCAAGCAGCACCATTTCCATACCTTTGACCAGCTCTGTTTGGACAAAACCCTCCAATCTTTGAAAAATACTCATTTTGCACAGATTTAGCCATAGTTCAAGCCAAATATATATCAGTTAGTCAGAAAACAGAGAGGATGGAAAGCAGAATTTATAGAAACTAGCCCTAGGGTACTCTACCTCCAACTACTACAGGGTTAGTTCCTTACATCAAATATAACTCATTCTGACAGCATTCCCAAAGTAAATAAACTTTAATTTATATTTTTAATTCAGACATTATTATAGCAGTGAGTCTCAGGGAGCTAAGCAAACTGATCCGAAGGCCTAGTTAAAAAAAAAAAAGACTTCTCTGAGATCTTCAGTCTCTTGATAAAACTAGAGAAACTGTAAGTAATGGCAAAGTTCTTATCAGTTTAAATTTCATTTTTAATATTTCACAAAATAAAAGTCAGGACTGTTGTTGAAAAATATAATCACAGTTCTATATTTAATAACTTTTTTTTTATTTCTGAAATATCTGAATTACTGTTTTTCCTGGCTACTTTCCCACTTTAATATCACAAGTAGTGCAAGAAAATTGAGTACCAACAGGATTTTAAAATGTTCAGGCTTTAGAAGCCTTCATTTTTGAATGCCATTTACTTTAGCACCAGCACAAGAATTCTGCAACTTTGATCCATCAAGGAGCATTGCAAAACCATCATGAAAATGCATGAACCCAAGAACAAAATCTACTCACCCAACCTTACAGTAATGATTTAAAAAATCCTTAATTATAGTATAGTCACCCGTCAAAATAAATTACTCAGGGTGAGTGGGTGAAAAGAAGTTTGCAAGGTTTCCTTAAGGAGGTGGTAATTGTCTTGAATTTTGTTAAAATACATCACTAATTATATTTTAACAACTTGTATGTACTGTTTCCTCTTTGGGAATTTTTTAAGTTGGTTGTAAGAATTTTGAGAGAGAGGCAGCTTTTGCAGTTTCATTTTGCTCATAGTGCAAAGTTTGTAGTGCTTTCATGACATGCAAAAGAATCTGTAAATGAAGTATACAAGTGACCAGTAAGGTTAGAATAAAACATTTTCATGAGGAAATGTTGTTTGATTGATTGGACCTACGTATTCTACAAATCCAAGCATCCGGTCTACCCCTGCCTACATGGCAAAGTGTATCTAACAGCGCAGCAAGGTAAGTTCATGGTTGCTGTAGGCATCTGCACAGTTGGTCCGGGAGGTCTAGGCAGAGTTTACAAGGTGCATGGAGCCCAAGCTTAAGAATACTGCCTACCTGAAAGGTCTGCATACAACATGTTGTACACAATACCAGATCCTTTCACGAAGGTATCTGCAATCCATGCAACTAGGCTGTGTTGGCCATGAAACTCTGCAAGGCTGAAAATACCTGTGAGTGATTGTACCCTTGGCTGTCCTGGTTATATTACCAATGTGCTTGGACCCATCATAAGCAATACCAGAAACACAGGTTTTCTTCCTGGTGTCTTCTGGAGCGCTCTCAAAGCCTGCACACTGCATCCAAAGAATGCTCAAGATAGTAAAATGAAATTAAACAAGGCTCAGACTCAAGCAGACTCAAGCCTGTTGTACTCAGGCCTGCACACTTAGAGCCACTGGGGATGGGGAATTTAATTCTCCTTCCCCTATTAAAATTACACCTTTTGGTTGCTTCTAGAATTTCTTCTTTTTTTTTCATTATTTTTAATTGGTATTTAGACAGTACTGAGATTCTTTGGATATAAGCTGAAATGGAATAGATTACTTCCTGAGGTATGTGTTAGACTTCTAGGCTTTAACAAATGTAGTTACCATCTTTGAATCAAATAATAATTATTTTAATATAAAAAAATTAAATTAACTGCTGCCTACCCAAAACTTTGTACTACTGCGATGAGTCATTTTCCACATGTTTGCAGCTGTGACGGTATCAAATCTAGTTTGTATATTCAGCCAATTTGTCTTCAGAATACTCTTCCCTTAACATATTATCACTAGTCACTGACCATGAAAATAATGTGGAGATATTTAACATTCATGATAAAATTTGTGATTCCCAAAGGTTTTTCCTTCATGTGACTGGTGTAATTTTGACTAATTGACTAAGTCAAAGCTTGTATAAACAGCACAGAGTGAGAGCAATCTAAATGAGGGCGCTGAATAAGCTGAATTTGGGGTGTATTTGTAGCTTGGTATTGTGTCATTTCAATCTAAAAATAAATGTGAAAAATTTATATCTAGTTCTGGACTCATAATGTGAACTGTACAAGAGCTGGAAGCTTTTATATTGATATAGATCTTTGGCTCTGATGTATCTTCTGATTTCTCA
The DNA here is from genome assembly GCA_032353885.1 of Nothura maculosa. Lineage (NCBI taxonomy): Eukaryota > Metazoa > Chordata > Aves > Tinamiformes > Tinamidae > Nothura > Nothura maculosa. Next base: position 6,387,182 of record JAUBOD010000001.1, read on the forward strand.
AGTATTGTTCACTCTCACTATAATCTTGAAATTCCTGAGCACCACCATTTTATCTTTTCCTAATATTTATGTTTTCAAAGTATCATGATATTCTCATGTATTGTGGAATTTTTAATGATGAGATTAGGGAGGTGTTAGAGGGCTGCGGGCAGGAGCCAGGGATCATCACACCGATAATCCCTATTCCAAAATGTTCTGATAATTCCTGGCTGGTACCAGGACTCAAGGGAGCCATGACCTAGACCCAGACAGCAGCCACCTTCTCTCTGTCCTGGTGCATCTTGGCAGACACCACGGGGAAGGAGGTGGACACAGACAATCTATTGCTTTATCATCAAACACTTGAATGTAATGAAGATCTTGCCACTTCTTGAAATAGGTGTGATCAAGTTAAGAAAAAAATACAGCTGTGCTGTTCTCCTTATTTGTCCCTTTTTTGTGTCTTTCCTGACTTTCTCACCTCCTGATTTGGTCTCTGTCTTCAGAACTAGCCTCCACAGTAATTTTACTGACTTCCTATTTCCAAAATCTGGTTTACCTCATCATGCAGCTTAGGGGTGGCAAACGACACTTGGAATTTTGGTAGTGTTAGAGATTCCAGACCATTTTCAGCAAAGTCTAACAGCTTTGCAGAGACCTGTGCTCAGAAGCGGCCTGGCAGCATCAGGTGCAGCAGCGAGACCATTTAGGCCGTGACGGCTTTTGCACAGTTAGATGCTCATTCCAACCTGGCCGTCTATGTGAAAGTGTCAGGTCCAACCGAGAGAGCGAAATTTAAGCACTGCTTGCTTAGACTGACCTCTTGACTTCTCTGCTGGGACGGCTGAGCAGTAGGCACAGTTTTAAGTAAGGCAAGGAGACATATGAGTAAGAGAGTAGTTAAACCAAAGGAAACTGTAGCCTCATGTTCTGTCTCTATTACTGCCTCATTGTAGATAGTAAGGCA
>JAUBOD010000001.1:6397652-6408847 GCA_032353885.1 Nothura maculosa
GCCTTGTACATAAGGGACAAGGTCAAAGAGACCATAACTTGGGAGTATTACATAGGGAGGAGGTGACTTGAGCTCTTCTCAGGTCTTACTACTCTGTTGTGAGATTCAACTGGACAAAACTTGTACTTGAGTCTCTTGCTCATTTATTTCTTCCCTCAGAGACATTCACGTTTCCCAGCAGCAGCCTGCAATGCTAGTAATCGCCCATAGCTTAGGTATGGCTTCCATGAGCTACATATGGCTGCGGGGCCATAGACTACCACCCTGGTGTAGACCTGGTCTAGTTTTTTGTTTTTTTCTGCCTGTTCTAAAAGGCTGTATGTGACACTATCTAAAGTTACTTTTTTTTAGCATCAAGATACATCAACTATTTCTCCCCAAGTAACAACACCTGTTACTCTGTCATGAAAAGAAGTAAGATTAGTTTGGCACAATTCCTTCTTGATAAATCTTGACAATTGCTTATCACCTTTGAAGAGCTCACATGTAGGTGGTTTGATTGCGGGTCCCACCATCCTTCTAGGAATTAAAAATAGACTGAAGATTCTAGTGAAGTTACATTTCCTTACCCTTCTTTTACAAAAAGACATTGGCCTAATTAAGTAAATTATTTCAAAGGGAACTTTGGTACTCAGAATTTCAGAATATGAAACTATCTAAAAATCTAAATTTGATATAAAAAACCTTAATAGATACTGTGTTTAAACCAGAGTTGCGTATGTCCTCTCTAATCTTATTTTCTTTAAGTCTCAAAGGTGTAGCCACTACCAGCCATAGTTCAGCTTCATTGATTCCCTCGATAGTCTGTGTTTCATTTCAGCAGGCTGAAATTTAGGCTGTTGTTTAAAATGGCTACTTTACCTAAATTGCATTTTACCTGTTCTCTGCCCACTCTAATCGGAGTTCTTTACTCCTATTGCTGACGTTAATTATGTTAGTCATTTAATCATAGGTAATCTTTTCAGTAGTGTCTGAAGCAAAAAGAGCACTAAATGCCTTGTTTTCTATGCGCCATGTATTATTAACTTCCTTTCCTTCCCACATTGTGAAATCTGCTTTTGGTCTTCCTATCAATGTATTTACTGAAAGTTTTCTTGTTACCCCTAAAATCCCTGACAGCATCTCATTCTGTAGACTGACTGTTTTTACATGCACATTATTATTATGTGTTTGTCCTTAGTTAACTTTAATCTAGTTTTCACCTTTTGTAAAATTGTATGTCAGGTAGCACACCATTGAATAGTCATAGCATAATCAGATGATCTCTGATTATAGTTAGTTTCGATCTTTTTCATTAGGACAGTTTGTGCTTATGCTCTTAGTATTGTTTATTTTCTCTTTACCAGCTCTCCTGAACTCCATTTTCTTTGTCCTTTCATGCCATAATGTAAAACATCCAACTTTCTAATTCTCTGAGTTTTTTGGAAATCTGCTTTTTGAAGTCCATTGCTGTTATTGTTTTTTGTTGTTTTTCTTTCTTGCTTTCCTAAGAGTCACAAAATAGTTCATTTCACTCAAGTTGTCTTCCACCTCCTACATGTTCTACATAAATATCTGCACAGTTCTGTGCTCTGGATGCTTCCATTAGTTCTTTAAAAAAATGTTCATCTTCTTGAACTTACTGTTTAATGATAATAAGTAGACTACATTGTGGGCTTCTTTTAAAAATATTTTTTCTCCTTTTTAATGATTATCCACAGACATTAAATATGTCTGTCCATATAAGATCAAGTCCATCTATAGCAAGTGGTGTACATAATTTCATAATGATACAAAACCATACATATTTCCTTTATTTCATTATTGAAAATCTTTAAGAACAAGCTATATATATTATTACCCATCTGATCTCTGATGTGGCAATTAATTGTCATTCTGATTAAGTAAGTGCTACAAGATCCAGTTCCCATTTTGTTCTTCTCAGGCATCTCATATTCATTGTCCACATCTTCATGATCCATATCTGTTGATGAACTTATAGCAGCAGCCTTCATAAGCCATACTCACTAGGTCCAAGATTCATTTCTCCTTATTTTAATCAGAAGTTGAGCGTTTAGCTGAAGCAGGAACGAATTCACTTGAACTGTCTTCACAAGTGTGGCCATTTCTGTCACGACTAGAATTCTCTTATACATGTAGATTGGTGAATGGGTTTTTTTTGCAGTTTAGTTACAGCCCAACATTTAGCCAAATATAGAGGTTTGTGTTTTCAATGAGGTCACTCTTCATTTAAGTGCTGCAGAAAACAAAGATCCAGGGACAGAGGATGAGCACTTCTGTTGTTCACTGAGACAACGTATTTCTGCCTCATTTCTAAGACGTGGTTCCTACATGGCCCATATAAGAAAGCACTACTCACAAACACATATCTAGTAGCTTGGACAATCTTTTTCACCTCCGTGGGCAAAGAAACCTCTCTTTCTTTCTAAGTACAAGTTCTCTCAAATATCCTCCATCTCAGCTAGTACTTAGTCAAGAAAAGATTGCATCTTCACTTTTATTGTTTTAGCTTTCTGCATTAAAGCCCCCGTGGTAATATTTGTTTGCACAGGTGAGTGTGTGGAGGCAAATATTCTGCAGTTAGACTCCTATCTGCTCTCTGTTCTATTGCCTGTCTATTCCTATCTGTTCTACATTTAGAGTTCTATCTGCTCTCTGTTTAGCACAGGTTCCATTGAGGTGCATTTGTGGGTTTATGTTTTTTTTCTGTTTTTTCAGTGCTATTTTAGTAGTTGTTGCTATGTCTAATACTTTACTGAGCTAAGAGTGTCTGGATTGGACTGTGGGAACTAGGGGTAGCAAAGATGCTCCTGGAAATCAAAGGGAAAAAAACGGATTTCTCACTTTATGGAAAGTAGAATCAGTAAAGAGTGAAAGATAAAAAAAGTGTGTATGTAAAAGTAAAGTATGCCTTCAAAAAGGCATAGGAAAGGAAGGGACCTTCTGAGTATGTTATGGGGCACAGTGAGATGTGTAGGAGGTATTTAGCACTGGCTGGTGGCAACTAAGCCTCTAACAGATGATACTAGTAAGGAAGCCCCAATCGCTTTGTATATATCATTCTGAGTTGCAAGGTTGTCATATTGATTTCTTTGCTATCTGTAGGTATAGGAAAAGCAATAAGTGTGTATTCTTTCTTAATTAAAAAGGATTTACCTTTCGGTAGTAAAGCAGCAGAGTATTTACTTTATAGTTCTTTAGTTTGAAAAGCTATGAAGCTTGGAGCCACAAGATGGTAGCTACTGGATATGAGGCCACCTTCTGTTCAGTGCTAACTGCTGGTTTGGAAAGACGTCTGGGCAGAGTGATCCAGAACTCTGACTTCTTTGATCCTTCATAGTTTGTTGTTTTCATTTGTTTTTACTGTTTTATTTTTCTCTTATTCAGATAAAAATCCATAATTAGAGGGATCCCTTGTGTAAATCCAGCAGAATTTTTCTCTTTTCTTTCAGTTTATAACATATTGCATGGAGGTTGCACGCAATAAATTATCCATCATTTGCTTAGATATCCAAAAATTGTGGGTTTTTCCTTCTCTTGTAGAATCAAGTGAACATGAAGAAAAGAGTACAGGTGTCTCAGGGGAGGTATCTTCCACCCAACCTTGTCCTGCACCAGGATATACTCAGCCGGAAGAAGCAAAGGAAGATATGGATGTAGCAAAGCAGACAAAACCTGAAGAGAGTGATGATTTGGGCCCATTGCCTGATAATTGGGAAATGGCTTATACAGAAAAAGGAGAAGTCTACTTTATTGAGTGAGTCATACATTTTTTTTCCTTTTTTATCAGACATCTCGCTTTTAACTGGATGGGGAATGGTTTGTATAGTGGAGGGAAGCACTACAGAAAGCAGTGATCAAGGTCCTCTTCACTAAAACAGCAGGAATGTTCTGGCTGTCAGGGCTGTTGAGAACTGGTAGCAGCCCTACATTATTGACTTATGTTGAAGCATGCTGGTTTTTTAAGAGAGGTAACTGGACTGTGCAGCGCTTTGATGGCAGCAATTAAAGCTGTTGTGTCTTCTATCAAAAGCGAGGCTTTTGTGCTGTTCTGATGTTCACAGGAGATCTGCACAATCGCTGGATTCTTGTTTCCTTATGTGGGCTGAGGGGGAGCGGATTGGGCTTTTAGTCAATTCAAAAGAAGAAAGATAGGAAGCATAAAGCTACCTATTATGTGCTATAGGGAGGCATGTAATATTTAGAAATAATAAAAGAAATGAATGGACAATGAGGAGAATTAATAATGTGTAGAGCCTTTTTACCTCCTAGTAGTCTGTACATTCCTGTTGCTATTGTTGCTAATTAGCAAATTCCCTGAATTAATGGATATGAAGGTTCCTCCTTCTCTAAATGCAGCCACTAATACGAATCACTAGAATAAGAACAGAGGACATCAGTGAGTTGACATTAGCTCATGTTCCATAACAAAGAGAAAGGAAACCCCTCACATCAGTATAGCACTATTTTCAGAGAGAAAGCAGGAGCATTTATGTTTACTTACAGGAACGTTGAATAAAGTATAATTAAATGATAAGAATAATTTTTGTGTCATGAACACTGGCATGCTTCTGGGGTATGCAAGGACAAACAGAGCATAAACTGTTGCCACTTAAATGTCTTTGCTGAAAAAGGAAAAAATACAGTTACCCTAAGAAAAGAATAATCATAACAACTTTGCCCAAGCAAGCAGACAAGAGCTGAGATCATCTCAGGGCTGACTCAAACCTCTGTTTCATTTTTAACCTTACTCCTCACTCCCAAATTTAATTTTTTTTGCACATACTGAAATCTCTGACGGAGAACAGACTGAATTATGTGGCAATTTTATTTTATATGATGCAACAAAAGCTCTGTGATCTGAGGTGCATTTTTTCAGGTTTTTTTTTTTTTGATTGTGACCCTGCTAAGAGCATGCAATTTAATAAAAAATAAATAGATATTTTTTAGTGAAATACAGTGAATTCAGATAACCCTGCTGCTCCACAGAGCAGCTAGAGCAGCTCTGGCAGTCCTGAAATCCCTTTGATGTCACAACTTCCTTCCTTCACTAGAAATACTCTGGTTTACTGTAGTTGTTCTGACAGCGCTCATGATTCACTTCCACTAAATGAATGTTATGTAAATCAGACAAATCAATCAGAGGTAGAGACTGGACAGAAAGAATGTGACAAGGACTCCTTGCCTTTGCAATTAGATTCTTGAATAATCTAATTCCAAAAATGTGCAATTACAGTTCTGTATAGATATGGGATTATTTCCTGGATTCCCAACAAAGTGGGGACTCTTTGATCGCTTGAGTTTTCACACTGTGCAGTCCTCACAGGGTTAAGCTGGATGTGATGCTGTGGGGATGCTGTTAAATTGCCTCTTTGTTTACAAGTCACTTTGGTTAATGGCATAAAGAGACTCCATTTGCTTTCGCAAAAAACAGAAAGATAAAAAGACAACAAAAACGTATTTGTCTAACAACATCTCTCTAAACAGTAGTAAAGATTGTACTAGATTATTAAATAATAGATCAAAACCAAACATTTTAAAATGTACACCACAATGGGTAAAAAATGTATTTGGCAGCATCTTTTATTACTTTATCTGAAGATCCTGTAAATTGTTCATTTAAATTTGGAGGACTTCAAGCAGTAAATACTCTTGAGTTCTGTGTTATTACAGGTAAAATATACATAGATTTCCTGACAGCACCATCATACATTCACCTCCAACTAACCTTCAAAATTTGTAGATGAGTTCATTTATCAAAACTCCCTTTAGAAGAAATATAGCAGATTTATAATGAAAGGAGGGACTTCATAAGAAGAGGGATTACCTGTAGATAATATTATTTATTTGTTAATCAGTAATGGCCCAGAGTGGCATTTTCTAAAATACACTGGAAGGAATTTCCTCTGCCTCAAGATCTGGCAAGAGAAAAAAAAAAAAAAAAAAAAAAACAGAGATGGCAGATTCACTGGATGACTCAGAGGATATTTGTATTTTAGAGCACAGATAGGTCTTTTGCTTTCTCTTTTTTGACATAGGTGCATGACAAAATTGCAATTAATAATTTACTTAAATAATATTTACAGACAGACAAGAAGAGCAGCTTTTCTACAGAAAAAGCTTGCCATTACTTTTTAAGATGAGCTATTTACATAGATTTCTTGGGTTCCTTCTAGCCTCCTTTATATATGGAAACAAATTTTCAAATACAGGCAACCAACCGGAGTCCGTCTCCTACCTTTACGCTGTTTTAGAATATAGGCTAATAAAAGCATAGAATAATGAAGATACTATATATAAATTGGAATAACACTACATACGATTGCAATTCTGCTTCTAGAAAATGAGCCTTGTGTTGTCCTAGCAAAGTTAGTGAGCATTCACTTTGTTGGATCCCTGATGATCAATGTTTGCCATTTCAGCCCAGTCACTGTTGAAGTAAAAAAGGACCAAAGAGTCCATAGATGCAGCTGCTGTCATGAGCAGTCAGCCGTCAGTACTGCCCTCATCCAAATCAGACACCTCAAAATCACGCTCAATTACATACATTACAGAATCACAGAATCATGGAATGCTTGAGGTTGGAAGGAACCTCTAGAGATCATCTAGTCCCACCCCCTGCTCCAGCAGGGACACCGAGAGCACGGGGCACAGGGCGGCATCCAGGCACCTTTGGAAGATCTCCAGACAAGGAGACTCCACAGCCTCCCTGGGCAGCCTGTGCCCAGGGCTCTGACACCCTCACAGTGAAGAAGTTCTTCCTCATATGCAGATAGAACTGCCTGGGTTTCAATTTGTCGCTCTTGCTGGACCCTCTCTAGAAGTTCCACATTCCTCTTGTCCTGGGGAGCCCAGAGCTGCCCCCAATACTCCAGGTGTGGCCTCACTAGAGCTGAGCAGAGGGGCAGGATCCCCTCCCTTTCCCTGTTGGCAACATCCTCCTGATGGCTGCATCAGGAGAGCCCATTGACCTTCTTGGCCACAAGGGCACTGCTGAGTCATGGGTAACTTGGTGTCCACCAGGTCCCTCTCTGCAGAGCTGCTTTCCTGCAGGTGAGCCTCTCATCTGTGCAGATGCCTGGGGTTACTCCTCCCTAAGTGCAAGACTCTGCCCTTGCCTTTGAGCTTCTTGAGGTTCCTCTTTGCCCAACTCTCCAATCTGTCTGGGTCTCTTTGAAGGGCAGCACAGCCCTCTGGAGTTTGGGTCACTACATCTGGTTTGATATCATCTGCAAACTTGCTCAGGGTGTACTCTGTCCCTTCAAACATCATATGTTACAGACGGTCTTGTTTACTCATTGTACTCTGTATATATGAAATGTAGAATCGGCTCTGCCTCCCTCTCCAGCTCTCTCCACCCAAAGACTCTGTAGAAGGGGAGCTGGGAGGATGAGAAGATCATCAACTGAGAAGAGCTACAAGTAATCCTAATGAATAGTCTCAAGAACAATACATAGTCCATAGAAAAGGCTGTTTACACTGATTTAAAGGATGTTTGGCCTTTTTTGCTTACTATACATTAACAATTGTTTTGTGAGTGAGAAAAGTCTAGAATAGACTTAAAACTTTGTAATACCTGTGTAAGAGATCATCATTTCGACTTGTGATTTTTAGGAGAGTTTGGCCACATGAGACTTAACAAACATTTTGCCAATACATTTCACAAATACTCAGTGTCTACCTAATACTTTTTTTCCGTCCTATCTTCTGCACATTTCTGAATCATCAGGGTCTTGTTTGTAATATTTATGCCACATTTATATGTTGTATTTAATTAGTTAGGTTAGACATAACAATATTCATATCTCTCAGGTTCTTTGGACCTCAACCTGATGTACAATAGGACAGGCACCTTTGGTTTATTTCTCCTGAAAACAGCTCTTTGCATCGTGGCAAACTGATTTTGAATGGGGACATGGTGAAACTGGTAACAACTTAAGGAATGTTGGAATTTCTTCTCCTATCTTCCAATGTTGTAAAGACATTCTTAATTTGTGCTAGTGGTATATTCTTCCTCGCTCTCCGTTATTGGTTTTGTCTGTATTGATGTCCAAGTCAAATTGTCAGCTCAATTCCCTTTGTCTTTCTTCAGTTTCTTATTTCTTGTCTTCACGCAAAGCTCTCTGCTGTTCTGCATAACTGCTCTTCAGACACCTTTCTTCTGAAGTTTGTAGTGGTATTATAGTCTAGGTTTGATATTGTCTGTTTTTTGTTTCTTTGTTTATATGTAATATACTAGAAGATTTAGCTCATCTTGCTTGCCATGTAGCATTGAGTATCCAGTACTAGTACATAATATCTAGTAAGACTCTTGTGGTCAAGAGAGACAGATAATTACTTTCAGAAGTTGATTCAACATGCCCTCAGGGCAGAATTCATTTGCTTAAATGTTGATGCTTCTGCCAATAAAGATGAGATAGGATATCCCAGGGTATAGCTACAGTTGTGTGTAAATACAGATCATGAGCCAATTCTGAAGCAATCTTCTGATTGTCCTCATTTACCATTCCTTGTTTCACCTTTCAGAGTACATAAACTGAATTCCTTTCAAATGAGACTAAAAAGGAAGTTGATCCCCCTAATGCACTTAACAGACACAAGTCCTTAGTTGCAACTCAGGACATGGGATTAGATTGGATTTAAAATCATTTTAGATCTGTTACAACCTAAACCATGCTCATATCTTAGCAATAGTAGTAGACTGTAGACTGAAGGCCTTGGTGCTGATGACAAAGCATCTACAGCCACTAGCTCTTTTCAGATGGTCTCTACTGTGAACGTATGAGTTGCTGAAGTGCATCATTACAGTACATCTTGTTACTGAAACTCTAATTGAAAAATGTCCATCTTACAAGTTGTGAGAATGGTATGTGATATAAACTAGTATGTAAATGAAGATAACTGGGAGACTGACCAGAAAAAATGCCTTCCTGATCTGAGCTAAATACTAATGTAGGTGCACTAGTAGCCCAAGATATCTGCATGGGCCGGGTAGTTAGAACACAGAACCTATCAAAACCTATTTCTCCCTCCTGGAATGGGAGCTGGAGGGCATCTGAGAACCCCTGTGGCACTAAGTGCATATGGTTAGGACCTCAGTCCCATCCTAAGATGGTAAAATAAATTATTCTCTATAGGTGCTACTCTTCAATACAGACTATTTCTACACAGTTAGTTGCATAATTTCTAGGAGGCTGAAGTCAGATCCCTTCTTTGTGAACAAAGGCCATTTTCCAAAACTGATGTTATCCAAAATCTAATTTAGAAAGAGTTTAACTGCCTGAGTCAAACACAGTGACTTAAACAGCAGAAATTGTCCAAGCCTAACAAGCTTTAGGCATTTATCTATTCCTCAAAAGATCTTACGTATGCGTCTTCTTCCCCTGTGAATGCCTAGAGGTACCACCACTGTATTTGGGTTGGATACCTAAGTGTTTATCTGTTGCCCAAAGCCAACTGGGACCCCTAGACCTGTGTCCCTTAAGGACACTGTACTCCAGGCACTCCTAACACAGACTGACAGCGTGAAGTTCAACACAAACCAGCAGTCATAGGTACTTTCATTCAAATCATAGCCAGAGGAGGTGTCCCTTTTGTATCTGTTGCTGTATATGTGCAAGAAGTTCGAGTTGCAGCCAACAAAGGATGATTTGCAAAATTGCCGTTTTGATGCTCCGTTTTGCTTTCACTGTCCCTCTGCACATAAATTACTTGAAATCATTATTTTGCTGTCTGTGCATATTGACAAATCTAACGCGTGCAAAAAGGAGGGAGGAGAAAGCATTTAAAAGTCAGGTGGCCTACAGTGCACTTTATTTTTCATGTCTCATGCACTATTCTTTGCTCAAGCTGTTATATTGAAGACCATCTTGAATGTAATATATTCACAATAAAAACCCAAACAAACCCATATGTGCCGTCCTAAATGCCCCAAAGCAGCACTCTGCTACGTACCCATTTTGTAATGCTTTTCACAATATCATGCAAATTACACAATAACATGCAAATTACATACCTTACAGGAGTAACAATTTAGCATAGGTTTGCAGTGTTTTCAAAAGACATTAAAGCTATTACTGTTTCCGTATATTCCCTAGAAAAAATGTTTCTGGAGATTGTCTGAAGTCTCTGTAAGTGAAAGAAACTTCACTTATTAAAGTGGTTTAAACTGGCAAATTGGTAACACAAGTCCACCAAATAAAATCTTAAGGACAATAACATACCATCTAAAAAATAACTATAACGGCAAGGGAATGCATTGTTAACCAAAAAGGGCAACACTCGCAGCATATTTGGATTCCTAAAGGTGTTTATGAGTAGCCAGCCAAGTTTTCTGAAGGCTCTAATTGCTTCAGAAATGCAATGGGGATAATGAGGAATTGGGACATAACAGACTCCGCAAGGTTTCTAAAGCAGAAGAATGGGGCAACTGAGTCAGACACACTAGGAAATACTCTGAACTTTCTTTCATTCTATTTAACCAGATGAAAATTTTGTTCATGTATATTTAGAATTATCTATTTTTCATACTGGAGAATACTGTTTATGGTATGCTCTTTCTGTGGGATGGAAATATTTGGTAAAGATTATTTAAATTAACTATGCAGCGATTGCTTTAGTAACTTTTGGTTGCAATATTAAGCTCAGCTGCTTTACAGGGCAACTTCTATTTTGTGTTTTAGGCATTATTTTGCCAATTTACAATATGCTTAAAGCCTACAAGCTCTTTCTATTTTCTGTATCAGGTAGTAAATTAGAATGAATTTCAGAAGTTCTACTGTGCCAGTGCTGTATGTGAATGGAGCAAAATAAAGTGGATCCTTTCTTGACTGCTTATAACATTTCCAGCTTAATACATTCCTCTTGATTTTAACATGAAATTTAAGACATGCATGGTTTCTTTGTCAGCATCTACTTTTGGACAAAATCTTCCTGGTTAGCAATAAAGATCAGAGAAATTGTGTAAGGATGGACACAGATCTAAACCTGTCCTTTATTGATTAGCTGTGGTTATTGCTGAGTAATGAAACACTAGTCAGCAGAAAATTTTTAAGGCATAATGGTTATAAATTGAAACACAGGAAGTTCCATCTCCATATGAGGAAGAACTTCTTTCCTGGTGCCAGAGCCCTGGCACAGGCTGCCCAGGGAGGCTGTGGAGTCTCCTTGTCTGGAGATCTTCCAAAGGTGCCTGG
>JAUBOD010000001.1:6409704-6420654 GCA_032353885.1 Nothura maculosa
CAACCTCAGCCATTCTGGGATTCTGTGGTTTTGGAAATACAGCTGTATTTCTCACAGAACACTTTGATTGCATCAGTTCACTCTCAAGTTCACGCTCATTCAGTCAGTAAAAACTGCTCTGACCGCCAGTTTGAGCATTTTTTCTACAACTGCCTCTGCAATTGATTCATAATTGATGGATAAATCCCTGACCCCTTTTTCCTTCTGGTTTCTTGATAAGACTCCCCAAATAACCACACACAATCAAGCACAGTCCTAATGCAGGCAGGTTACGCACTGTGCATTTTTGCAGAGTTTTAAATGAGTTAAAAGCATTAACACGTGCAGACCTCGTGGCAAATATGCATTGATGTTGCTTTTGCCATTTGTATTAATTTGACCATTTTGGTGTTCCCTCTGGGTTCTTCACCACTGCCAAACTTACAATCAAGTATTCTTTGGAATTAGATCAAAAAACATTTAGTGCTAAGTTCTGTTTCCCCTTTAGCTTCTCCAGATGCTGGTCTGCTGCAGAACTGCACAGTGACCAGGCAGAGCCGTGGCACTCAGGAGGACTGGTGTCCTTTCAGAGGCTCATTCTCCACCTGCTCTGGGACACTCAGCAAGCCAGTGCCACCCCACTTTTCTGCTTCCCATTCTTAATCTGTCCTATCTGCACAAGGAATAAGCTGCATTTTTTTTCATGTGTTTCCACAGTGGCTAGCCCCAGTTCCAGTCCTTGCTGAAACAGGCACCCCACAGCATTAGCTATAGCATCATATATGATGCTATATATGCAGCAGCATCTCTCCAAAACCTACAGCCTGAAAGCTGTCACAGAGGGAGGTTGAGGGAGTATCCTGTCGGCTAAACCTCAGACCAGACCTACACATGCATGCCAACCTACAACACTATATGTAGGGTAGGTTATTTCCCTCGTTTCCCAACAGCACTGCAAGGGCAATCGTGTCAGTCATCGTGGGAGTGTTTATATGTTGTGCACCTGGTTGCTACGACAATGCCAAGAACAAGTACAATATAGTACAAGGACACTCACAGTAATATAGAGAAGTTGGAAGACAGGTGAGGTTGTTTCTAATTCCTTTTAAATAGGTTTAGTCTTCTCATCAAGAAAAGGATTTCTACCTTATGCTGAAACACTTAAGGCCCATGGCAAGAGATGTCATAGTTGTTTCATGTACACAGGGAGGCAGGACAAGGAAGAAGGATCAGGGGGATTCGGATGGGTTTCAAGTGGTATTTTGCTTTGTCAGTTAGCTGTTACAGATATAAAGTTCTTGTAGAAGAATATTGCTTTTTGAAGTAGCTGGATATGTTTAGGGGGTTGTAACTAACCAGAGGAATAAAAGAAGAGGAATGCAGGTGGCATAAGAGTGGTTTTATATGACATACTGGTTTTACTGTCTTCGCTCTCTGACATTTTGCTGTCGATTGAAGGATCATTCTAGTGTTTGAAAAAGCTTTTGCCTTTTCTGTTTATGATTTTATCTAAACAATGGTCATGGTGCACAAAATTGGAAGACATCGGTCCTACTGCCCTCATGAAAGCCACATTTATGCTGAAAGGAAGCGTTGCTGTTGCTTGATGCTTCTCTTTATTTGAACAAGAGCATGAAGGACACAATCCAACTTGTTGTACTGAGCTGTACTGAATTGGGCTGATTTTCAGCCTGTCACCTACCTCTATAGAGGCCTGAAAACCCATTTCAGGCCTACTTTAGAATTGCAGCTAAAAGGGGTTTTCAGGACTGTTAAATTGGTCTGTTCTGCTGCTGTGTGGACCGGCCAGCTGGACTGCAAGGGAGAGGGCTCCTGCCACAGGCCGTGCCCCTGGCCTTGCCTTGGACAGGCGTTTGAGGAGTCTGTGTCTCAGTTTCCTCATCTTCAAAAGAAGGTTCCTCATCTTCAAAAGTGGGATTATAATTCTTATTTTCTCTGTAAAATGTTTTGAGACCCACTGGTCATCATTACTAACTGCAGTAGTAAGCAGTATTTTGTAAAAGCTGTAACAAACTACCCCTGGGTCTGATTTATTTCTTACAGCTGGTGGGTGTCCCTGAAATTATTTGGATCTAGTAGCTAGGAGACAGTAGCAATTATACAAGACGTCCACATTACAGTCAGAGATGCGACTGCAGCTTGCACAGCTATGTCCAAACCAGCTTTAGCTCTGACACTACCCAAGGGGACCTCAGGGTAGCGTGGAGCAGAGCGCGTGCTGCAAAAGGCACCCGAGTAGCTCAGGAGAAGCCCGAGCGAGGAGCCCATGCTGAGCTCCCTCCTGCTGCAATGTCATCGCTGCCAGTATCTCCGTTAGTTAATTTAAAGCTAGCTCAAGTATGTCTGCACAAGCTGCAGTTAAGCTGTGACTGCAGTATAAAAATACACCCTACAGGAGACCACAGGCAGCAAAATCCTCAGAGAAAGCATCTTAGTTACATTTGCAATCAAGCACAGGCTGAAGGCATCGTTTCAAATTTACCTTACCTTTAGCTTATCATTCTTCATGCTTTGCAAATATATCCACCCTCTTAAAGGAGGTGAGGGTTTAATTTATTCTCTCTACCTGTCATGAATGGTGTTTCAGAGTAGAATGTGCTTAAAATGGGAATATAAATGGAATTTAAAATTCTCATTTTAGTTGCCACTTTATACCTAGCTCATATCTGCCATTTTCTGTCCAAAGTCTGTATGAAAGAGCTAGCTTTGTGAGAATAATGCTGGGAAACACTTAGCATCAGAGACGGATAGAATAGTTAGTTTCAGAGACGGGGAAATCAAGGCAGAGAGGAATTAGCTACCAAGGACTAACTGGGGAATCAAGGTAGGAGAAGGTCCTGCCTTTGTAAACTTCACCCCTGTTTTCATTCGCCTCCTGCTATTGTTTATAATAGAGGTCTTAATCACACTTTAAAATAACACAGCAAATTAATAATAATCTAAATAATTCAGTACTGTATAAGTTGTATGGAATTAGTGTTTTCTTAGGATGTAGCAGATAAATAAAACATGGGCTAGAATGGGCTGTGAATGATGGTATTGTAAGAAAGTCATCTCAAAAATAAAGGAGTAAGAATCAGAGCCTTTGCTATTGTATAGCCTTCCTTCTTCATGTATTTCTAAAAAATGGCTCCAAATTCAAAAGCTTATGAGAAAGGTAAACAGTGAAAAAGTCTCTTTGTAAGTCTCATTATCTGTTCTAAGTACCAATTCATTCGGCAAAATATTCTCATAGAAAGCAGTTCTGCATTAGTTCAAGCCCATTTCATGGCTGATTCCTCAAAGATCTATTCTGAGTATAGAAAGACACCACATGATTCATTCAGCCTGTGCAATATCTATTTTATCTTGATAGAAGAATTATACATGGAATAGATAAAGGTTTGTTAAACAAAGTATCATTAATCACTCTGTCCGGAAATGTAGACTTTGCAGGCACATGCTGTAATTTGCATCACTTTGTATTGCCTTGCCGATGCTGCTGGTAAGAAATAACAGACCTGTATTTATGAAAAGGACAGGCTTAAAATGAAAATAATTCTCTCAGAAAACTGTAAGGGTGATAGAGAATCCTGTCGCCTGCACTCGTTCAACGGGAGAACACTGTATTTGTAATAAATTCCTTTTGCTCTGGATGAGTTCTGCATTTTCAATGAGGTTAACTTGGCAACATTCTAGTTGATTTTAATAAAAATAGCTGCTTTGAGGACAGGGAGCTGAGGTTGCCAAATTTACAGCTGCCTTGCACAATTACTCTTACACCTCCTTCAGGGCTACTTAGAACCAGTAAGCAAATTAAGTGTATCGATTGCAATTTTGTTGGACTAACCCTTTTTTTCTTAAGGAATAAACTTGATTCCTTTCAGTATGTGTCTGCTCAGAGTGATCTCTTTTCTTTTCAGCCATAACACAAAGACAACATCATGGCTGGATCCACGACTTGCGAAAAAGGCTAAACCTCCAGAAGAGTGCAAAGAAAATGGTAGGTTATTAAGTTTTCCTTGCCGCTCAGAGGGGATTTGCCTTTGTGTGCATGTGTGTGTGTGTGTCTCAGCTCTTGCAGAAATAAGGCTTTCGGGGAATGATGAAAGGTGTTTAATTGCTGCTTTGGTTAGAAGCCATAAGTGATACCAGTTCTCAGTGTGCCATGTGTTTCTGCTTTTTATTCTGCTTTCTGATGCTATCCAAAGCTGAGGATCACAAGCGCGTTTTCTGCCTGTTGTGTTTGTGACTCCTGGACTGACCCTCTCCCTCATCTCCTACAGAGAACTTTGGTCTGCAGAGCAGAATCCCTTTGCAGATCCTGAGCTTTTAATCTACAGGCGATTCAAAGCATAAGGGAAACTAGCAGCACCGTGAGAATATGAATATTGTTTGATTTGTATTTAAAGGTACAGTGCTATGCGATTTAATCGCCAATTTAAACAAAACAGCGTCTGATAAAGCAGGGTGTGGGGGAGCAGATAGATCAGTGTGTGCCAGAGTTCAGGAGCAGAGCTCGGGGGGGGAGGTTATTGCATTAATAATTGTTTAAAAAATGAAAATAATAGTGATGGAGATGCATAAGGCTACTATAGTTGTTATGCAGGAGAGAGGAGTGAATATAGATCTCATCAAACTATCTTATATGCAGTCATTATGATTTTCATATTTTCTTCAGTGAAGTTCCAGTAATCAAAATCATTTTGTAAAATCACATCGGGGATGGATTGCATAAAATCTTTTTTTTTTTTTCTAGAGGTTTATTTAATTGTTTTATAGTTCAGTGTTGGTTCAATTAGCCTGCAATTATTTAATTTAAGGAAATGATCATTTATAAAGATTGCTACGTGTTTTATTGTTGTGTGATACAGGGTATTAAACACATGCATGGATTAATGCAAAGTGTTAAAAATATTTTAAATATATTAGTAGGTTACATGCAATGCATCTGATTTGTTTTTAAATTTCCAAAATGCATGAAATAATTGGTTAATGTAAATATTATTAACAGAAAAAAAAGCTCAGTTCCATTTTAGTCTGATAAAAGAGGCCACTGAGGAGTTTCTAGGCATATAAACCTACAGTTGAATCAGTGATTTGGTATTGAGCATTTCTGCTTTTTATAAACGGCTTCATTTTCTAAAGGCGTCTGTGTTCCAAAAATCCCTTCCTTATTTCAGCAGTAATTCTCATGTTCTCTTCTGACATCAGAAAATTCATGTCTAAATGATTTTGTGATGTTTATTCCGGCACTGACGATACCAGTTCCCAGAGTAAATTTTACAATGAATACAACGCAGGTATTATTGACACAGAAAGGGCACGCGAGTTCTGTGTTCGAAATCTCTCATGTTACTTACTTGGAGCTGTGTCTTTGCTTGCTCCCTATGGAATACTAGTGAAAAAAGCAAAAGAAAAAAATCCAGTATCTGTTGAGCACAGGATCAGACATAGTTACATTAACTTGATGTGGGTCACATTTTTTTCCTTAGCAGTTGTATACTGAGATCAGAGCAAATATTGAAATATTTTTTAAAAATACAGAAAAACTTCCCTGATTGTGTTAACAAAGTAGTATTATTTTGCAGTTATTTAACTAGTGGGTTACTGAATGACTATAGTATGCTAGATCATATTGTTCTTTTTATGAGTTGCTTAGCTCGTTAATGCAAAGTACTTGAAGCATAAAAGACTCTAGGGAGAGATCTTCTATTCTTAAACAGATTGTTGTTTTGTAACACTCTGTTTTTCCTAAGGTTCTTCAAAAATGTCTTCTTTTCTTTTTTTTTCTTTTAAAAATTCAATACATGTAAAGGCTCCTCAAATGGCTAATCAGCCTAAAAATGTCACTACAGCAAGCCATAGTGGTCCAGCACTAAGGAGTTTGTTATAAGGCATACAGAACTGGATTTTTCTTTTTTCTTTTTTGATTTAATGTATTGTGCATATTTCACACCCATTTAATCTGTAGCTTGGTGGCTGTTTTTTACACCAAATACCTTCTTTGCTACCTTTATGATTTATTATGGCACTTTTCTTTCCTCAAAGGTAAAATTAGAAATGAGCAAGTCATCAGTGCTTGGCAGGAAGTGATGCTTTGCTTTTTCATTGCTATACATTGTGTTTTTGTTAACATTCCTTTTTTTACGTTTGAAATTTTTACGGATTCACTGAGCTGTATTATAATGTCTGTGCCGCCTATCAGGTTCTGTAACCGGTTTTTCATTTTGATCACCGAACTTCCATGTTCTCCTCTGAGCACAAATGCTGCCAACTCTCCTTCATTGCCGCCAGCAAAGAAGGAAGCAGCAGAGTTCCCAGCAGAGCCCATGTCCGAGCAGCAGTGTGAGGGTCGGGAGCTTCTGGGCTGGCCGTACCGAGGGCCCCACTCTGTTGCATTTCTGCTCTTTCACTTTGAGCTCTTCAGTGCTCCTTTGCCAAATACTAATTCTCCATTTTCCTTGGTTTCTGTATCTACAAATCCCAGTGCTTGTTCCTTTCTCTTTACAAAATGTGGAACCAGCCTTCCAGCACATCCCTCCTCTTGGTACAAATCTTCACATGTCTCTTCCAGGAGAGTGACAAGCTCTACCAAGTGAAGCATCCTTTGCTCCATGCTGTGGGCACTTACTCTTTTCCTTTAACAACACCTCCCTTCAAGCCCCATTTGCAGGTTAGGAGGTTTTAAGGATTGATTTTTATTTCTGTCTCTGTCATGGACCTGCTGTGTGACTTTCGACAAATTACTTTGACTTTCTGTCTGTCAGATCTACTTAGACGGTAGTTCTTTGAAGAAAGAATTGCCTTACTCTATGTTTGTGTGGTGCTTATCTTGATTTCATAATAGTAATGTGCAGAAATGGCTGTCAATTCTTCTAAAAGAAAAAGAGTTAGATTTTTAATATATATTTCAAGAAAATCTTGACTTTATTAAAAATAATTTGTTTTTCTCTTCTAAAAATATGAATAAAACATTTGAGTTAGTCTGTCTGAATGGGAATATGTCTTTTAAGTGGTTCCTGAAAATTTAGGTTTCACTTTAGAAATGGTTAACCATTTTTTTACCCATAGAGAAATGTCCCATAGGAGCTGTAGTTCTGCTGCCTCTCTTTCTGTGAGGAGACTTCCCTGAACAGACCTGTAGGGTTTGTTTGGTTGCGAGTGAGTGATCTCCTAATGGAGCCTTAGAGTACGGAAAAAGAATTATTAATCATATAAGGCAATAGAGAAATGTAGTTTAATATTGAAAAAGAACTTCAATCTAAAGAACATTAAATGCCATTATCTCAGCTTTGATCAAGTTTATTTTTTGATTTAAAAAAAAGTAATAATGAAATTTTTCAATTTCTCAAATACATTTTAGGAGAATTTCCATTCTGGAGGAAAGTGAACAATTACATCTTTTTCTAAATTTAGTATTAAATAGTGGTTGAAATTTCCTGAGATCAGAAATGTCTAATTTCATTTACCTCATTATTAATCCATCCTATACAACAATTTTCCATCACTAGCTTTCCTTATTAACTTTCCTTTCCTTTTCAGTGTCAATCTTATTTTCCCTAGTTTTCATATAGAAGCACGCTCAAAAACATTAACATTCACATGTCATCCATCTTCGCAGCCTCTATACCCACCAGCTTGTTTGACAAATATGAGTGTGTACCCATGATGAGATGCATTTTCTTTAATGAATCAAACAGAATGGTTAAAGTTGGAAGGGACCCCTAGAGCTCATCCAGTCCAACCCCCTGCTCCAGCAGGGACACCCAGAGCACGGGGCACAGGGCGGCATCCAGGCGCCTTTGGAAGATCTCCAGACAAGGAGACTCCACAGCCTCCCTGGGCAGCCTATGCCCCTGAACATAGACTGCCACGTGCAGTAATGAATCTTGAATTTATCCTGTTTTCTTCATTGCTGTTGTCATGGATGGTGTCTTTGGGTGAGCCTGCTGGCAAGTACAGCTTCAGCTCTCATCACACCAGTGACACACATCTGTCCCTCTCCTCTCCTCGATAAACCCCTTATTTCATGCCATGTCTGACATCTCTCAATGAATCATCCATAGTCCTCCATGCTTCCCCAGTTCCCTTTCATTAATAAGAATATTTTGAATCTCCATATACCTTTGGCCTATCAATTCAAGTTATTTTTCTCCCTTTTCCATTCCATGTAGCCAAGAGTTCTGTCTCTGACCTTTGCATGGTTCTCATGAATTCATGATTTCCTTCACTTTTCAAAAAGTTTCAAAAATCTGTTATCATCATCTCTAGCCATCCTCTCCCTAAACATAATTTTTTGAAAAAAATTAAAGTCATAGATTTCTTGCTATAATTGATTTTTAAAATACATATATTTAGAAATAAAGGAACAGTGTGATCCTTGCCAGCAAAGCTCAGAACACAAGTGTTAGATTCAGAATCATAAGGGTGATGATTACTGATTGGGTTATCTGCAATCTCAAGGATGTAAGCATCTTGGAAAAGCAGTAATCTTTTACAGCAGTCAGTAGACCCATTTTTTCTTATTATATGCTTAAGCTTAATGTAGTGCATTTTTAGCTGAAGATGTCTTCTGTGAGACAGCAGAGCATCCTTATTCATTTCATGTTCAGTTTGGAAATCTATATTAAATGATTCTGGTGTTATGAGTACATTAGCATTTTAAACTTGTTTTAATGCTGGAAAATGAGTCTTAATTAAAACTTCATCAGTTAACATAAATGCCCTGTTCACTTTCTTGGTGTAAGCTACTGCTTCACCATTTCTGCAGCAGGTTCTGCTTGCTTCCAAGAGCTGTTCCTTCTCCAATCGTGTAACTCTGGTAGAAAGCAGTAAGTCCTAGTAAGTTTGTATAGACAGATAGACATTTCCACAAATAAAAACATGAATCCAAAATGATTATTTTCCTGAACATCACCAGACTTCATTAAAAGCAATTAGTTTTCAACAGTACCATTAAGCTATTTGACAGTTGGCACAAAAGAAATAAAATCTAGGACTTGTCTTTTTAATTTTACTTAGATTTTGAATTTCTTGTCAAGAGTTCCAAACTAATTAATGAATTATGTCATTCATCCTTTTTGAACTTCAGAATGAATAAATCCTATACAAAAGGATCCTGGAGATTTATGCTGTAATATTACTGTATCATAAAATGCATTGAATCTGCTTTACTGTTTTAAAATACAAGATAGACAAAATCTTAACTTAAAATTCATTGTTGTGAATGTCATATCCTTCCCCTCTCTCCTTCAGATGATTATTTATATAGAATAAAAATAAGTAATGAAATTAAAGAATAAATATTTGGCATTAGCAGTAATTTACGTGCTTCCCCTTTCATGTTGATCATTTTAAATAATCACACTTTTTGTATTTGCAACTGTTTTATTAAGAAAGAGTTTTCCTTTTTACTTGTAAATATAGTGTAAGGAAACATGTAAAACCAGAGTAATACATGGTCCCAAACTAGACTGATTAATTTCCTGTTTTAATTCATACTTGGTATATATCAAGTATTTTTATTGCTACAAAA
Source organism: Nothura maculosa (assembly GCA_032353885.1). NCBI lineage: Eukaryota > Metazoa > Chordata > Aves > Tinamiformes > Tinamidae > Nothura > Nothura maculosa. Next base: position 6,419,222 of record JAUBOD010000001.1, read on the forward strand.
AGTAGATGTGACATAGACTGATTTATCTTTTTTTTCAGCACTTTTAACTGTACTTCTTTTTATGTCTGATCTACAATGTATTTTTGATCATTTCTTTCAAGTTTGAAGTCTAAAATATTTATTTGTATACATCTGCTTCCTATAGTGAGTGCAGCCTGCTCAATAGTTAAAAGGATACATAAACTTATTCAAAATTACAACTTAAAGGAAATCAAAAGATCATAAATAATTTGTCATTATTTACCTGATTCTTCAATATTCTGTACATATCATATCTTCCTATTTTTGTTTTAGAGATGCATCTGGGCCTACAGGCCTAGCATACTGGTTTTACGGGTAACACCTTCCTTCTTGAACTCTTGAATGCTTGAATTTTCACTGAAAACCATGTAGTGAACTTTTAGGATGCATGAGTATCGTTTATAATGGGCAGTGCCCATTAGAGACATTTTGTAGTAGATAACTACCAGACTGCAGATCACAGAATCCCAGAATGGTTGGGGTTCGAAGGGACCTCCAGCGATCCTCTAGGCCAACCCTGCCGCTCTGGGGACACGCAGAGCACAAGGCACAGTGTGGCATCCAGCTGGGTTTTGGCTCAAATAATAGTATTCTTAAGTATGAATCTGAATCTTTCTGTAGCATATGGAAAAAAAAATGTTGGTGACTTTTTGGTTGAATAGGCTCTGTCTGTATTACATTGATCCTTCCATATTTTATTATAAAGGTTGGATTCTTTGGATAAATCTTCCTTTTAGACTAACTTCTCTGATGCAGCAGCCACTTGGTAGCCCAAAGGAGTAAGAAAGCTGCAAGTTGGATGGAGCTATCTATGGGTAGAGGAGGACATGAAATGAGGAGGAAATACCCTACACTATTGAGTGGACAGAGTATTCCCAGGCCATCTTGCACTCCAAATCAAGCCCTTGTTTCTGTGGAATGAATGAATCCCAGTATGAACTGGGAGAGAAGGCTATCTTTTGTTCTTTGTTTCAGGAGCTGTGTGACCCTGAACACTCTCTCTCTTAAATGGAATTCTACTCATTGCTTCGCACATTTTTTTTTTCTCTCTGTGCCTTGTAAAAGGATGCTTTTTTTTCAGTTGATTCTGCAAACTTTCCTACGAACCCTCTGGTACTTTCTATGGGCAAGCCCAAGCAGCTGAGCTGTGGGCCTAGGATATGAACCCACATCTTTAGCACAGTGCTTAGTTTTAGAGTTTGGTCTATGAGAGTCTTTGTAGGGGCTCATCTCTTTCTCTGTGCGGACATGCTATATATTCTATCACAGAAATGAGTGAGCTTGTGTTAATTGGCTTGAGCAGGGCACACAGGTACCTGCTGAGCTCATAGTGTAACCTTCCCTGCTGCAGGAATGATTGTGGGGCATCCTCCCCTTCACAGCTGCTGATTTTCACAAAACATATAAGAATT
>JAUBOD010000001.1:6431405-6442659 GCA_032353885.1 Nothura maculosa
GAGCCATCATAGTTCTTTTATTATGGAAACTCTTAAGTCCTCTTCCAATTTATCACTTCCATCTGTAATTTTATATAGCATTATCTTGTCCCTATGTGTGATCTCTGGGCATCAGGAGAATCCTAATCCGTCAGATCTTCCTTCACAGACAAGCTTTTCCAAACTGCTGATCCCACTTGCTGCCCAGCTCTGCTTCTCTGCTACTTCTGCTATGTCCTTTTCAGGTTAAATGACCAGACCTACACAGAGTGCTCAAGATGCAAGTGCACTCCTGATGGCACAGTGATGTTTTCTCTTCTGTTCTCCATTCCTTTCCTAAAAATCACCAGCATTGTGTTTGCTTTCTGTTTGCATTTTAAATACCCCTGCGCTTAGACTGATGTCTTGAAGATATTTTTCCTCTGAGTGGTAGTAACTAATTTAGAGCCCATCGTGCTGCATATGTGTGTATGCACAGTTATGGTTATTTTTCCCTCTGTATTTTCCCCATGCATTTCTTTGCATTTATGGAGATTAAAATTCATCTGCTATTTTATCACTCAGGATTATGAGATTGTTCTTCAGCTTCTCACAGGCAGCTTTAATTTGATTATCCTGAATAAGCTTTCAGAGCCCTTAATCAGTTTCTCAGAATCAGGAAGGTGACGTCAGAATCATAACACCTTAAAAAGGAGTGTGTGGCAGTTTTTATTTACCTTAGTTTTATTTGATCCTTTAAGAAGTCTATTTGCATACTTTTATCCACAAGTGAAATGGACTAAAATCTTGCTAAAAAGACGGAAAGAGCACTAATATAGTCATCTCATTTCAGAAAGTGCAGTTTTAGGAAAGTAGGGTAACAGCAGCTCAGTTTAATTAGCTGAATTTAATTACTCCACAGAAATGAAAGCAGCTGGTCCAACCTAGCAGTGTAAAAGCAGGATGTTGAAATCCTGAGCTGGTCACCACTGGGTCTTTATAGCTGTAGGTTTTCCCATAGGATTTTTCATCTCACACTGAGTTTTTACACTCATCCAGGTGGATTCTGACACCTCTGTCCTCCCTGAGGACTATCAAGGAAGTCAGTGGGGACTAATCCTGAGCTAGAGTAACACTGAAGCAGGGGAGATGCTTTGGGTTTGGGAGTAAGGGGAGACTTCTCCATGCGTTCGTCCTGAGATGCCTAATGTCTCAGAAAATGGACTTATCTCCTGCCAGCTTGGTTGGATGCAGAAGCAGCAAGAGCCTCTTCCTCCTCTCTCAAGCCTTGCATGCTTTCTCTACAGTCCCCTGCTGCCTGTCCTGCAACCCATTGGTGATGATGTGCTCCTCAAGAGATGCACAAATGGCAAAGCAGCCTCCTTGCTTGACTTTGTTGCCTTAAGAATATATTCTGGAATCTATTAGCTGTCTTCTTTCTAAAGGTAATATAGTAGTGCTGTGAGTAAGCTTTATTTCCAGTCCTGTTTTAAGGAGATAAAACCTTTAGCTTCAGAATTTCTAGCTACAGTGTTATACATCTAGAGCCAAATTCAGACTAAGCACCGAGAAGAGGAACAGCAAAAAAACCCCTTTGCATTGGAAGAAGTTTTTCAAGCAAGACTGCAGTTACCAACTGCAACTTGGTAACCCATGTACAGGGTTCTTTCAGCTTATTAGAAATATATAATACCCATAAACTTATATTTGTTTCTGATGTGAAAGCATCACATTTTAGCAAAACTCTCCTTTAGCTTAGTAAACTGCAGGACACTGCATCTGGGAGTTTCTGAATAATTTATCTGAAGTAATGAGTCTCGTCATGTGATGCTGTATCAAAGCAACTACTCAAGTGAAAGCCAGCTGGGTACAGCCACTGTATATCAAATAGTTGCTTGAGTTGTCTCTCTGGAAAAATTAGAGAACATAATGAGCAAAATTAGGAAACCTGGGGAGCAGCCTCCGCAGATAACCATTAGCAAGAAGTAATTTGATTAGTGTGAAATCTGTGAAAGTTCATTATTTGCAAGGAATGCTAGAGTTCTAAAAGAAATGCATGGCTACATACACCCGTCTGTTTATACAACTTGTACATACAAATGCATGAAGTATGAATGCTGAATGTACTTATCTTTGTTATGTCAACTTTTCAAAACAGTTAGAGATCCTCATGCCCAGTCACTAATGCCCAGCAGAAACTTCTGGGTTCAGTCCCCCAAAAGGCTTTATTTAGTCTCAGTAAGTAGATGCTTCTAAAACAAGGTCCAGGAAAGGCTGACAAAACACATTTGCTAAGGGAAAATGCACAGATCTGTTAAATGTTAGACTGATGCTTTTATGAAGCATGTATATTTAAAGTATTGTCCCCAACTCTGCACAGTGCTGACTAGGAATCTAGAGCCATTAAATACAGAATTAAGAGAAAAGTAAAGAACTGGAGAGAACTGATGAGTTTCCAGTGGAGTCAATGGATGCTGCAGCTGTCCTGCATCTCTCAGCATCAAGTCCTGCTCTAAACATTATACAACTGCTTTTGATAGCCTGCCTCCTGTAAATCTCCTGTATCTGAACGCTCTAACAGTGAAGTCATTTACGACACCTTTTGGATCCGCTAGTTAATAGCACAAAGGCAATTTGATGATGTATTTGTATTGATGGCTTTGTAGCTATGGTTAATTGCTTTTTCTTACAGGCGGGAGGGAAATGCTGCTTCGTAAGATTGTCATTACCCTGGGGAAAAAAAAGGGCCATTGATTAGAGGCATGAATAGAAAGGCTTGTTATCGAAATCACCATTTGGGGATTCCCGAGCGGACAAGGACAGAGCCTGTCGTATCTCAGCAAAGCTCTGCATTGCAGTGGGGAACTCCCCAAAAGATGTAAAATCTTGTGATGTTGACCTTCAATCAAGACATGCACAGCCTTGTTGTTTGACGGAAATGAAACAGAAGGCTTTTATTTTCCGTGTCGTATTTGAAGTGTGTTAGTTCAGATCTGATCCAAAAATTTACTAAAAGCAAAGAGGTCTGTAGCAATTCAGAGTAACAGGCACATATTTTTAACATATTTAGGTATATTCCTACGGCGTAGAAAATCAAGGAAAGTATTCTGCTAAGGTATTTCATGGGTGAATATTGCAGCCTTATTCTAATGCATGGGAGTGTGAACAAGAAGGTAACTACTGCATAATGTTTGTCTAATTTTATATGCTAACATAAAGCAATAACATTATTAAAATTTAAAAACAACCAGAAAAAAATGATGTAAATCTAGCCAGTGCTTTGGTTTCTTTCCATGCAAAGATGTTTTTAAAATATGCTTTTTAAACTGATAGTGCCCTCCAGCAGTCATTAAGAATGACAAAGTGGAATATTTAATGAGCCAAATATAAAGATCTATTGCTGTGCTGCTTAAATTTCATTCTGCTAAGAATGTAATATAAACATGAGATGTATATTGGAATGTTCTTATTACTCGAATTTCAGTAGCCAGGTAATGTCTTACTAAGAGAATAAATATTAATAAATTTCCTAACCTCAAGTACATGTGCAGAGGTATCCATCATCGGTTCCTTTTTAAGTTAGTAGAAAGAAGGTAAAATAGAACAAAAAATTGAAATTCATAAAAGCAATATACAGTTTTGCAGGCTCATGGAAATATTTTATTCTTTCCTCTCTTTTTATATTTATATTTATTTTTTTTTTCTCCTGAAAGCCAACTGATACAAAAATAAAAAGCTATTTTATAAACTTTAATTTGGCCTACCGGTTTTGGACGACTACAGGAACACAGATGTGTGCAGTGAAGCTCAGAGTATTTTGATTTCATATACAGTTAAGTTTATAATGATTAGAGTTAAATTGCCAAATCTGTCATTTAATATTGTGAAACTTATCCTTTTAACGCTTTAAGGGGGCTTACATCTGCTAGTTGTGAGTGGTAAGCACATTCTGACACCAAAATTCTCACTGAAATCCTTAAAATTTGGTTTTTAAACTACTAGTTAAATTACTAGTGTTTAAAAAAATGAAATAAAAAGCCTTTTGAGAAAATACTTTAAAGGGAGTTCCAAACATTGTCTTGAGAATCACAAGGACATTAGCTCCCATATTTACAGAAGGGAAGACTGGTAAATTATTCTGCAACACATTTCCTGCTTATTCTGAACAGAACTGCTGCAGCAGCAGTTACCTTTAGGGGTGATATCCTTTGCCTATTCTCAGCATTGTGCAGTGATAAGTACTGTCTGTTTTCCAATCCCTCACACATCAAGGTAAGGCAAAACAAAGATAAAAATTTAGTCTTTGCTGAGTACTGGAATTAATAGTGTTAAACACTATCACCACTGGGGTGAAAATTGAGTTATTTATTATCAATCAGAATGCCACTGTGGAGTTCCACTACAGTTAGCACTGAGCTGCTTTCATTATAAAATCAATTTCCTGGAGATGCCTATCTCCTTTGGTTTAATATATACCAGATCGAAAGTTGGCCCAGCCGTGCTGGTACTGATCCAAAGCAGCAGAAGAGGAGGTATAGTTGAAAAAAAAAGAAAAAGTAATAGATTTTTCCATGTTTCAGACTGGCTAGTATTCTCCAAGCTTAGGGATACAGCTCGGCATTTTTTATACTTAAAAATAAACCCAACTTACTTTTTAGTAAGCCCCACTATAATTCCCATTTTGTCTGCACCAGAGGCAGCTCCTGCTCTATCCTGGCCGTCTTTCTAGAAGTGCCCTCCTGACTACTCCCAACCATCCTTTGTTTCTCAGCATGTTTCTCAGTTGTCCTTTAATGAGACTTTCCCCAAAGATAGACTTGAGCTTTGCTGACCTTCATTGCATCAGTATTGAGGGGCAGAAGTCATACTGCCCAGTGGAAGGCAAAGTTGGCCTGTAGTTGTGGGCATCCTGGTGAGAGCAGCTGGGGTTTCCCGGGAGGTCTCAGGTCCATCACCATAGGCACTCTATGTAGTTTGGGAGAGATGCTGTACCTGGCTTGTGTGCTACCAGCACAGTCCTTCAGGAGCTCCTGCAGGCTAATTCGCCCTGCAGTAAAAGAGGCATCACCTGCATCCTTTACATTTCTGAACAAGAAATCCCCCTAGTGACTGGGGACATAAAACTTACTCAAATTGGAGAAGTTTACAGCTGCCCTTGCTTTCACTCTGACAATGTCACTGCAGTCACAGGGCTGCAGGAACAGCAACGGGCACTACATCATGCTATCAATACGTCTGTGTTTGGTCCGTTCTCAGAGGATTTTGCAGCTTTTGCAGTTTTATATGTCTATAGGTACTCTTACTGATGGATTTATTAGGATTTTTTTTCTTTTTTAAGACTTCTTAGGTGCATCGTCAGAAATAGGATCTCAATCTGTCTTTGCTAAAGTAATTTAGCATTCATTGAAAACCCGCATTCCCTTCCTTTTGACTAAGGGGCTACTCAACAGATGTTAAACTGTTTATCAGCCTGATAACCTTCTTGTATCTTGTTTCTTAGCCACTGTATTTCCTTTTCCCTCTAGATACCTACTGCCCTCCTCACCCTCTAAGTGATCTTAGCACACACTAAAGATGTTTGCAGACTCAGGCTCTCTATCAGACGTTAAAGATGTTGTTTACTCAAAGTAAGCGATGTCAGTCCTAGATCACAGATTATCTGTCCTGGCTTCTCTCAGGCCTCTGTCTGGAGAAGGAAAATCTATATGGTGTGCTCTTTATCTTCTACAGTAGTGGCCATGGGAAAGCTGCTGAAATATTTGCAGTATTGACCACTGATGATGAATTAGTAGGTAACAGATTTATGTTAATTTGTGTAGTGTCATTGTGTCAGAGACTACACGTTTGCTGGTGTTTGGACTATTATCACCAGTCTTGCTTATTTAGTATTCCTGTTACATAATATCCAAAGTATAGCATCACTGGTGATACAGAAGTGCAGACTTCAAACTCTGAGCTAATTAGCAAAATCCTAGATGCAAAGGGAAAGCAACACAGTGCAAGATTTTACCCATAATTTATTAAACTTTGCCCCCTCAGTCCTTCTTTTCATGGAAATTTGCCCTTTACATATTTTTCTTTTGCTCTGTATTATAATTCCTATCTTCCTATCTTGAATATATTTTTCATTTTAATAATTTCTGCCTATTTACCATCTTGTTTCATTTTTTATTTATGAAACATACCTTTTCTGACCTTGTGACTTTTGTTTAGGTGTTTCAGTGAGGCACTGCCTGTTGTCACTCTTTTGTATGATTTTATCTGAACTCCAAGCCCCTAATCACGTAGCCTGCCCTTCAGTTTTCTGCAGGCTGATGAGGTGCCGAAAAAGAGATCCAGTGAAGTAAAAATCATTGGAGATGTTTTTAGTCTGCCTGCATAGTCCACTGCAAGGCTGGGACCTGCTGACAACTACTCAGCTGTGTTTGACTGAAAACAAAAGGCAAGGCACAGGGACAGTACTGGGTGTCATATCAGGCCTTTACAGTCTTGTTTTATGGGGTAACATCTCACTCCCTTCAAGATCAAAAAAAACTCATCCCTTTGGCTTCCTTTCCTCCTCAGGACAGGGTAATGGGTGAATGCAGCATGGATGAAAAGGATGACTCTCAGAAAGATGTTTTTGTATTTTTTAATAGTTGGGTTCATACAGTAGCCTCAGGATCTCCTCCCAGCCATCTACCTTTGTATCAGTATGGTTCCACATCTAACACTCCACGTCTCTGCACCTGGCAGAAGTTTCAGCAAGTGAAAAGGAGCTAAGGCTCTTTCTTACTTTTTTTTTTAATCAAATTGCATCATTTTTTCAGCCGTTGCCTTTTACCCTCAGTCCTGCGTGTTCGTTACCAAGGTCTTCAAGGGTAGGATGACTTTACCAGAAGGTCCTTCTGTAAGGGAAGGGGCTGCATTCCCACAGTACACTTGACTGTCATTCAGTGGTCCCAAAGAAATCCGAAGAATCTTCTCAGTTCTGCTTGTTCCCAATTCCACAGTTTCAGAAAATGAGCTTGACATTAGGTTGGCTAAAATTAATAAAAACAGTATAATTGTTTATCTGGTTAGCTGCTCTCATTTCAGTATTCTCCTCCTCCAAAAAAGAAAACCCACACAAATGTAAATAACAATCTATTTCTTCTCTTGCTATTTCAAGAGAATTATTAATATATCAGAATTATTCAATTTGCTTAAAATGCCTAATCAAAAACATTGCTATATTAAAACTAGAGAAGTTTTAAACATCAATTCAGAAATGCACCATCATTTTAGAAGTGCCCGTCATGCACTGAAGGCCTAAATAAAATCTAGCAGCTGCAGAGCACATATTATTATATGTTTTAAACTTACAATTTGGCAATAATATAATGGCATGTCTAAAGATATGAAGCTGTTTATTTAGACTTTTTCTATTATGATAATAATGATGAATCCAGTAATCTTTGGACTAATTAACAGGATGATTTAAGAAAATATTATACCTGCATTTTATTTTTGCTTTTTAATTCGTATTTTGCAGCAATTCCATTGTTTGAACACCATAATATTCCAGTGGGCAAATTTCCTTTGCTTACAAGTCCTACTAGCACTGCAAGTCCTACTTCTTGCACATTCATATGAGCTTTTTAATATTTATTACATAATATCCCAAGAAACAGGTATAGTAGACAGATCCTCATAGGGTTGCAGCAGCCAAACACCTTTGCAGCCATTTTCAGGCATAGGCTTTCGGGTGACTTAGCAGTAGAAGTCTGCTCCAGAACCTTTGTGATACTGCAAATAGCCACTATTCAGCAATTGCAATTTTCTAATTTTCGGTTAGTCTGGAGTTCCTCATTAAGCTTTCAGCTTTTAGTAACCTCCTCTCAGCTGAGAAGAGGACACTAACTGCAAAATTAGCTGAGGATAAAAATAGGTTGGTTTTATACTTTGGCAGTTAAAATTCTCTCTTAAGTGTCTGCACAGCCATTTAACGTGTTTCTATGGGGTTATTTTACCTAAGTGGATGAAAGGCAGAGTTAGGAGCTTTCAAGCTAATGGTGCAATCAGTCTTATTTCCTGCTAAAGAGAATGATGGTTAACTCGTTTCACTTGGCACACACATGGAGGTAACAGTCACCCAGCAGTCACTCAAGATCTGAGATTCATTTCTGTAGCTACTGCCCAAGCAAGAACATGAATGTACCTTGAGTTTCTGCATAGCTCACTGAAAATGTCCAGTGCTGTTCTCCCCACAGAGAGTAAAAACATAGCTCAGACTATAGCTCAGGTTAAGGAGAGTTTCACTTTCCAAGGACTAAGGACTTTGTGGAATAATTGAAAAAAAAGCATCCTGGAATGAAGGAAGGATTTTATTCTGTGGGAGAGAAGATATGTTGTCTGCCTGCCCTAGTCTAGACTTGTAGTGTAGACCTGTCCTTAAAAGCAATGAGAAGTAGGGAGTGGTTTTCGAGTAGGAATTTTGCACTAGCTTCCTTATCAGAAAGAACATCAATTTCGTATTTTAACATGTCACTTTTTCCAGTTTGCCCCTTGCAGCCAGCACATCTGCAATAAATACTACTTTTAGTGCATCAGCAGATAGAGTAGCTATGACAATTTTTCATTAATTCTACCTTTATATTCAAAGTAAACTACTAGAGTCTGGTAGTTGAATTGATGGTTGGTCAAATATTTATGTAGGTATTCACTTGTATTAACCACAGATTTTATATATGAAAAATTTGCTTTGGGGATTTGAATATAAAAAAGCTGTGGAGTTTTAATGTCTCAGTAATAACTGATATTTCCTCAGTTCACATTCACACTGTGCCAATCACAGGCAATCCAAATTCATCAACAGATGTGCTATGGCTTTTCACTTGACTTAGTCTAAAATGGGCAGGAATACTGCATTTCAACTCCAGGAGAGTAGAGAGAATTCTGCTTATTCTACCCACTGTAATTTATTTTAAAAAAAAAGGTGAAAGTCTAGAGTGACTTTCACAGTGAAAGTCTAGTGGTCTCTCTCACAGTGAGAGTCTAGAGGTCTTTTCAGATGGTTAAAAGTGAATGACATGAAAGATGAAACCAGTTATTTCATTTAATCTAGAACAGAAAATGAAAAGGTAATGCATTTATAATTTGATATCTCAAATCCCTGATAAAGTCTTTTGTAAAGGCCAAATATAAGCGATTTGGAAGCACGCTATAGCCTAAAGGCCGGGTCTGGAGAGGCCCCACAAACAGCAGACAGTGAAGGACAGCAGAAATGAACAGCGAATTGCACAGACACCTGCCCTGGAGAACGCCAGGTCTCAGGACATATTTGTAAGATACATAAAGCACAAGTCCGTAGGCTTCTGTTACAAGCTCATTCAAGAGTAGAAAGACCAAGACTTTTGTTGGGGAGGAAGACCTGTTTCATTGAATTACTAGAACTTTGTCATCATCAGTTTATACAATTTTGACCTGTTTTTTTAATGAAATGGAAACTTTTCAATTTTCTCCTTGAAAATAGAGGCAAGCGCTCTGCAGAAAGCAGAGAGATGCAGTTTCTGACAGCTTTGTGATTTCTGTCAGCTTTTTCTTTTTGTAACTGGTATGCCATAATGCTGACAGCTTTTATTCTTTGAATAAAGCCTAGGAAGGAAGTTTCTACTGAAATGTGATTATTCCTTTTACTGACATAGATAGGGACTGTTCCTGCTTGCTTCTCATTCCGTACCTCTTCTCCCTAAACAGATGCCCTTTACCTTGTTGGTTTTTTTGCAAATATCAGCTATTTTGGGGGGGCTGGCAGAATTCCAGGTTAAGAGCCTGATCTGTTCCAGCTGAAGATATCAGCAAAAGTCCCCTGGACTTCAGCTACAATCTACCATGAACACAATACAGATACTCTTGTACCCCTTTTTTACCCATAAACTACAAAAATAAGATTTCTGCAGTCACCTATAGAATTCTTCTCTTTAAATCTTATCTGTTCTTAGTGCTCCAAAATCTAAAGACAAAGAATATTGTGGGTTTCTCTCCCTTTGTCTTATCTGAGTCAGGATCCTGGTGGTAACGTTGCTGAAATAACTGAAAATGAATCAATCATCTAAATTAAGATATAAATCCTTGTAAATACTATTTGTATGCCCAGATTTTATGTGGTTGGCAACTCTTTTTACACCCAAATCTTAACTCTGTTCTATTTCATCTCTTCACTAGTTAATACAATTATACTTCATGCCCACCTAATGCTTAGAATGGTAATAAATATTTTCCTTTAGCTGTTACCATTAATGGGAGCAATGTTAAAATTTGTAAGTTAATATCTTTTCTAATTTTAGAGTGTCACTGAAAAAGTCATTTTAGAAAGATATGCGATAGCTGTGGATTAACCAAGCTCTGGACTAAGCAAGTTGGTTTGTTCCAGAAGAGTTTTTCTAAGCATTTCCAAGTAACTTTATTATCCCACAAGTAGGGACCCCCTTTTGTTCCATCTTGAGCACATCCTCATCTGAAGAATCAATGCATGTAAAGGCAAGGCCCAAACACAAGCACCACTGTAAAAAAAGTTCCTTTCAGACAGGAACATGGGTGCTAGAAACATATGATTTTCATCTTTCATCCCTAATATATACCCAATAATTCATACTGAAATTAGAACTAATAATAATCAAGACAATCATTATAATCATTGCATATGTTAACTGCGGTTTCTTGCTACTAGGTGTTATGATTGTGTATAATGTGCTCATTCTCTATTCAGTGGATTTTCTAGCACTAGTTTTAACCAACCCTTGGATTTTTTTTAAAGATTTCAGATATTGATAACCAGGGCTTCTTAAATCTCTCCTTAAGACTATATCTTAATAAGAGAAACCCTGCATAGGATAAAGGACACATTCTGTTTTTCTTCTATATTCTTGCTCTTGAAAGAAACAAAACTATATTAGAAAACACTTATGAAAAATTGCAAAAGAGCTTATTTCTACCACTGCAGTGTTTTTAAAATAAGAATAGCATTATTCTTAAAATTATTATCTGTTTAACTACCCTTCTTTTGCATAAAATTTTAATCTATTATTCTATTTAGCTGTTATTAAAGAAAGGATAGATATCATTGCCATATTTAGCTCTGGTGACTTAGCATTGATGTAGTCCACCAGGAGACTACATATGTCCTTCTTTTTGATCTCAGGGCTCTAGGTATCTAGAGTCCTAAACTTGAATTTCATAAAAGACCATTCAGATTAAAAAATATTTTGTCTTCTTCTTAACTTTCATGTCAGTACTTCTAAAAGAAATTTTAGTGTACAGGAATTGAAGGACTTGC
>JAUBOD010000001.1:6450910-6461115 GCA_032353885.1 Nothura maculosa
GGGAGCACAAATGGCAACCAGCTTCCCTGTTGCAAACTGGGAAAGTTAAATACCATGTCATTGAGGCGGGCTGCCTAAACATGAACATGGACTGCCAGAAAGAGAGAAGTTCCTCATCTACTGATGAGTGAAAGTATTTTTTTCTCCTGGCTTCTCAGTGGGGCAACAATTTAAGTTCAGGCACTTATTCTCAGAGGAAGCCAGGAGGGTGACTTTTTTGCATTCTCTGCCCTCTTCAACAATAATCTTAGGAACAGCAGAAGGAAAGGTTGAGTCATAGACGGGAATGATCATGGTGTAGATCTCTCACCTAGTCACTTGTAATATGCAGGCAGAGAGTTAGGTGTGGGCTAAATCAATTGCTTCGGCATAGCTACGACCTCCTAATAATTGCTTAGCTGGTTTCACAGCAAGGCTACCAACAGTTCCACAGAAGGACAGTAGCTGGATGAAGTCAGTGATTATACAGTGCTTAAGATGTATAGGGTAAGGACTACTGAGGTGATATATAAATCAGGATGGGAAAATCAGTCTGAACATAAAAAGCAATGTTGATAACTTGCATGACATAATAAAATTAAGTGAAATGAAGCTCTTGCCACTTTGAAGCCAATAGCTGTTTTGGTTTGGACTTAGTGATGTCATGTTTCTACTCTTTGCCAACAAAATAACCCAAACTGATTTTAGAAAAATATCTGAAAAACTAGGTGAAATGAATGTGGATGGCTTAGATCTTTCACCTTCTCATTAGGCAATGCTTCCTTTAACTTTGGAGGAGAAGGGGAATGAGGGTGAAGGAGGAGAAGAATTAGTCCTCTCATATATTTGAAGATTTGCCCTGTTTTCCTTTTTCTTGTCAGAGAAGTAAAATCTCTGCTCTTGCAGGAAAAATATTAGTATCTCTGGCTTATGGGGGCAGGGCAGATACGTCTATAAGTACTCTTCTGCTTTTAAGTATTTCCAATTATTTCTGAAAAGCTAAGTAGAGTGCTCATTAAGCTTTTCCCTTAAATGAAAATGATGACCTACAAGGTCATGTTAATTAAGAAGCACAGTGAGTCAGAGTGAAGAGGTTCTGTTAGTACAAACAGTGACCCAAGCCTGCATACCAGCACACTGGCAATTATTCCTTGTTTGTGTTTGTACTTGTAACATTAAGAATTCAAAGGAGGGGATCCTAGCACAAAGTAAAAATGCTGTAGGTCAGTTCCATCCCAGAGCAGTCACCAGCTCATTATGTGATCATCAACCTTATCTGTTCTTGCATAATACTGACCAGAGCGCTGTAGCCTGCTGTGGTGGGGAGCAATGCCCATTTAACCTGTTAAGAAGAATAGTTGGGTTGTTCAAAGATTTTGCTCTCTTTCCAGTTTCTCATTTTAATTAGGATGGTGCAACATCCTACAATTTTACAGTTGAATCATCACATTTCAAACACAAATACCATTAGCTGATGTTCTGGCTATTGGGCACCCTCTGAGTGCAGTCAGCACAGTGAGTCTGGTGTCCAAACATCTTGGTCTGGGGTGTGAATTTCTCTCTTGTGGACAAGTTTGGACTTGCTGACTCTCCCATATTCTTCACATGAACTTCTTCATGCATTTACAGCTCCCACCTCCCATTCCCCTATAGTTTCCTTTTTGGACTTTCTCAGCACAATTCCACCACATCCTTTCCATCCCACAAGTCTGCATAGGAAACCCAGGTTTTGGATCTGGGGCATGTGAGTCCCAGTGCGGGAGAAAGGGTAAAGAGCAGTACTGTGGTTAAGGATCTGTGGCCTTAGCCCAATGCTGCAATGAATCCTCTTGGACAACGTATTGCAGAGCAGATTGAATCTTCTTCCCATTCCATGCTAGGCCTTGTGTATGACCCATTCTTGTGTACTCACAAGTCCTGTCTGATATCAAGTGTCTGACACTTCAGACAAAAAACATCCACATGCTTTCCCACATGGCACTCCAAATGTTCAGACCTCAGGAAGATGACAATGTAAGTTAGTTCAAAAAAGCTTAATGATGTTAGTGCAACAAAAGCTTAAAATCAATAGCTATCTGAGGATATAAATGACAGTGTCAGTTGATAGAGCTCTATAAAAATCCTCTAAAATGACATTTTGGTTCAAAAACTGCAGAAAATAAGTTTTTAAATTTGGGTATTATTTTGTATAGCATTTAGAAGGTTGTTCTTGTAAGTGGCTGAACACTGCAGTGCATGGTACCAAAACATTTCAGGACTATGTACATTCTTGCTCATCCTGTCTAGAAATAAGTTGTGATTTTCATCTTGTTCTTAATAAATCTCTGTGAACAGTGGAAGATTTTTGTGCTATTCTTGATAAGTGTATTTTCTTCAAACCCTTTACTTCTTTAATTCAAACAACAAAGAGTTATTAAATTCTGCATGTCAAAAAAAATAGAAATAAATCTGTAATTTAGGTTAACAATTTTCTCTTGAAAAATTAAGATTTCACAGTGGAATTTTGTGTAGTGTTACAGTATTACATCTTTAACAGTTGCTTCTAAGTCACACACATGGCTAGCTGCTTTTCTGTATCAGCATTCAAGGGCATATCTCTGCTGATGCAAATTGTGACAGCTCCACTGAAGCCAGCAAAGCTAGGACAATAAGATTTGCCCCTTAGTATTCACCCCCATCTGCTGTGTGACTCAGTCATACCGAAGCTGCAGAACACCTGCTTGCCTAATATTTTTTTAATGAATGGAACTTTTCATGTTGGGCTTGTGTCTCTGCCAGATTCCAGGTTAATCACATATAATTTTTTTTGTGTCATATTTCACCTTGGGTTTTGAACTTGTAAGCACAGGACTGAAGTCCTGTTTCTTGAGGGATTTGCACAATAATAATAATAATAGCTAGACTACTAGGCAAGTGGGGGGGCTTGGTTTTTTTTTTAAATCCATAGCTTGTGATGTTCAGTTTTTACAAACAACAAGCAGGAATTATCCTAGGGAGAAGGGATATAATGAGGTTGATCCATATAATTCATAATAGTAAATGAAAAATAGCCAAAGATTTGTGTACTTAAGATAATAATCACATATATTAAATTCATAGCTTGCCCTAATTGTGTTGAAGCTTATGTGGGGAGGTGTGTGTGTTACACTCAAGGTAAAGTAGCTGTCTCTGCCATTTCCAGTCAAATCCTAAAAAGCATTTCAGTAATTAATAAATTGAACTCAGAGTTTCCTAATGGAATGTTTAAAGGTTTCCTGATGCATGAGACTTGCCTTCCTGAGAATTCGATGTTCTTTTTTCAGTCTTTAGATTAGAGTCAATGAGGACTACCTATGTGTGGTGTGTGTTTTCAGATAGATTGAAATATGTTGAGTATGAAACAAAATAACATTTTGGGAGAGGAAGTGAAAAGAATATTGCTAGTTTACTAAAATGACAAGAGAAATTTCCTTTACCCAAGTAAGAATTTCCCTGATTAACTCCCATTCATATTGTCATAAGAGTACAAGTAGCCAATCTCTTTTTATTGAAATATTATATAAAAGGTTTTTATCAGGAAAAAGATTATGGAACACCATTTTTCTTGCTCACAAAGAACAATCATCAGGGAGCATCTTCAACATGATTATTTAAAAACTGAATACGGAAAACATACTCAGGTATAGATCCTTTCAAACTGCATGTCCTGATTTGTATTTGATTTGAAAATGAAAAGGATATTTCTTTCTATTGCTCCATTATTTTTGAAGATAATCATCTGGGACAGTCTGACAACATATCAAACAAATTCAGACCTGTATCTCCATCTGACTTCCTTTCTTTTTCTCTGCACATCCTATATGTTCCCCTCTCATTTTTTTTCTTACATTTTACTGTTACTGATAGAGAGTTTTACAAGTGGATTTCATTTTTGCAGTCTGAAGAAGTGATAGTCCATCAGAGAAAGAGTGAGATGAAAAATCCACAACATGATATAAAATCACAAATTGAATGTACAAAAAAAAGAAGAGTAGTGTTTCTTAATATGTATTTGCACTGATAACAACTACAATATTATTTATATAAACCTGTTTTTTTTATTTAATGGTCTTGCTTTGCAGAATATTATGCTGTGAGCATAGGCACTCCTTGATATAGGCAATGTCAGATACTTCAGAAAAAAAGCTCAGGAAATCTAGGAGTGGCAATTGAAGATTAATTTGAATTAGAGGAAGTTTCCTCTTAACCTTCATTAGCTTGTTATATGACCTCAATTCGAATGACATTTTTTCCTTCATTTATTATCACATGTATTCATTATCCTTATAAATTACTGAATCTGGCCTAAATCCTGCTAAGCCTCAGTGGTGCTCTGTGGTCATAAGTTCCTCAGGCCCTAAAAAAGAATATATTTCCAACACTTTAAAATTTATTGCCCTTCAATTTCCTATTTAAATTCAGAAGGAGATACCTATGTTCAATTTATTTTCTGTATGTCGATTTAAAATATAGTCCGCACTTAAAACAGTCTCATTTTTTTCAATCTCCCTTTGTATAAAATTAATTTGTGTCTGCCTTTTTATTTAATTAATTAAATTCCTCGGTGTGATGCTTGGGATCAACAGCCTTCTCTGCAACTGGCCTGTGTTATAGATAGCCCTGGGCTACAGGTAGTCTTCAGGGATATCTCTGTTTACCATAGACATGCTTTTCCACACCATTGAAATACAACAGTGGTTAGCTGAAAAATACAATGTTTTGTTTAAAACACAGATCCTAATAATTTTTGTTATGGAAAAAATCCTATAATAATTTCATTGAATTTTTGACCAAAAGCAAGTAAATGTGGCAGCTAAATAGCATTTGCTGATAGGTGGTTTCTATGAATCCAGGCCTAAGTCTAAGGTCTAGGGGTGAAACTGCTGTAACAATTTTGCACTTTTATACCTATTAAAATGTGAAGTAAATATCCAATATCAAGATACAATTTCATTAGTTAACTGTACTGTGCAATGACCATTTCAGCATATATGTATTTCCTAATTATCAGAGAAGCTGAAATGACACCAAGCATTATAATAATTAATGCCTGGGGCAACATAAATAATAAATGTGCTAGCTATATTTATATTGTGGGTCTCTTGGTACTACTTACCTGCTAAGAATATTGCCAAATAAGATTAATTATTAACAGTATTTCTATTCAGAGGTCATATCACCTTAGGTAGATCTCAGGTAACAGACTTGGTAAAACCTTATTATTTAGTTGTCAGATTAAATTATCATCCGGAATCTCTGAAGAGGAATCATTCCGCCATCTACTCTTTACTGTTATTTACCCATCTAAGCTGCTTTTGTATTAGTGTGTTGTTTTAAATGGATTTAAATCTGTCTAAAACCCCATGCGTATTTTTCATATACAAACACATGTGATCGAGTTGCCCAGTTTCCTTTTTGGTCACTGTCAGTATGAATATACACCTATTTTTTCCCTCTAATAGCTCAATGGCTTTCATGGCTCTGTATTCTGGTCCCTTTAGGGAAGAGGTTTCTGAGAAACCTCTCTTGGCATTGCTGCCGTTCTCTGAAGATCGTTTAGATACCATGTTTTAAATATTTAAGAAATCTTTAACCACAATTTAAGGCGTACTCCCAGTAGCATTCAATTGTGGTTTATATGGTGGCCAGATTAATACTTCATTTTTGTGGTTAGTTGAACATTTTATTCTAACAGGATTTTGGACTTAAATCAATCCATAACAGCCTAATTGGTTTCCTCACTACTGACCAGGATATTGCAGGAACAGTAACTTTCAATTAGAGTCAATGAAAACTGCCTATCTGTGGTGTGTGCTTTTTGCCGATTCCCATCTCATTTTCAGTACACCCTTTGTTTGATCTGTGAGTTTAGAAGTTTAAACTTAAAAATTCCACTAATTGTTAAACCAATGAGTAATGTTTTGCATATGAATTACATAATAATCAAGAATAAAGGCATTCCAGATGCCACTACCTGTGTCTTTAACTTATTTCAACTCTCCTTTTAGGATTCTGTTCCGAAGACTTATTTGTGGATTTAAATGTGAATATGACTGATGTTTTTTTCTCCTTCTAATATGTTCAGATGTTTTCACTGAAGATCTGGACTTACTGTGAGGTGGTTTTATGTGATGCTGTCACATAAACAATCCCAAAGCAGGATATATTGAATTTGTTTCAAAAATATTTTGACACTATTTAGAAGATGCTTCTATTAAACAGGCTGAACTTGAGTGTTGTCATTTGCTCTCTTTAAAATGACATAGGAACCAACTATGCACTGTTTCAATAGCAAACTCTTGAATCTATTCCTTCTCAAGTTTTTTTTTTTTCTAAAAATAAAACCACATTTCCACATGAAATGGGAAAAGCAATATTTACCTGAAGATGTTTCATTAATTTCCAGATTAACTATCCATCTGGAGGAAATTAGAGAGACCTTAAATCTCACTGGTGTCCTTGCCTAGAATAATTTTATTTCCATGTTGCTGTTAGTATTAACTGCATTGTCTGTATGCTTCCCAAGTAATCAAAGCCAGAGCCACTGTTATACTAATAATGTTCTCTGTGCTTCATTCTAGCTTTTACTTAGGAGAAATAGTACTTTAATAAGTAGATTTGATTTTCTGTGAGCGTATCATATCTGTGTGAAGCATATATTGAGAGCAAACTAAGGTATAAAGAATCTGCTGTGTGATAATTGTCTTCTGAGGTTCGCTTTAAACCTACAGATAGAGCAAAAATTGGCCTAGATAATACAATTAAACACATGAAGAATAAACAAATATTTTTAAAAAGAATGTTGTTACAAAGGCAGAAGCTTCCTCAAAATCAGGACACACTAAAATTTAGTTTTCTTTCACCGTCTCTGTTTATCTCCTTTTTTATGCAATGTGACACTGTCTTTTTGTTATATGAGTATGAATATTTTTCCCTTAGACTCCTATTTTACTGAGTAATGAATTGCAGGAAAAGAAGGAAGAATGGGACATGTTGATCTCTAATTCACAGATCAGCCTAATTCAGTTGAATGTTGCTTTGGAAAGCTACTTTCTTTCCCAGGAATTTGATAATGTTCCCTGTTTGGGTGCTGAGTTTAAGGCTCTGGAGACAGACTTAGATTTGCAGCTTAAATAACATTTTTCTACTCTTTTCAATATTTAAAAAAAATAAGCAAGGAGGAAAGGAAACTGTAGATTTCCATCTACGGGGTTCATCTACAGCTTTGTAAACAGTAGTTCTGACATGAAGGTTTTGGTTAGAAGAGCAAATTGCACAATGCTCTTAGGTTGTAGACTGTAAGTTGTCACCTGCAAGGGATGATGCAAGTTCAGCACGATCATGTATTGCTGTGTGAAGATGCACATTGCTGTCTCCTCAAAGATCAGGTTTGTACAGACTCGGTGCTTACAGAATCTGCAGAAATTGTTGCCGGCCAGGACAGTGGCCATGTACAAAGTGCAGTTTTTAGAAAAGTCTAGTGAATCTTGTGAGGCACTATTTGCCCTAAAGGTATTGGTCCTGTTCCTAAGCCGATGTGTTCTCGGAACTGTTCAAAGTTAAACTGCATTGATTGTTTTATCACTGTCCTAGGTATTTTTCTCTGACCTTATTCTGGGAAATAACTGAAATATCTTTAAAATAAAAAACTGAAATAACTGAAATATCTTTAATTTTCAATCAGAAGGTCTCAGCTAGTGGAAAAAATTTTATAGACTCTCTGACAGGCTGATAACAGGTAGTAGTTGTCACCGACAGCCTAAAATGTAAGGGTATAGTCTCTTGCAAAGCACGTTGACCACTGGACTGTCAGTCACCCACACTGATGTTGTTTCTACCTATGAAAGTGTTTTTTAGACTGCCTGTAACCTTGTCAGAGGACCCACCTAGGTCTGGGCTTACAATTTGATCACTATAATCAGAATATTGGGCTTGTTGCTGTACAGTTCAGTTGTCATCTGGATTGAATACGCTCACAGTGGGATGGAAATATCTGTATAACAGGGTTCCTGGAAGAGCTTCTTCTTCTCTGTTTCTTGATTGAAGAGGAATGCAACAGAAGGTTGTTGGACAAGTTCAGGTTTGCATGACCCAGCTGTAAGCAAGAAGATTAATTTCATTCTTGGAATAGTTATCCTAGTTTGTCTTCTATTTTGACCCACTGCTTAGATGTGATGGAGGCCTTAATTTCTTCACCAAATGAAAGAAATAATTCAAGTGACAATATTATAACTGAAAAGTATAGTAACTAAAAAGATTAGCCATTGACATACTCTATTGCATGTTCTTCAGGTTCAGCTATGTGACTTCTTATGGTATCTTTATGGAGAAATTTTTCAATAGCTGTAATAAAGGTTGGGATTTTTGGTTTTAGCTGGGATTTCACTCAGCACGTAGCAACATCCAGTTCATTCAACCCCAAGAAATCATTGTTTAAAACTCTCAGCTCGTTACTGATGAGTTTGCACATTGCAGTTTCTTTTCATTATGTTCCTAATTCTCTTTGCAAAAGATGCTATTCCTTCTTTTTCTCTAGATCCTCAATTGAAGGGAGGCACATTTAAATATATTTGAAGACATCTATTGTATATGGGTTAAAGAGAGAAGCCAGGCAGATTTCTGACTTCTAAGAAATCGTTTAATGGAGATGCTATCAGATTGGATACATGGCAAGATTTTTCTTCAAATGTTGGCTTATTCTGTCTATTTTATCTTTTTTATCTATTTATTTGTCTCATCAAAGAAGTTAAAAATGACTGAGTGAAAAAGATTTAAATAAGCTTTTTTTCCAGCATGGCTTTATATAGAAAAACTGAAGTGCTGTTTATTCCTGAAGGTATTTAGGTTTTTAAAGATAAGAATATCATCCTATAAATTTTAATCTTAATATATTTTACATTAAGATAGGAGAGTATGAGTCTCTGCCTAACTAAGATTTTTTGTTTGTTTGTGTTTGATTTCTCTATTTTTTCAGCCGTTTGCTGCTAATTTAGTATTTGTACAAGAAATAGGAGCAAATTATGTTAAGTACAATACTGTGAAAATCCCAACGGAATTCTAGAATCAGGTCTCATGTGGCTGAAGGTTCAGTAGTAGGACTGGCAAAGCTCTGCATGCCTTTAGAGACAGCAAATCATATGCACATATGTTTGGGTGCTTGCTATGTGCAGATGCCAACCTGGCCACTCTTCAATCAGATCTGCTCCTGGAGCCTGGCCTTATTGAGGCAGGGAGCCTGATACACCATAACTTGGTTTGAAAATGTTTGTAATTTTCTTTTTGTTTTGCATTTTACACTGACAATACAAGTGTGCCTACAATTTGTTTCTAAAGCTCTCCAAGAGAACAATTTAGTGTAGCACTGTTGTCATCGTTTCATTGGTCATTTGCCATTTTCCAAAATTGCCAGGATTACTTGGCCGTCACTTTAATATGTCCGCCTGATACTGAAACGAAGTGAAATTTCAGTTCTGTGCTATACTTGCAAAGCATCTGCCAGGTATAGCTTGTCTTAAACATTCTGTGACTCTGAGTGCAGGTGCCCCTGCAAAAAGAATAAAACAGCATTTTGGTAACTAGTCTGTTGCATTGTCTGTTGCATCATTCACTAATTTCAGATATTGATGTGCCAGAAATGGGAACAGCACTAAAGGTTGATTGAAATATTTCCACAGTAATGAATTTATCTACCTCTTTTTTGCTTCAAATTAAGGAAAATGAAATATAGTGATCAGATTCTATTGAAGTTTGTTTTCATATAAACAAAATTTTCAGATATTTTAATGACAGAATCCACAAAATATAAGTTGTGCTATTTAGAAGGTCTATTTTGAAAAACATCCCTGTGATAACCTATGTTTTCGTATTTTTAATTTGCTTTTAATTTGCGCTTGGAGAAACATATCCCAGTGAAAAAAATACAGACAATAGACAATAACTAGGGCTGAGAATATTACCCTATACACAACAGATGTTTAATGCTACTAAGATTTAGAAAACAATTTAGTGTTTAATTTAGTACTTTTTGCTGTTTTGCAGAGCATTTTATAATTTTGCATTAAATTACTAACATACCAAAAATATTTTTAAATACATCGTTGTTTAACTATAGGGACTCATAGTTTCTGCCACAATCACAGAATCACAGAATCACAGAATCTACAAGGTTGGAAGGGACCTCTAGAGATCATCTGGTCCAACCTTCCCGC
>JAUBOD010000001.1:6502796-6537213 GCA_032353885.1 Nothura maculosa
TGTGCAGGGAATGTCAGCTAAGGCGTAAAACCAGTGCTAGGACTTTCTCATAGGGCTTTCTCATTTCTTGAGAGGAACAAGGGCAGCACTGTGTGCACCGTGTGTCCACGAAACACCTGCCCAATGAGCAGTGTTAGTCACAAAACCTTCGCTAACACGTTATGAGGTTACAGGTCCCCCCGTCGGTCACCAGGGCTCAGGTACCCCCAGACTGTCCCCAGGCCCTCCAGCGGTTACAGCAGGGCACATTCTGTGAGTCACGGCCACCCAGGGCCCATGAGTTGTCACCTGCAAACAGGGGTGCCCACCCAACCACCCAACCAAGGCTGGGCCTCACGGTTAGCTTGCTGGCAGCTTTTGAGGTAGGTTTCTGCAGAAAATTCAGCACAAAGCCCGTGCGATGCTGTCGCGTTCCACAACGTACAAGATCTGTTTGTTCATGTTTGCTTAGTTCATTTAAGGAGGTTGTTGTATTCTGAAGAGTTTTTCTTTCAACACAGACCAGACAAATGAAAACTGCTTTCTCTTTTCCTCCAGTGATTTTCTGGATAGGTTAGAGTGGCAGCAGCGATGCTCGGCGTTCAGAAAAGCTTCCCAGGTTTTCTTTGGTAGATTGTTTTTGGCAGCCTGTTTCATCCCAATTATTTTCTGTGTATCGGGCAGAGGAGCGTTTTTAGGCCATACTTGATTGCATCACTGGTTTCATCCAAAGGAAATGCAGTCAGCTGTTACATAAGAGATTCAGTTGTTGCTTGTGCACTTTCCCCTTATTTAATGAAATAGTTCTGAATTGTTTTGAGAAATAAGGGTAATAAGGATTATACTTGAACTATTCTTTATGTCAAATGTGCTACTACAGCCAAGGTGCTGAAATGATGGGGTTTTATTTTAAATTACGCTCTATTTCAGACAGTATCTTTCAGGAAACTGTTCAGTTCTAAGTGCGGGACTGTGAACTTGTGAATGTTTAATTTGCCACAAGAATAACAAAGCCTGCTTTGCTGGAGCTTAAAATATATAGTTTTTATGTAGCTTTATATACGTAATATTTTTCATATATAAATATATTATTTTTCCCAAAATGTTGGCAAATAAAAAATATGCTTTTTAAATTGACAGAAATAATATAATGTTCTTCAAGCTGTAAAGCAACATATATGTTTACTGAGTGTATGTGTAGGTATAGTTATATCTAAAAAACTTTAAGTAGAACTGAATGAGATTTTTGGAATTTTTTAGTAAGAGTCCAAGTGGAAATTCCACAAGATCCATTCCATTTTGTCAATACATTCATTCAATATGAATATTCCTATTTAGGAGGGAAAAAAAAGGAAAGGCATCATGAAAAAATAATATTTTCATTGAAAAATCAAATATTTCAACTCTTATTTAAAAGACAAATTTTCTTCTTTTACCAAAATGACTTAAAATTGCCATATTTTAAATCTTTTTCCAAATTCTTGATTTACTTCTGTTTTTACTTTTTTTTCCCCCAACCTGCCATTTCGATTAAAAAGTCAAGATGAACAGTTATTTGCACAGCTAAATATAAATGCTACCAGCATATTGACTTTGACTAGGACAATGCTTTAGGCTATTGCTTATGCATGAGGTTGAGCAACAAATATATTTACATTATTTTCCAAGTACCTGGAGACTCCTGTTCCCTTAGCTCTATTTCATTTCATTTTATTTATTTGCTGGCTTTTTGGTTTCTTAGAAAAATGTAAGGATGATTACTCAGCAAATCAAAGAGTGAGAAGAATAGTTATTTTTCTCTGTTCCAGCCACATTTTGGTAAAGACGACAAACGTCTAAAAGGTGACATTTTGTTAATCATCTGTTTCAGTGACACTCATCTTTCTGTTTTGTAATCAGGAATCTTATCTCGTGAACATTACAGACATACTGTGATTACAGTGATGCAAAGGCAACATTAACTTCTTAGAGGTATTAAATACCTCTTCTTGATAGGTCCAAAGCCATTTTCTCCACTGTAATTTACTGTCTTGACCCATAGTATCATATCCACATGAATGAATTTAGTGTCATTATAACAATCACTGAGAATAACAGAAAGTGTTAAAAACTTGATCTTGTCACTTGAAGCTTACATGTTTGTGAAACTGAGTCGTCATGCAGCATCACGTCCTAAACTACACAGGCATTTTAAACCAAGACAAGTATTTCCTTTTATTTTACCACAATGCTGTCTGTATCTACCACAGCTTTAGCAGTTGCTGCTAGAATTTTTAGAAGCGCTAAAGAGATGATATTCCCTCGGTGAGCGTCATTTCTGTTACCGTGAGCATGCTGAGGACGATGGCATCACTGAGCAGAGTGCCTCAGGGCTGCGGCCAGAGCCGCCGAGATGTCCCGGTCACCCCTTCGAGGGGCTGCAGCAGTGACAGCAGCATCAGGAACCGCAGAGCATCCCCTCGCTGCTCTGAGACATGCAGGGAATTCAGCTTCTTGATTTGTGTGTTCTACAGCATCATCCTGCACAACCGTTTTCAAGGGCATGATGTCGGCAAGAGTTTCACCTGAGCAATTCAGATCAGTGTCACGGGGCGCTTCCAAATATGTAGTATTTTTTCTAATCATAGTCTGTTAGAGATAATGTGTTTTAAAATGACAGTATAGATAGTACAGGTAGCTGGATTTATTATACATATTATATTATAGATAGTAAGGTAACTGAATTTAAAAAGTATTCAATAAGCAGTAGTATAAAATTGGTTATGAATGTTATAATTTCACCAAAGGCTGAATGCTCATTATAAAGTGCTTTTATATGTGTACGGCTGTGTGTAGGTGTGTTTAGAATCTTCTTATGTAGAAGAAATACAATATTGTTTCATCATATCAAATATTGTTGCAGACTTTTCACTGAAAAGCTTCATGCTGTGGAGCTGGCACTTTTGTGCAGAGGATCAGTCTGGTCCCAGGGTTATGGATTGGTCTTTCCCATGAAAAAGTACATCTGAGTGTGGATGAAGCCTCACTTTTCTTATGTTAGGATTAATTTTATTCCACTCTTTCTTCTGTCCTGAACATCTTTCATCTTGAAGTGCCAGAAAAAGCCAGTCTTTCCCCAAATTGGCCCTTCCACCAAACAGGAGCTGCAGCGGCACTGACAAAGGAACGGGCACCACGATCCCCGTGGCGCTTGCTCGCTGTCACACAGCTGGAATCCAGCTGAAGCGCCAGGGAAGAGCTGTAAAACCAAGGGACCAGGACAAAGGTCCTGAGGCAGTGGATAAAATACAAGGTATTATCTAGGTAACGGCTGTATCAGAGCCTGTTTGCAAAGTGCAAGCACATCGGGTATACACAGACTGCCTTGAATCCATTATTTTCCAGATTTGTGATTTTCCTTTTCTGGGCTATAAATAGATGTCATATAAAGGATCATAGATGGAAAAGAGAGAAATCACTTCAAGCTAATGTATCTTTTATTTCTTCTTCTTTTCACCTATTTACATTCCAGTCAACTTGATGCAGCAGTATTCATTTGCCATTAAATGAGTGTGCGCTTTGTATTTCTGTGTTTGAATTAGGCAGCACGTCTGTTTTTTAATTTGGAAGAGTGAGGGATTTGAGGAAATTGCAGAATCTTCACATAACTAATTTCTCTTTTAATGGAGACAGCTTTTAATCTCTTCTATGTCTCATTGGTATCCGAGCACATCTGGGTCTTAGGTATCCTAATTCTCTGTTATGCCTCCAGAGCATCCTTCCCAAATGAATCCTATATGTGCAAGTGAAGAAAAACAACATATTATTAGTCATCTTAAACAGCTTTGTTTTTGCACACACCCTCTAACAATAAGACAACATACAGACAAGTGCATTTGTTCTTGTTCTCTTCCTAGTCTGCAGAGGGGAAAAATTCCTCCAGTGAAAGAAATGTCGGGAGTGGGTAAGAACCAACTTGGGACAATATTTAATTGGAATCCAAAATAAAATCTGACTGAATTCCGCTGAAGGAACAGCACATCTGTTATGTGCATTTGTAATTGCAATGATTTTCTTAGATTTTGAATGCTAGGACACAGTTATTAATAAATTTGAGGAGCAAGTACGGAGTGTGGCATGTATTCAGTGCCCTCCAGTTTCCTTGGCAAGAGTATGGGGCAGTAGCCATTGAAAGCAGGATTTATTCTGTGCTTTCTGTGCACCAGTGTTTTTCCCCATATTACTGCTAGTCTTTACCTTTTTTTTCTTAATTTCTGTTACTTAAATCCATGATAGTTTATGCAGCAACACTGTGCTAGAGAAACATTTGTTTGCTATATATATATGTAGTATTGCCTCATAATCCAAAACATACTCTGCAGTTTAGTCTTGACAGACCATTTATTCTTCTTCTAAATCATTACTCTTTAAAGAATACTTGAATAAATGTGAAAATATGCATAGCTCTAATAAAGGTGCCTTTAGATGATTCTCCTGGGAGTCCTTGAAGGTATTCGGCATTTGGCCTGCAAGTCACTGCTATAAATTGTGGAGGCTGAAAAAGTATTAGAAAGAAAATGAATATGGTACCACAGATATCAAATTTAGTGTCCTCTTCATTCATGATCTTCATCATAAGGCATCACATAAGCAAGTTGAAATGAATTTGATATTTGTCATTGCAGGCACCTTGACTCTTTCATAGATTTGCCATTAGTAGCTGCACTGTAGTGATGTTAACAGGCTGACATCAGACTTTCTCAGTACATAAAACTTCCCTTCCACAGGCTGATCAGAATATGCCCTGCCACGATAATGCTGGCAGTATTTTTACCGTATTTCTGTCATGTGGAGTAATAATATACATATTTTTGGAATACTGGTGAAAAGAACGGATGATTTCATTCTCAGTAAAAAAAAATAGAATGCTTTAGAATTTCTTCATGTTTAAAAGTAGTTCCATTTATTTCTTAGCTCTGTTCTTGACAACATTTCAGTAAGATTTTAGACTTTCAGTTCATCTTTCTGTAGGTAAAATTTGTCAAGGCTAAATAATTTTAGGATCCTCGTTCCTTGCTGAGCAAAGCTAAAAGATCTCAGTTTGGAAGTGCTGTGATTTGTTCTTTTAAATAGTAACCTTGAACATAACATAATATAATGTATTACTAGTATAAAATTAGAGGAATAATAGAATTATGATATTTTGTAGTTATATTTTAACACATTGTTTGTAATTATCGTGAAACCTGACTGTATTTTACAGATTTGTTTATTGTTCCTTGAACAGATACACATTCTCCGTGCTATGTAAATACACATTGTAAACCCTATGAAATCATAACATTTAAAGCTAAGTAAATCCAGAATTCACAATTCACTTGTGCTTAACTTTACTGATAGGACACTATTATTTATAGTGATGTCTCCCTCGGTGTCAGCAGACCCAGATTTGATTGGAGTGGCTCACACAGACAATTTTAGGTTTCTTTTTATGAGCTTGTAATTTCTTGATTATGATAAATGCAGAAAGAGTTAAAATGGACAAGAAGACCTGCTTCCATTTTTGAACCTGAAATTGTTTCTGTTTTTCTGTTTAACCTTAGCTGGTTTTCTTGGGATTGTGATGCTTATTTTAGTATTAATGACTATGTCATTGTATTTCTAAAAATCACCCAAATATACAGTTGACATCTTACTGCAGTTTTCTCTGGAAATTGCTTTCTGGCGGGGCATGTATGTGAGCAATGTGTGCACACAAGCTTCAATAATTAACAATTTCATACTTGAACTGTCATAAGAAGCAAAGAGAACAAAAGCAGTTTTCACAAGAACTACCATCTATTTTTAAAACAGTAATTTTTGGAGCAAGATTTGTCATGATATTGTAGGGGTTTTATGCCTGCCTGAAGCAGGAAGGGGTTCTTGGATGTGCCAGGCAGCTAAGCTGGTTTACTGATGCTTTTAAAAAACAGGGATGAACAGAGCAAAGTGGGCACCAAAGTCCTTTCTGCTTTCCTCAGCGTTGCACTGTTAGCGTTTGCATCCCCAAATCCTTCCATTGCTGCATCCTGCACTTCACACCCATTCCCATCTCTCTCCCAACGCAGTTTCATACACACACACACCTGTTTTAACCGTCCCTGCTGCACTTCCTTGGGGCAATGAGTGCTTCCTAGAAAGCAGTTAATGAAATTGCTGTCCTCTTCCCACCCTTTTTTCACAGGCTCACCAGATAAGAGTAAGTTGTGCATAAGATACGCTCAGGAGAGATATCTACGCATCTCCTTCTGTCAGTGTAGCTCTCTCCATTGGATGGTCAACTTGCCTTCAATTGCTAATGGAAATGAAATCTATATCCTCTGAGGAGATATGGTAGCCTCTACTCTGTCACAGGGAGGATAGAAACATTGCATAGGAGCAAGTGAGGATAAGTGGTAGCGACTGTAGTGGAAAGCAGTCTGGATCCTGGATATAATGACTGTTTCGAGTAGGGCTTTTCAACTAATGCATGACCTATGGGATCTTTCTCCCCAAGAGCAGGAGGAGATGACAAGGTTTCTGAGGGGCTGCTCCTTCCATCTGCGCCAATACAGAAGTCTGATAGGGGATAACAGACGTCTGCAATAAGCCATTTTAATTTACTTTGCTCATTATCTAATTAACAAATTAAGAAATTCAAGCAGCCAGAAAATTAATTCTTTACTGAAGGGAAGATACGGCCTGTTGTTATACATAATAGAGGATTAATGCCCTCTTTGTATATAAAATCTGAAATTTCACTACTGAGCTGTAATTGGTATATCCATAATGCAGCTTAGATCGTTACAAGGGTTAGGATCGAAACATTAAGCTGAAGCCCTACATTGCAAGGGAAAATGATAAAATGCTCACCCTGAAGTGCTGTTGTTATTGTTTAAATATTTACTGCAGTAGAAAAGAGCAGTCACAAACAAATTATGACTCTACATGGCCACAGTCTACAAACAAGTACTGAGAGTTTTAGTCTTTGTCTCAGAAAGCTTATAAACTAAAACAGCAAAAAAAAAGAAAAGAAAACAAGATGAATGAGATAAATAAGAAAGCAGAATAGCTGTTGGGATACTGGATAATCCTCATAAAAGGAGAATTGGGCTCTTATGCATACCACAATAATAGCAAAAAACTGACTTTTGCCTAACCACTGTCTTTTAAAGGAGTTGAGTTTTAAAGAAGGGATTTGATGGGGCTTTTCTTAATGATTTTGCCCCACTATTCCACCATCAAAATACAATGCAAGATGAATTTTGTTGCTTAGAGTCAGAGTAGCACTCAGGGAAGAGTTTGAAAAGAAAAGATAAATTATTCAGTGGAGAAGGTATTAAATTGTTTTGCAAAGAATAAAAATATACTGCCCTTGAAAATGAGTACTTGGCAGTGAAAGAGGCTCTTGAGATATTAAGATAACATTTACTTGGAAGGAAGGTCAGTTTGATAATGGATTATCCTCTATTAACCTGAAAAAATACAGTAAACCCTCGGAGAACCATAAGGAACTCTATTCCTTCTCTTTGCAACACAATTGTAAAGAAAACCCTATAGTTGTACAAGCATTAAAAAACTACTGATTAGCTGTTCCTGTATAGAAATGATATTAGAAGTACTGGTGGGTTTTCTGTTTAATGTTTTACTGTGTCATGAGGCGAGAAAAAAGAAGGAGGCAATATATGAGACAAGCATGATGAAAAGGTTGCAGAGCCTTAGGAAAAGCTCTGAGCAGGAACTGTTCCATGTTCCATCCGTGCATTTACTTAAGACATTTCTTAATGAACCATTAATCAAAGATGACAGTTTAGTGTACACTGAGGTATTTGTATGTACTGCATTATTTGTAAAATATCACATATTTAGCTGGGAATTATTTCACTGCTCTGATATCTTTGAATTTTGCTGCTATAGGTAACACACTTCCTCTGTTTAATTTTATGTAAAAACATTAACCTGACATCTCTGGAAACATATGGCTTATACCTGATGGTTTCAGGTGCCTGACATTGCAAATCTAGTTGAGTGCCTTAAATGTGGAACAAGATTTGAGAGTCAGTGTATAGGTGCATATAAATACATAGACAAAAACACACACACATAGCTATTCTGAATTTCTGGTTTATCAAGGCAGTAGATGTTCTAATAACTAAGATGAGTCCATGAGTGAAGGTGCAGTGCATTTCAGCTGACAAAAGTATGGTTTTCAGGAACCTTGGTTTTCAGCAGCTCTGTGGGCCGGCAGCTCCCATTGAGTTTAAGCACCTGGGCCTGGGCAATGGAAACACAAAACCTGGGGAAACCAAACGTTTTGATCCTATAGCTAAGTTAAAGATGTGACTAACAGCAAAATGAGCGAAAGGCGCATGCTGTCCTCACCGATGAAGCTGTGTAGCTGACCACAGGGGTGAGCAGCCAATGTGGAAAGTTGTGGCCTTGGTAAATAGCTGTCAGAGGGATAAATCTGACTCATTTCTGATAGTAGGATCCGCTTCCGTTGCAGGAGTGTTCTCAGAAAGAGTAATATCTTTAAAATCAAAATGAAAGTTCCACCTTTATAGATTAAAATGCAGACTATTCCTGTTCATCTCTCTTTTTGCGATTTGAAGTATGGAAGTGCTTTACTTCTGTGGGTTGGACTAGATTATTTCCAAAGGTCTCTTCCAAACTCAACCATTCTGTGATTCTGTACAAAAAAAAAAAAAAATTTAGTATGTGCCTAGTTATATGTTGTCCTCACAATGTTAGCAATTTTATACAAAGAGCCCTATGAGCCATTTCAGGTCACCAGAAAGAAAAGTGATCGCCTAATCCCATTTAAATGGATAAATCCTGTTAAATGGATAGCTTGGTGTGACAAGGAGGGCACGTGTCACCGCGCTGCTGCCCCATCACAAACCTCCTGGCCTCGTGCCACCCCGCTCCCTGCCCGGATGTTTGGGTCAGGAATGGGCCGCAGCCGTGGCCGTGTGCCCTGTGCAGTGCTGTGCCAACATCCTTCCCTCCATGGGAAACACGTGCCAAACTGTCTGGCTGCCCAGGCAGTGACACGGGCTGCTCTGCGCTCACCTCAGGCCCTGCTCTGCGCTCACCTCAGGCTCTGCCCCGTAGGCTGTGGTGGGAGGCCCTCCCGAGAGCCCCAAGCTGCCCAAACACCACATTGAGAAGTAAACGCTCTGCATACAAAAGCCAAGGCGCTGTAAATGCTGACCTCCTTTTCCTGAAGAAAAAGACAGTTCCATCCCTACCTGTGCCTCAGCACGCAGCGGCACATTTCAAAGCGATCTCAAAAAGCTCTGCAAACGCAGCACACGTTTTTATCTCGCTCTTCAGAGCCCTTGACGGTTTGTCACGCAATTGCCTCGCACTGGGTTTTTCAGGATGCAAAAGCAGCTCCTGCTAACAAAGCCTAGATGGGACAGGCTTATATAATTTGTAAATAACAAGCTGCCTTGAGATTTGACTCTTTTTCTTTCTCTGTGATTTTACCTCCAAATTATTTATCTTTTAAGTAATTATGTCTCATAAATGGACAGTTTTTAGCAGCAATAATCTGTTTTCATATGCCTGAAGAAATGAAATACTGTCGAGCCAAGGAGAGGGTCTTCTTGCCTTAGGCTTCTTATGAGCAGCATTTGTTTAAGTATTCCTTTGCCATTGCTTTTAATCTGCACTGTTTCATGTTTGTCATAATCAGAGTCTTTAGATTTTCATGGAATGTATTTTATTTCTCTCCAGAAAAGTTAAATGCCTATTTAAACAGCTTGTCCCAGTACATGCAAAACACAAACGCAATGTAAATAGTCCCTTCTACTAATCCACATCTGGCTGGGTGTAATTACATGATACATGCTGGTTAAGCACAAAAATTTTGAATAGACAGCTTTTTAATTAGCCATGTGCATTGGTTCAGGAGAGAATTAAAATGGGCTCTATTCTAAAAAAGTGATTGTATAAAAATGGCACCTGCTTACTCAACAGATCTGATGCTTATGTAAAGTCACAGTCCTGTATCCATGCTAAATTCTTCTGCTGGCATGATGGAAAAAGCAGAGGTCCAGGCTGGGATGCAAAGAGTTATCCTGCCTCATCTGTCAGACATCCCAGTGACAGGGACAAATTTCAGCCTGAGTTGACACTTACTTAATCTCAGTGGAGTTACTGACTTCCAGGTATGCCGAAAAGCTGAACCATACCTGCTGCTTAGGCCTCCCAAGAAGAAAATCTGAGCCCATCCAATTCCAGTTTGCATGCCCAAATGCCAAAAAAAACCCTTTTTGATTTCACTTTAGTCTCTTTTACTTACTACCTGATCACATTTCCATCACTCTGTGGCTAAATCTCAGATCCCACAGGCACGTGCCTGAATGGAGGGTCTGTTCCTGGCAGCTTTGCAGAGATTTTCAGCAAATGGCTGAGATTCTCTATGTACAGATGTATTTTAGTGGGTTTTTCAGTGTTCTCACATTATCAGCAAGCACAATTGTAAGGATTTCTGAGCACAGGGGCAGCTGCGTGTTATATTTCCCAGCAGCCCTCTTTAGTTCACTTTGGCTGCTGCATACTATCAATCAGATAAAATTATTTTAAAGCCAACAATAAAAAGGTCAGTTTTAAATGTACAGCTCTCTTCCAGTCAGTAACTGTGGCTTTTATGTGCATGAACCCCTCTCCAGGTTACAATTCTCAGTACATTTTCGTGGCTAATTTAATCTTCCTGTTAAAAGAAATGGAATACCTGCTTTCTTGGCAGATATTTTAAGTATTTCAGTATTACCATGCAGTAGATATCTTATACTACAATATCCTTTAAGATGCGAAAATAATTCAGTCATTTTTATTTTAAAAACATAGATGATTCCGTAGTTAGTATTAGCAAATAGTAAGTAATTAGATGGTTCAATTTACATTTTGATAGATATAAAGTTCTTGCAACATGCGCATATGCAGAATTTTAAGTATATGTCCTTTGCTGGATCACATTTTCCATAAAATGATTTTAAGAGCATAGTCATGGATACTAAGAGCTTGATCAAAAACCCATGAGAAACAACACAGACTTTTCTGCTGGATTTTGAATATGGCTGCAAATTAATAACAGTTATCTAATCTGTGTTCTATCTCCCTAGATCTTTGTATGAATGACAGCTTGTGCACATGTATTAGCTCTGAGAAGCTGTTTGTTAGCCTAGTAGTGTGAAAACCAGCCATTTCATTTGCACGTAGGAACAGCCCTGGCCTTTTCTTCAATTTGTCTGATCTTTTGATTGAAGTACTTGGAATACATCATTTCATAAATACACTTGAAACAGTTCCTCCCACACAAACCACCTCCTGTTTCCTAAATCAATCTTACTGTATTATTGAATTTTGAAATATCACTAAAAGTCATTATGTTATAATAAGTCAATTATTGAACTGTGCGCCTTGTGGACACATTACAGAGTTCTCTGTAAATTGTACAGATAACTGATGTTTCTGCCTAATTAATGGTAGAATATTAAGAAATTCTTCACTTACAAAATACCAAACATCTTTCTCCTATGCTATGCAGGTGCAAGTTGTATTATTAACAAGAGGAAATTGATTATAAGTCGTCAAGTAATTCTGGAGATTGTTTATAGTGGTTATTCATTTTTATTTTAATATGCATTATAACATTGCCATGAAATATTTAAGATTGCAAATATATAGATCCATTCTACTATCAAAAATGAACATATTTCAGAACTTCTAATTAGCAGCAGTTGATTGCTGCAATATGGAGACCCATAAATAGCACTTGACTGTGATGTTTTTCCTCATCCATGTTGTGATTGTTAACACTGTACTATTCACGAGACAAGATTTTGAAGTAAAGGTGACCAAACAGTTTGTCTGAAAGTACTGGAAAGGTTTTCAGACATATGTCTAAATTTCTCCAGCTTTGCCAGTAGGGCTAATAAAAGCTGTTATCCCAACATAAAAATTTTCCCCTACCAGTGCACTTCAACCATTATGACTATCAGAAAATACCACTAAATGCCTCTGTCATATGCAAAATACAGTTTAGTTCATGCCTAGAATGACTGCAGAATTGTGTGTCTGATAGCAAAAACTAACATTTCATAGAGAACTGTCAAAAACTTTAATGCAATAACTACTTTCTTATGCACATGTGTATACAGGCTTACATTTCTACTCACTGATTCTAATTTCATGGCTTAAAAAAGAGCCTGGCTGGCTACCCTGAAAGGAGTAAGAGAAATAGGGAAGAAATGTTAATAAAAGGTATATTTCTGGATCCAGCCTAATTTCTGCAAGTTTCCACAGTAATCAAACAGTGCTACCCTGTCTTCCTGTATGATATTTGCAGGCAGACTTTCTTTTTTATTTCTGTATAAGTCAGAGTATTCTAATTTATTTTTTAGTACAGTAATGGTCCCTTTGCTTAGTCTCATAAAAATGCTTCCTTTCTGAGCCTACAGTTACTGAAGTCATCACATATTGTTTTTTCTTCTCTTTCTAGGTGATGTCATTGTCTATATTAATGAAGTTTGTGTCCTTGGACATACTCACGCAGATGTAGTGAAACTCTTCCAGTCTGTTCCTATTGGTCAGAGTGTCAACTTGGTGCTATGTCGTGGATACCCTTTGCCCTTTGATCCTGAAGATCCTGCCAACAGCATGGTGCCACCCCTTGCAGTAATGGAGAGGCCTCCGGTAGTGGTAAATGGAAGACATAACTATGAAACTTATTTGGAATACATTTCTAGGACTTCTCAGTCTGTTCCAGACGTAACAGATCGACCACCACACTCCTTGCACTCCATTCCAGCAGATAGTCAGCTTGATAGCACATTCCCACCACCTGCCCATGATGATAATGTATCAATGGCTTCTTCTGGGGCCACACAAGCTGAACTCATGACCTTAACCATTGTGAAAGGGGCCCAGGGCTTTGGCTTCACTATAGCAGACAGTCCTACAGGACAGAGGGTGAAGCAAATTCTAGACATTCAGGGATGTCCTGGTTTGTGTGAAGGTGACCTCATTGTTGAGATCAACCAGCAGAATGTACAGAACCTGAGCCATGCAGAAGTAGTGGATATACTTAAAGAATGTCCTGTTGGAAGTGAAACTTCTTTGATTATCCATAGAGGAGGTAAGTTTGGAAAGTCTGTACAATTACAAAAATGTGTGTAAAAGGTTCTAAACCATAAGTCCTGCATATGCTCACTACAGCCTTGTGTACTAGATGGGAAATTTTTGTTTGTTTGTTTTGGGAGATGACATTTAAGTTCTGAAAAAATGTGTCTGCAATTAAGTATATTAGGAAAAATGTAACAGTTTATCATATATTCTTTTTTTGTGTGCGTGTTTTGAGTGTCAAAAGTCCCAATTTTGTTTAAGTGTAAAACCAATTAGAGTATTGATGGGCCTTTTTGCTCTTACCAGTTTGTATGATATTTGTAGCAAATTCATACAGATCCAACTCAGTTGCAAGATTAAGGTATAACTGACTATATTGAATAATTAAGGTGGATCAAAATCAGGACAGTCTGTCAGCTCTTCACAAGATTACTGGTTTTGATAAGCCATTTTACCTATCCCTTTTCTTTCACTTTGTTAAGTGTGATGCAATGTTTGTTGTTGTTGTTTCTTCCCTTCTTTCTGGAGAACAGAGATCCATAGTCTATTTCCTCTTGTTTTAAAAAACAGCTTCTTACAATTTTATTTTTCTGAGGAACTTGACATTGCAAGCCTGAATATATACCACTGGTGCAGAGAGTCAAGAGTAATCTGCAAGAAATCAATAAGGACAGAAAGTCATAATACTCCAACTGTGATCGGTAACTTCTTCGCTTTTAGTGTTTTAGCCAAACATTTTCTTCAGCAGTTTGTGATGAACATTCATCACAATATACCGCTACCTGAAGTAGGGAATAAGATTCAGTATCTTTAATTAAAGGTCATAGTTCCTCTAAAGTCATTTATATGTCACTGAATGATATATTTTAAATATACAAAATACTTACATATACAAAAACTATACAAAAATACTTAACACTTTCCTTTTGAAGACTAGAGGTTTAGAAGTAAATCTTCAGTGTTTCTTTATGCCGAATGTTTGTCATCATAAAAACTACAAAGTCTTAGAACCAACCAAGACAAAGAAATCTAGTAATACTTTTTTTAAGAATGGAAATAATAAACATCGTGTGATTCAAATATCTGTAAATACAGAGAGTCAAAAAGTATTTTTCATAATTTTATATAAAAGAATCATTTATAGGAGGCAGAATCTGGAATGAAGAGTAGTTAAGAGTGAAGAAAAAAGGTCAGTTGGTGTCATGGCAATATGTGAAGTGGTGTTGCAGAGATGTTATATTAGGTAAACTTGCTTTTGTTTTACACCTGTTAAAAGTATAGAAGACTGAAGTAAACAGCCTCTTTTTTAAGATGTTGACAGGTAAAGGAAGAGAACTGCATAGCAATAAAGAGTATAAAGAGGATTAGAAGTGATAATGTTACCTCAAAAGATGGAATTTTATTTTGAAAAACGCAAGTTAATCCCCCTCTAAGGAAAATAGTTCAGAACAGCAATCTTCAGAGAGAAGTGGAGTGTGAAATCCAGTATGCTGAACAAGCCTGAGTGATAACAGGCAGCAAAACAGATATTACAGCTGGACAGTAGCAAAAGAAAAATATCCTGAAGCAGCAACACACTTGAGCCTCGGATATAATTCTGCTCAGTCAATAGAATTTCTTCTGAGAGCAGAGATTCATAAGCAAAACGTAAGTTAATAAGTTACTCTTCATTAATTGAGCTGTGGTTACTTACATATCACTGTTGCAAACAGGAGCTTAGCTCAACCCTCAGTAAAAAGCAGTATAAAATTATGCTCTCTTGCACGTTTTTTCAGGCCAGACGTGGTACACAGACAGTTACCATGGCTCAGCTAACACCAAATGCTATGTGCAAATGTATAACTTGTTCAGTGAGTCTTAGCC
This sequence comes from Nothura maculosa, assembly GCA_032353885.1. NCBI lineage: Eukaryota > Metazoa > Chordata > Aves > Tinamiformes > Tinamidae > Nothura > Nothura maculosa. The sequence continues at coordinate 6,517,770 of JAUBOD010000001.1, forward strand.
TCGTGTTGCTGGAGGGGTTTGTTTGTTCTTTTTGGATAATGCACAGAAGAGAAATAGAACATATTTCTCTATCTGCAAAAAAGGACTGGAACTAAGACTTGAACAACTGTTTGTAAATACTAGAAAACTTAGAATGTTGTCAGTGTCATCAAAGAAACTTCAGAAGTTATAATGAGATGATACAGCACAAGTGAGGGTTTAAGCTTACGATCAAAAATTTCTGGACATCAAAAATAATTCAGAATAATCAGATTTTTTATTTTCTTAATGCATTTTCTTAATGTTTGCTACTATCTGAAATGGTCTCATTAGATAAAACATGGAGGCCCATCTTGTATGATAGATTCAGGACTAAACAATGAAAAAAATTATTGTATGAGTCAAACCTGCTCTATCACAAAAATGCCTAAATCATAGCTTACCAGAAATATGAGAATCTCTGTTCACAAATTTATAGGACCAGGGAATTCATGAGACCAAGTATACATCTACAGTATCTATGGTAATCTTCCTGTCTCCTTTTACATACCATTGCACTGTAGATGTTTAAATAAGCCATCTAGAAGCTCTTGCTTTGCATGACTAACCATAAAAGGAATTGTAGATGTCTAACTCAGATGCCAATGTCTATAACATGTCCTACAACATGTGAATAAGAACAGATGTAATGATTTGGTCATGGGAGATAACCTGAATACAAAACAAAGTTCTAGTGTTTAGAAAACGTTCTATGATTCTAAAATACTTCCTCTGTGACACTGTGAAGCAAGGGAAACCTTCTTGTCTGTCATGGATCTGATTTTTGTTTTGCTCCTTTGGATGTAAGTTGAATAATGTGGTCATTTCCCATCAGTACCCTGTACGTCTGATATTTAGCATCTCATTTTTAAGAAGAACAAAAGAGTGTTCCTGTTTGTGGAAGAGGGAGGTTGTGCTTGCATAAGGTCATGTATTGCCCTGTAATGTATTATGTTGTGATATAAATATGGCCTGACTGCGTAATTCACTGTGACAAATCTGATTTTTAAGTGATTTATATCTCTTACTCATCCAGCAATCTCATCTACATTGCAAACGTTGACTGACTGACACTGAGATACAGCCTCACTACAGGAAGAAAACATCATATACAGGAAGAAATACTGCCCTAAATAATAGCATTTGATAGCATCTAAAAAATCATTTTTCCTCACACTTTGGAGATCAACAGCATGGGTATTCAGGTGGTGTAAAAGTCTTTGTCTTTCGAAAAGATGACGAGAATGGCAGTGCTCAAACTTGAAGAGGCTGCAAGAGGAAACATCTAACAGTAAACAGGCATGGGATGCAATTCAATGCTTGGCCAACTGGAGGAAGTCCCCCTGTGTTGTACTCGCTTTAAAATTTCTAAAGCTGAAGCAGTAATATACTTGCTTGTTTGCTCCTTCTAATGCTTGGTTATGCCATATATCCAGAAAAATAGGAATAATGCATACATATTCAGTAGAAAACAAGCAGCATTTGCTTAGATGAAGGCTACAAGTGTGTGTGCTTGACGAAGTTGCTACATCAAATGACTGCTTTTTAATGGGGAAATCCAAATGGACTCAGAGAAACTGAAGTATTAGTGCTAAACATGTCAAGAGAACTGGCACACTGTCCATGTTGCTCACTTGTTAGCACATTCCTAGTGCATGGCTGAAACGAGCCAGCAGCCAATTTCTCCCCAGCATGTGAATCAGTTTAGTCCCTCAAATTTAGCAATTTCAATATAAGGGATATTACATTGAATGCTTTTTCCTTGGACTGATTCAGCCTCAGATTTATCTGTGTACCACGGAATTCTAAAGCCTTTATGTTTTGTCCAGGTTTGTTTACAAGATTGTTTCCATTCTCATGGTCAGCAAATCCTCTACTTGCATTTCTGCCTGTACTCCTCACTAACATGTATCTTGTAGCATACAAGATAAAGTTGCAGATAGCACTGTCATCCTGCTAGCACTAGTCTGACCCAGGCAGGTCTAACTGTAGCATCTCCAGGAGGGCTCTGCAGCTTCGACTGCCCCTGCAGTTCTTCTTTCAGAATTCTAGGACAGTGACTGCTGCAACCCAGAGACCCAGTGTCTTGTAGCTTGCTCATCTTCAAATCAGGACCAGTCAACAGTACTTAATCCCACATTCTCCAGAATGATGTAAACTTCTATCCAACATGCCACACTAAAACATCCTCTTTTGATTTCTGATTTATAAACATATTTTGCTTTGAAACTGTTCTGTGAGGTGCTCTGTTGTTCCTGGGTCCATCTGCTTTAAAAAAAAAAAAAAAAAAGGAAAACATAGCAGTTCATAGGTAAGCTTTTTTGTTTCCATCACAAAATTGTGAGCTTTTTTATATTGGCATAAGTTCAACAATTTTCTCAGCACGAGCTCTCTGTAAAAGTGTCATTCACATGCTGACTTTTGATTTTTTTTTTCATTTTTGTGCTCATTTTTGTTGCTCTTACGTAGCTAGTAAAGACACAAATATTTCATGATCAAAAATATCGTTGGGATGCTATATTGTCCAATTCATTGACTTTGCTGTTAGATGTCATATTCCTTTCTGTCCCTTCAGTATTAGCCACTTGTCCCATCTCACCTTCCCTACATAGAAATCAGTCTGTGCAAGATATTTTCCTAACGGTCCTACAGACTGCAGGACAGTTGTCTTTCCTATGTTAGTTCCATAAATAAAATCTTTGATAATGTTACCATGCAAGAAATACTGATTTTTTGCTTTATTAACATAACTCCTGGAAACACTATTTTCCAGAGTCAATTTTAGAGGGCAAAACTTGCCTCATAGAGCATCAAATTTTTAGCTGTGGAAACATGTACTCTCCTCATTAGCTTTGGATTATTTTAATCCTGTTCTTTCTATATATGGGGATGGTTTGGATTAACCTGAAGTATTTTTTAAGCATCTTGTTTTTATCCTCTAGTAATCAGACTATTTTCATAAATATTTATTTTACAGGTTGTAGCAAGTAAAATAAAAAAGTAGTGACATCAATAGCCTGATTTAAGAAAAAAGACAATCTAAATCTTGTTAATAAGAGAAATGGTAACATCTCAGTATCACAGAATGATTACTTTAAACAGAGACAATCATGACAAGGACCGAGTTGTCCTAAAATTCACACTAATGAGACTTTCATATCTTTTCTTGTATAGCTCTGATTAGCAGCAAAACAGTGTGCAATTGCTTCCATATTTCTGAATAAGAGAAAAAGAAACCATAGATGTCCTTAATGAATATGGATTTCTAAAAAAATAGATATCAATAATAGTTAGTAGCTATTACACTGTATTAATGGAAGTAGTATTAATTGTATTGCATTTCAAAGTGGTAGCGTTACAGTTTTGTGGCTTCTTTCCTGTTAATATTCGTGTACTGTGTGGTACATTTGTGAATAATTTGCAATGCATTAGGTAAATCTTTTTACACGTATTGCATAGAAGGTTTTTAATGACTATTAGCAAGCATTTTGTTTCAAAAGTACTTGAATTTTTGGTGAAAATGTTTTCTAATGTAGGCTTATATGGTCTGTATTAAATTTGAACAGTGCTTCCATTAAAAAATTAGGGGAATACTTATCCTAGGGACTTGTGTTCCCAACTCTTGTTAGCAGTAGGATGAGTTAGGCTGCACATTGAGTGGAGAAATAGGTCCCTTTAGTAAAAAGAAATACGTTTGCAGATGTAGATACTTATCTTGGCACTTTCATGTTTAAAGAGCTAACTACCATTGCTGCAATGGCAATTATGCCAAGAAATGCTTATGCCCAAGACAAGTGTACAGCTAGATAATAACTAGCTCTTTAGCTAGTATAATGGAAACTTGTCATGGGTCTACGTTCTGTGTAGGATGTTCTGTTGCCTGCGGGACAGGCAACCGTCTCAGTCTGGGAAAGAGAGCCATGCGTGTGAGTGTCTAGCAGCTGCCACCCGTGTCCCTGATTGATAGAGCAAAACAGCTCTACCAGCAGCACTGCAGACCTACTGCAGTCCTCCTGGTGGTAGTGAATGGCTTAATGACAACTGGTGAGCAATTGCTTTTGAGAAAACAGAACTTAGGCTGACTGCCATGGAATCTGGCCAGGCCAGAGGAGCCTCTCCTCTCTTCTTGCAAAATGTGTTACCAGAGAACTAGTGCTGTTGTTCAATATATCTTAGCTAAATATGGCACTTTTTGTAGTCAGATACCTCCTAAGCACTGTACTCAGGCTGGGAGAACCCGCAGAAATACTTGCATGAAGAAACTCAATCTTTTCCTGGTTGCCCATAGTTGACTGAACCTGGCCTTCCTCAGAGGAGATCTGAGAGGTCTCAGCCTACAGGAGGGAGAAGTACAGAACCCTGGACTCTAAAAAAATATGGATCTATGCGTGTGTACTGAAGCATGTCTAAAACTTAGTCTAAATGTGTTGAACAGTGTTTCTGTTGGTTCAGTATTATGTAATGTCCTATTAAATGCTATCTGTTGGGTTGCCAAATCTGTTGTCAAAGTACGTTGTGTAGACATTGTGACATGGTGATTTGTAATATAGTGCAATATTTATAGCAATAAAGTAAGCTAATACTCTAAGAAACGAGTACATTATCTGTTGTGCTACAGATATGAGACAAAGCACTGTGGAGATGGGAAGATGTGGTTTTCAGGCACTTACTTAATCATTTAGAATAGCCCCAAAACTTTCCTGACTCCTGCAGATTGCTCACCCATTAGGCCAAAATGCAGGAGCTAACTTAGCCTTCTAAATTAGGTTTTTATCTGTTCACAATTTTTTAAACCATTTATTTGACATTCTTTAAAAGGAAGGAAGGCTTTAACAATGGCTGTTCTTGCCATGTAGGAGTAATGCTGAACCTTTTTATTTTTTATAAACCAAGAGCATACATTCTTTAAATACAACACTGACCTTCTCAGAAAGCCTTTGGGTGACTCATAATTCAAACACAATCAAAAACAATGCCAGGGTACATAACACATTCGCTGTGTCACCTTCAGATTACAATACAAGAAAGACAAGGAAGCCAAAACTGCCAGGCAGACTGTGAACATGGATTCCCAAGTGTGTCAAAACTTATTTCCAAAATAAATAAATTGCTTTCCAAAGACAGATTTGTCATAACTTTGAACAGTAATTCAGTGTATAAGTAGTGCACTGTGTAGTTCTCCCATTTGGTGAATGAGCATAATCTTAGGTTTTGTTTATTTTGTAGCTTTTATTGTCATGAGCTTAGAGAAGACAGACTTTTTTTGTTTTGTTTATATTTCTGTAAAGTCTAAATTATTTTTATGGGTATGCTAGAGTAGTTTTAGTCTTGGGTAAGCAAGTTTTTTTTTTTCATTTCTTGCATACTAGATAAATGCAAGGGTTTAAAAGATTCAGTGATAATTAGAAAAAAAAAGAAATAGTATGCAAGAATAAAATCAAAGACTCAACTTCTCTGTATAAGATATTTTAATGATCTTTTAATGCTATTATCAGTTTTATCAATTGATTTGCATTTCCACAATGACTCGTTTTTCCTCCAGGAGAGGAAGAAAAAGAGGTGTACCGTTTCCAAAGTAGAAATAATAGCAATAGTACAATTTTTCTTAAAGAATAGAAGCTATATTAAATAATACTTCAGGGTTTAGTTAGCATCTTAGATAAGTTTTACTGACTGTGTGAAAACCACAGTACTATCATATATTTTATTAGCTTTAATAAATACATTTGTCAGTGCAAAATCAACATATTTTTCTTAGTATCCATGTGAAATTGTTTATGTGTTATGAGTTACTCGTTCTAACTAAATGTGATCATTTTTAGGCATCTAGACCAAATAGTACCTTTCTATCTCTGTATAAACAATATTGCTTCTATTGAAGTAGCTCAGAGAGAATCTTAATCTGCTCCTTAAGACAGAGGAAAGAACAGTAGGGAAAATTGCTCCTTTTTGTTTTCTGAATGTGATCCTGCTGGCATAGTGTATTAAAAGGCTCGATGCTCTTTTGCAGAGCTTTTAAGCTTCATGCTATTTAACATGTAGAGTTCTCTGCAATGTGTGTCAGCACTTACTGAAACAGATGGTAAGATTCTGGCAGATAAATTCTACTGTGTAGCCAAACCAAAGGATGGTCAGTGAGAGATTCCAGAGTCTAGAAACGAGTCTGGGGAGCAGAAGAGTCTACTAGGCTTTGATCTGGCCCAGTGAGAGTCAACAGATGATATAAAGCCAAGGACAGTCACCCTATCCAGCTTCTGCCCCTTCTGCACTAGTTTTTTCTGTGCTGTACCCAGCTACTTTGGCTCCATTTTCCTTCATTCCAGCAATTCAGAGAAGTTATTTTTGATGTTGGCCTAGTCTTTGAACCCAGCTTTGCTTTGAGCAGGAGATCAGTCTGATTAGTCCAGTTAATCCAGGACAACTCCAGTTGTCTCTTCCAATATAAATGTATCTATTAATCTGTGATCCTTTCTCATGTTTAGCAGCCTTGTGAGCCTAAAGAGAGAGTCTCTGACTGAACATATAAAATCACCACCAGGATAGTTATTAATTTCTTCCACAGTGCTTCCCAGGGGTCAAAGATGGAGCTACAGTATCTTGTTTGCAGTCCAGACCAGCATGTGGCATGACCCAACAGCTGGGTTTCAAATAGGTGTGAGGAACGTTTTCAGCTCCCTGGTCCTTGACAACCCTGACTTATGATGAGTCTAGCACAACTGACTAGTTAGGCAGCCAAAGCTACATGAGTCCTGCTTATATCTTGAACACATATAAAGAAAAGTAGAGGGCAATTTTCAAAAACAGTCTTATCACAGAAATTACAGTTTGTCTCATGTGCCAGAGCTAAACCTAGAATATTGTTTATGCTACCATAGAAAGTGTTTTTTAAAATAGAAGGATAGTTATTAGTATGGTTTACAAAAAAATGGATTAGTTATAATTAAATATATGTATATAATATATAAGCATACATATTTAACAAGATTACAAGTTAGATTATAAAATGCAGTTGTTTTGATATAACAGACTTCCGTAAGTCTTTACTTACAACACTTCTTATGTAAAAATAGAAAGAAAATGAGTATTGCATAGATTAAACGGAAAAATTGGATAACTGATTTGCCTGATAACATATTTACAAGCAGGAAATCAGTGAGGGAATCTATTTTTAATGAGCTTCCCCCAGGATAAATTCTTGCTTCCGTCTGCACAGGGCTTTTTTATGAAAATGATTATGAAAATTCTATAGAAAACATAAAATCAATACTTACAAAGTTTGCAGATGGCAAAGAGACTGATAGAAGGTATGGCATGTTGCTAATAAATAACAACACAAAATACTGGATTAAGCATTAACAAACAATGCTTTTACATGTAATAAGTTTAAATTCATGAAAACAGAACAAAAAGTATAGTTTCAAGTTGTCATAGTAGTTATAAAACATATGGATAATCAGCTGAGAATAATATCCGAGTGAAAAACTCAAATTCCAAGTTACTTCTAAGAGTATGATTTGATGTTTATATATTTTTAATCAGTATTTTAATATGTTTAATATGGATGTTAAAAAAAATGAGACCCTTTCTAAGATCTTTTTTGCCTGCTACTTAAGGCCATTTGTATTTTTCTATCTTTTTTTTCCATTTTCCATGTTTACTTCAAAATTAAAATATGAGATTTCATTATCTCCTGTGGAGATCAAGCCTGTTGCAGACTTCTTGTCTTTAATTAAAGTTTCTATTATTGTTAGTAATGAGCTGAAACTTGGTACTTCTCTAGGCTATTTTATACAATTTTTTATTAATACAAGTACTAGCTTATTCAATCACTCGTGCAAGATAGATGGGAGGGCATTTTCTCTAACATCCAGTTCCTGTTATACATGTAACCTATAGTGTAGGCATTTAAGCATTTCTTGAGGAAATTTATTTCCTGTGGACTGTTACACAAGCATTTGTTTTTGGAAAGCCCGTGAATATGTGGAAAAGTGACCAGTTTTCGGAAAATAATTTAGAATGGAGGTGAAAGGATTGAAAAAAAAATAGACCATACACTTTGAGATTCAGGAAAGATGTTTTGGAATGCATTATCCTTTGGAATGATTCCTTTTCTAAGTAGAAGGGAAGCACATTTCCTGAACTATAATGGCACTGGACTCTGCTGCCTATGTAATTTTGAAAGTCATTTATCACAGAATCCCCAAGAAGCTGAGGTTGGAAGGGACCTCTAGAGATCACCTAGTCCAACCCTCCTGCTCAAGCAGGGGTCCAGCCTACAGCACAGTTAATATGAGAACATTCCTAAAGCATCTGCCACCATCCTCCTTGTCAAATAGAACAGCAGCAGGGTAATGGGCAGCAGCTGCTTGACTTCTTCCCACTATATATGCTGGGTTCCTTGAAGAAGTACTTGGGTTAGATATGTCTTTTGGGAGTGGAGACATGTCCTCCTACTGGAGATGCCCCATTCATGGAGAGTGGATCCCCACTCATTCAAACTATGGAATTTATCCAAGGCAAAAGGAATGCAGCAAAGAGTTGGAGATCACCTTACTCAGGGTACCCACAGAGAGGAACAGGGAGCAGAAAGGAGGCCACAGTGAGTATAGGATGAAAATCTGCAGGGACTGTAGAATTGGTTGTAACTCAAAAGTCATTGATTTGACTCTAAACAGGGACCTGGCATACAGAGCAGGGCACTTCATATAGAAAATCCTTTTGCTTCTTTCCCTAATAGTTTTGCATTTTCTCCATTTATTATAATAAAGCCTTTTGGGGTAAGGAGAGTTGTTTGTTTTTTGTTTTGCTTTTTTTTTCAAAAGCCTCACCATCAGTCTGTAAGAAGAACTTTGTAAGTAAAACTTTAGGCAGGTCTACCTTAAATATTTGTTGAACTTAGGATTCCAGGTCAGCTGGGAAATAAGCAAAAAATAAACTCAGCTACATTGCCAAGGATATAAAGTGATTTCTTTATCAACATCTAAAGTGAGACATTTTGAATGCAGATAAAATGCCAGAATGCTGGACATAAAGATGCTGGTACTACTTCTTATGAAAAACAAATCCATGATCCATTTGTTGCTATTGAAATCTCAGTTATGAAGAAAGATACAGAAAATTCAAGGATTTCAGAGATTTTTGCAAAAAGAGGAAACTATTATACCATTTCTACCATTTAGAGTGATAGAATATGAAGATAGTATGGTTTTTTTATGGCTCATTGTAACTACATAGTCAGAAAATGAATCTCCAAGTAGAAAATAAACCACTGCTCCTTTTCCAAAGCTTTCCCTTTGCTATTTAAATGTACAAAAGCTATATTTAGAATTCTATACAGATCAAAAAGCATAGTACAAATGAAAAATAAATAATAGTGGTTTAGAATGCAATATACTATGTAGGAAAGCATGCATTTGGGAATTCTGTTTTGAAAATGCTTTTACAGATTAAGCCCTGTATATTTAGGAAAGAAAAAGTAATAAATAACTCTGAAATTTGGTGAGAATTTAATTAAATCCTAGAGATTAATTATTAATTCTGAAGATTTCACAGGCTTTTTTTCTGTACTCTTGAACTATCTATAGCATAATAAAGAATTAGTAAGTTTAGTAAGATATGTATTTTTGTCATTAAATGAAAATATTTCTGTGGCAAAGTGCAGATTATAAATTGTGATTTAATTGTCTTTCTAACTTTTTTCATACTAATAAAGGGAAGAATATAAATTAATTGTTGTGTTTGTGCACAAACGTACCTTATTTATTCATTAATATGTGATAGCTATTTGCACACTGGTATTTCAGGTCTCATTAAAAGTAATTATATTTTATCAAATTGAAGGGAACTACATCTCACATTTTAGATCATTCTAAGTAAAGCAGAACACACCATTTTCAGAGTATCCTTCATGAGCCAAAAAAAAGGCTAATAGGCAAGCTGAGATTTTGTTTAGTTTTTGCTAATATTTTAAAGTTGCAGCAAATATTTCTCAGTTACTAAATTCTGAATAGTATAATTGATTTGAAACTAGAATGTAATTCATTGGAATTGAGTTCTTTCAATCTATGAAATGTTATCATCAAGTCCAAAAAGCTTCCTACCAAGACTAAACTTTTTCTTTTTTTTTTCAAATTAGTTGAAGAGCTTTTTTTTTGATAAAGAGAGCAGATTTGTCTACAGCCATTTGTTGCAGAAGATTATAGAAGAGGATCATAGATTAGAAGCTTATTTATGCTACGTGAAACAAAGGCGTGTCTATGAGAGGATAAGGTAGCTCAGCCTCCATGTTATTCTGACCATCTAGTGCTAAGGAGAAGCTAGCTCAAGTTTTCAACACCATCTTGTGCACTCAGCTTCCAACGGTGATTTCCATAGCAATAGCAGTTTAAATTTTCACTTTGGCTTTTTTGCTAACCTCTTGTTGGATCTGTTTCATCTATCATAATATTAAACAGGTTGGGAATACAGCTGAAGTCCCTTCAGCAGTAAATGCAGAGGTATGTATTAGGCACATCAGCCATGAACCTCAATTGTGTGAGTTCCAGAAAAGTGTCATAACTGCCCATCTTTGGTTTTCTGTGGCGATTGAGGAATTTCATCTCAAATTTAACCAGATTTTTCTTTAAATTTTATTTTCAATACATTCTGGAGAAGTATCTGCTTTTCACAAAGCTGAATTTAATGAATCAGCATTCATCAGTGAAAGCCTTTGCTGGAGGATTACTGACAAGCTCAAGTTTAAATCAACCTTTTTTCTTCCTCTTCCCCTGAAGTTATAAGCTATTTATTTGCCATTGATCCTTGTGCAATTAAATATAGTCTTGGGATTAGCTTAAAAGATTAAAAAAAAAAAAGAAAAAAAAAGAAAAAAGAAAACTTAGTTGTGTAGTTGTGTTGTTTAGGCCTCTACTAACTATGTCCAGATGATTGCATTTATGATTATGTGAAGAGTGAAGAGCATATAGATGTAGCTTCAGTGTATTGTTATCTACTATTTGGGGACCTCTAAGAAAAAAAAGACTTATCGAGTCCTGTTTGATGACCTGCAGTGATTGTGCTCTTCACCCAGAATCTTTCAAACAGCTTTTTTTTTTTTTAAATGATGATAAACTCCTATTATTTTCTGTGATGATACAGGCAGAATGTGACTAAATTGAGGCAGAACAAAATATTTTATGGTTGCAAAGATTAAACCCAAATATGTCTTTGTTTTGTTTTGTTTTTGCACAAAGTATTAAGAATAGAATGGGAGGATATATTTGGTAGGTATCCTGGCAAGCTTTTCTAAAAATGCTAATTTTTAAGTAGAACACAGGCCAGCTGTGAGGTCCAAAAGATGCTTCACGGTTGTCAGCACCATAATCTTCTGTGTTTAGCTTGTCATGTTTATGTACTGTTCCTGTTTTCTCGGTATTGAGGTGTTATTTCCATTAGATTAGACAAGTCGTCTAAATCTCAACAGATTGAATTCAATTTATGTTCTTCTGAGAGACAGAGCATTGTCAAAGGAAAAGAAATTACCTGTTTGCAGATTTTCTGCTTTTGCTTGTAATACATTCATTTAATACTTATCACTTCCCAACTATCTTGTCAGAATCCTTTATCAGTATCATTTCTAATGATCTGTTCATTAGCTTTTTAAAGTACTGCACAAGAGTACATGTGACCAGCACACAATCTAAACATCATAAAATTCACATCAGTACTGTTCTTCTCTCATTAGATTTAAGAACACAGCTCTTCTTTGTATTAATAGCTTGTATCTGAACTGTTAGGAATCCAGAGGGGGAAAAAAATGACACTCTCCCACCTTTTATGGCAAACCAGGTCATCACAATCAATTTATCATGATTTATATTCTGTAATGTTTTGTACTACAATAATATCATGCCCGTCAATCATTATTTCTGTGTCTCCAATTTTTCTTCCAGGCTCCTGTGGTCTTATACCAAATCTTCTGAATTTCATATTGTTTTACCATTATAATTTAGACCCCTGCAAAGCGTTTACCAAAATGAACTTTATTCCCTTTTGTTCCATAAGTCAAATACTGAGAATTGCCATCTGAGTGGGTGAACGTGAAAGCAAAGAGGTTTATCCCTCATGGATACATGCCAGTCTGAAGAGTATGAAATCTTCAGTAGTTCAGAGGAAAGGAAGTTGCCTGTAGGCTCATTCAGGAAATTGGGGGCTTAGGGATGCAGTGATCTCTTCACAGTTTTATTACTGGTTTAGATAAATACTTAGACATAAGCTTTCTACCAGCTACTCTTGCCAAATACTCCACTTGCCTATCCTAAATGACATCCCTTCACAATTAATTGTGTTATTATCACTCTTTCTGCTGCTGCTCTTTTCTTTTACAGTCTCCCCCTTCCTTCACCCTCTGTTCTATCTGAATCCCTATAACCAAGACTGAACTGGTCTATCAGGCTGACATGAAGGAACACGAAAGCAAAAAGAAATTATTGCTTCAAATAACAGCTGGATCTGAAGATTCAAATAAGCATGTTATTGCTTATTTGAATTACCATCATTGTGGCCAAGCAGCATGATTACTTTTTCATTATGTTACCATCAGTGTTTGTCACTCAGCCATGTGTTACGAAAATGAGACAATTATAGTTAACACACCTGAGCTCCTGGCACTTCCCATTGTCACAGAAGAGATTTCAAAGGAAAATCAATAAAAATTAGAAACATGTTGACAGCTTAATGTGTATTAAACACAAGATTCTGAAGTTACTGTAATGTAATATATTCAATAATGTCAGAATGGTAGCCAGGTAAAACTAGCAGGCTCTCTTAGACTGTGTAATTTAATTTATTTGCTGCTCTGTGATGTATTTTAGTGCTCCCAAACTCAAAGAAGCCAGGACTGAAACTCTGATCTCAATTCAGTGGCTCACTAGCAGACATGCAGATCCCTCTAAGATGCACTGGGGTATCAAGAAATCTGCACTGGGATGGCATAGTCTATGGAAGATTCAAGATTGTTGAGGATGACAACAGAAGGACTGAAGTTCTTCATCGATCTTATGTCATATCTGCCAGACCATTATCCATTTCCAAGATAACATAAGATATGGTGTCAGACCTTAGATGTGGTGTTAGACCTAAGACTATGCATGTGAGTTAAGTCATTAGTTCTCAGACTAAGATGTCTTAAGTGTCTGCCTGTCATTGTCTAAATTTGTTCCAAGTGCCAATGCATGTTATGTAGTTAATGGAGGCTTGAGAAGGTTGCTTAAACATAGGCACTCGAGCTACTTGAGATGTTTGTACTCAAGTCATCTCAAGGCATGCTCCATGTCACCTCTCACCTGCAGGTCCTTTGTCCCAGCTGGCAGTCCCAAGAGGGTGTATATGGCAACCCAAAAGAAACTAGCTGGTGATGCAATTGAACTGATGTCTAGAAGTCTAATCCAATCAACAGAATCCAGTTATTCAACTCAGATGTGTGTGTTTAGCCAAAAAGCTCTCTAGGCTCTTTCTTGGCTGGCCAACCTTAGGTGCACATTTCATTTCCCTTTCTGAAGTGCTGTTTTTCTGTCTCCCTTTTGAACAGAGCACTGCGTTCTGTGGTTTGCCACTGAGGAACAGACCCAGAGAGCAGTAGCAGCTCCCTGCATTTATCCACTTTTAGTCAGTTATAGAAATACCCATGGATTTTTCTGATCACTGTTTCAAGGATAGGATTAGTTGGTTTTCACATCAGAATCCAGACCAGATGGAAATCCTGGGAGCAAAGGAGAGAAGGTTGTGGGAGTTTGGCAATAGGTATTTGATGGAGCCATTCCTTGATAGAAGGAGGTGGCCGAGAAGAAACATGAATGTGATGAAGGAATTGAGAAGAGGGTGGACTGGTAACATAGAGGTCAATAGTAAACATCTGGTGACCGCTTTTCATCTATGCCTCAATATGAAGCTCTCAAGTAAGCAAAAGAATGGATTTCTTCTTGAATTGCTCTATTTTTTTCCTGAATTTGCTTAAGATTTCTGAGTATGTTTTCATGAAAAGGACTCTAGTACATTATGTACAAACAGCTTACGCTCCATCTGCATTTTAACAGAAAATCCCGGGAACATGCCTCGATATTCATTAAAGTGACATGCCATAACATAAACTGAGATTTCTGTAATGTGCTTAGAAAGTGTAAAAGCTTAAATGGGAGCAGATACTAAACATATGAAAGAGTAGAAACAATGGTAGAATTAGACACATGTCTGCAGGCTGCAGGAATGCATGCAATATAATATTCCTGAAACATTAGTTGCTTCTAAATTAGATATTAAATTAGCTTTTGCTAATTTAAAGTCCAGGTGAGTTATCAGGCATATTCTTAGCAAGCATATAAGGTCTTTGTGAGTTTGGTAGCACTCACAGGCCATTACAGAAGCAGATTATGAGCTGTTAGGACTCTGAGGATTCATTTTATATTCTAAATTACATTGCTGAGCCAATGTGTGATATTTTTGCCCTACTGTGTCTGCTATGCCCTGGGACAGTTGCTTGCTGCAAGGTGTTTGTTGAAGAAGGTGTACTATTCTCTTTGCTAGCTCTTGCAATATTGGAAGAGTTTAGCACAGTCTAACCTCTAGCCTGGACATGAGAAAAGGCAGCATTTTCTGGATAGCCTATATGAGCAAAATAGGAGATTCTTCAGAGAAAATGTGTTTGCATTAAACAGGAAATTCTCTTTCTTGTATATACAGAAGAATTGATGTTTTGGAGATGTGAGTAGCATTTACAACTTGTGGTTAAGCTTCTGAGACCTCTTTTTTTCCAGTCTCCTTGTGTTAGTGCTTAATCATCCATACTTAGGTAATTGGGCTAGTATTTATCAAAATTACATACAGTACACTTTACACCACAGTGACAAAAATAACAGTTTATCCAGGACTGCTTGCAATTGAAAACGGTGAATTTGGATATAAACCTAATGATTTGCACTTTCAGTAGGATCTTTTGTAATACAAGACCGCAGACAGGAGCTTTTCTCTTTTTGTATTTCAGGTCAAGTTGTCCCAGTAAAATCTTTTCTGAATTGTACTACAGCAGCATTTTCCTATTCTCAGTCACAGCTATCCTTCCGATAACATGGTTTGCTCTGACCTTTAGGGTCAACAAGGAAATAAATGAGTATTGTGTAACACTCTTCTGATAATAGCTTCCAGAAAAGAGAAGAAAGTTCTTATAAAAGTTAAAAGTATCACTCAAAACATGCTAAAAATGTTTAATACTAGACTTCGTCTGTGGACAAAATCTGCTCTGTTACTACATAAAAAGTTACTTTTTTTTCCAAAAATACTTTTCTAATTTCCAGAAATAGTTTCCTATTCCTATTTTTCCTACCTCCACTACATTTAAGCATCAAAAAGTGCCACTGCAGAAGATCGTGCTCCTGCACTATTTTGGCTGTGATCCAGAAATTCTCTACTTCACATCCATATTAACTGGCAGGAGAGGATATTTAGTAATTTTTAAAAAATGATCATAAATGGTTTTAAATCTCTCACTGATAAGCAATTCAGAGAGCTGTAGGAACCAAGCCAAATAAGTAGCTGTATGTCCATTAGAATGCAAATTAACTCATTACTATGCCTGCTTTTGACCTTTTCTGATGGCAGTATTCTTGCTAACAAAGACACTTTGCTATTCATGAAAGTGAAATCCTACTGTTAGTGAGAATTTTTCTATTGCATTTTGGAGGAAATTATAAGCGCAGGTGACCAGTTAGGGCCCTAGTTTGAATAGCAAGTACTGCTACCATTCATGACCTTAAATAGCTCATCTTTTTTCTAAGAATTTGTGAAAACCTGAATATTATTTAGAAATTGTTACTGGAGAAGGCTAGGTCAGTGGAACTTCTTTAACAGCACAAAAAGTGTTCCTAAGTTTAAACAAAAAAAAAAAGAATATTGATTTAGTATCTGATCCCACAGTCAATTAAGATTTTGTATCAGCTCTATAGACTGCACTGAGATGATATCAGATTTAATTTCCCAAGGTACTCCTCTGCCTCCACATCATCTCTGATAACCTTCACAGTCTTGCACTTCATGCTACCCATCAAGAAATGGGAAAGTTTGAGAAATAGGCATAGAGAATTGACCTTACAGTCATCTAAACCATGTGGAGAAGAGGATATCTGCAAAAGATGCTACCCCAACTGAGTCTAAGAACCCGACTGACCTGATGGACTTTATCTGTTCTCTCATGTTCCTTCGCATGGTAGTTCTCCATGAACAGGAAATGTGCTTGTAGTTCTTCAGAGTCAATTTTCACAGGTGCATATCAGTGGTAACCATACACAATGTCGTGCTGATGCCTCATTCACCTCATCCCCACATGGGGTCATGCTGATTTTTCTTCACTACTTGGGGTGCTACCCCAGCCAAAGACCAAATGGATCCTCCGTGGCATGGCTCCACAACTGAAGGACAGCTGACCACAGGACTAGCTAACTCTACTTGAAGATCTAGAGCTCCCAGTGTACCTACACCTACTCTTACTTCCAAGGTAAATCACTTTGCACTTAAAGCTGAAAGGACTTTGGAAAAATACTGTGTGGGTAATGGTAAATTTTATTAGAAAGTGAAGTAAATACCATTCCCCAAACATCCCCACATGGCATGATGATTTCAAACTTCTCAACTGTTTGCTTTCATAGTAATTATTATTTCCAACTACTTTAACTTATTTTCTCTTTTTAGAATTTGTTTTTCTGCAGTGTATATAGTATTTAATTTTGCTCATTCTCCCTGATTAGGTTAGTTTTTCTGAAAAGAAAGTATCAGAAGAATAATTAATTGAATATTTTCTCTTTGTTGTACTCACAGAAGATACCATTTTTTCCCACTGAGGTATTTTTAAGATTTGAGCTGGAGAGTAGTTTGCTTCTTGATGAATGAGCCAAATGCAGATTGAATCCTATGTACCTAATCTAAACTGGCCTAGCATAGATCAACAAGATGTAAATGTATAGGAGGAACCAGATGTTTCATGAATGCTAAGAATTATTTCCTGTGTCCTGCTGCCTGTGTGCTGGTGAGTTTGAGTTCTCCAACTGCCATGTGAAGTCATTGGAGCCCTGACACCTCTACAGTACAGACCCAGTGCAGCAGCTAAGAAACATCCCAGGGATCCCAGTAAGCGAAAGACAACAGAGAAAAATCTACTGAGACAGAATATTTATGACTGTTCTAAAAAGGAAAACTTTTCCTGGAGTAAAGTGTTGTCACATGGACTTGGAAAAGATGCCCATGGAGTCAGCTAATGTTCTGGGACCGCTCATCAGCCATCTGTTCATTTACTGCTAAGTGTCTGTGGGAGGCAGGTCTGCATGGTGCTTGGGACAGTCTGGCTCAGGAAATGTGTGTCCAGCAAGGTTTTTATATCACAGGAAAGAAACATGCAGCCCGGCAGCACTAACGGGCAAAACGCTGCGACAGAGAGACAAGGGATGTGGAGGGTAGATGACTATACCTTGAACATCGCTTTACGTGGAAGGTCTCACCTTCGAGTTGAGTTCTTCCCCTCAGCTTTATTACACTTAGTCACTTGCAAAAATCTTAAGTGTTCCTGGGCTTCAGTTTAATTGTACATACACTTCTTCCTTAAAGTCAAACCTGATTAAGGGTTCTGTTCTGTGTGCTGGGAACACCTACAGCAGTTACTTGTGACTTCTTAACAGCGTCTTCAGAGCCTTTCCCAGATTCAGTACTCAGTAGTGAGGAAATTGCTTTCTGAAGTGGCTGCAAAAGAGTAATGGAAATGTACATTCAGCTATAAAACACATGCACAGTGTCAACCTAATAACCAAAGGGGAATTTCCTTATTATTGCATTATGGACCATGTCAAACTTAGGATTTTTACTGCAAAAATGAAACAAATCTTGCAAATGCTATAAGTGCTATTTGAGAAACCACTTTTAGCAAATGTTTAACAATAAATAGAGGCAGGTAAGGTGTGTGAAATCCATAAGGATATTTTATAACAAAACTTAAATTTGCATATAAAAAGAAATATATAAAATGCATGTGATTTGGTTTGTTTTTTTGTTATAGGGTATCTTCATCGAAAAAGAGAAGTATAATAGACCGAAGCTGGAATGCCTTGGTTTGAAAAAAGGAAAAAAAGAGAGATTTTTTTTCCCAAATACTTTTTATTCCAAAATCTGTTTTCTGTTGCCTGTGCTCTGTAGTGAAGTTAAAATAGAAAATGTCACAGCTCATATTTGCAGGGTGCTGGTGGAAAGTTCATTCTGAAAGGTGGTAAATACAGTGAAGAAAGAGTCAAAATTTACTTTCTGACACTTCTTTACGAGAAAAAGCTTTCCAATTTTTACAATGCATATGTTTGTAACTATGCTTTTTTGTTGTTGTTGTTAAATGTAACAGTATAACTTCTATAAAAGAGTTGACCACCTTCTGCTGTACAGTTTAAGTGGTCTACTTTTAAAAATAATTTGCCTACACATTGCATTATACTGTAGGCATTGACTATAGTATCCTTCTGCCAAAATCTGTCTTAGTTGTGGTGGTTGCTCTCTGAAAAAAGTCAATAATCTTCTCTTTCCAACAACCAGTTCTGACAAATACTGCTGCTTATAGCAACAGTGTTAATCAAGGTTCATTTAAAATGAATAGAAAGCCACAGGATGCCACAGCTTGCCCTGGGAAGCTATTACTAGTCAGGATGGCAGTCAGGCAGGTGGGTGAGCTGAAAGCCGCGCGTGGGAGAAATAGACGCTCATTAAGTATTTTGGGTAGGTCTGCTTGAGAAGATGACTTTCATAATTTCAGATTTCAAACTTATGTATGACTCTATGTTTGGGAGGAGCAATGTTTTGTATGTTTATATGTGTATGTATATATGTTTATGTATGTCTGTATGTATGTATATTCTTAAACATTTTGGTTTTTATAGAAGTTGGACACTAAATGTTGCGGAGTTTGGCAGACAGAAGTAGAAATTTTGGAGTGGGATAGGGAGGTAATAGGAGCTTATCCAGCACTGGCACCTGGTGTAAGTTGATTAGGTCAAGCAATAATAGCACGATATTAGTACTCTGCAGAAACTAAGTACTTTTTGGAGAACAGAAATTTCCAACTATAAAGCAACACTGGGTTTGTGTCAGTCTGCCAAGATGACCCCTGTCCTCAGTCAGGCAGGGTTCCCATATCACTGGTGAACAGGATACGAAACTAAAGGGAACAGGATAGAAACTAAAGGGAAAACGCAATATTTTGAGGGGAGGTGAAGTGAGATGAAAGGCCACTTCTTCCCATGGCCCACTGCAGATCTGGCTGCAAGAGGCCAACAATGCTGAATATGCACATTACTGAGATGTGTTCTTCAAATGAGCGTCCAGTAACTTCTGTGGCATCTTGTGTAAGTTAGTTTGCTTAGCGTAATTTCAT
>JAUBOD010000001.1:6537313-6555796 GCA_032353885.1 Nothura maculosa
GAGATGTGTTCTTCAAATGAGCGTCCAGTAACTTCTGTGGCATCTTGTGTAAGTTAGTTTGCTTAGCGTAATTTCATACTGTGTGAATAAATACAGCCTTTTATCTGAACACAGGTGTTCACATTTGCATTTTAAAGTCAATGACTAAAGCCTCTGTTCCTAATTTAATTCCGAGTTTTCCTTGTCCGGATGAATATTGGAATTTGTGGGGAAAAAAAGAAAAATTCTAAAACTTCATTTCGTCTACATGGCATTTTTTTTAAATTTGACTAATAAACATGACGTATGATAAAGTTCTTATATTTTTACACAATAGTAAAAACTGCAAGATATAGTCAGCAAAACTTACTTTTATGTAGAAAAGTGATGATAGTAAATAAATAGGAAAAGTATCTATTTTGATTTGATATGGAGTAATTTCTGCTGATAATAAGTTCCGGAAGATGCCAATGGGAAGGAAGCGTTAACTCTACCAATATTCTTCAAATCCCAAATCACTGTAACAAATTGTTTTGAGATACCTGTCAGCAAATTCCTTTGCAAATTCCAAGTTTTTTACTTACCTTTCAGGGGAAATATGTTTTTTTTTTTTAACTTTCACACTTATTAGTTGTACAGAATAATAGCAGGTAAGAAATACGCGGCTCAATTCATGCCATCTGAGGATTTATTTAACAAATTTCCATTACAGAATCTTTAATACTGGAACTGATGTAGAAGCCAGACCTATACTGGATGCCTGTTATTCTACCTTGATTTTGCAGATAGGAAGAAATGTCTAATTATTAATTCATCAGTTTCTATCCAAACACTGTACTGCATCTATCCAAATGTCAGCCGATCCAGAATGACTTTTCATGATATGTTTGTTTAAAAGTGCTATATAGTGCTATTTACAAGCTATATATAAACTGTTTGGAGTTTAGTGCTTTTCATTCCAAGATTTTTTCAGTCAAAATGAATTAGATGCCATGGCAGAAAAAAATTTAATCTCTTAATCACAGAATTCTAGGAACTTTAAATGCTGTATTCAGCTAAAATTCTTGTTGTGATTTATCTATAGAAAGATATCTTCCCTAGAGCTCCCATGATTTAATTCATTTTCCTTTTCTTACCTTAGAAAAATAAATAGTTAAGTCAATACTCTGAAATGAGGAGCCTTACTCTTAAATGTCTCAGTTTAAGACCCATTTTCTTTCTACAGAAAGAACTCTGTCAGCAGCTTTTTATATTACTTTGATAAAATTATTGGGTTTGTTTGTTTGTTTCCATTAAGAAGTTGTTTATTCCAGGCTTTCTTTCTAAAAATTATCTTGAGTTGCTAGCGTTGGTGAATGGGAGATGTTTTGAATTGCTTTATCTTAAAGTTATCATTGTGTTTGATGCATCAAAAAGGTCATTTGGTATCTTATCCAATGTCCATTAAAGCAATTTTTTTTTAGTCCTTCTGTTTTGTTCTTTTAATTTCAACCTAAACCCATGCTGTTTGTAAAGAAAGGCAACGATCTCGATAGTTCTACTTGCATATATATATATATATATGTATATAGTGTATATATATATATTTGCATTTTTTCTTAGAAATTTCACCCTGTGAGTTGTATGTTCACCCTTTCTGTGTATAGAATTTTCATATATGTCAGTATATCTTCATAGTGACATACTGTCAGTATATCTTCAGAAGTTCCCGTCTTCTGAACGAAGCCTCCACCTTATACATGAGAAAAAGCTGCTAATTTTTTTTTATTTATTTCAGGTTTCTTTTCTCCATGGAAAACTCCAAAACCTGTAAGTTCCCTTTCGAAATTATACTCATTGGGTTCATATGATGACTTATCTTTCCAAGCAAAATTCTTTAGACCTTCTATAGACCTTCATCTAACCCACCTGTTGCCCAGCCGTTGAGACACCTCTCAGCAGTGCCTCCATTCTGGGTAAGATGCAGCATCTGAGTGGCCAGGTCTGGCAACTTGGGCTCGATGCCCACACTGATGGGACCCACAGCAGTGTTGAAGTGCCAGTGGTAGCCTGGAGAAGGGAATGGCCAGGCTGTTTTAGTGGGTGGCAAGGACTGAAAAGGCACTGTCTCAAAAATGAGAAGCAGCAGTCTGGAGGAGAAGGCGGCAGAAGACCACTACAGGGCAGCCAATCTGTTTGGGAAATAGCAATTTCTTCTCCTTGCAATGGATAACATAAACCTTTTCTGATTTATAACTGTATTGAGTTTAACGTCTCTAAAGTGATCATTATTCATTCTTACAGTAGCAAATCTAGAGTTGGAAATTGTCCCACTTCAAGTGGGAGATTGGATTAGAAAGCCTGCAAAGGTCCCTTCCAGCCAACCTTTCTGCTATTGTATGGTTTTAACATTTAACCCTGAGATATTAGCTCATGTCCTGTTTTAAAAATATTTATTGCCATGAAAAATGTTTATCAGATACATTTCATTAACGCAATGGCATGCTTACATGTTCACAAGCTGGAAATGTTTAGCATTCTCCAAATGATGAATATGAGTTATTAAAAGTAAACACTGATTCATTTAGCATTTTAGTTGGTTTTGAAGATATGTGGAAATCTTTATCATATTTACGATTTGGAGGATATTGGATTGGATGAAAAAGCTTTCTGGATGAAAAAGTCTTTCTGCAATGGAGTTGTGGTGAAATTGTAAAGACTATTAGCAATGACTGCATTTATTTTATCAGTGCTATATTAAGTCATTTTTTAAAGTTGTGACAACATTCTCCATGTAGAAAGAAATTGTAAGACATGGTTTTTGGTACTCCTTCCTCCTTTCTTCCTGTTTCCTCTTTTTGCTTTGCTTTGCTTTGCTTTGCTTTTGTCTACTTAGTGTGTAAAGCCCTTAGGATAGCACCTATCTCTCATGCCAGGTATGTAGGAAAAGAGGGTTCTGACTCTGCCTGGGGCTTTCCAAAAGCAATATGAATAACAATAGCAGTACTTCTTAAGTGATCTATAGTTTTCCAGTTTTCTTCTTTCAGTATTTTAATGCTTTATTTGGCAACTTCACAGCCTTTCATAATAAATTCAGCAATACTTTTTGTAGACTATGAATTACAAATATTAATTAGGTAGTTGATACAGTTCCATTAAACTGCACTGGTTTCAGTGTAAAGTGCTATAGGATGGATGGAATGAGTTGGCACAAATACTGTGACATAAGTTTGTTTATTATCATAAATAGCAAAACATCTGCAGCTTTCTATCTTTTACGGGCTACCCTCTTCTCACTAGTTCAAGGTTCCTGCCTGTTTGGAAAGTTCAATGTCTTGCCTTCCATTAAAAATTAATGCATTTATTTTGTAATGAGGCAATAGATAAACTTGTTAAAAATCAGATCCTAAGATCTGCCAATGTTCTTTTTTATGTATGTAGCAACTATATATATATCAGCATATTCCTGATGTTTTTCCATGCTGTTCTGATATAGAAACAGCTAGATTATAATCAGGTAGCACTTGCCAGTAATCAGAATCTAGAGAATACGTGTTCTGAAGGAGGCAGTTCTTCACACTCAAGATTTAAGCAAACCAGTGCTCACAGAATAGGGTAACCCCAACAGTGTGTTCATGTACCTGCAGGCAGACTGACCACACACAACTGGACTGTTTTGGGGATCTGAGTGGTCTCAACATGACAATGATAAACCAGGTTAAGCTAGTCTGCATTCTTCTATCTGCTAGTCCTTTCTTTAGAGAAATAATGAGACAGAAGCCCTCTTGATGTGAATGAAAGATTGAACCTGGGTGCCATCAACACAGCCAGGAGATGTAGCAAGACTTCCTACCACCGCAGTACAGTAGCACATATGTGTGATAGGGAAGAAACACTGCCGATGGACCAAAACAAGATTCTTCCTCTGCTTGGGTGGGTACTAGTAGGCATTACCACTGCCCTTCGCCTCACTAGGGGAGGAGCATCCACTGGTCTCCTTAGAGCAAGAATAGGACCACCTTGACTGGAAGATGAGAAGAGAGGAGCTCCACTCCACAGAGGGGAAGCTCAGAGATGGAGCATTCAGTGTTTTGCTGGGCTCAGCATCCCCTACTAGCCTTGACTTCCAGAAACTTCATGTGATTGCTACATATTTGGTGTACATGAAATATTTTGTAATTAGTATAACATCATCAGTGCAAACTGCGGTCAAGCAATGTTATCAAGCCCCCTTTACCCAACTTTATATTTGACATTCTTTACTCAGTATCATTCTTAGTTATCTCCAAAAGTGTCTTTAACTATGACCTACCTTTATGGTAACCTACCTTCCAAAACACTACATAAATATTTAACTGGCCTGGGTTTGGGAGGTATATTTCCCCTTTGTTTATGTAACTGCTTATGTTAACAGTATTTCCCACAGGTAAGAACATTATGCTCAGTTTCTATCTCCACATTTTGAGATTTAGAGCTAACCAGCATGCAAGAATTAGACATATGGTACCCAGCAGGGCTTGAGCAATTGATCTCCAGTTTCTTGTCCTTCAAAAAGGAAGGACAAGACTTTTCCCTCCTCTTTTCAAAACCTATTTAAATGCCTTAATTTTACTGAGATTGACATCCTGAAAGAAGTAAACACTCTTATTTCTCTACTCCTCTACATGAATAGGAAACGTACTTGCTTCTAGATAAAGTCCCACGTGTCTTTCTGCTTCATACTGTTAAGGCAGATAGCTTGGTTTTACTGACTTCAACTCATTTTTTACTGACTTCTGCTCACTTAGCAAAATACTAGAATTGCAATGTACAGTTCAGTCACAGTACTTAAGTGATTCCCACTACTGGTTTCTATAATATGCTCATCATCATGATGCTGGACCTCTTCAGTTGCTACACAAGAATGCATGGATTGAAGCCAGCCATGTATGAGCCATGTACACACTGCACCCATGCTCTGGCTAACTCAGGGAGGTGGTCACATTCTTCTGATAAACTCAGGAAAAAATATTTACAGCAATTGATCCACTCAACAGATATAGATCCAAAAACAAAGGTCATCCCCTGCTCCCCTTTGTGTGGAGATAAAGTCTGCTGTCTGTGCAACAGCCATAGTTTACTTCCCACATTATTTCTGAGCTTCGTGAGCACCCTGCCTCTGCCTGTCTCCTGTGGGCCTCTTCAGCTGTAGGAGTTTATTGGTTGGATGCCTAAAGAACACCCAGTTCTGGAGACTTTACAGACATTATCTTTAGGAGAGGTCAGAGGATAAGGAACTATTCACTTCCTGGAATAAACATTTCTTTAACTTAGCCTCTTCAAATGGATTTGCTATTGCAATTAATGTTAATAACCAAGTCTTTTTAAAACAAGAAATGCGTATCTATACTATACTATATAGGTCTTTTACCTATATAGTATGTCATACTATCTTACCTCTGGATTGATGTGAGATCAGTAAAGATGGTCTTGAGTGAAATATGACTTCAGATAGCTTTGATGTATACTGTGCTCATGTGTTTGGCTGGATGGCGGGGATGTAATATTTGATATAAGAGAGAAAGAAGTGAAAGTTGATCAATTAATACCCACTTTTCTCTCTCAGTATTCGGTACTTTATCGTTTAACCTTTGATTGTCACTGGATGCTCAAGTAGCAGTTGTAACAGATCTCTGGGAATTTTTCAACAGAAGCTGTGAAGTTTGTTTTCAATTACAGAAATCTGTGTACTTCTTGCTTTGCAGTTAACTTTTGTCATGCATTCTCATAAGACTTTTAAGATCATTTTGCTGCTATATACATTTAGCTGGTCTATATACACTTTGTTGGTGTTGTTAACCAATATTTCAGCTAAGGTATTTTGATGAATCTGGTAATTACGTCTTCGTCATTGAACATAATGATGTGTAGAATCACAGAACAGCCTTGAGCAGAATAGCTTTCAGTAACTCAGAGCGTTCTCTAAGTGATGTTCAACATGATTCAGGTATAAAGATGAGTCCTAATCCACATGGGATCCTATTATCTGAGAAATATCACATCTTCTTGTGACAAACAAGTAAATTTAACCAAGTAATTTTAAAAGCAGTGCAACACACACACCTTTCATCTCAAAGAAACAGCAGAGGGGTTTGACAGTTTTTACAAAACACATATTTGCCTTTAACTGAAATCACTGTAAATGTGTTTGAAATCACTGTGAAGTTTTATAAAACTTCATCTTTATTCTCTGTATGTTTTTATTCCAGATGATGGAAAGATGGGAGAACCAAGGCAGCCCTCAAACAAGTTTGTCTGCTCCAGCTATACCACAGAATATTCCCTATCCACCCTCCCTTCACAGGAGTTCATTTCCTGATTCAACAGAGGCCTTTGATCCACGAAAACCTGACCCGTATGAGCTGTATGAGAAATCAAGAGCTATTTATGAAAGTAGGCGTAAGTGAAAGCCCTGTTCACCCTGATGAGCATTTAATATTTTAAGCTTTCGCCTATGAGTGTATCACAGCTAACATAATTTTCCATAATTATCTTTTGTAATTTAAAGCAAGTCAATTCCGAACCCAGTTAATATAGACCATTATAAATTATTCAAAATTCTACTCCTAATATAGCTTCCTAGATCTTGCCTGTGTTTTGAAGTTTTTTCTTTCACTGTTTTGTTTCCTGATAATACCCCTTTTCTCATTTTCACTCTTGAATCCTTAGTAACAACATTGTTCCCCCTGCTTTCACTTTAAAATGAGGTTTACAAAAGAAATGTTAGATTTATTTAGCTTTAAAAAAATTACTTTGACATTTTATAACATTGTCCTTAGTGATTAAGAAAAAGCTATACTACTAGCAAGTACTATTTGAAAAGCTATACAAAACAAGACTGAGCTGTCAAGGTTCACATCTTAATTTTATTTTTCATGTTTTTAAGGAATATGCCACATATTTTCCTTAGCATAAGTAAAATGAATTAAACTCATTTAATCCTTACTTTAATAAATACGTTAGCTGGAAGTGTTATATTTTAAATCATCCAGAGTTTCGTGCTTACTTAGGTCAGAATTTCAAAATAATTTATATTTTAATAAGAGCTTTTTCATAGCAGATATTCCTTGCACATACCACCTTTCATTTCATTGTACACATTTTTTTATTCTGTAAGTCAAACTACTTCATAAATTAGGCACAAAATATTGCCCTACTGCTAGTTCTGATTAGCCCATTCATATGAGACATAAAGATAAATCTAAATTTCTATGACCTGGACGGAACACTTTTCCCAAGTTTGCAGGGAACTCTTCCCTGTTCCTCCAAGATGTTAGGTTCAGATTACCTCTGTTAAGGTCATTTTTTCCACAACTCAACTTAGCTCCCTCTCCTGATGTTATTCTACTAGCTATAATTTGCTAATGAATCCATTTGATGTCTTCAGAGCTTTTCATGTTTCTCCCTTACTCCTCCCTGAGCCTTTCTCCCTTCCAGGCCCTGATGATACCAGTGAGCATTAACTCCAGTCCAGCAATGTCTTGCCCTAGTGGCTTCTATTTCTCCCCAAAATATTCCCTTCCAAATTAATCTTTCCATATGCAACACTTTTCTGGACTAATCTGTATATTTGTGTTCAGATGCATTTTCCATACAGTGCTGTGTCACTTATTGAAAAAATGAACAAATAAAATTTTATTTTGTTGAATATAGATTTTTTCACACAATATGAAAAAGGTGGACCTGAAAAATATGTAATGGAGCAAAGAGTTAGTAAAAATGAGTAGGTAGCTCTAATCGATCACATCTGTCTCTTTCTCACCCTAAATGTGATATTCTCTGCAACCATGGCCTTTAGGAAAGCTGCAATAAACTCAGAGTATTTTGGAGAAGAGCTTTTCTTGTAAAATTATGGTAGAATATATCAGAAAATTTGTGCAGAATCTCTACCATCCCTGATATCTGGGACATAGGAGAGTACACAAGTAGTACTACACTCTTGTGTAGGCCAGTATTATCTTACATAGTAAGAAACTTACATAGCTTAAAAGTAAGCTTGCCTAGCTATTCAGTAGACATCTCTACATTCACTTTTCATCATCCAACCTTTCTTCCTATTTTTTTCTTCATTAGTACATGCCTGAAATTAAGCTCTCAAGTTTATTTTAACCATTTGAATATCTTGCTAAGGTTTTTCAACAATACCATATATCTTATATACCCCTAAATAAGACCTTAGAATTTCCATTCAACCTCCCTTAAAAATGCCTGATCTTCAATTATGAACTTCAGTTAGGAACTGAGCCTGCCAGTTTATGTAGGAACACCACATGCCGACTGCTATTTTAATACAACATATATTATATGCTAATGCAGCATTTTTCTGTGTTGCAGAAATTATTATTGATTGGACAAGTTCCCCAAACAATGTTTTTACAGAATGTGCTAGCAAAAATGGTTATTTCTGAAATTTTGAAGCTCTTTGAAAGGGGGGTCAGGATACAATGTGGAACAGTGCAAAATGCTATAAAAGAAAGTTCTTCTTTCCCTTTCTTTCTCTATTTTGTATATTAATGGCTGCAATGACAAATATATAAAAAGATAATCCCAAGCTGAAATTCTCCAAAATGCTCTCTTCTGGGACTATAACGGAAGTGCTTCCCTACGGATAGTTTCTATAATAAACGAAATATTTTAGCAAAAAAGTTGTATTTTCCATTCAGCAAAGGCAGAACAGTCTCTTGCAGTTAAAGACATGGAGAGTGACAAAGCACAGATTAAAGACAGTCTGCATTAAACAGATACCTTAAAAAGACAGTTAAGATCTAAGAACTGTGGAACCTCCCAGGCCCTAAGCAAGAAAAGGAAGGTTGAAAAGCAAAATTATAGTAGCCATTTGTCCCAGATTTCCAGCCATGTCCTGATGTTGCATCTGATCTCAAAGACTTTAATCCATTCTGACACTGTTTTACTACAGATGTTTTCTCTAAGTCTTGATAACATCTACAGTTCCCAGCCAGATCCCTTCTGCTTTCTTTCACATCCTTTGGTCGTAAATAACTGTCACCAAACATTGCTCTTCTTCCTGACACTTTTGTTTCATAGGTGCCTTCAGCACACATTTTAGCAAATTGAATTCATCAAGCCTTTAATTGCACCTTTTCTCCACAACCACTAACATTATCCTAAGTGAGAGAAACAAGCAGGAAACCTATTAGTGAGTCAAGAAATTGTCATCTAAATTGGGTGTACGGGAAGCAGAGTTTTAAAATAACACAAATTTCATTTCCCACCCATATGGCTGTGTCAGGTTGGTTATCTTCACTACAGACACACTCTTAAAGAAGTGTACAGAAAAAGTTCAGCTACTTTTTTTTGTTCTTTGTTTTTTTTGAAGTACTTGTTATCAGAGAGCAAGTTTGCCTTATCTCTTGGCAAGACCCAAAAAGAAAGAGTTCATCTTCTGAAGATAAAGCAAAGAAGTGAACAATCCTGACCTGGAAATGCTCAAAAAAGAAAAGAGAGAGTGTTAGGTTGCTTCTTGCACAGTCAGACGTGGTTATTTAGCAGTTCATTTCAGTGCTGCTGCACTCGGGGCTCAGCACTCGGGGCTCGCAAGGGCTCTCAAAGCCTCCTGCTCCCCTGCCAAGGAGCTGAGAGCATCCTGCCACGCTGCCGAGTTGTGTGAGGAGCACGACTTCGGTGACATGGCTGGAAGCAGAGCCAGCAAAAGCATCTAGACCTGATTCACAAGCTTCCACTCTAGCTGCTGGATATTATCATTCCGAACTAAAGATAGCAAAGCACAGGCTCCAAGCGTGCAGTCACCATAAAAGCTCATCTTTTTTTATGTTACAAAAAACTCGTGCACCTTAGGCATATGAAGGACCCATATGACCCTGCTTTACAGGGAGATTTCAATTTTTAATGACCATATGTGAATTACTAAGGATTACTGCTTATCTATTGAGGACAGGTTTTCAGCATCAGTTCTACCAGTACAGTAGATAAATCAAATGATGCATTGGCACAAAAACTGTCCTTTATAACCCATACCTCCCCGCAGAGCTGTTGTCACGTGCTGTCACCTCGCAGCTCTTACCTGTTTGATTACACCTGCTAGAGTTGGCAATGGCCTAAAAGCAGCAGCAAATGTGCTTTAAAATGTCACAGTTTTCAACAAATAGTGGTAGAATATCCTATCAATCAGGCTATCTACCTAATTTTTAAAAGAAGGGAAATTTTATCTTCCTTCCTTCCTTCCTTTCTTCCTTCGATATCTAAAACTAGGTACCTAATTTCCTTTGTCTTTTTGTTTGCTTTTACTTACTGATTTTTTTTAAACTTCAAATTTCAAACAAATTTCAAAAATTGATGTCTTCTGACAAGAATTTTGCTTCTAACATTTTTTTCCATCTTTGCACATCTCTAGTCTGAATGATTTTCACATTTTATTTATGGTGTTATAAGAAAATATATATACATGTGTGTGTGTATATTTATTTACAAAATATTGAATATAACATATTAGAGTTATTTTAGAGTCAATATATGTTATATTGAATAAAACATATTAGAATGTTAAATACTTAGTATTCTAATTATTACAGCTTAGTATTCCTTTATTTTTTATATAGAATAAAGGTTTAGGAGTATGAGGGCAGAAAATGAGGCTCTAGTTCAGATATTCCCTGGAATCAGTTTGCTCTCAGCCTTTTATTTTCATCAGGTTCCCACCCCTGATGTCTCTGAGACAGAGCTACTTTCACCTAATAAATATGAGGGTGCTGGTAAAGTACTAATCATTATCTATTACCATCAAACTACTCCCTGACCTGGTGTGCCAACTACTGAGTTGCAGGAAGGTAATTTCTCTGCCCAATACAGATTGTTGTTTTCTTTTCATCTTTTGCTACCCCAGACAACATCATAGAAAAGATCTAATAATTTATGTTACTAGATAAAATTAACTCCATTAAGAGATAATATCATATGAAGAGGAGAGGACAGTTTAAAAGACCAATGTCAAATAATTTTGTATTGTTCATCCCTGCAGGAAGAGTTACTCACCATGACAAAATGTTTTTGTTAGTTATAAGAACTGACAGTGAAACCAAAAGCATTTTTAAATGAAATTATAAAAATATCATCATCATAGGAGAGTGAATGTAAAGTGATTTTGATTGCAGGATTGCAAAGTCAGTGTCAATGCTGATAGAAAGTGTCATTTTTTCGTCTAGCAGCACTGCTAAAGATGCAGTAATCCTTTCTCTTAAATAATTTACACTTTATTAAAAGGTACACATGTAGATTTTCATCTGACAGGTTATATTGAAGATGTCGCAATAATAATTCAAGTAAGAAAATTGACACACAAGCCCTGGAGAGTTGGTCACGAGTTGTCACCTCCAGCTGAGCTGCGTGAGGCCCCTGAGAACTGCATCTTCTAGAAGGGGGTTCAAACTGCTCCTCACCTTGGAGCAGGTTTGGAAGGGACCTTGCAACATGATCATATTCATGTGTTTTATTTGGAAAATGCTTGTTAATCTAAAGTGTGAGTGGGGCTAAGATGCTGCAACATGAATGTTTTCTAGTAATAGATTTATTCTGTATTCTCTCAACAAAATCTGATCTAAACCTTTAGATCTGAACTTACGTTCATAAAGCAGCAATTGCCACGCTAGCCAGTCTCTGTTCACTGGGATTATCTCATTCATTTTTTTATTTGGAAAACATACTAACCACAATCTGCTAGATTTTTAAGATACGCTTTTTTTTCCCCAAATACTCTAATGAGCAGAACTAAACCATTCCCATTCTATTCACTCGTGGGAATCTTTAGCATACAAGAACTTCTCATGAACAAATAGTGCTGGAAGAAGGCCCAAAAGAATTATAATCTCTCATATATGGTTGGGTTTTTTTTTGCATTTCAACAGTACATCAACACTTGAGGATTTTTCAGGATGTTCTTCCCAAGAGGCACATATCCTTTTCCATTTCATATTCTCTAAACTTCCACTCATTTAGTATACTTATCATCGAAAAGATATTACTTTTATCTGCAAAACTGAGGTATATTGACAAAAAAGATGAGGTTGTCAGTAATAAACTGTACTCTCAGATCTTCCTATCTAGTGACCTATGTGTACTGAAACTTCCACAGACTAGTTTAAATTCCACTTTTGTTTGTATATCTTGCATGTTAAGTTCAGAGCCACTTTGAAGGAGTTTCTGTTAAGGAAAAGAGGTATTAGCTAGTTGTTGTCCCTTCATTTTGTTAATGGTCACAGGCATTTGTACCAGCGTGCAGGATGCTTCTCGTGTACAGTTTCCCAAAAGACTTTATATCCAACAACATTCTTAAAAATAAATAGCTAAAGCAGCATTTTTTAACTAATAGACAGAAAGAAGACCTAGTGAGTTTTACTTTCCCCTGAGAGTTTGGGTGGATGGATTTCTATGCATTCTATTCATGTGAAAATCTTTGAATAGAAGCACTGCCAGTGTGTGAGATTGTTTTCCCTTAAACAATTCCCTTAAACAATTCAAAAATTCATGACCTAGCTAAGCTCATGGGTTGTAATAAGTCATAAGGGAGTAAGTATTAAAGAAGTTCTGTTCCTTTCCTCTAAGCATCTAGACATACCTAGAAATTTCCATATTACAGTGTTTAGAAATAAGTCCTAAGAAGTCTTGATACCTTATTGAGGGAACTCAGAGTCAAGAATTAGGGTTTATTTCCAGTTACAACACTAGTCCAATAAAAAACCTACAGATCTCCCTTCTTATAGATACAAAACTTTTCCAAATGGACAACTTTTTGTTTTCTCATCCTGTGAGCAGATAACAGAAATGTAGGATGTTTAGTTAAGAAGTAACCAACTTTCAAGAGAGTGGAAAAAAGTGATTAATAAACCACTCAGTATAAAGAAAAGGAACTAGGATTTAACAAACCTAGAAGCCAACTTTTCATCCTGTTTATTGTGAATTCTCTACCTGTTTAGAAACTGTAGAGATGTGCATTTCGCTAGTGACTGGGGAACTTCTAAATCTTGCTTTTATTTTACTAGACTTATTGAGAGAACTGGACTTGCTTAGCATAAAGAATAATGTCTGAAAGAAATCTTCAAATAAAAAGAGTTGGTATAGAAAGAAGAGTTTTCCTTGTCAAGCATAGTCAAGAGTAATGGGATAAAAATGCAGCAAGGTGGATTAGATAAGGATTAGAAATGCTTCTCCAAATATAGGGGTATTTTGTAAGCATGGATAGAGATGTCCTGGAGAGCTTGTAAAGCCTCAGTAACTGGGAGTTTTTAAGAACAGATTAGGCTAGCTGAATCCAACAGACAGAAGATAGGCTGGATCTGGCTTTTCACCAAGTATAGCAGGAAATGTCTGTACTGGCAGCAAACAGCTTTCACAGTTGAGAGCTTCCCATGGCACCATAATGTAACAGGACATGCAAAGTGCCACCACCGATACAGAGCCTGGAGGTGCTGCTGCTGCCGTAGTTCCTCCCAGATGAGCCACACACCTCTGTCACCCTCACAAACACCCTGTCCAAGCAACAGCAGGGAGGCCTCTGCGTCACACACATTCAGCACAACTTTGGCTGGTGCTGTGTGATGCAGAGAGGAGGAAAATGTGCCCTTCCATAGGAGGGAAGCCATCAAGCTCTAAGGTGCTGCTGGAGGTCCCAGCTAGCTGGGTCTGGGTCTTGAATCCAAGGCTGAATCACCTAGAGTCACTGAAGCTCCTTGCAGAATTGTCTTGTTCTCTGGTTTGTCACAATTTTAATGAAATTGTACCTGTTTAGCTTCGCTAGTTGAAGCATATTCTGAGGTGACTGCAGGCACAAATGGAAACACAGAATGACCCAGTCTTACAAAAGCTACAACAGTAGTTCTAGCTGGATGACCAACAGAAAGGTTTCAAACATAAAAGCTTATTGAGACAATTGAGATATAATTGCTTTTTGTGAATTAAAATCATCCTGTCTCTTTTAAGGATTCCATCAAAATCTTGAAAAAAAAATGAGTGGGAAAAAAAAGGTCCTCCAAATTTGCAATGGATCATTACTAGTTTCAAAGGTTTTGACTTTCTGTAGTTATGTTTGTGGAATAATTTAGATCTAGATGGCTCCTCTCATCTTGAAGGATTCTAAATCACTTCGCAAATTCTAAAGCATATGGAGGGAGTGCCTCCTTTAAGCATCAAAGTAAAGATGTGCAGACCCCTACAAACTAGAACACAGTAGCACACTTTATACAACCTTTAACATTAACACAAATGCTTGATTAAAACCAAAAGTGAGTTCCCCTCTTATTCAATCTCCAAACTATTCTAGATAAGCAGAATATCAGTTACCTCAGTTTGGGCAGATCATGACCATTGTGTAAATACTCTTATAAAAGAGGTGTAAGACATTCAGTGGCATCTGTCTCCATTTTCAGGAAAATGTATTAATTCTATAGCATGAGTGCTCTATAATGAGCATGATTGAAGCTGTGAAATGTTCAATAGTGTTGAAAGAGTGCAGTTTGTACCCCTTTTAGGGAATGATCCACCAGAAAGCCAGGAAGGTCGTTTTAGTCCAAAGTCTTCCAAAGTGTTAGGGAGCTGCCTGCACTAGAAATACTGTCTTCTCATTTCTCTCACCACTTCCAAATATTTCCAGAGGCTTCAATGGGTCAAAAGCGATGCCTTCCAGGGTATTTTCTGACCTTCTTCTGATTGGAAAACATGGTGCTTAAATTCCTTTTATACTCCTCTTTTCCTTCTGTTTCATGAGATAATATATACTTATCTGTGTGAATCGTTATCCTACAGATGCTGATGTGGAAAATCTCCATTTATATCATGAAATACATGATATGGGGCTTTGTTTTAGTTATGTGGATGTGCTAGTTCTTTTTTCCCTATTATCTGTTGGGATGCCTCCAGTGTGAGATGTTTTGCAAATCACTCTGGAGACTAAAGAGATTGTAAAACAGAAGTTTGTAGTTAAACTGTGACAATGAATCCAGCGATGGATTTGTTCCAGATTCCTCTAATGCCAGCAAAGTAGTTGTAAATAAAAACAGTCCATTATTGGTTCACTGTATCATTTAGTGAGATGTAAATACTTTGAAACTCTCTGTACTACGAGTGAGTTAAAGAACTTTCCTTTCACATGCAACCAGTTGTTTTTGTTGATGATTTAATCTTCATCACAAGCTATGTTCCCTTAAAGGAGCCCTCTAACTATCTGTTTCACTTCACCTAAAAATGGTGAAGAAGACATATCTAGCAGGAAGAGACATGTCAGGAAGAAAGGGATGTGCAATAAATGAAATATACAGTAAGAAATAGAAATTGCAAGTCAGTGATTTAATGCACAGCACAGAAAGTGGTGCTGCTTCTTTACATATCTTGAGAAATGTATTTCATCTTTAATTCCCCATTTTCCTATTCAGAACAAGTGCTGCCCAGGACTGGTTTTCGAGTGGATTCCTCTGGCAAGTATTCCTCAGCCTTCATTGTTCTGTAAACTAATTGTCCTCCATTTTATGTTTGAGTAATTATTCCTGTAATCATTTCTCTAGATTATGGCCAATCAGCCCAGTCACCGTTTTCTTTTGTATTAGTTGTAAGGGGGGGTTATAGAATGCTAACTCTAGATCTTTTTATAATAGATTTCCATTTTGAGGAAGGAAAACTACTTTATTTTCCTCAGACAGTCTTTGTGTGTATTTAACAATATTTTATGTGTGCTTTGATACATTTAGTGTTTACTGTCCTAGCATTAATAGCATAAAAATATTTCCCTATACTTCATACCTAAAACTTAGTTTAAGTTTTTTTGCATTAAAAAAATGAAATCAGTTTTGCCTTCCTTTGCAAAAGAACAGATTAATGTGTTACACAGACCCAGCCATTTCTTGCTCCTTGCATTAAAAACTCATTAGAGGCTTTTCTATTGCTAAATAGTTTGGATAAGTTCCTAAATTAAATATGGGTTTAGGCTGGTTTTGCACACCGTGTTTGCATATCAGTTCCTTTTTCTTTTTTTTTTTTTCTTACTCTAGTCAGTTATTTACCAGCTGTATAAATATCAAAAGGAAATTTGTATATTTTTTAACAAGTTATTAAGGTTGGAAATCAGAAGACTTTTTTTCAAGTTTTTCACATTTTTCAGGAACATCTGAAGCTCAGATAAAAAGTTATAGATATGTGATCACATATATATGTAGATTTGGGTTAATCACAGTTCATAATAATAATTTACACATAATAAAAGATGTTCATCAGCTTCAAGAAAAAAAGTCAAAATAACTCTTACTTTTAGCAATAAGTTTGATCAAACCCAGAAAGACTGTAAAGATCTTATAACAAAGCTCTGCATCCATGTTTTATTTACAATGTAGAACAAATTTAATAAAAAAACTTTCCATTTACAGTATCATCTCGAATAACAGGTTTATCTCTATGAATATCACCCAGCACTTCTGAGACTTGAATCATCCATAAAACAAATCTTCTCTACATACTTTCAAGAAACAATTGTATGTGCACTTACCAATATGCAAGTCATCTGGAAATTAAAATGAATACAATACAGAGATGTAACTGAGAGCTGATGATCACATCTGAACTTCTGGGATCTCCCTGCTGTTCAATAACAATTTATTCATTGCATTTAAACCAAATCTCTCTTCTTCCATAAGGCAGGAAATGGAATTTCCAGTTGCACTTTGCTACCCTTGCTGTGCAGCAATGATAAGATCAGTGTTTGTCCAATTCCATTCTTATATTCATGGGAGATCCAGCTGTTGTTATAACCTAACAAAGTGAATTGCTTATGTCACTTCTGACCAAATGCTCCATTAAATTTCCTTTTACAGAAAAAGACCAAACAAAATACTCTAAATATAAAAAAGACACTGAATCTACTAACAATGTAGTCTGCTGTTCCTTTTCTGTTAAAAAAGTGCAGAGAAGTAAAGGAGAGGGGAAAACACTGTCATTCCTATGGAGGATGCCTTTAGGAAAAAATCAGGCTTTATAGAAGAAAAGTTGATGTTTTGGAGATGGGACACATAGGTGAACCAACGAAATACACTGTGCCAAAAAGCAGACGATACTGACTGAGGCTTCACTTGACTCCCATGTTCACAAGCTTATTAATTTATTCTTACTTGGCATGAACTGCAAAGGTACCAGTCTAGTTCATAGCAAGAGAAAAAAAAATATTCATTTTCCATAATGAAGTCATATTAACCAACAGTTTGCAATATATTGCAAGGCATGGAAGTGTCACTTCCTTGTAAGTACAGGCAATTTGCTTTGTACATATGATCAATCAAAAACCTGCACCAGCAAGAAGAGGCAACATATATTTAATCTAATAATTTCTTAGAGGAAAAAAAAAAGCACCAGAATCATAGAGAGGTAAGCAATGAAGAAATATCAGAGAGAAAATGTAATCACTTCTATGGGAAAGAGTACCTGATTAATGTATATGCAAGAATACTGAAAGCATTGGCACATGGGAATGAGGAATGATCATCAGTCAAGCCTGAGTTCCTGTAGTCAGAACAGCAACTAGTAGTCAACATTTTACCTATCTTGAGGAAAAGGGGAAAAAACATTTTTGATAGGCAGTAAGACTTCAGAATGTATTTTAAAATAAAGATTAATTATGAGTATGCAAATAAACTGAGACCTAATGCAAAAGAAGCTTACCAAAATAGTTTGTGTCACAGTAACCTGGTAACTGGTATCTTTTGCACCAAAAAAGTGGTACATATTTCATCAATCTAAACTTCATTAGGCATTTTACAAAATGCAGGTTATAGTTGATACTCTTACATGCTGACCTGGAGCTGGGATTAGGTCCAGATAAAGACATTACCCTATAGACTGTTCAGGTGTCTGTGGTGTAGTTGTCTGCAGCTCAACATAAAGCCAGCCAGTGGAGTCATGTCATCCTGCCTAACATGAAAACTGAAACAACTGGAAATAGCAAAGGGTCAAGTGCTCTTAAGTATAGAAGTCAGTTGCAGGGAATAACGTCAAATTGTAGTGAAAAAGTATCATGGGGCGCAATCCACAATAAAAGTACAGAATGAGGAAGGTGACATAGTGACAAAGGCACAAAAAGGCCCAGTTGCGAAGTGTGTTCTTTACCTAGGTCTTTTTTGCTTGCAATAACAGGAAGCTGGGCTACGTGACCAGGGGTCCTTTCCAGTCTTGTATTTTTGCTGCTTGATGGGACAAAAAAAGAAAGTTTTTTTAAAGCAGTTTTTAGCATACAAGGAAGAGTTGGCAGCTAATGGGCTGTGTAGATTTCTAGCTCCCTGACAAGAAAAGCTCTTTGGAGCAAGCATTGCCACAGTCAGTTAATTTACAAGCTTCCAAAATATGTTACAGCTCAACAAAAGGAAAACTATTCCCATGTAGGACATTTTTAGCTTAAATCTGTTCTTGGGCAGCTTAGCTTACCTTTTTCATTCTATTCTAAAGCACCAAAAGTTCCACAGGAACTTAAGGAGAAAGTCTTAA
>JAUBOD010000001.1:6578138-6593516 GCA_032353885.1 Nothura maculosa
ACTGGGCATGTTCAATTACCTGTGACAAGAGTGATGGCAGGGAAGAGGTTTGATTTGGTCATTTCCCCTCCACACTTACTTGTCACTATAAGTGCACAAAGATGGAAAGAACTGAACCCTAAAATATCTCCTTTGTAGGGTGAGGCTAAGGCAAGAGAGCTGGTATGTGGTTAGAAGTTATGGGGTTGGTTTCAGAGGGGAGGGTTGTTCTGCTTAAGAGAGCTGCTCTGCCAGTTTGTGAATAGTCCTGTGTTAATGAGATTGTGGCTTTACAGCTCAGCAACAAAGAGTAATAGAGCTAGGAATGGCCCACACGGCAAGAAGGGTAATTAATGAGCCACACTGAAATGGGATGGTCTCTGCTTCCGGCTGCTGAATCCAGCAATTGGACAAGGAATGATTTGACACTGGCCAGGGACTGCAAATATGAGCACTTACCTACTTTGTTAAATGAATTCAGGGAACAAATTCCATCCAAATGTACAGAAGTACAACCGTTCTGTCCCATTCAGGAGATGCTCCTAAACGTGCTCCAAAGTGAGAAGTCATGTCCAGCATGGGCTGTTTTGAGCTTTGGATACTAGTGATGAGAAATAACTTGTGTCCAAGGCCTGGCTGCCCCGTTGTTACACTGTGTGACACTGGACACCTCATTTATCTTTGGGTATTAGCATCGCAGTTTATAGAATTAGGGAAAAAAAAAACCTAAGAGATCTGTAATGCACTTTAGGTGAAAAATACCATATAAATGCAAAGCAGTTTTAGAAGCAGCTTATGACTTATGATTTGACTAGTTCATCCATAGTTATGAGAGTAATGTAGAAATGAGGGACAATATTCCCAAGGTCTTTCTGTGAACATTCGCCATACACATGCAAAATAGGCAATGCAAGACCTAAGCATAGCAAAGACACTGCTTTTGTCTGCAAGAGGAACATTATGCAAAGATGCAGGATTTTTTGACAATTTAGCCTAAATTGAAAAGATTTTTATTGAAGAATCCATATTATTTTAAAATAATTATAAACATAAATTAAATAAGTAGAGAGTCATTAGAAACATACAGTTTGAGGACAGCTTGCAGCCCTCCATGCTCATATGGGCAGACTCCTGTGCACACGTATTTGCAAGGCAATGCTGAGCAGCATAACCAATATGTTAGGAGAAATGCATTTGATATAAGCTTAGGGCCGAATATATCTTCCCCAGGGCAGGAGGAAACCTGCAGGAAGATTGGCCTCCCTCTTTAGTAACCAGGCCACAGAACCAAATTTCCTTCCCAGTCTGCCAGTCTCTCTGAATTATATGTTATTCACAAGAGGGACTTTGGGTTTCTGTGGTGTTCCTATGGGAATCCCAGGTCATTTGGCACAAATCTATGATATAAAGCATGAGTTTATCTGGTTAGGGAGCATTTTTTGAGATTGGTTTTGCTGTCCCCAAAGATATAGGAAAGAGAAAAAACTCTTGTTGAGCTCCAAGTCAGATGGAGCCACACAAGCCCAGTGGTGCTTCAATGTCTGTGACAATAGTCTGTCACCCCATGAGAGCAGTAAAAACCATAAAATCACTCATTCACACAAAATGAGAAGTTTCCAAATATCAATATTTCTAGGCTTTAAAAGAGACCATGAAACATAGGAGGCATTTGCGCCCCGTCCAGTTGGGTTTTAAATAATGAAGGTGTCAACCGAAATTACCAGAGTGACCAACATTTCCCCTCTCAGAGAACACCAGCGAGAGCCCAAATCTAATTGCGAACCCAGATAGCAAAAACAAGAAGGCAAAAACTCCCAGAGGGCCAGGGGGACCCCGTGAATCCGCGCGCCCGCCACTGTGGCCTGGCCGGCGCCATGATGGCCCTCTCATCCGCAGCCTCGCCGTCGGCAGAGCTGAGCAGCCCGGCCTCGGCGCCCGGCTCCGAGAAGCAGAGCCCGCTGGCGCAGCCGCACAGCCCCGGCGGGACGCAGAGCCCTGGCGGGACGCAGAGCCCCGGCGGGCCCCCGCCGCCGCCGCAGCCCCTGCAGCTCCAGGGACATGAGAACAGGTGAGAGCGGCGCCACACGGTGCACGTGCCACAGCCGGGGGGAACATATTGGCACATGCCTTGTCTATATGTGTTTAACACTCCTAGTGTTTAACACTCCTGTGTCCTATATGTGTTTAACTCTCCTTGTTCCCCAATCAGCACTATTTAGTCTTTGGATTCATCGTTTTTTATTAAAGGAGGATGAATCCACTCTCTCAGTGCTCATCTCCAGTAAGTAAGGAGCCTCATCAGGACCCTCATCCCCAATGTATTACATGCCAGCTATAAAACCTTTTGCTTTCAGGGGTACTTGTATTTAGTTGATTCAGCCACTGAGCATCCTAATTCACCTTGCTTAATAGAGGTACCTTTTTCACTTGGCTAAAATAGCTTTCTCTAATCACACTTTTCAAATTTCTTTCCCTTGTTATTTTATCAAATACTGCTCCAGAAGTTATCACCTCCTAAGAAAGAGGTGACAATAATAACTTTCTCTAATTTAATCACACTTTTCAAATTTATTTCCTTTGTTATTTTATCAGATACTTCTCCAGAAGTTATCACCTCCTAAGAAAGATGTGCTTCTGGCCAAATCCCGTGCAAAACTTCTACAAAAAACATTCTGGGCTATTGTAAGCCAGTAATAAATGTCTAGTGAATTGGGAGCTTTCAGAAGAGATCTGTAAACTATAATAATTAAATTTGCAAAAAAACCCCAAGTTCTGTAATAGTTTATTGAAATGCATAAACTATAATTGATAATGTCATTATTTACATATTTAACAAGAACTACAGTGACTACCATGGTAAATAAAAGCATCATTCTCTGAGGTGCAGCTGTACGTGAGGAACCTGCCTAAGGATGATTCTTGTTCCAGAAAAAAAGTTCATTTTTTCTGGCTGACATTTCACCACATTTAATAAGTCCATTTGCAGCCTGTACATACATTGTTTTTGCATCAATACTAGAATAATAAATGATATATAAAATCTTTAGGAGTTATAAATGGTATTTTTCCTTTCCATATTCATGAGGTTTGGTGATGCAGTAAGCCTGTTCACCTTCAGTCTTCTTGTTACAACAGATCATGCTACGAAGTAAAGAAAATAAGAGGATTTCATGTATTTGTGCAGGTCTTTCTATAGATGCCATGTATGGGGTTTAAGAGTATGTGTGGCAGTAGGATGTTTTCTTCTTCTCAGGAAAATCAGGCAGTACCAGGCAACTAGCTCTGTTTCTTTCTTGTCTGGTGGAGACATCTAGCTAATTAAAGCTGGTGTGTAGGACGACCTGCCATAATGTTACTGCAACTGTACCAATCAAGTAGCAAAGTTTTGAAGTGCTAGATCTGAAACATTATGAAATGTTTAGCTTGTTGAGCGTT
This sequence comes from Nothura maculosa, assembly GCA_032353885.1. NCBI lineage: Eukaryota > Metazoa > Chordata > Aves > Tinamiformes > Tinamidae > Nothura > Nothura maculosa. Next base: position 6,581,553 of record JAUBOD010000001.1, read on the forward strand.
GTCTTTTCAGAGATAAATTAACATGAACAAAAATACTGGTGTCATTCAAGATGTCAAGTGAGTTTAACTCAATAGATTTGTTTTAAAATCCATTTCACAATCTGTACACCTCCCTATGCTGTATGTTTATCTATATGCACATGGTCACTTCATGGCCAAAAAGCTTCCAGACCCTTCCTTATTAAAACAGAGTCTGAAATATGTATATAAATTAAAATAAATTCTTATGCCTCTGTGGTTAAACTGTAGAGATGTCTATCGTGACATATTTTACTAAACCTAATTCAAACTGCTGTTACAGAAGCACCTTACTAAATGTATTTAGGATTTCCTTTAATGCCCATACAGATTGTTACAAAATGAGGTAAGAAATGACACTGTGCACTGATTTCCCTTTTAGAGGCAGGAAGGATTTGGAGGGAATAGAGATTCACTACACTGGGTGGTAAGGAATCCATTCCTCTCCATCTGAGAAACTAATTTCTGCACTACAGAGAGTCAAATTTTCTTTGGAATGTTGGAAACCAGCTGCCTTCAACCAGCTGTTAATTAAAATGATATTTGTAATAACACTTTGTCAACTCATTTTTTGCTTCTTTTACACTGTCACACTTCTGTGAGTAGCTACTAGTATGACCTGTTAGGACTTGTAGCCAGATAATATTGTAGGGAATGTGCAGTATATTCTATGTTAACAGATGTTGAATCAAAGAGTACCTTTTATTGAAAAGGTAACGACTAACACGAAATCCTGATTAAAATGTAAGAGACTCAGAGTAATAATAGCTTGTGTCAATAAAATGCAGGGGTTAGCCACTGTCTGCACTGATTTTTGGTTTACTTTATAGAAATCTTCCTTCTGTAAAAAGCACTTCATAAACTCAGTGGATTATTTTGCAATGTGTATTTTTTTAATGCAGTTTCTTCTTTCAGTTAGTCAAGATAAGTGGGAATCTGATGCTGCTCCTGTTCCTCTGAGCCCAATCCAAATCTCACTGATACCAACTCAGAAATTGCAGAGAATGACCTGAGTGAAAATTGCTTATGCCCACGTCTCAGAAGTGGTCACTGATTTTGGATGCCTCTACGGTTTATCCTAGGAAGTTTTGCTTATCTGTGAAAATGTGTTTTCTGCAATTCTGTAGCCAGGAAATTTGCTTTGCAGCCCTCAGTATCACAACCAATGCGTATTTTTTCACGTTCTGCAGCCTTCTGAAACACCATCATTTTGCTCAGTTATAGGTCAGAAGTAAAAGCAAGGCAGGATGTGAAACCTGATATCCGGCAACCTCCGTTTACAGACTACAGGCAGTCCTCAACAGACTACAGGCAGCCGCCGCTGGACTACAGGCACCCTCCGGTCATGGACTACCAGCAGCCACCGCCTCTCGACTACAGGCAGCCGCCCTTGCTGGACTACAGGCAGCATTCACCCGACACCAGGCAGTACCCTCTGTCGGACTACAGGCAGCCCCAGGTACGAACAGAAATAGTTACCACGTTCTTCAACAGAAAGCAGTACGTTTTGGACACACAGGCTGTGTGTGCTGTCAAAACAACTGACATTAGGGAAGAAAAAACACCTCCCTTTTCCCTTTTTTTTCTTTGCTCTGAGATACTATTTCTCTGCAGAGAAAATTAGTTCACAATCATTACTATTAACAAAGAACTGGGCAATCTATAAAATAACACAAGATTTATAACTATGTGGCTAGTATCTTAAATAAATGCTGTTTTTAAGGTAGTGGACAATTAAAATAGAAGTTCCCAAATAGGCTGCCCTTGCCACAGCAGGAGAAGTTATTAGTTTTCTAAGAGTGTAATCCAGCCATTGTACAGGGGATGTGCTTAGGACAAAATGCATTTCTACAGTGCTTACAAAAACATCTACACAAACAGTGCTCGTAGTTAGGATTTGGCTGTCACATGGGACAAACTCAAAGGACTGAGCTGAGATCTTCCACTTGCACCTCTTTCTGATTTAGGGAGCATTTCTGATGCCCATTTCTGGCTCGCTCTCCTCCTGATACAGGAACTACCTGCTTTCCCACTTGCCAAATCAACTCTTCTGCATAGAGCCAAACACAGCAACCAGGAAAGTACTGTACTGGAGATGAATATGGAACCAGCACAGAGAGCTTTAGGTACCAGGCAACTGCTCGATGATGGCATTTCTGGAGGTTTTAACTTAGGTTTATTAATTTAGACTGTATTTTGCTAAAACCTCTTTAAACGGCCAAAATAGGTGCTGTTGATCTCACCCCTCTGCCAGCACAAAGGTGTGTTTGCGCACCTGGAAGGTGTATTTGCATATGTTAGCTGGGGAGCTGCAACTCAAGAGAGGTATCTTCTTGAATGTGAATCAGCCTATTCATATTCATATGGTTAATTGCGCTTCATTCTATATTTGTCCATTCAGGACTTTGATTATTTCACAGTTGATTTGGAGAAGGGAGCCAAAGGGTTTGGGTTCAGTATTCGAGGAGGAAGAGAATACAAAATGGATTTGTATGTGCTGCGGTTAGCAGAAGATGGACCAGCAATAAGAAATGGAAGGATGAGGGTAAGTAATTTTACTCTTTTGAAACTATTACAAAAATTTACAGAAATGTGTTTTAAGAGTTTCTGTGAACTGCATTTTCATAGTAAATATATTTGGTGACGGGGACAAATACACCCCAAGACCCCAAGGAGTATTTTGCCTCTAAATATGTTTTAAACAATCAAGGCCAAACACCTCTGATAATACAAACTATTCTAGGAAGACTTGGAAAATCACTTGAAATATATGGTAAGTCTGTACAGATTCTTTAGGAAATTAATATATTACATTTTACTGATAGTAGATTTTGCTTTATTGTACATTTTTCTCTTTTTATCTATCATTTGAACCCAAGCACTTTAAAATCTCTATCAATGAATTTGATACTCCTGTGTACTTCTATGATAATATTATCAACATAATTAACATTTACTTTGCAAGCACAAAAGCAGTGTGGTAAATATATATCACTCATCTGACAGTTACAAAACCTAGGATCTGGTCTGTTTTATTTTACTAATTTAAATAAATTGCTTACTAGTACTTGGCAGCTTTTTATTGATATTATTCACTTTTCTCTGCCTTTATCATCTCTCCCTGTTTGTTTCTATGGGTCCTGAATTGGTATAAGTAATAGCAACATATTCAAATACCAATTTTAATAAAATTATAGCATTCACTTAAAATTCCATAATGAGAAAAATACGCATTCTGTGTGGGAAAAATATCCTGATCAAAAATAGATAGTTCTAATCTGCCCAGCTGTACAAAAGGAGAGCATAAAGTTATCAAGGTATATCAATAGATTAAAACATTAGAGATTAGTGAATGAAAAAAAAAAAGGAGTGGAGGAATCCTCCACAGGTAAGAATCTACCAAGAATCTTTGGATTCTCTTTCTATATATTGGTGCAGCCTTCTTATTGAAGCAGTATTTAATTATGAAGACAGACAAGGAAAATTGTGTTATACTATTTTACTACTGAATTATTACTATCACAGGATATTACAGGATAATATGTTTTGTAAAGATTGTGATTATTGAGCAGATTCTTATTCCCAAACCTGATAATCTCATCAAATTTGACTTTATAAAGAGCATTCTGATCAATGTAAACTTGCAGTTGCAAGCCTTTAGAAACAGATAGAGACCTACTGCATATAAGAAAGGATTTCTTATTATATTTCATATGACTCTTCTTTTGCCCACTTTGTAGAATTTTAGAATTCTGTTAGTCCTGAGCTGTGCCATGGGGTTCAAACCGCTGGTCCTGGGCACTTGCAGAAGGAAGCAGTAGCATAAGGAATAACTTTGGCTACCAGCCCAGGTTGTAACTGAGAACTATTTCCACAATACTTATTGAATGAAATATAGATGAATTAATCTGCAACCAACATTAAAAAGAATTTCAAAACCCTCAAGAATATCTTCACTTGTGTTTTCATTTTTTCCTTTACTGTAGTGCTTTTGCATCTAGTTGTTCCTAACAAAAAGACATGACATACATTATTAACCATAATGTAATTAAAGATGAGGAAAAAGTAAAGAGTTGTGTTTTTAATAAGGTCTGGAATCACATATTTGGAAGCATTTGGCTATGATGGCAGACTTTGAAGGATGACAGCTTTTAGGAGGGATCTTTTCAAGCTGTACTAGGCAAAGAAATCTGACCTATTAAAATCTGTACATGAGTTGAATAGTACCACAGAAATAAAGTCCACTTTGTGAATAGCACAAGTATGCAAAGTGTGCAATATAAATACATGTCTCTTTTTGAAAATCTCATGTTTTGTCAAGAAAAATGCTCATTTATTTTCTAAAATATTTTCTTTTAAAACTTCCTCTATTGATGTAGCTACTATGGAAAGCTACTATGGAAGGCCAGGCAGTTCTGTCTTAGGTTCTTTTTATGCTGGTTTAAAAATGCTGTTGCTGATAATCAGCCTTACCCTCCAGCCCTCCAGTCACGGAGTGTTCTCTGGTTTAATAGCCATGTTAGCCTGACAGCCACAAATGGGTTTGGAACTTGCAAGACTTTTATCTGCAGTGACCTGTAACTGATCGAAGAAAGTGGCACAGAAACAGCTGCTTCAAAATAAAAATAACTTTAAAATGTGTTTAATTGCAAAGAGGAATAATGCATATAGAAAGATGAGCAAAAGAAGCTAAGTTTTTTACTCAAATCTCTTTTCCTCATTTTAATCCTCTATCAATAATGCAGGTTCATTCCCCCTTGCCTGGGAGACTCAGCCTGCTTGCTACAGTTCTGTATCTCTCTGTTTCACAGATGCAGCTCTATAGGAAACAGGCAAAAATTGTTCAGTCCTTTTGACTTCATATTCCATCATCTCTAAATCTCTTACCCTACACTTTCAGCACAGGGATGTTCATGTGGTAGCATCTAATCAGGGGCATTGCTTAGCTAATAGTTCTTCTCATGGTCTGCTTCTCATGACCTGCTTCTCAGGTCTGTCCCTGTTTTGCTTCCTGTTTCTTCCTCCTTGAAAAGAAAATCATTGATTCAACTATCTGCCTTGCAGAAAAACATCAAGCAAATAAAATGAGGTGCACATCTTGCTTGTAGAAATATCATAATGCCACCATTTTTCTCACCAACCGAGCCAAGGAAAGAAGAATTTAAGCCACTAAACTGTTGGAAACAATATATTATATCATGAAATGTTAGCTTTAAAACATATAGATATAATTACTAAGCATATTCTACAGGTATTTTGTTGTTAGTATAGTCATAGCCAACCAGAGCCCCGATAAAAGCACACTTATATTGTTACAAATGGCCTTTCTTTACAAGAATAAGTAAAAGCATGTAAAGTACCTTCAGAGTGATGGACCTACATGTGAGTTTGTAATTTTGTATAGTTGAATCAATGTAACCTGTAACTGAAGACAGCTTTAGATAAGCAAGTTAGTCTGCAATTTATACCTTGTGCTAATGGGCAGTGCAAAACCTCAGGGGTGAGATGAGCACTACAGTTAATTTCTACCTTGATATGTGCTAAAAATGTGAATGTTTATCATTACACAGTCAAAAAAGGGGGGGTTAAATACATATAGAAGTGTTATGCATTGCAGCCATGGAGTTTGGAGTAATGGCTCCATACAGCCATGGAGCCATGAAGTGAATTTTAAGATTGGGTGTAAATATATGAAACTATGTTTTATAAAAGAAATAAGAATAGATACATTAGTGAGGAAGGTAAGTGTGAAAGGAATATGAAATGCCTTTACTGGGCACGAAGACCAACTGAACCAACTGACCATGATGATAGTGAGAAAGTAAAATCAAGATTAAAGCATCCTCATGACACTTTTAATTTAATCTTCAGGTCCTTATGAACTCAAATGAAGCTTGGAAGCAGATGAGAGAACTGACTGATAGATTAAATAGAGCAGAGTGCTGGAGGTGACCTGCTTCCAGTGGTCCTGCCAGACCAATCTGGCTTTGAAAAGGCAGATGGAATGCGGAAAAAAAAAGATGTAATAAAAGCTTGTTGTTCTTTCCCCATTTCCAACCAGAAAGTCCTATCTTCCTTCTCACTGGAATGGGAAGGAATGGGACACTTAGAGTTCCTGTGGAAACAACTAATGAAGTAGCCATTTAGGAATACTAGTTCTAGAATAGTCATTAATTTCCCTTTGTGACCAATGGAACTTTCTGACCCATTTTCTGCCATATTTTTCTAAAACTCTGAAAGGTGGAAAACTGTTGATGTCATATGAGCTCACCAGTCTCACTAGCATATTGCTTTTTAACAAACGGCCCTTCTGCTTATGTAGATTTTGCGTTATTTCTTAAGTTCTGATGTGATTTGTTTAAAAACAATTTTAAAACTCCTGCAGTGTAAGCACAGTTTTCTTAGTCCTCATCTGTTTATGTTCGCTGAGACTTCTATTTGCAAAAAGCTCAGGCATACATCCTAATCTAACTTGGTTCAGTCTGTCACCAGATACAGGAGGGAAATGTCCACCAACGCAGCCAAAAGTCTACTGCTAGAAGAGATTCTCCAAATGATTGTTGGAATAGAGGGTTTCCAGAAACCCTTTCCAATGTCAGCCATTCTGTGAGATACGTCTTCTGCCCCCATGATTGGTGACCTATCCACAGCAAGTCTTGGAGAGCCACAGCAATAACTGTGTAGCTACATATGAACCCACATGTCAAGTTATAGCAAAATAGCTTCATCGGGCTTTCATCATAGTTCTTGGCTAAGGGATATGATGATTTCTTGCGAAAGACCTCTGTAGAGACATGCCTTACTGATGAAATGAAAGCTGATTCAGCCAGCTGTTAACTCTGTCAGCTGAGCACGGTTCAAGGTAAATGGCGAATTCTGAGGCCTTCCTTGGTGAGGGGTTAGAGAAGTTTCTGGTCAAAATGCTTCTGGTAAACTAAATGCTATTTTACAAAAAGAGAGACATTGTAGAAGTTAGGAGTACTGAAGAAGAGTACAGAAGAAGACTTAAGGAAATTAAGAGAAAGAAAAATCAAAACTCAAAATGACAGAAAGGCTCATTAAGTTGTCTGAATTTATCTCCACCTTTCCTCAATATAACGGAATCACAGATATGCAAGGCTCTGTCCACTTTGCTATTTCACTATGACAGTAAGGAAAGAAGAGCTGAATAGGATTGTATTTGTGCTCCAGAAAGATAAGGATGCATTTAAAGAACCAGGAAAAATGTTAGGATAAATATTTGTGCCTTTGATATTTTGTATCCAGAGCTGGTATGAGTCAAAGGACATCAGGACTCCAGATCCCAAGTAAACCTAACACCAGGAGAAAGTAGAGAAGCTACTTGGTGTTAAGACAAATGCTGATGATATTGGAAATAAAGTTGCAAGAATTAGTCTCAAAGTAAGACAAGATTAAGGTACACATTATCTTTAATAATAGTATAGCCCAGTCACCAAGGATGAGGGACGTAACAGCCGAAGTAGAGCACAGTTCCTCCAGCCTTTGGAGATTCAAACTGTACTAATAATAATTTTACTGTAAAAAAGATTAGATTCGTGATAATTCATGGTTTTCTTCTGGTCTCTTTATGAGAGCAAGGATCATCTTAGTCCTTACTGCAAATCTCTACCCCTTCGTGTATTAGAGTAGCTACTGACTGCTCTCAGGAGGATTGTTAAGGATGTTCACAGTGTTTGCTAGACGTGTAAGATATGATCAACAGATCATTTATTGCCTTGAATGATATCTCTTCCAGCCAGCATGCTTATTGAAACAGCTTCAAAGAACAAAGAGCCTGTAGCTGAAGGCTGCAAAGATAGAGAGTATCTTGCACAATTGGGTTTAGTGAATATGAAATTCATGAAGAATGAGGGTGAAATGTTCTTTTTATACGCAGTGTACATCTGTGTCATCTTGTCACTTTGTGAGTTACATCCTTTTTTTCCACTTATTCAATGAAAGTCATACATCTCATCTTTGACATTTCTAGTTTCATTGGCTTGTCAACTCATTTTTCTCAGTCCACATATGCCAGTTAGCCCTATCTCTAACTTTCTCATATCTCCTAATATTACATTTTTCCTCATTCTTTTGTAGATTTTTCCTATATATTTGCAAAACAGACTTCTGAAATACAAGCACTGCGGAATTTTAGATCTTTCATTTTGCAGTCTTCCTTTGCCTTTTCATTGCTTTCCTATTTATTGCTTTTCCTGGTGCCTATGCATCTCTCTCTGTTTCAATTGTACAGAGCTGGCACTAAAACTAGGCACAAGGCACAGGAAGTTTCTACAGTTTTGACAAGGAACATCTGTGCTGTTGTTCCATAGGAATTTTTGTTGCTTTGCTCTGTTCCAACTTACTGAGTAGCACATTGAGACTGTCCTTATAACAGTGACCCAATTATGTTATAGCCAGATCCACTGGATTCTGAAAACTAACATAATTTCTAAGTTTCATCCTTTCTCATGATCACCCAGTTCCCACCAGCTTTCCTCTCAGTTATTTAAGAAACCTTGTTATCCTACATCACAGTTAATTCTAACAAAAATGTCTCTAACTAAAAACATTCAATACTAAAGAATCAAGGACCATGAGGGCAATCATGCAAGAAGGAATTTGCCTTATCTGGAAGGAAACAGAGATGAAATTTCAGATCATGGAAGGCGAAAGTTTTATATATGAAACTACTGTCAAATATTAGACAGCATCCAAGATTCTCATTTCCCTGCCAAATGTGAGGTCATGCAATTGCTTCTATTTTTTTCCTTCTGACAATGTAACTTCTGTGTTCTTATTTGCAGCAAGGGACAGAGCACCAATGAAACTTGATATTTAATAACTTGATATTTAATCCTACTTTTAAGCCAAAGTTCCCTTAAAAATCCCCACAGAAGTGCCTAGAGGCTAAACTTCTAAACATTAGGATGTCATGTGAAAGTTGACTATTGCCAAGCACTTCTGCCATGAGAAAGTGTGGAAGATCAAGACTAGATCCTAGATGTCTCAAGGAATAGTCGACACCGAGGCAGCAGTCTATCTGGACTGTTACACTCTGCGTAACAGTGGATTTTAACAAGGGGCTATGCACCTATCCTCCCAGAGCAGGACACTCCTGAGCATGGTAGACACCTCAAGTCATGCGCACTGGAGTTGTTTGTGCAATTCTGGGAGATACAGAAGTACTTTGACCCAGACAGTGGGGCAGATCTGAAAGGCAAGCAAAGTTCAGAGCAATTTTAGGTAATTATGTCCTAAAAGTGTTTAGAAAGGCTTTTTATCATGTAAAGCAGGGTTTTTTTCTTCTGTGTTCTTCTTGATATGTTTTTACATTTTTTACATTTCAGCTTTCTTTGATTACTTGTGTGAAACCACATATTTAGCATAGTCTTCATCTAGTCACTTTATCAGTGTATCCATTTTTAGCTGTCAGGAGTTTTAGGTTTGTAAAAGATCAAAGGCATCTCTTTCCATCAATTAAGAAATTCCCAATCTGAGACTTGAACAAAATGCACTTCCTTTCAGTCCAGTCATCATGTGCTATTTATTACCATTCTTTTATAAAAGTATCTTTCATAGCTATTGTCTTATTTCTTAGAAAACAAAACCGAAGCTTAACCAGCTGGGCTACCGCTGCAAATACCCTTGTATGGGATTTCTGTCCCACAGTTACACTTTAACAGGAAAAATTACTCTCTGCTGATCATAATAGAGTTTCTTTAAGGTTCACATACAGATACTTCCTCCTAAGTTTTGTAATTCTACATTCCAAATGTACTACTACATTTGTTTTATCCCTCCAGAACAAAATCTCTGTACAGTTATGTTACAGCTCTCTGTGGCCCTTTGAGAAGAGATAAATGTGAAAAAGCACTGACCATCTACAGGACTGACTGTTTCCTGTCAGAGACTATCCCAAAAAACACAGAAAGGAAGAATGAATGATTTATTTTTTTCCAGTAAGTGGTTTTTTAAGAGGATGTTGCCATGGTCTGCACTGATACGGAGGACTCACCTAGATCTCATTTTGAAGACCTGAATGTTTGTTGAGGCTGCTCCAGCTCTGGTTAGCCCCACATTAGAGTCCCGCATTAAAGTATCCAGTGGAATATGCCTGATGTTAGAGTCCACAAATACAATAAAAAAGAATTAGAGGCTCACTTGACAGTGACTAGAGCAAAAAGTATTAAAAATAGGAGACAAAAGCAGTTGTCATGCAGTAGAGATAGCAGATGACAAATACAGACCTTTCTTTATCTAATCAAGAATGCTGGAGCAAAGAATTGCAAGAACAGCTTGATCAGCCTTCTTGCAAGCATTTGGGACAACCACAGAGTCTAAAAATAAACACAGGATTAGCAGTGTAATGCTTTATTTTTGCCATGGCAAACTTTGTATGCCTGTTTTGGATGCTAACAGAAAGAAATGAGAAGCTTTTGAGAAGCAGTGTTTGCACTGACTTGGGCAGGTCTCCAGTTCTTAAAAGGAAGCAAAGTATTGGAGAGAAGAGGCTATTGTGATTCGAAAGCCTCTTGTTGGTTTATGCTACTCACAGCAAGCAAAACAGTGAGAAGAGCAGTGAGGTCAGCCAGCCAGGAAGGTCACAGAAGGAAGTCACAGAATTACAGAATGGTTGAGGTTGGAGGGGACCTCTAGTGATCTCAGCTCACTAAGTGCTCAAAGTGAATGTAGGCTTGAAATGGCTGTCAGAAGTCCCAGCGAAAAGTCACTATATTTAGATAGCAAAGAAAAGTGTGTTGCACCCACAGGTCTGGGACACAAGGATGCTGCAGGAACACACAGTGCCATGGTAGCTCGATTCTGCTAGAAGACAACAAGTTCTTGTGCATCTGTCTGAATGACAAATGCCTACCCTGTGATTCATGTCAGTTAAGTAGCCAATCTTTTCTATATAAGTAGTGCTTACTCTTAAATCCTGCGGCACACCTGGCTTAGTTTATGCGGTAGTATAAATCTTACTTCCATGGTAAACGTTCAGTGAATGTCAACACTGTCATTACGATGGGACATAAAGACAAAGATATCTTCAGTGCCATCCATTTATTCTGTGATTTGTGATCCATCTGAACAGTACAGAAAGGTGTTTAGTTATGCTTTCCCTCTGAATTGCATGTCCCTTTGGGGTAATCTCATTCACATGCCAATTCCTTATTACATATATCACCATCTAACCCCACTTGCCATGTGACTGGGTGTGATTGATCTGAGCTTCGGGACTTCAGCTAGAATCCCCAAGCATATTATCTGTACACCAGCCTGGGGTAAGATGAGCTGGCATGCTGGCTTCTGGTAACTGGCAGAACTCAAGGCAGACTGTATTGACATGTAGACATAACACTGATCAACATCCTTTTGTCTGCACTACAGAGAAATGGAAAATGAGAGCCTCAGGGATACTGAATGTGTTTTGACAGTCAAAAAGCTTAATAAATCAAGAGTAAATCAACTGTAGGTGAATTCAGCATTTCTCTAAAAAGCAGAGGTTTTTTAGAATTTGTTTGCAGAAAAAAAATGGAAAAGAATACTCATATATATAGTTAGCATCATTCTCTCAAAATTTATGCAGTGTGACACACTGAAAGCATCTTTGTAATTTTGTGCCTAAATAACAAGGCCCTTAGCTATATGTGAAAAAGAACATGAGATTAATAATCTTACTTAAAATTGCTTAATATAAAATTTTACAAATAGAATACTTAACTGGCAGGCAGTCACTATATTCATAGAATCATAGAATGCTTAAGGTTGGAAGGGACCTCAAAGGTCATCTAGTCCAACCCCCCTGCACACGCACAGTCACCTAGAGACATGGCTCAGGGCTGCATCCAAGCAGGTTTTAAAGATCTCCAAAGAAAGAGACTCCACAACCTCTCTGGGCAGCCTGTTCCACGGCTCTGTCACCCTCACAGTGAGGAAATGCTTCCT
>JAUBOD010000001.1:6604633-6624737 GCA_032353885.1 Nothura maculosa
CATTTTATATCAATTTTAACCAACATATCCTTTCAGAGGAACCTTCAAGAAACATCCAGATTATCTCCAAAACTTTTGAAGACACAAGCAGCATTCTTCATTAAAGAACAAACAATAGTTCATGACTGATTTAGCAGTAGTAATCCTCTTCAAATAGCAGAACCACAGACAGGCAGTTCCCTAGTACCTTGAAAAACAGTTTAATCTAATAGGCACATCAGAGGATGCTAAATGCAGAAAATCAATACCCGAATCAATCACACCTGTGAGCCATTCAGAATGTGACTTCCTTAAGGTCCCTCTTCTGGATGGCACTTAACCCTAGATTTACTGGAGGTTTCTTTAAGAATATATATTTTATTCTAGAATAATAAGAAAATGCAAAATATGGGAAAACAGATGTGTCCAAACTTTCCCTTTCTCAAAATGTCTAAGTAGAATATGCAGATAAACCATTACACGAAATACCTAATTAGGATATGCAGATAAACCATTACAAAACCAAACATGCTTAGCAATAACAGAAAGAAACAAGAATATTTTACAGGAGTATTAAAAAAAAAGATACTTGGAAAGTTGGATGAAATGTTTAAAAACTATGTAGAAATGCACATTATTGAGATATGAAAACTGCTACAAAAAAACTGCTGTTTAGTCATTTTCCTAACTGCATCCCCATCTTATGGCTCCATAAAGGAGAACTAAGTAACTGCTGGAAATCCATGTTTTTTCTAAAGAGCAGTAGCTAAACAGCAATAAAATTATTCAGCACTTACTTTACAATGTACACAAAATCTACAAAAAGCATCACAGCAAGGGATGATGTTTCTGCTTTCCTTAATATAATCACTGCAGTCAGATAAAAGAAGTGCTCTGTCCAGTCTGCAAGCAGAATGGGAACAAAATAGAAAGATGCCTGTTGAAATTATTAAATTTCTCTTTATGCTATTTCCCAAAGCTATGAAAGATATTCTAAGAACCAAAAGAAGATGCACATAAAAAAGCAGACACTAGCAAATAGAAATTATTAGAACTGAAGAGCACTTTTCAAGAAGCCTAGAATCTCAGGGATAAATCAGCACATTGTAAAGAGCTCCTGCCAGAATAATAATGAAAAAATTCCCCACAGAAGAATGTTCTTTCCAGGTAATGTAAGCTGAAACCAGGGAAGATCGTGGCAGTACTCAGGGACAGATTGGTACTGAGCTCATCTGACCAACTGGTCAATACTTAGTTCCTCCGTCATCCTACCATAATTACCTGACTGGAATGTAGAAAGGTTTTTGAGAACCTTCCCTTTACTGTGGGAAAAAAAATCACTGGGTTCTTTGTTTTTAGCAAGTGCATTTGAGAAATATTTCATGGTGTCACCAGTGTGTGTCTGGCTCTGTGGATCATCAATGGAAGGAGACTTGGCTTGATATTGAAATAAAAGACTGGCAGGCTGAGTCGTTGCCGCAGTAGTGTGGAGCAGAAGATGAATGCAAGACCAGAAAAGCATATCAAGGAGCCTTTCCCTGATAATTACTCATGGATTCTGACACGGGAAAGCTCAGGGGCTTCCCAAGACAGCCATAGTAACTCGGTGTTTAAAGACCTTTCTGACAGCAGTAGCCTTTGGAGTCAGAGCATTAAGAAAAATGAAGCTTACCTAGGAAGACTTAAAACAACTGGCCGAGCAACCATCACTTTATGGTCTTCTCATCTTCAACATTTTTAGTGTTCCTCTGTGATCTGGTCTGTTTTTATTCCAGAGCTGTAGTCCTGTTAGTGCAAAATATGTCAGCATGTCATTAAGCACAGCATTCAAACGATGAAATGATTGACACCAATAAAATCATATTTTTATTAATGAAATATCATCAGTTATAAGGAAGTGATCTGTGAAAGAATGTATATTGAAAAGAATGTGGAAAAAAAACCTTAAAACGGACTCCTAAGAGGATGTGAACCTACTGACTGCACGATATCAGCCTGGGCCAAGTGTGAATGGGCCGCTCCAAGTCAGTCTCAAATGATGCTGGCTGAGCTGAGCTGCTATTGAAATGTAGGGGAAGAAAAAAGAAAAAATATGATGCAAATTCATCATGTACCTCAGCTGCAGCTGCTGCATTTGCTGGAAAACAATTTCAGCAGCTCTCCAGGGAGACAGATTCCCACACACCAGAATCCTGTGGAAACAGGCGCTGCTTTAGCGAGGTGTCTGCAGAGGGGCTAGGGAAGGGATGATGCCCTCGCTCTGTAGCTACCTTCTCAGCAGGGGACATCAGAGTTGCTTAGAGAGCAGCCCTGACATCAGCCCAGATGGCAGCACGTGCTGAGGGGATAGGGCTGGCCGGAGGAGTGGGCCGAGCAGCACATTCCCACCCATGGGCGGGAAAGCCCACGTGTGGCACGTGGCACCAACACAGCATCACCGCCACACCATGTGCTGACTGCAATTTCATTAAAACCTCAGAGATTTGGCTTACAATGGCAGCCCAATTCCCTTTTCCAATGTGTAGCTGATAGGATGGGAGCTACCGAGTACATGATGCTTCCATATTTCGGCCTACTTGTTCTGTGGGAGCCTAGTCGTGGACCCAGGAATGTGGGAGGCCGCAGCTGCAGCTGCAAGCAGGTCTCTGTGGGGCAGCCCAGCATTGGGAGAAAGAGGCATCCTTACAAGCACTGTGTGTGAAAACTGCTCACAGAATCTAGAAATAATATTAAACACTAACTAAAGCTAACAAATCTCAGTCGCACCATTCAGCACTGAGCTCTGCAAACGGTAATGATGGATCAGCCCCAGGAAGGTGCTGTTTTCCCTGAGAAACATCATTTTAAAAAAATATTTGTGTCGGCAGATCTCCAGGAAAGCCTGTGATGTTTCATTCTTAGCTGCAGCGGTGCTGGCAGCTCATTTCTCCTGCTTACTGCTGCGCGTGCTTCCCGGCTGCAGCTCTCCTTTGCACAAAACCTCATGAAAACACAGGAGTATTCACAAGTATCTGAAAGTAATGAAGTATATAACCAAATAATTACAAATAGGGCAAGAAGAAGAAATGGAATAACTGGAAATGCATCTCATAGAGCCTCAAAATCGAATTATATTGTGACCGAAGTGGACCCCCCCCAGCTGCTTGTACATTGTTTTCAGAAACACTGAATCTTAATATTCTTATTTGTTTAATCCTCTTCTTGGTTTGTTTTCTTTTTCTTTGATTGTCCAGCACTCCCCAGTAATTGCCTCCAAATTCACAGATTTTGAAAGTGGTGATCTGCCTGCAGCATTTGCTCTGTAAAACAGCTCTGTTTACTCAAATCCTTTTTGCTGGAGCTCCAAGGCAAATACCTGTCTCTTCTTGGATTTAAACAACAGTTCTTTTCTCCCTTTCCTTGCAAATGATGCTGCAATTGGTTTTGTGCAAGACGAGTGCTGGGGTAGCCTAAATAGCTTTGTCAATTTTTGGAATAATGATTTCAGATGATGCTAAATTGCCTTTAAGATTCAGCCCGTGGGTTCTACACATGCAGATAGTTTTAAAGAACAGGGGTTTCAGATCTATTTTGGATTGTTTAATGGAGATTTCTGCAAGTAAAATATAAAGTTTCAGTAACTACAAAGCCATTGCTGTTAACACACCAAAGGTACAAGCTCTTTACCAGTAACTCGTTTTGGAAGGCCACTGAGGTAACTCAGTTAATGTTTAGTTAATGTAATGTTAGTCCACACTGACTAACGCTACAAATGTCAGAGTTGGGACCAATACAAGGATTTTGCATACAAATGAATCAGCACAAGTCTGAATTATTCAGTGCTTTGATTTTTCACTTGCTATGACTCCCTCAGAAAGCACCTCGAGTTGTTCTCCACCCTACTCAGTCAGTTCAGGTGAATCAACTTCTCAAATATTCACATACAGAAGTTTAGTCATTCACTAATTTGTGGACTTACAGCATGCTTACTTGCCTTGGCTTTACAGATGTACGTCTTTCCTGTTACATATAAGCTTTTTTACTCAGTTATTCTAAACTTACTAAGAATTCTCTGCTCTAACAATAATAAAATATCTTTATGTCACTGGTTCTGTTAATTCTAATGATTGGTCCTAGGCTGTTCCTCCCCTTCCTTTAGGAATGGTACCTTCCAGTCTCTCCATGTGCATGAAAAGTGACAAGCATGGGTCCCCATATTTCTACTTATTGGGCCACCCTAAAGACACGGTTTGTAAACTCTGCATGTATATTATCTTTCTCTAATATGCTTTTTTTTTCTCACCACTACTCATAGTATCTTCCCCAACTTTTTCTTGCACATTAGCTGTCTTAGTGTTTTGAACGGTACTGCACTCTTCTTTCATAGCTGAGTATCTATCATCTAAGCTATCAAAACACCTATGTATTTTACAGATATATTTCAGTAGGTTGTTCCAACTTTCATTATTTTTAGTACATGAAATGCAGTTACCTATAGGCCTGGTCTATATTGGCTTTTTTTTAATGCTATAAATACAAATTCTTAGGTAGAAAACCTTACATTTTGAGGAGCCAAAGCCATAATTTTCCCTCTTACTTATGGTACCTGTCCTGCAAATATTAATGATCTTCAAGTGGAGGTTAGATGATGATCTCAAACCATATTTATATGCAGCTTCTTGAAGAAATTAATAATGTAATATTGAAGATGTTTTTGGAAAAACGGTAGTGGAATACTCATTTTTTAAACCTAGTGGCTATATAGAAGTTACACTTAGCCCTTTGCACTTGATATTTTCTTCATAAATCAGATATTACTTCACAGCCAGTTCACATACATCAAACACGTAATATAGAGTCATGGCCCAGAAATGATACCTGGAATGGAAAGGAAACTCCCTTTTCCTATTTTTTATTGATTCCTGTCATCAGAGAAAACTCAATAGTGTTGAGATGCACTCAAGTCTCAGTGCTATTAACATTGCCCTGTGGTTGCTATAATTATGAGGCAATAGCAGGCCAATCTCATACATTGAAGTAGTTAGATTGGAAATGGAAAGGCAGGAATCTGAAAGCATCCTCTCACCCTCTGTGCTTTGAGTTAGCTCCTGCCTCCAACACTAAGCATTAAACTCCGTTTCAGTTACCTATTGTGTCCTTGCAAATCAAGGTGCTGTAATTGCTTTTTTGCAAATTCTGGTTGCAGCTTATTTCCAATTCATGTGTAAAAATAAGAATTTTCTGGATGCAGATTTGCCCCTGTATTTTGCTCACACAAAATTAGGCTCATCTAGGGATCAGTTCAGTTGTGCTGCACCCTGGCCAGGACCACAGGCAGTTCAGAGCCAGGCAGAGATGTTTCTGCAGAGTGTAGAAATCTGAATTGCCCTGTTCCAAAATCCTCCTCACTCTGCTCCTGCTGTGCTGTCCTTCACACTCGAAGAAAAGTAATTTGGAGAGATGGAGAGGTTAGAGGTCTCTACTGTGAAGTGGTATTAGGGGCAGTTTGCAAGTCTCCGTTGTTGTGCACAGGGAGTTCAATGGAACACCAAGTGCAATACATTTATATTATACAAATTACTTTATATTTATTGTCTTCGCTTTTCCTGTTACTTTTCCTGTTATAGCACAACAGGCAGAGCAAACAAATCTTTCTTCCTGAAATAAATAGCCATTTCCATCCTATACAAATACAGCTTGAGTCAGTTTCTGCCCAGTCCCTCAGCAGTAAATGGTGCTCTGATTAGTTACTTGGCAGGCAGTTTTGGAGAAAAACTTTTTTTTTTCTTTTTTTTTCCCCTGTAAATCTATACCTAGAGAAATCAAAAGTAATTTAGTTTGGGTCAGCAGCAGAAATAAAAATATTTTAACAGATATAAGAGTATTATCAAGCTAAACAAAAATGTATGCATGCCATTGCAAAATGTTTTGTTATCACATATTTCAATAAAATAATTTTGGTGGGGTGGGAATATTCTAAAGAGCCAGTTTTGCCATGGGCTTTTTTTTTTCCAAAAATAATGTCTGATAAATCTCGTAATGAAAAGACAGATCAGCTAAACTCTGATATATCTTAGGAGAGGCTTCTCACCATAACAATACAGGACAGTTTGTTATGAGCCTGCATTTCTCATGTAGGAATTATTCTATTTGGTATAAATAGTCATTCATTGAAAATGCTCTGTATGCCTCTCTGCAGTTAGATATAGCACAAGAGAGATACAGGTGCTGGAATGTGATTTAGAAAGTGTATCCACATGAAGGGATAGCTGCCCAAATTCAGTGCTCTGTGCTCGTGCACAGCACCATGGATTTGGTAGGCTTAACTAGTGGCCAGTTAAACTTGCAAAAATGCATGAAAAAATGGAGCTTCTATTGTTTTCATTGTATGCATGCAGCTAAAGATTTCAAAACTCCAAAGTGCAGTTTTCTAGTTCTTGAATTGTTTAGGAGCTCTAAAGCTCTTAAAATTGGTTAAAAGATCTTGGCCTATGTATTTAAGCCAGCTACTTCTACCTGTGCAGAGTACTGATCAGATAATCCAATTCATCCTATTTTTAATGCTCATTCTATAAGCCTCTAGAGCTGAACTTGAGTGTTATTCAGAACTTGAACTATCCTCTAAATCATTCATCTGACGTGAAAGCAAAAATCAATAGTCATTTTGGAAAAATGCCCTTTCCTTCTGTGACCACCTTGATGGAACTAAGAACATTCATTCATATTCATGCTGCATTTCCAATACCACCACCTTATTTTTAGCAATACCAACCTAATCTCAGAAGCCTATGGTGTGTCAAAAAAAAAAAAGAGTAACTAAATAAGTACACGTTAATAAAGTTGGTCTAAAAACATCATGCAATTTGATGTGAGCTCCCAAAGGTTCTAGCTGCTTTATTACTATGGGTAAAAACTTTTCAAGGACAAAACCGAATATTAAAATTGATTTTACAAACACATCCATAGTATTTAATAAATATGAAGCAACTGGAAGAGTAGAACACGTTTCTGCTGAAACACAGTGTATGTGTGGATGAATACATGGGTAAGTATTCATACTTTCAGATGCAAATTTTTGTTTTATAAGAGATATTGACCTTTACCTAGGTATCCCTTGAGACAGAAACAGAAAACATAGTTTTGAAAAAGAGAGAGAGAGACAGGAAGACTTTCAAAGATTTGTGACGCTGTTTTTGAGCTTCTAGTGAAGAGATACCATATCCTCACTTTTTGAATAGAAATACTGAGTCCATTCCTTACTTTTAAGTGCTACTTTTGTGATAACTCCCCCGGTGACCTTGACCAGTCCGCCTGAATCCTTAAGCCCACTCTTCCCCATCCATGTAATGGGGATAGTAATATTTGCATTCTATAATTCATAAGAGTATTATGACAATCATTTAACTTTAAAGATTAAAATTCCATAAAATAGTTGACTATTCAGTATTATTATTAAAGCAGAACGTCACTAATCCACGTGCATTATAATCCATCCCCAAATTGGCAGTGTCCTCAGCTCTGAGTAAAGATTTAATAATAAGGCTGTTGAGCAAGTTCTTTTATTATGAAGGCTTAATTATTTTTACATAATATACTAGAATAGATTTACTAATATGGTGTAAAGTGTAGATAATTACAGCTGAACTACAGTGACTAAAATAGATGAACAAACATTATCCTTGGTTTTATTCATGTAAACTGGCAAGCAGACTTAACAGCCAAAGAAGGGGAAAATCCCACCCACGGATCTTTTTCTAACCTTTTCTTTGTGGCTGCCTGAACTGAATAGAAACTCAGTTCATGATATCAGAAGTTAAGCACACAATATAAACCATCACTGCTGGTCTCCACAGCACCACTTCCTTCCTTCTTGCAATCCAGAAAAATGGAGAAAAATGATGCTCAGAGCCCCTTGCTGCGTCTTTGCCCATTTTCTTGTGGATGCAAACCAAAAGGGGACTTTCTGATGGTGTCTAGTCTCCTGCCATTGAAGCCCACCGTGTCCTAAAATCCCTCATCCATGAGGTGACAGCAGGTCCCCAATGTGTTCTCAGGAGATTCCCAGTCAGCGTTAGCCTCCCTGCACTGGTGATGTTCCTGTTTGGGGTTAGCTGCCCCTGCAGATCTCCACACCTGAGGGAACAGTATGAAGCACAACTCATTATTCCCTCTGCCTGGTCCATTGATTCTCATAATGAAGGTTTTGCAGTCGTTGCTCTAATTAATAAACTTCAAGGTATCTAAAATCCATCTCTTCAGCTGGGTGCAGGATGCCTGTAGTAGCATGCAGAGAGCAGCTGCTCTGGCTGAGTTTTTGTAAATAGGCAGTGATTCAGCAGGGGTTAAACTTCATACTCTGTGGAAAGACTCAAAAATGTTGTGTCCATCTCTGGCCTGAAGTAAACAAGAACATTACACTTTGTACCTCCAGACAAATTTTCCTGTCTAAAATTGTCTGCTGAACCTGGATACAGGGGCTTTGCATTCATTTAAGTGATCTGTGTTTTCAGGGTACAAAAACACTTGCTTTTTAGCTTGCTTAAAATAATCTGGAAACAAAGCTCAGCCATTTTAAGGACAAAAGTAAAACTGTTAAAGGACAAGAATTTGTATAAAAGAACAACTACAAGTAGTGAGGCTGTTTAGAAAAAGCCTTGTCAAAGATATGGTGCTATGATACCTAAATTAAACTAACAGAGCCTTTTATGACTCTAATCATTGCCATGTCAAATTTGATGGGTCTAAATGGTCGTATAGAGAAGGATTTAAGAAAATATCGCAGACATGAGGGGAGAAGGAAGGCTGCTCTCGCAGAGACGGCCGCGGCCCGCGAGGCAGTGACGGCTGCTGCTCTGTGCTCGGCAGCAGGCAGGGGTTAGGAGAGCTCTCGGACTCTGTCAGCTTCCTAGAGCTTCTTACTCTTAGCTTGGGAGAAAAAAACCTCAGAAAATCAAATGCAATTTTAAATGTTAACAGTATGAGGTAGCAGTCACTCTCCCAAGTGATGTGCAACAAACATGACCATAGAACTTATTATATTTTCTTTAGCTAGAGCTAAGCATATGCAACCCAGAATTTTAAACATCTGGGTTTTCTGATATTGTGCAGTTTGTGTTTACTCATTAAGAACTGAATATTACAGTGCTACATTCACTTATTCATTCAATTCCAACTCCTTACACAGTTTTCAGAGAAAATTCCCTCTGCCTGCGAAGGATATCGGAGATGACCACAGCCCCAGCAGTGAGCCTGGTGCCAGGGTCAGCTCTGCAGCTGCACTATCCATTGCACTAGAGTCTAAAGAGAGCTTTTTAAGACACATCTTATGCTGCAGCTCACTCTCAACATAGACAGGACTGGAATCCTTATTCATGAGTTTTGTGAACAGAGAAGCATATAAACCACATTAGATATATTGCTTATGATCCTGCTGATAGCATATATGAGAACTGTCAACACTCAGTCTTGGCTTAGAAAACTTTCCTAGCAGCATTTTGTGTACAGTCAAAATGCTCTGAACTCATTAGTTGTTAACTACATCCTGCATGTTATGAGCATAGCCTTAATAATAACATCTATTTATTAACCAGTCAGGATGTGATACCTACTGTTAGCACCCATTTTAGCTGTGATAATTAATAATCTTAATATTTAAGTTTAATTATGTGCATAATATCTAACTCTTAAATTATTCAGTCTATATAACATGTTTTTCATTAATACCACACATTCTATTAACATATTTATGGACACCTTTTATAATGCAATGATGTGGTATAATTCTGTTAATAAAAACTAATTAAAAAGACATCTATTTTAATTATACAGCAACTTGTAATGTAGATTTCCCAGCCTTCACCCAGGCTCTGGGAGAAAACTACTGAGGTTTCTGTAGCTTCTCTTCTACTACTTGAACTTACAGAAAAAAATAAGGCCTTTACTGAAGGGCTGAGGTCCTATGACCTGAGTAGCTCTGGTCTGGTAGGTGGGATGCTCAGCATTTAAAAAAGGCTACCAAACTGCACACAGTGGATTATAATTTGTGGGAAGAGGAATATCATTCAAGACCAGCAGCCAAACTGTCTATGGGCTTAGTGTTGACGCAGGGCTGAGGAGTTTGCTGCTTAGGATAAAATCATGATGCCAACTGCAGTTTTGTATTTCAGCTCCTTACAGTATTGGTGAATAATCCTGTAACATCTGCATTAAGCTAATGCAAGGAAAAGACAAATTTACCCTATCCACTCAGGGCAGTCATGATAATTTGCTTAAATATTTAATGGGTAGGACTATTTACTAAATCCATATCTGCTGGGAACAGAGGTAAAACAGGTCTTGCAGTGAATGATAAACTTTGTACTTATTGTCATCTAGCCTTGATTAAGAGTCACAGCCAGATGACTATTAGTAGATTAAACAGTATCTGAAACAGAATCTATTTTTAGTGTGGCTTTTCTTGATTTTTTTCTGTCTGCCATTCTGTAGTAGATTAAAGGATTATTTTTCTCCATAGAAAAAATATCTTTTTTTATTCATGGATTGTTAAGACAGTGTTAAAATTATCTTAGTCCCGAGTAGAGAATTGTTGCAAGTTCTGTTTTATGTTGTTGGAGAAAATCAAGTGATCCAGAACTCCATAAAGGTCTCTTCCACCGTAAGATTTTTGAGCATCTTCCCCTTAATATCTAGGTAAAGGATAAGGTTAGGGGGAAAAAAACGGAAGAAAAAATGTGGAGGGGAAAACAGCTTCTGTGACAGAATAACTGATAATAACCTAAATTTGTAAATTTATATGGCATACATGTCATTTTTGTACCTAAAACCAACATTTTGGAGCCATAGGCCTCTGCTACTATCGTGAAAGCATCACAAGAGCAATGCTAAGGATGAAATGGCCTCATGGCGAGTGACCAGATAGAGGATTATATCACTGCAGAAACTACCTAAATCATTTTGAAGTTTGTTAGCACTGAGGATTTACAATACAGCAGTGGAAAATAAGAGCAGTAGAAGATGAGTGGACTTCTTTTAGGCCAAGCAAAGTGTAATTTGTGAGAAAACGTTTGCCTAACACCATTGTAGAAGTTTGCAACAAAACTATGAGCAGCATGCAAGACAGATAAAGTTCCCATCGCTGCTGACTTTCTTGGAGAGCCTGGCAGGAGAGCGAGAGGATGGGATATCACAGCACGCCTGCATGGGGCTGACGGCTGAACAGAAGGTACCAAGAGCATTTCCAACTACCACGACCCCCCAGATTCATTTTCTTCACAAGAAAAAGAGCGCTGAATATCTGGGCTGTAGCAGCTCCAGGATGAAAGATTCTTTAAATATCTGAAATATCTTTCCTTAAAGAACTTTAAAGACAAGCTGCAGGAGAGCAGCACAATCAGGAACATCACAGGCAGGCCAAGCTGTAATGAGAAGGAGCCAACTGCATTGCTGGGATAGCACGACCAGAACTGGATACTCCCCAGGGGACAATTTGTCCTATTTTCTTTATTAGCAACATCTGCCACCTTCTGGCAGTACCTAATTTCAAACAAAAAAAAGAAGTGAGGAAAAAAATAGTGCACCATATTTTTTATTTAGTCAAAAACTCTTTGATTCCCTAGGAAAGTAATATTAAGAAAATACAAAAAACAGCTGCTGAGACATTTCAGGGAATATTTAATTTGTACTACTAAAAATGTTCCAAGATAAAATACATTAAAAATAGGGTTCATTATTTACATACTTCAGAAATTAAAAAATAGAGATTTTATTTTATTTTATTTAAGTAATAAAATGTAAGAGCCACTTTTATTAATGACACTATTAAGTATTAAAGAAATTTTGACTTATTTTCTCCAATGAGAAACCCTAAGATCCTGATACACTACTAAGTAACTATTTAAAATGTCAATGCAAAAGGAGAGCCTAGTAGCAGATCTGAAGCTTGGCAGAGCCACAAGTAGAGGAAGAGTAGACAAGGCAGCACCTTTGATGTGCACCTTCCAAAGAAAACATAAGTATTGCAGCAATTTTTTAAAAATCAGTATGTTGAGCTCCTTCCTCTGGTGTAGTGCCCAGGCAATGCTAGGAATGGACAGGCACTCCTCTCTTTTTGATTAACCATAAAACTGAATTTTTTTTGGATGGTACTTCACCTGCAAGCCATGAGTAAGCACTGGATTCAAATAGAGGAGCAGTCTTGAGTGAGGAGCAAGTAGAGAGATGATAAAAACACCATCATTTCTAACCCATTGAATGCGTAGAAACCAGGAGAGCAAAGCAAACCGTTCACATATGCTGCCCTTCTGCCTTGAATGAAGAATCCTTAGGCAGAAGACTTCTAGTCCAGATGTTTCCTCCTTGTCACTGTCCCCATCCCAATGTCTGTGTTCATGCCTTACTTGACCTCCTACATGCTGGAGATCTTACAGATATGGTGTCTCTTACTCAGTTAGCAATTTACTCCTTGCCTGGCACTTGCGTGAAGCAGCTCTAGGTGAGTCATTTGTGCACGTTAGGTAGGGAAGTGCCACCAAGTGCCACCAACATGCATGCCAATAGATAATGAAAGCTAAAAGGCACCCATAAAATACTTACTAAATTACACCAAATCAGATGCCATCACAGTGACAGATTATGCTGCAGCTTCCAGCTCATTTATCTTGTGTAAATTAATAGGTCAAGGGAGCTTTTCTCCCATCAGAGAAGGCAGGAAGGCAGCTATGAGCCCCCAGTGAGGTGTGTGCCTTTGAAGACTCCCCTCTCCTGTAGCCAGGGTGATACCCATAGTGACACAGTCAAATACAATTCTTTTCAGCATCCTCCTGAAATCTGCCCTGTAGCTCTGTCTAAATTTGGGGTCTTTCCCTCCTGTGTGCAGTGTTGTGCAGCAGCAGCTCATGCTCTGTTAAACAGCCCCTGTCTTCAGTCCCTCGCCGAAGGAAGGGGGAAAGTGAAAATATTGCTCTGTCTCTGGTTCAGGGTGTTTGCAAACTGTTCTGAGCTACTTCAGGCTAGCAGACACTAAAGTAGGTTATGTTCACATTTACTACCATAGGTATTGCACAGAGCATAAAACTGAGGCAAAAAAAATCAGTGGTTCAGACGTGTTAATAAGCATCTCCAAAATGCAGCCATGACCTCAGAACAAGCAGAGAGAGAAATCATTAGAGTAGTTGCTCTGATGAGTAAAATTATGCATTTTTCTCATGTTTATATTTGCTATGGGAAAGCAATCATCTTAGTAATGGTTGAACAAGCCCAAATGAACCCTTGTGGCTTGAACACAGCTTTTAAAATGGCTTTTCTTTTGAGCAACAAATTACTTGCATTACTGCACTTTGCTCTACCCTGGCAATTTTGATACTTCCCCATAATGTTCAAACACTGGGGGGAGTAGGTTTCAGTACCCTCACATCAATATTCCCTTCACTAGCCAGGTACATTACAATAACGCCATGTTGTTATTAATATTTACCGAGGTCGAAGGATGACTTTCTACATAATTTCCTTTCATTTGGAAGAGGCAGCAGGTTGGGCTGGGCTCGTTTCCATCTCCACTGACAGTGCTTAAAGCTCCCAGACACTCACTGGTCTCAAGTCCTTACACAAAGATGTGTATTACCACAAAATACCAATTGTGTGAGATGATTGTTTATTTCTTGGCAGTGTTTTCCTTCAGCCCCGGGAACAGCTTGCATAGATATTGCCCCAGTAAGAAGGAGGCTTTTTGTGGGAGTGGGAAGAAAATCAGATAATATCTGTAATATTGTCTGTTCTACATTCTAGATATAGATCAGCTAGCTTATATAATTGCACTGGAGTGTCCCCTGAACAGCGAGATATGGTCCTAGGTGCCCTGCAGGAGCAGCAAGCAGGGTTTGCCACCCTGTTTTTGAATGGCAGCCACCTGACTTCTCCTCCTCCCACATGGACATGATTTCAGCAGGGTGGCCCACTTTGTACATAGGCAATCTCCTTGCCTGAAAGCATCTTGCTGCTCCAGGACCTCTAATGCTTTTACTGGGGTGCAGCTGGTACTTCCCAACGTGAGGAGCTGTCTTTGTAATTCCAGATGCTCTCAGGGCCTTGCAGGAGACCTGATGACAGTCCCATGGCTGCTCACTGCTGCTCTGTGAAAAACACCATCTCACAGGCCATTGGGAAAGAAAGACTGTGATTAAGTCAAATGCATTGGCCAGCCTAGATTAGGTACCTCAGCAGTGCGCAAAAGGCACAGTGACACATATTGCCCCTCAAAATCAGGCAGAAATGGCTTGGTCCCAAGGAATGACCACTGCTTGGCGTGCAAACCAACACAAGGTCTCAGGGATTGCAGTTTTAAAGAGCAGACTCCAGCCAGGGAGGGGCTGCTCTGCTAGCCACCACCTGCACTGCTGCACAAGGATGTTGTAGCACTACGGAGCAAAATCCAGGGAGAAGCCGATGGGAGCAAATGCTTTCTTATAGGCAAGCTCATAAGAGCTGATAACTCTGCACGCATGAGCCCTCCTTTTATTTTTTCTTGCTCAAGTGCCAAGCAGGGAGCAGATGGTCCATTACTCAGCCTTAACTGGAGGGTAAGAAAGTGTGATTTAAAAAAAAAAAATAAAATGCAGTTGAGACCCTCAGCCCCATTTAGATTCTGAGCTCAAGTCTTAACCAGAACTTGTACTTTCTCTGCTCTCAAATGCTAATCCTTTCCACACATATGCTCATTATGCAGAAGCATATGACAAACACCATCTGGGAAAATAAATAGCTCTTCAGCTAACCGTGCTGCTCCCTTTTCTTGCGTCACCCACCTCACTATTGTCTGTCCTATTTTTATCCACAAAACAGCAAATCACTCAATCAAGCTATTTACTTAAGTGTGCCGTCTCAGTCAAACAAGCTGCAGCTCCCAGGCTAGGGAGTAAAACCCATTTTGCTTTTCAAGATAATGTGCATCCTCATGATAATTTGAAAATAGCCATTTCTCTCAGAAAAATAACTGTGGCCTTTAAAGGACTGTTCACATCACTGAGGGATTCTGATACTGACCCGCAGGTGCCACGTTTGCCTTCCAGCTAGAAGGTTATATTTTCCTCCCCCTGAAATATGCGGCTCTTGCCACTGGTTCCACCTCGTTTCCATGGATCCCAGAGCCGGTCCTTCATCTCTGACAGATTATTGCTCATGCCGTTCAGAGCCGTGCAGTGGTGCTAAATAGGGAATGACATTAGCCAAGTTCAATGATTTCGCTAACCTCAAAGCAGAGCAAGTAGGGATAGCAGCCGAGCTGTCATTAATCATGATGAATTCCTTGCCTGTCTGCATGTTAATCAAAAGAAATGGACATGAGAGGCAGAGGTATTTGGGGAGACCACCACAGAATATTCTGTTTTTCATCAGCGGATTGGGAAAATTGTCACAACTCAGCAAAGGAGATGTCTACTTAGATAAATTAAACAAGATCAGCACAATCCAACTATATTCTGCTGGAGCTCAGTAGCAAGGAGATATTCAAAGCGCAGAGGCGAGACATTCAGGGCTGCATCGTGTTATATAAAGTCAGGGCTCTGTAAGTACTGGGCAAGAGTTGTGAGGCCATAAACACAGCAATATTACATCTGTTCAGAAAAAAATGTGATCCAGAATTCAATGATGACCCTCTCTGAGCTACAAATTCTTGTCAATTACTATATGCTTTTGTAGGGACATATTTAGTGGATGACAGAAAGGTCTTCTCATTTGTCCTCAGAGAGAGCACTGACATAGCCTGGCTAGGAAATTCATTATACAGCTACAGAAGAGGGAGTTTGATTTCAAGAGCATGTGTCTTTATTATTTTAACAGCAATTTTTAACATAAACAGAGGAAAACAGAATCTGTTTGAAAAAAAAGATGAGGTTTCCAGCATTTGCAGTCACTAGTTGCACAGCTCGGACTTCTCCCGAACACTTTTTTTGGCGGGAGGGGAGGGGCGAGATGTTTTTGTTTTCCCTCACTTGAGTGAGGGAACACTTTTGAGTTTCACCTCACTCCAGGCTGCCGTGTTTACGTCTCGCGTGAGCTTTGGGTCTGGCTGTGGCTCGGGTGGAGGTGCATGTGCCACGGTCCCATGCGACGCCGCGCGCCCGCTAACTCCCTTCTCCTTGTTGTTGCAACAGACGAACCAAACGCCTGGAGTGCTCCCTCTGCCACCTCCCCAGGTCTGCCGGAAGTAGCTCTTTCCCTCGACGACATAATCTCACCATTATCTTCATCACATATAGCCCCACCCTCTGACCCTTCTCACCAGATAAGCCCAGAACCAACATGGGATATCAAGAGGGAACACGATGTAAGAAAACCAAAGGAGCTTTCGGTGAATGGTCACAAAAAGAAAAGGTTAGGAGAGCAAAGAGAAAGGTCAGCAAGTCCTAAGACGGTAGACAGGTCAAAGCATGAAGAGGCTTCTTGGAAAGGATATGTGGAAGGCAAAAATAAGACCACTGATGGTGGCAGGCCCACCTCAGAAAGTAAAGCGGTGGGACAAAGCGGTATGATCGAGGCGGGCGCAAGAGAGCACGTGTGTGCTGGAACCAGTGATGAACGGTTTGGGAGGCTGAGGAAGCCGGATAGCAAGAGAGGAGGATCTCTCAGCAAGCAGGAAGATCACAAATCCGGAAACGCCAGTGAGAAGAAGTCAGCTGCAGCATCTGACCACGTCAAGCTCGACACAGGTGCTACCAAGACATATGGTAGCAACCGCTGCAGCTCACCTGGAAACGATACAGACCACAGCCAGAGGGACCCTGACGGGAAACCCAGCGAGTTCCCCAGGAAGGGACATCTCCACTCCATCAACGCGCGCAGCACCAACAGCACAGTTCGAAAGGCAACTGTCTCCCCGGGCCCATGGAAAATCCCTGGCTCTGACAAGCTACCTAGCGTTCTGAAGTCTGGTACTTCTGCCATGAGCAGATAAACCAGGGACTGTTGCCCTCTAACTATCTCAGATTGACGCAGAACATTCTTCTTAGTTTTTGTCTCACATTGATTTATTTTAATTTATTTTTAACTATCACACATATACACAAAGCATTGAGGAATGAAAACATTAGTGTGTAATTCCATGACAATGTGCACAGTATCTAATAAGTTCAAAAGCATATAGTCAACATGGAGATTTAAAATCGACCCTAAAGTCCCAGTTCCATTTTAGGGACTTTGGCAGCTATGGAAGAAACCAAAACAAAAATGAAGGACAGTACATCAGAGAAGGATAGTGCAGTGTAGCTTTAGCATTTTTTTCCACTGCATGAAGGACTTGGATTTCATTCAAACTTTATATCAAGAAACTGGAACAAGTTAGAGCAATCACAAACTGGAACATCGCCTTAAATAAAACTGCACGGAGCAAGCTGAAATCGAGAAAGGATCTTTTCATGGAGCTAAAATGTTGTAAATAAATTGTTCTCAACATATCTAGACAGGGGTTAAAGGGTTTCTTTGAAGCATTTGGAACTGTACACCCATGACATGTCTCCACTGTTAACACTTTGAGATAGTCCACGTGATACCCAGTAGCGTAGGTCACTGGGAGCTACGGGAGGCGTTGGGAATCCAGTGGATTAGTTTCTGTGATACCATTTCTACTGCCATTTTTGTGAACAAACCATATTTCTGTACATTGGAAAGGAGTTAGGGTGGAGTTGTATTTGCAAATTATTCTGAAGAGCAATTTACTACAGGTTCCCCGAGCACCGCAAGGTCGCACGCCAACCAATTGGTCAGGCTCAAAATGCCGACAAGTGCAAGGCCCTTACAGCGAAAGAAGATTGCTGAAGACAAAAAGCTGCAGTTTCCTTAAGGAAAGGCCTTTCCCTCCTGCAGAAAATGATAGCGTCACCACCTATCAACAGTGCTATGTTTCACACCCATTTGTGTTTCGTTCGGGTACTTCTGCATCCCCTTCCCTCGGTCTCGCAGAGCAGGCGCCTTTCAGGCACACGTTAACACTAATTAGACTGGTTTCTGAAATACAGTGTTTGGTGTCCTCATTCAGTAAATTTTGCAAAATGGTTCCCATTTGAGCATTTCTTCCTTATCTCCATCTCTTTTTATTTTTTAATATTTTATTTTATTTTGGTGTTTTTATTTTCATCTTTCTTGCTTGTCTGTTTTGAATTTCAAGCCTTAAGTGCCAGGTAAACATTCCAGTCTGCCTTCACAGGAAATAATTCCCAGGTCAGTCAGTCAGTCATCCTGTTTCAAAAAGATGCCTATGTGTATGTGTAAATGTGCATATGCTTCTTTGTCCGTCGATATTAAAACAAAATCCTGGGCAATAATACATTGATAATCTAAAAAAAAAATAAAAATAAAGCTAAAGTACTGTCAAGAATCCATATTTCAAAATATTGTTCTCTAGCAATCTTAGTTCTTCATATGCTCTGCTCAAAAATTAGATTGAGATTGGCTTCATTCCAAGAAATTTGCACATTACTGTATGTCTCAAACATTGCACTGGACTGAGAAATTTGTAGGCATGTTTCTTCCTGTCCAATTATTTGAAAAGCCTCAAGTAAAGGATTTTGCAGCTTTCAAATATTTTTTTTAATGAAAAGCTCCATTTATAATTTCTAAAAAAGCACAAGTCCATGTAGCTGTTTACAAAAGTCTTATTTAATGAAAAAAAAAATCTTTATCCCCTGAACTAGAATCAGTATAATTTGCCATTAATTTATTGAATCTGATTTTGGACAATGCTTCTGTAGTGTAGATGCACGTCCCAGTATCTTATTTTTATGTATAAAGAAAGCAAACATTGAAATCTGAAAAACAGTTGAGATTATGCTTGCATAAACTCTAATTTGCACAGTTCACAGCTACTCCTTGTGCAGTAATTGCTTTATGCGGCTGTAATCGATAACCTGTGAAGACAGCACATCATCTAAATCCCATTCCAAATAATATTTCTGTGTAGTGTTAGCTGTGAATTTACCCTGTACAGCTCTATCTCTATAAATATAATTCCATGTATTAATAGTCACAGAAAGGCTGTAAGTGAGCAACTATTTTTATGAAACGCACCACTATGGATAAATTAACTTTTACAGAAATCTTGTTTACTGTATGATATTCTAAACCACTGTCAAATAAAATATATATCCAAAAATCTTTTTTTTTCCAATTGTATATAGTCTGTGCTAATTTTGAGTGACACACTTCAGTGTCACACTAAGAAATAACTGTTTGCATGCTTCTGAGTAGAATTAACTGCTACATTATAGAAAAGAGAAAGCTCCATTTTGATGTCTTATGCCTAAGAAGGTTAGTTTTTATGAATTGGCGTATCAGTCAATCATATGAATTCTGTATAGTCAAGGTAAGGTGTATGAAGCTATCAAGGTGCCAAGAAATCACTCTTTTGGTTAAGAAGACTGAACTTTTGTTTTCCTTCCAGCATGATGAACTACAGGAAGGCAGGGCGACCAGGCACACTGACCTGGAGGACAAATTCTTCGTGCATACACGATAGGTACAGAAGGGAATTTGGCAGCTCAGGTCATCGAGAGGCTTGTTTACAAGCTGAGTGAAGAGGGAATCATTTGATTTCCAATTTAGCCCACAGAAACAATGCCTCAGAAAGCATCAGGAGGATGTCAGAGTACTGGTAACCAGACAGCCTGCTTTGAGATCTAATTCATCTCATTGAATACAATGGCAAAGACCTCATTACTTTCAGCGTCCCCTTTGCAGACTATAGGCAGAGTTAACTGTGCTGGCTGGAAAGCCACTAGCACTTTTCACACAATTTTGACATTTTTTAAATAAATAATTCTCTTTTTTTCATTAAAGAAGGTTTTATTTTTAAAAAAAAATGAAATCTGCCTTCAGACACAGTGTCAGTTTCCACAACACCTCATTTTTCACCAGATCAACATTGCTCAAGAACAACTCCAGCCAGAGAACTAGGGGCGTTGGTCTTCATTGCAGTAAAGATAAATCTGAAATGTTGCTAATACGCCAGAAATAGTTGCTGTCCTTCAAATTGCTACCACTTCTATGGCCAGAAATCCATACCCCATCCTGACACCAGTCCAGTCATATCACTGCAAAGAGTGCTGAAGCAGTGTGACCTCACCACTACATCACTCTGCCCAAGCCCATTTTTTTCTATTAA
>JAUBOD010000001.1:6624837-6636132 GCA_032353885.1 Nothura maculosa
ATATCACTGCAAAGAGTGCTGAAGCAGTGTGACCTCACCACTACATCACTCTGCCCAAGCCCATTTTTTTCTATTAATTAAAAACATATCCTCTCTTCTTTGGACAACATGGGCATAGCAGGCAGCATGGGTTGCTTTGGACTGTAAGTACGCATGGCTGGTTGTGGTCACCTTCCACATCTTCTTCAGCTTCCACCCAATGGGCAGCCTGCCCTCTTCGTCACATTTCTCATCTCCACGCATCTGCTTCAGCCTGATCTGCATCAGCTCTACTGAACATTTGCTTTTCAGGTTTAGATTCCTCTACACCCCAGCTACCCTGCACACCATCATCACATCTGTCCTGAATTTTACCTTTTCCTTCACTGCAGTTCTGTTCTTAATCCTTTTTCTTACATACCTTTTTGAGACTGTCTTTCTGTGGATCAATGCTTTAATTCTCTTGTTTTTCCCTCTGAACTTTGTCTTTCTGTTTTTCCTCTTTCTGTTTGGCCATTTCTCACCAGCTGACATCATTTACAACTAGCACAGCCCCTGTCTTATATATCAGTTCCCTGTTACACACCTCTGAGCAGTTGCTTGCACTTGCCAAGTCATTAATTTACTCTTGCATGTCATGCAAATATAGAGACATGCCTTGAAGTTCAGTCCATCATCTGCCTTTGGCCTCCTGCTATAGAGAAACCAGCAGCAGTTACTGATTAGACAAACTGGCCCTACATGCTGCCAGTAGCTCTGCTTTGCAAGTATGACTAATGCTGTCATCTTCAATGCTGTTACAGCTGAATGTCTGCACTGATAATGAGCAAGCATTCGGGCTGTTTCTTGTGACTGGAACGTGCTACGATCCCTACTGGAAGTTTCCAGACTCGTTCTAAAACGGCATTTGGGAAGGCAGAGCTTCAGGCTCAGTTGTGTCTCATCCACGGTGCTCCCTCTGTGCACCAGGGTTGTGGTAGAAAGCCAAGGCCAGAGCTGCAGAGTGGACATCAAGTATGGACACCTCAGCTAAGGGGCAACCTGTGCTCCATGCTTCTCTGTGCTCTTAGGGAAGCTGTAGTGTGAAGGGGAAGAGGGTCTTGGTCCTTGTCATGGAGCTCAAAGTTAGAGAGGGCTTTGGACTTTCCCGGCGATGACTTAACAGTCCACTTTTTTATAAGTCTCCTTATTTTATTCACAACTCCTAGGATATTTCCCATAATTGTTGCTAAGAATGCCACACAGGCAGCTCAGCTTGCCTGATTTCGTATCTGATCCCAGACTTGCAGATAACTGCCATGGCTCCCTCCCCAAGTCTGTTAGTCTCAAGGTTCCCCAAGGCTGGGAAATCACATCAGAGCCAGGCAACACCTTCACCTTCAGGGCTGTCATATGCAGTTTTTTCCAAAGAGCAGATATTCCTGAAGGAAAATCCAGCACCACCTGAACAGAGATGGGTGTTCATCAGCACAACCTGGGCAGAGATGGGTGTCCATCAGAGGACCCGGACACCTCCAAAACCCAGAGCCTCTCCCTGGCGAATGCACAGGACTGAACTGTTCCCTGGAGGCTCTTCCCAAGCCTGAAATAGAGTCCTACAGACCCTGCACGGACCATCCTGGAGCCAGGCGCTTGCATGTGGGGCCAGCACAGACACTCCCAATCCAGCCTTCCTGCTCAAGGATATTTATTATGGTCTATCTAACAGCAATGACATGATCTCACATTTATCTCTATGGCCATTACCTAAACTCAGAGCGATTTTTTTAAAAATATATCATCAAGACACAGTAACATAGGCAATTCCTCTGAATTATGGCCCATGTAAAAATGATGTTCTGTCCTCTCCTGCCTTTACCGCCTTCATGGCAATAAGTCACTAGGCACTGCAATTAATCGATACAGAAAGTTGTGCTTGTAAGGTACAAATATATCTCCTTTAAACAGCTAGGGGGACACTGGCCATCAAACACATAGTCACAGGCTGACAGCAGCACCTTTACCTCCCATTCCCGTAAGTCCGTGTCTGGTCTGGGCTGTCTGTGCCAGTAAAAACCACCCAAAAGGTGCAGACAGATACAGGGAGTCGCTCTGCCGCAGACAGATGAATTGCTCCAAGTGTTTTAAAGGGGAATTTGGAAGAAGGGGAAAGCGAGGGGGCTTCCTGCTGCCGATCAGCACGGGAGCTGCGGGCTGTGGGAAGGAGCGGCGGCTGCGGAGCGGCAGCTCCCGCAGGACAGAGGCCATGGAGCTGCCGCCGGCTCCCCCTGCACTCCCGGGAAATGAGGGCCACGCTGCCTGAGGAGCCAGTTTTGCCAGGGGTTTTGCACTACATTCTCAACACCACACACTAACTAGTTTTTAACCAGTGCTTCTGCATTGTTCTTTGCCCAAAAGTAGCAAAAAGTGATGTGCAACAAAACCAACCCAAAAGAGCCCTCAGTGGCACCTGTCAGCAGCAGATTTGCTCAGTGCACTGAAGTTTCCAGTGATGCATACGCATGAAATTAATGAATTTTGGTGTTTGTGCTTTCCCAAATTGATTAAATAAGTAGGCTAAGAGATTCAACTAAAATGTAAAAAAAAAAAAAAAAATTGTTGTCTATGAGCCTGAAAAATTGTTCACCTGCCTCCAAACAAGCAAGAACAAAGAGCCTCACTGAAGTAGCTATCCACCGAATTCTGCAGAAAAATGAACCCTTTCCTTGCATAGTCCACAGGGCTCCCCTGTACTAAACACCTACCCCAATTAGCAGTTCACTCACACCGAAAGGTTTTAAAACGACAGCCCGTCAGGCAGCAGGGAGCAGTGCAGAGAACCAGCGCTCCTGAGGCCCTGCTGCTCCTCGAGGCAGCAGAGGCAGCAGCAGCTGAGGGCTCATGCAGATCACACAGCACAAATACGCGCCCGTATCATTCCCAAATGAGCCCTGCCCCGGCATGGTACTGCTTTGCGGGGTGCTTTGCAGTAAAGACACATCCTGAGTGCCATTTTGCTGGAGACGGCAGGACACACAGCTCCCTTAGGCAGCCCCACAGATCCCCAGATGCTGTTTTGGAGTAAATTCCGGGCTGCTGATTCATTTTCATTTTTTTCAATATTCATTGATTTACACTGAGTGCTATTCCCCAGAGAGAGCAGCTTGAGCAGTGTTGCTGCCCTGCCTGCGCATCCCAACCTACGAGCTGTTCCTCACACTTAAGAAGACCAGAAGCGCTACCTTCCTACCACAGGCTCTGCGTATGAAGGCGCTCTGGAGGATCAGCAGCCTCCTTCCCTGTGGGCTGATTCCCCAGCAACCTACATGTAATTTCTCTCTCTCTTCTCCTCCCCTTTTTTTCCCTTTATATTGAGCTTTTTTTTTCATGCTGGCATTCAAATGCAAATACAGCCCAAATTGATCCCTCCATACCCTTAGTCCCCTGAGGTTAGCAAGTAGGTCCTAATGATTTTAAAGGTCCATTGCATTTTCTCTTCATTAGCATCTCCCTGGCTTTAAAATAAATGCAAAAAAAGTTGATTGTTAACACTTTTTTAAGGTTGATTGTCTTACAAAATAGGTAACAAGTACTCATACCTTCAGCCCCATTTATATTTCACGCTGCTGCTCAGGGCATCTCCATGGCCCAGGCAGAGGTGTAGGCCCCAGTGCAAGGCACATCCATGGGCAGCAACAATTCATCTCTCCAGCCTTATGAGATCTGCATAGTGCTGCAGTGCCCAGCAGGGCTTCACGAGATACAGCAAGATACCAGCAAGGACCCAAGCGATGGGCCTGGAGGTGCGGGATGGGTCAGTGTGGGCTGCCATCAGAGCACTCGCTGTTTGCTCTTAGTCAGAGCTTACCACCTTGAGGTTCAAGCTCTGCTCTACAGGACCACCACCTTGATCGCAGAGCCACTGAGGTCCAAGGGGAGCAAATTTGGGGAACCTCAGGAAGTGTGGGTTAGATGAGTGCACAGTGAGGCAGATGATTGAGAACAGGCTGGATGGCAGAGCTCAGTGCCATGATAAATGGGGCCGAGTCCAGTTGGAGGCCTGTGGCCAGTGGTGTCCCCCAGGGGTCTGCATTGGGCCCAGTGCTGTTCAACCTGTTCATCCATGACCTGGATGAGGGCACAGAGGGCACCACTGGCAAGTTTGTGAATGGCACCAAGCTGGGTGGAGTGGCCAATACTCCAGAGGCCTGTGCTGCCATCCAGAGGGACCTGGATAGGCTGCAGAGTTGGGCCGAAAGGAACCTCATGAGGTTCAACAAGGACAAGTGCAGAGTCCTGCAAAACAGAGTGATATGAGCTGTACAACAGCTACACAGCAGCAGCAATTGCACTCACACTCAGCCACTGCAGTCTGAGTATGGTGGATAGGAGTCTTGTCTTGTAAACTTATGTTAAAATTACAATCAAAGAAAGAAAGGGATGCTTAGTGTAATATAAAGTTTTAGTGCCCCTAGTCTTAATGGCTTTGCTAATTCCCTTTCCTTGTATCCCAAAAGAGCCATGGGGCACTGAGGAGCCAGCCCATCCATGGCCTGTTTTTATATGATATAAAAATAAAGGGAGCTGCTTTGTGGGGAAGGGGAAAAATAAGTTAGCAGAAGCAGATGGCTGCTTGTGCTCTTGAAGCCAGGCCTGTGCCCTGGAAAACATCACATATGCACGCACATATATCTGAAGAAGGAAGGTGAAAAATCACTGTTTCTGGTGCTGACTCTTACTCTTGGTCTCATTGCTGGAAAAAGGCAAACATGGTGTGTGATCTTCGTGGCAGTGCAGCCCGCGGCAGACTTGCTGCTGGGCTGTTTAAGCCCATGCTGTTGGCCGCTTCTCTGAGTGTAGCCTCCCAGCAGTGTTGCTTTGGACAGCTGAAAGAGGCCTTTTCTAAGTCAAAATGCAGACAGAAAAAGCAATAAAATGGTGGAAAAGAAGAGACAGGTAAGAGGAAGTTGATAGCAGAAATACAAGTCTCACTGCACAGGGGATAGCAGGTCTCAGAGGTAGGCCTGGTATTTTAATCTAAGCAGCTGAGTCTTAGACCTCTGAAGCACTTCCCCATACAAGGGCAGGTCACTCAGGCCATTCGGTCCTGCACTATGGCAGCACAGCTCGGTATATGGCTGTTGTTTGGGAGCTGCATGGCCTGCTGAGCTCAGAGACCAGACAAGAGGATAGAGAGCCTCTGAAATGGCCCCATAAGGACGTCTCTCTCCCTGTCTTGGGTGCCTCATGCCAGCTCGAAATGGTCACCTCAGTTTGGGACCCGCCTCCATGCGGGTGGGTGCAGAGCACCCCTCCTATTCCAGGGGACAGGAGTTTCCAGTGCTGCAGTCTGTGCCCTGCCATAACAGGTCCCCAACACAACTCCATGCTTGTGACTCAGTCAAGAAGAGCCTTAAAGCTCAGGGGGAGGCAAAGGTGGGACATGAGCAAGGCAGGAACATTCCCCCAGTGCTGACATCCAACACAGGCATCCCTGCAACCAGGCGCCAAGGCCTGGGTCTTATCCATGCAAAATATTAAGATGGAAGCCTTTCATCTGCCAGTAATTTGAGGCACTTACTCGGGATATATGAAATCACGAGAGAGATCAAATCATCCCTGAAAAAAATTATTAAACTTTGACTCTCATTTCCCATTGCAGTCACAGCTACTGGATTTTCTGGCATAGCTCTACTGAAGCTCTTCTATTCCATATAAATAAGCAAGTATTTATAGGTAAGAGGAAACTGACTTTCTAACTCGGCGTTGATCTCCTGAGCTTTAGCAGTAAGCCTAACTAGAAAATACAATCACATTTTCTACTGAGGTCTTTCCAAAGAGAAGTGATTCACCACTATAATAAAGATGATAATACATTAAAAGGAAAAAATGTTGTCCTGTAAGGCATAAATAATATGTATATAGTCACAGCATTCCTATAATTAATTCATATCACACCATTTTAAACACACAAAGTATTGTAAATTGTTTTTATGTATGTGACCTTAGGTAACCACCAGACATTTTATGTCAGATGGAATCAAGGCAGGAAATTGCAGCAAAAAGTTGATGCAAAAGAGGAAAAAAATCACCCACTAAGTCTTAAGAATTCCACTCACGGAAGCACAGTTGCACAGGCTGACCTACAACCTAAGAACCCAGTGGATATAGATCCATAAACAGCAAAGAAAATTATAATACAGAAATTCATAAAAAAATAGTATAAAAAAGATATAAAAAAAGCACTCAAACTCTTGAGTTTTCAGCAGAGAAGAAACAGATACCACCCCCAAGCTGATATCTGCTCTGCTTCACACTGAGGTCAGCTTCACAGAAATAAGTCCTTTTAAACTAGTAAGATTTCTAACCTCAACTCTTCATGCTCGTTATGCAATGCCTTTTTTAATGAGCTGTCCCACTTTGAAACAGACTTTTTTTGAGTTCTATTTCCACAGCACTACAGTTGACTGTTTCCTGGTGGATCGCTGTCAAAGCAACGACCTGAATAAATACAGGGTTTCAGTACCTGATGGGTACAGCCGGGACCCCTGGGAGCACAAGCATAGGGTGATAGCAGGAGTCTTGTGAGCACAGACACAAGATGACACCCGTCCCAACCTTACACACAAGCTTACCACCAGGTTATACCACACACAAGCAATCGATTAGTGCTCCTAAAAGGAATGTAATCACCAAAACAGGAAGAACCATCTTTAGGGCACAGTGAAGAATGTAGTTGGTGCAAGAAACTTCTCAAACAGCATGAAAACTTAAGGGTAGCAAGAGGACAAAAAAGACAGTTGGCAAAAACAGGCTCAATGGAAGTATAGAGAGGAAGCATTTTTCCATCACTATCATCCCTTGGTTGAGGACTCTGCACATGATGTGCATTGCTGTCCATTGCTGCACATCTGCTGTGGGTCCTTCACCATCTCCAGCAGAGGAGCACCACTCTGATGTGTCATGATCTGCAATACACCAGTCACCTCCACAGCATCATGTTGTACAATGTCACTGGCTTAAGGAAATGGGGATTTTTAAGACCAGTGTATGTGTGTATGTCCACATGGACGTGTGGGTGATCAAAGTTTCCACCATGACACAGTGAAACTGCAGCTCTGAGGTTAATTCAGATTCACTACTAGTAGCCTGAAGACAAGTCCTCATTCCCTGCAAACGTTTACACAATATGGTACAAGTGACACTGAGAGTAGCACTGGTAGGGTAGTAACCCAGTGACTGAATCCCAAGTCCGAATCTTGATTCAGAGTCCATCAGGAGAAAAGTGTCAAAGAAGATTCATCCTGGCTTAGCTTAACTGTCTATGTTAGTGATACTCCTACAAGGGTTTTTTTGCCAGCAAGAAGATAAATAGATTTACAAAGGGACTCATTTGACACGAGAGAAATTGGGGGTTGAGTTGGAGCTATTATTTAAGCACTATAATATCTGTGTGCAACATCCCTCTGGGTACACTCAGTGCAGGAGTCCAGCACTGCAAGCCCAAGAAGTGTGAGGCAACCTAAAGGATGGCACCAGTGCTAAAGGGTTAAAGAGGTGACCGGGCTCGTTTGGGAATGAGGACCTCGCTATCCACAAAGTCCCCCTGTAACAAAACTCTGGCACCTTTCACTAACCTTCTCATGCTGCGTGCACAGCTTTGCTTCCATTGCCTCAATCCTTTGCAGCTGAACATATGTGCAGCACTCAGAAAAGAAAAGTAAATAATCATGGATGTCACAGGTTTATGAGAACAAATATTTCACAGTGCATCTAACTAGCAAGTAATTACTAATGTGCTTGCAATGGTGTCATATTGATAGCTTAAAGTCCCTTCCAGAAGCTTGCATTTGCAAGGCAGATCTTGCATCCTCTTCCCAACAAGGTGGTGGTTGACTAATTTCTGACAGTTCTCAATCACAGTTTCCTTCAGAGTGTAATTCCAGCATGGACTATCGCAGATCCTGTCTTTCAGGTGCTTGTACAGCCCATGAATGCAGCTGTCCTGGATACATACTGTAAGATCCCAACTGCAACCAACTCAGACTTAATTTTCCTTGCTTCTGGCAGAGCTACCAAATTACTCCATTTTGTCTACTTTTTCCACCACGTTTTCTTTATGATCATCTTTTTTTAGTTGCTCTTTTTTAAAAAAAAATATTCTTTAAAAATGTAACCTCAAATCTCTCAAGGAGAAGGGAGTAGCTCCTTCCTGAAAATGGAGGAAATCAATAGTTGGGTGCTCCCTTCCTTCTCTGGGGACACAGGCAAAGGCAGAGAGTTTCTCTAACTCTGTATATATGTGATGAATGATCAGGAAAGGAAAATGTGAACAAAAATTTCTCCGTGTGTGTATATAGACACACACCCCAACAGTCATGCAAACAGCCCTGACCAGCGGGGGTTGTGCCAGTAAAGTCTATATAGCTCTACTGGGGCCTGAAGCGCTCTCATACTGGGATCATGTTGGCTTTGTATCATGAAACATGCTATTGCATTTCACAACGTTCTTCTTAAATTAATCGGGTGCTTTTAGTTATATATATCAAATAGTTTCTCTATTCTTGAGGAAGTAAAAATTAATCCCCATGAAAGAAGGAAGGGAGTGAGGATGCTTGGGAAGCACTGTCTATACTCCTAACTTCCTGGCTTTTCCAAAGGATGGTTAGGAGATGGTTACGAGACAAAGCAATAAGAAGAGCTAATTCCCCTGCACTATTTCTTTGAAATAGCTGAAACACCTTTGAAAGAAGAGTTTAATATTAAGTTCATGATATGCTGAGCACCTTAGCTGAACTATTTCTGGTTATTCTGTCCCAATCAGGAGTTTTCTATTTCACAAAATACAGACTACCAAGCCTGTAGCACTACCAAGCCTGCAGTTAGAGTACATGAGGGAATTTACAGCTTGTTTTGACATTCAGTTGCTACCAAATAGGCTACATAAAGGATATTGTACAAGTCAGAGCACACCAGAGGTAATTTTCTCATGTACTATTTCTATCCCATGGCTAGATATCCTAACTCACTGTGTTTGTAGCACAGGGATTTTGAGAATTGGAATTTGAAAGTTTTTTTTTCCTCAAGCTCTTGTATCAAGCACAGAATTTCTATTTCCTTTTAAAATGTCCTCCATGGAAGAGCAGACTCTTTGAACTGAACAAACCTTTAGTTGTCTATTATAGCATAAAATGATGGGAGACAGAAATTAAGGAAGAACAACATCCTGAAACTGGCATGACCTCAAATTAGAGAAGGTTAATAAATCACTTCAGATGTAAATCTCTGCCAGCTCTCACCTTGAGTCCTGAGTACCTTTAATCATGTAGCTTAATGGAAATTTTGATGATCAAAGACTGTAACTGCTGGTGGAGGTGGAGTGAAACTGCAAGTTGGAGAGACAGCTGGCACCTACGGTTTGGGCTGTTATACGGGAAATGCTTTG
This sequence comes from Nothura maculosa, assembly GCA_032353885.1. Classification (NCBI taxonomy): domain Eukaryota; kingdom Metazoa; phylum Chordata; class Aves; order Tinamiformes; family Tinamidae; genus Nothura; species Nothura maculosa. The sequence goes on from JAUBOD010000001.1 coordinate 6,634,241, forward strand.
AAAATTCAGCCTCTCAGAAAACTATCAAATGTAACAAGGTGATGCAAAATTGTCCATTGTTCAACAGAAGGTCTTGTAAAGCCCAGCCCAGGCGGTCCAGGTTGGAGCTCAGAAGACCATATGCAGCTCCAGGAGAGCGTGAGAAGCCACTGAGTGGCCATGGTCCCCAGGTCTACCCTGAAATGTTGGCAGGCCCCAAGCAGAGCTGCTGGTGCTGGCACTGGTCACGAGCCTCGGTCCAGCTCCACAAGCACATTCAGCATAAAGCAAAGCCAAGTCTCACAAAACACAGATACACAACAACAAGCAGGAGTTCTTTTGAAGTCTTGCTAAGGAATTTGAAGGTCATTACGGCACTAGCATCCTAATGACATCGTCTTGCACCAGCCATCTCCAAAAGCTGTCCTGGGCTGCTACATCTGAGGCGCTCACGTTCTTCCTATTTGCCTCTGCAGCTCCTCTCCAGAATCCTTCCAGTGGCAACATCTGGTTGTCATGGTTTGATCCCTGTTTATTAGTATAATTGCAGACAGTCATTATAACACACTCATTTTAGGGACATCACTTGGAGGTTTGCCTGTCCCTCGAAGCACAGGAAGCCTCTAAAGAGGTAAATAGACATTTTTTTTTTCATTCACCCTTACAAGAACAAGAGGTTTTATAAAATTCATAGTCATATCTATCAAAGCAAATTCCCTATGAGATATAAATGAAACCTAGGCTCCACTGAAATCAAAAATAAACCTCTGATTTCCAGGTGGATGGAATTTCACACAGCAAGTGCAGGATAAATCAACAGTCATTCCCAGTTTATTACAGCAGATGAGGAAACAGCCCAGTCAAGCACCAGGCACCTGGGCAGTGAAGCCTCCTGCCAGCAAGCGAAAAGGCCAAAACCTGGACCTGGGCCCCGTTCTGCCTCTCTCCAAACCGATGAACAATTCTTGCATATTGAGGATGATTTCTGTACATCCTGCAATGCAAATGTGCAACGTATATTTGCTGCGTGTGAAGGAAAAGAGTTGCTAGAGAGCCGCTCAGCGGCAGCGCGGCTCCGGTCTGCCCGGCGCCAGCGGGAGCCACGGGCGGCCCACACGGAGCCCGGCACCGCGCGGCGCCTCGGGCGGCCTGGGCGCCACCAGCATCGCTGGAAAACGGGGGTTACAACAAAAATCAGCCACAGAGAAAGGCCGGGAGGGGGATACGGGTTTGCTGCGAGCAGATACACACACGTTTAAAATAACATTGTTTAGATTCAGGATGAAAAGGGATGCATGCAGCATGTAGCATTTTTGTGCAAGCAGAGTGGAGCAGCCAGGCAGCTGGCAGCTCCCGCTTCCTGAGGACCACATTGCTGGGAAGCAGGGAAGCCTAAGGGGCTGGCAGGTCTTCCCTACGGGTGGCAGTGGGGAAAAGCGGATGGAGCTGCGCTCCATGGCCAGCACTTTGCTTTGGCAGCACCAAGACTTGTGCCCATCCGTGTAATTTCTTGATGGTGGGAAGAGAAAAGCAAATTATCAGCTAGGAGAAGCAACACACTAACCTATTGCTGGGGCAAACAAAGAGCAATGCCCCAATTTCGGAGAGGAGAAAGAGGCTCTACACACAGTGAGTTGGGGAAGTTGGGCTCAGGTCCATGGTGGCCCTCAAGGAGTCTTGATCCTCCCTCCATCACATGCAACCAGCTCCTGCTTTCCGCAGAGAGCTCCCAGGTGGTAGACACTGTGCAAGCCAAGGCAGCTTCATCATAAAGGCGAATTTTGCCCTGTCCCTACTTTTAAAAGAAGAGATTGAGAGCAATGTCTTGACCTTCACCCAAGGCAATAGGAAATGACTCCCTGAATTACTTCCAGGTAAGAGCATATTCCCTCTTGCTACTGAAGTGCCAGGAA
>JAUBOD010000001.1:6649093-6663073 GCA_032353885.1 Nothura maculosa
TCTGAAAAGGTCACTGCAATTTATACAACGAGACTGAAATCCAGAAGTGTATCTAAAACATTCCAAGGTGTGTTGGGCTTCCAGACACAATGGGATTCCGGACCTTAAATACAACTACTGATTTCAGCAACACAAATATCTAAAGACAGGAAAAAATGAAGACTCTGAGCACTCCTGGCAGCTCTGAAAAAGCAATAGCTACAAATCCTAGGAAGATTCACATACCTTTGACAACTATATGACTTCATTCTTAGTTTATGAAAAACATGGCAGCCTCCAACATCTAGTATCATACTTTAAAACACAAGGGAAGTCTAAATATCTACACGCACGACCACCTATAACTGTTTAGGGGATGAACTCGGCAAGATGGTAACTTTGATCACAACATGCTTTGTGTTTTACACAAAGCTAAAAAGTTCAGAAGGACTGGAAAAATTATAGACAGATGGTATGCAGTCAAAAAGTGCCTTAATCTAAAAATGATAGGTCTTTTGGTTTCCCAGCATGACTCTCAATCATTAAATTCAGAGGTTGAACCTATAAGCAGGAAGAAGTTGTTGGAATTGTGTTGATGGAAAGTAAAACTTTCAATTTTGCCTTATCCATGGAACTTTTACAGTTTTTTGTTTTTTTTTTTTAAGTTGTAGAAATGATCAGTAAGCCCAAATACACTAATGCCTGATTTGGGGGAGCAGCAGTTCAAAAGGCCCCATCCCTGGCACACATGACAGACACAGTACTTATTTCACTACAATTCAATTGAATTTAAGTGAGTGCCAGTTTATTGACATGAAAGGCCAAGAAGTCAGAATTTTACAAGCCTTTCTTAAGGAGCAGCTGAAGACAGTGCTGTCACCAGCCAGCATGAATAACTCCTCCAAAACACAACTACAACAATGGGCATCCTTTCTTTTTATTTTCTAAGAAATAACTGTGAATTATATATCTGCTCTAGATTTCATTTCACAAAGCTCTCAGATATTTTGTGGAGAGGAAATACTAGGATAAACTGGATTCCAGATGAAAACTAAGTGGTGATCCAAAAATTGCTGAAATAAATGCTCCAGTACTGGGGTCATAACAAGATTACTTCTTTCAGCAGCTATTCTGGCTTAAAACATTCAGAGCTCAGCCTTATTGTGTGAACTGAGTCTCATACAGATGGCAGAATCTTGTGGTTTAGTTGCAATGGACAAGCTCAAATGTCTCATTTTGTCTAAGAGCTGACTCTCATGAACAGCATAGTAGAGAAAACTATGTAAGCAAAATGGACTAAAAATTCTATTTCTTTCCAATTTGCTTCCCAAAACTCCCCTCTGCTTTTACTCCAGGACTAGAGGACAAACCTTCACTGGGATATTAGACTATTTATACTCTGAGGAGCCAAAGGACACTGCAGAGCTCTCTGGCCTCAGGAACGTGTGGCTATGGAACTGGAAGATTACCCTAAGCTGCACATCAGCCCCACTAGGTGTGATGCAGAATGGCTGCTAACCTGAGCTGCACTCCCCAAACTCAAATCCTGCACCTAGTTGCCTCAACTACACCTGCCGACACTGTGAAGGCAACTGCTCATAGCAGACTGTGTCTTGGTTGCAAAAGACTGTATCTTGGGTGCCTGCCTGCCCAAATCTTTCAACTCGGGGCTGGTGGCTGGGGAATTCAGAGGTGTGTGCCTTGCTATCCAGCCTGAAAGGAAGAACAGATAGACAAAGCCTTCTTCCAAGCCTCTTTTGCCTGTCTAAATAAAAATAAATCAGGAAAGCAGACAGCAAGTATGGTTTGTCTATAATACAATGGCCCTGACACATACTGGAAAGCAAACAAATTTCTCTTGTGAAACTCTCTTCAGATTTTTCACACTTCACATCACCCTATAGCAAAATGAGGAAATCAAGAATGTCCAGTTAAAAAAATAGACATAAAAGCAAGTAGCACTCTGCTTCATTTTGAGGAGTAATGCTGGAAAAGAGAATATCAAACCCCTGCAGAGGTTAAGTTTCAGATTAGTTTCTTTCTGCACACCTCAAGTGACATTGCATTTACTATGTTAAATATTATCCTGCTAAAGTAGAACTGAGCTATTTTGAATAATACTTTAAACTAAGACCTTAAAATGAGAGCCGAAAGAGTACTAAATAGCATTAACATACCATATTACTTTCATCAGAAAAACTAAGCAGGGGGGCTGGCAATCAGCCTGAAGTTCATTTAGCAACAAAAATTATTTTTTGTTATTGAGTGCAAAACCTCCCAGAGGCAAAGGAATGATTTGCCTGTTTATTAAAGATTTTGATTAAAATGATAATAAGTGAGACTCTGAAGGCTTTAAGTAAATGACTTGCTACGACTTTACCTTGCAAGTTGGTAACTAAATGGAATATATACCATGCTGTTTATGTTGACTGCTGCTCAAAAACATCCCAAAAAACAAATAAAAAAATCAATTTCCTACAGTTATTGTGTGAACATTTCTTGTTGTTTTTATTATTTTGTTATTGTTTCAAATATCTTGAACATCTCAAAATTCCCTGTAAGACGCCACTCTATCCCACCACGTCCTCAAACTCAAGAGATTAAGATTAGAAAAACTGTGCAGCATAAAAAGTTATGTCAGACTCTCACCTGCTCAGTAAGTAATATTGAGGTATTGCTGTATTTTTTACTGGTTTCAGATCCAAGAGTAACAAATCTTAGGAGAAAAAGAGTGAGTGAAATGCACCAAATCACTAGCTCCCAATTGTAGTGACAATCAAGGAAAATCTCATGCATGTGAAGTAGCTGAAAGAAAAAGAGGAAAATCAAAGTTGAATTTAGAGTAGTATTTATGAATACTATCTATGCTACCCCATCAAAAGAGTTATATACTACACAAATCTAAGGAAAAATTCACTAGCAGTAAATGTTGTGATTATATTTAAGCATAAAAGATCTTTGAAGTAAAATTTTAAAAAATCAACATTCTGTTTAAGATGAACTTTTCCTAGAAAGGTTATCAGGTTTGAGAAATGTGTGCTCTGCAAGGCCACGTCTTTTTTTCATATCTCTAAAATAGAAAACATATAATATCATATTCAAGTTCAAACTTTTGAAGACACTATATGGAATGAAAAATATATATCTACAAACATACCGATTTATAAGGAAAACCGAATCCAAGTAGAATCATCACTAAATTAAATTTTTGTTATTTTCTTTTATAGTTAACTACCAGGAAAACATATTAGTGTTAACTGGGGAAAAAAAGGGGAAGAAAAATACAACCAAAGGCATCCAGAAGCTTCCCTGCACACTGAAACAGAATCTCAAGCCATCTTCCCAGGTACTGAAATTTGACTGAAGCCAAGTTTCCTTCCTGCCAGATACCCCACTAGAGGGCAAGCTAACACAGCCAACCACCTCGTTCCTTGCTTTTCACAGAGAAATCAGCAACCAAGGTCAATCTCAAAGGGTATTTTTGTGGACAGCTGGTAAAAGTAGATTTTGATGCAAAATGCTGCAAAAATCCCTTTCTCAAAATTTAAGAGGGGCAATGAAAGAACATACTGATTAGAAAAATAATTACACAACACTAGTAGTTATGCTGTTGTTAGGTTTCTTCAGCTTTTGCAGGATGGCTAGTATAATATTCTCATATAGCAAAAACTATAAAAGGAACTTAATCTTCTGAAAAGCTCTAAGATTGCTACTCATTTTCACAAAGTCTTTCATGCTGGTAGGAGCCATCATGCAAAAGGTGGCCAACTGATCATTTTTTGAAGTAATCTAAGTTATGGCTATTTCTATGCAATTAAGATTTCCTCACCTGTGCACAGCAGATAAATACAACTGAGATGGTCAGTAGGAAGGCAGATGAAACTATGACATCAACGGAGCGCTGAGGACCTCGACGCTGAAAAGAAGAGAAAATTACTTCATCAGCATTGATATTTGGAGGATCTGGCGGGATTCCCACCTAGAACCAAGCTTCATCCTGGCTTGCAGTTCTGTAATCTAAGTTCCAAACACCATATTAGAACCAAATAATATAGCTACATTTGAATACCCTCCAAGGAATATGAGATTAACCCAACAAAGGCATTTCAAGGAAACTACAATAAAATAAAATATTATTTTTTTGAGTCAGCTCCTTTGCTGTATGAAGTAGTTGACATTTAGGCAATATTCTCTGAACAAATTCAATACGGCACTGGGCCTTACGAAGTATCAAATCAATGAGACCAAAGAGACAGTTTAGCTTAAATACAAACAAACTGGCAATATCAGACTCATTGCTCTCCATCACCAAATCCTGAAGACCACCAGGTCTGAGAATAAAGGTAGGAATTGAATATTTACATATGCAGAACCCATACTAGAGAACACCATTTAGTGCATTTGTTGTTATCTTTGAAAAGAATATGCAGGAATATTTTGGACAAACATGAAGTCCAGCAGCATCACAGACAGAAGGTGGCCTTGCTCCCCAGCTGTTCCTCCCCAGCCCTTTCATTGCACTGCCACAAGCCTTCACACATCTACCATGTCGTGAACCAAGCACAGCAACAGATGGAGGTGTAAATTGCTATTCTCAACAGGTTAATTTTCAGTTTGATCAGGTGCCTACATGGTTGGACAGGGTCCAATACAGCTGTTTTTTGTTGCTGTTCACTACTATTATACAAACATTTGTGATGGTGCAAGAAGAAATTCACTTGCATAGCTTGGGGAAAGAAGGTAAGACCTTCAACAGTAATGCTGGTGTACGTAGCTTGAAGCATCAGAACTCATTCTCATGCAATGTTTGCCTAAGCAGTGCTACCTTTCTTTCCTTCCACTCAACTCCTTACAGATTACACAGAAAAAGATGCAAGTCTCTCAAGTGTGGTGGTTAAAAGACATCTCTTTTTGCAACACCCTCAACAGAAATTTCCAGAATGCAAGGGGTGGGATACTTGTCAGGCTTGTAAAGGCATTGCCTAAGCTCCCCTAGAAATAATGTAATCTTTCAAACTTAATTTGGAGCTTTAAATTAAAATCTTCTGCTTATGGTTTCCTGCTTTTTACACTGTAACTTTACATTTTTATCATCCTTTACCTAATTCTAAAATCATTCATAGCAGACTTCATCTCAACATGTTTTGTATGAGAGGGGTAGGAAAGAGTACATACCTTTAGGTAGGACCTGAGAGAAAGCCACATTTTTATATTTTGTACTTTCTTCAAACGGAAGTGAGGAACCTCTGACTTCTTTGCCCTTCTGGCAGATGTTAGATGACCAAAGAGTTTGGCAAAGAGAAGCCTCTGCAAAGAAAAAAAAATCTGAAAGTTTAATTGCACATAACTTGTCATAAGTTTAACATGTATATTACTCCAGTTAGCAGCTCTCTCAGTGTCTCCTCTTTGGAACAGGGATCTTAGGAAAGCAGATGGGTTTTTGGCTAAGGTCTGGACTGAACTGCTTTGAAATAAAAGTGGTCTGAATGAAACACATTGTTGGAACATATCAGAATGCATAGAGCTCTTTTACTGAAACTTTCTTCTTGTGGAGAAATGAGACAACCTAGGACGTGACTAGAACCTGGTCAATAAATTGAGCCAGAAAACTGAAATGAAACACACATTTTCCCTCAAAAATGCTTTCCAGAAGAAAAAGCAGCTACCAAGACTGTGAAAAACTTCTGTAAGCTGCAACTGAATAAATCCCTTACCTGTAAACTCACAAAAGTATTTGTCATAGATTCATTTATAAAACTTAGCATAAGTAGTGTGCTAACACATGAAAAATACAAGTTGTAAATATTCACAAATGAGCAGAACTCAAACATAATCATTTGTTTTGCTTGGCTGAGACATCTTGACTCGTTATCCCTACCTGTTTGTACGTCCTCTCTGCCACACACAGCAGGAAAAAGAAAATCCACACCAGAGACACACGGACCACAAAACTTATAACCACCATTGAGAGAACCAGTAAGTCTCCATTTGACCCAAATGCAATAACACAAAGTTCAGTGGCAGAATGTGTAGCCAGCTGCTCCAAATCCTTAGCTTGGGAAAGGCGAAAGACAAATGGCATCAAACCCAGGATTAAAGACACGACATTTCCAAAAATCTGGTAACCAATTCCTGGTATGTAGTTGTTCACCTAGAAACAAAAGCAAAATTTTAACAAAAAACTTTTAATTTTTTCATCTGGTCCTTACTGATAGTACTACTTCACTATTAAAAGGATTAATTTTATAACTTTATACTTTGTATGAAAATTACAACCAAGCACATTCATAATTTATTTCCAAGAAAAAGGAAGTCCCTTACAGATGGATTAAACTAAAGATACTAGCACAGAACGAAGCAGGAGTGCTTAATGCACAGCAAACAAGTATCAGAAATCATTAAAAAACATTAATTGTTAATAAGATAGCCATTATATATCATTAAAAACATAACATTGCAGTAATAATACTCTAGTACATTGTATTAAAAATGCCTCCACCACTGAATTAACAAAGAGCACCAGTCACTGACCCTAAATCACACTCCTATTAGGGTTTTGCTTTTAGGTCATATGCTTTTTAAAGGAATCATGTCTGCCAAAGTGTTTATAGAGCAGACAAAATGGAGGTTCACTGTGCTGGCCATGTCTTCGTTAGAATTTACCTCTATGGCCACTGCAGCCAGAAGTGTCAGACAGAAAGATCCATATGGAGCCTGTGAACACTGCCCTGCTTTCTAAGAGGCTGCAGAAAGGAAGCATCAGTCTGTAACAGTAACTGGTAGCTCTCCTAAGCTATGCTTGGTTTTGGGATTCAGCCTTACAAGATGCTGGATGGAAATATAATATGAATTAAATGCTTTCCTATTTCTCAAGAGGCAGTTGGAAAAACTCCTAGGAAAGGGAAGAAGTCAGACATCCCATTGCTCCTCTTAGATGCTTGTTTCCTAGAGTGAAAAGCCTTCTCATCCACAATCAGCTTTAGCATCCAAACACTCACATCTGTATTTCTGATGTATTTCTAACTCATATATTAGCTGTTCATAGCAGTCGAAGGCACAAATAAAATCTGTGGGATACATCACTTCTGAATAATAAGAGGGTAACTGTGTTAGTAAGTACCCAAAAATGCAAACACATCTTTATTTGTCTCCAAGTTGAGTAACTTTGGTAACTAACTAGTGGTAGCGAAGAAATCAGAGCGATGTAAACCATGGAACAGTAACACTAATACTTTCATAAGAAGTTATTTTTGGCAGCGTTTAGATTCTAAATATAATATTTGCATAAAGTGAAAAGAATACTCACTCTGTTCATTATCATGCCACTGATTTCAAGCACTGACATATCTGCCTTCTTGCAGTCATTACCCTCCCATACGATTGCACTTATCTTTTCTAGTCCTGGATTCAGACTATGGATCCAGGGCAAGTGACTCTGGGGAATACAAGACATTTCATCAGCAACAAACATCCACTCTTGTGTCACTACATCTTTGTCAGCAATATACTGACAGAAAAAGCCTTTAGCCATATATAAATATTGCTGGGTATCACTTAGTATAATTTATGGTAAGACACATTCAACAAATATTGACAGGAGTCCTATTTATGGAGTGAAGTAGAAGGGATTACATTCATTATCACATTACATTTTTGTAAATCTGTGGGGCTTTTTTGTTTGGGTTTTGGGGACTTTTTTGAAAAATGCTGTACAGAAACACAGAACTTCCTTTCCTCATATTGTTTATACCAGTCTCCAGTTAGTTGAGGTTAATAAGGCTAATAGTCCACTTTATTGCTCAGACATATCAGAGAGGGAGGTATGGAAAAGACCTGCTTATAACCAGTTTTATTTTCACAACATATATAATGGAATACTTTATTTTTTGATTAACAGCAGTTTGAAAAATATCCTCTTAGGTTGTGCTTAGGGCCAACTTCTTTATTATTATTAAGAAGAATCTTTATTCTGAATAAAGGTGTCCTACGCTAACGCCACCTGGCAGAACTCAGGCAGCGTGTTAGGAATCCGATCAATGCAAGTACGAGCTGCTGAAAGCTCCTCTTAATTACAGCCTCCAGCGTCTCCTCTAGAGGGAGCAGCAACCACTAAGAGTTAAAACTCAAAAAAATCAATCCAGAACGAAACAAAAAACACAACTGCAGACAAACAAATTCAACTCTGTACTCAAAGAATTCCCGTTTAAATTTATATTTGTGTGTTTATAAGGAATGTAAACAAATAAGCAAAAAAGCCTGAAAATAAAATCAAATAATCAACATAGATCTCATTTTAGGTTCAGGCCACAAGTAAAATTTGTGTTTTCTGAAAACTGGTGTCTTTTGAATTTTTTTTTATTATTATTTTAGCTAGCATTAACACTGTCACTTACAATATATTCCTTAATAGAGGTTTATGGTTCATGCACTACCAACATTTATTACATGTTTAGCCAGAAGAATGTTTAATATTCTCTTATCTTAAATATCTCTTTATTTAAATGGTTCAAATAAAAAAACATGCAGGAGGAAAAAAAAGGCACAGGCACTGTAAATCAATCAGTATCTGTCCCAAGTGAGATTCTGAATCAGTTTCTTAGTTTGAATTAGAATTTTCATTTAGAGTTAATATCCAAATACTTAAACACTCCACAGGCCACTTCAGCATATACTGTCCATATATTGTCCATGCTTCAACTGATACGTTAAGGGCTGAGCTGTAGAAATCAACATTTCCTTGTTTTATTAAATCATTTTGGCTTTTTGCTTTCCTTTAAAGTAGAGTTCATTTCCACAGGTCTCCTGAACTTCCGATAAGACGGAAAGTGGATGTGTTGTAAAAGCCAAACCCAGCAATGTGACTAACCCACCTGATGGAAGGGGTCGTCCCGATACTCCTTCTTGGCGCCGGGGTTGAGCTGGGGGCTCTCCACGTCGCTCTCGCTGCTGCAGGAGGAGTGGCACTCGGCGCAGTGCAGCAGGTCCTCCCACAGCACATCCTCCGTCTCCGACTCCGGCCTCGCGCTTTCCGAGTCTTGCCTGGAGCTGGAGCACCGAGAGCTGCAGCTGGTACCTGACTTGGCTGTGTCCTGGGATTCAATAAAGCACTGGAGTTAATGCAGCTCTTGTACTCTACACTCTTCTCAAGAGTCCTGTTATAAAGTCCAAATAAAGTGAACCCGTGTTTATCTACTTTTTCTGTTCTGATCAATTATATTTCTAATCAGGAAGTATGACATGCTTAGTGAAAAACTGCCAAAGAGAGTGGCTGCACATTGTTAGACACAACACAAACATAGGACAGTCTATAGTCCCTAATTTGTTGAGAAGGGGTCATGTAATGAAGAATCAAATACTACTAAAAACTACTAAAAGTAAGCATTTTTCAGATTTCTAAAACTCACCAGTTCAAATTTCAGTAGCAATTAATACAGCCACATAAGCTAATTATGCCTCAAATATCTGATTTCGTAACACATAAATTAAGTTTCTTTTAAAAATGCATTAATTAGAAATTCGTTATTCCAGTGACAATGAGCAAGACAAAAATGAGACTTCAAGCCATGTTCACCAGATTGCAATTGTAATAATGTGACTGCAAATGAGAAAAGTGCCAATCACAAATTATTGTAATTAACTTGGTATTTTGAATTTCTGTCTCCAGTGGTTTTGGCTGAACTGCTTAGGTAGTAATCAAAATGTCTTTCATTGCTTAGTGTACATTTTAAATAAATTCACACACACAAAAACAAATTCACAAAAAGAGAATCATTTGGATGAAAGCAACATGAAGGGGAGAGAGCTGCTGTTGCCTCTTATCTCATCAGCTCCATCCATACAAGCTGAGAATAGAAGGAACCAAGACCCACGTATACTGACCAGTTCTCAGTCTATATGTAATTTACACGTTCATACCTAACATTTAAGTTGTTTATTTTAATAAAGAGCAGTCAAGAAGCAAGCATCTCTTCTGATGTTCAACTCTTACCCACATCTTTAGATAATCCTACAGAAAAACATTAGCTTTGAGTCTCTCAAATCCCTCCATACTCATATATATAAAACAATCTCATGTTCTCCTTGAAACAAAAAAGCAGAGCCTTGAACCTGCTAGCAGAATCAAGCAGTTTCCTACAATGCTGTTAGTCTTAAAAGCAGCACCCTCCTACTCATCACCACCCCCTGGCAATTCTCATTCCCTCTTAAAGCAAAATTTATTTCTTTTTTTTTTTTTTTTTTTGAGGAACATACCCACTTTTCTAAACTAGAAAAAAATCAGGTAATTTTGTCAGGATTAGTAATTTAATGTGTTTTTAAATGCACTTCTATTTGAGGAGTTCTTTGTTCCTACTAAAAATCATGCTTCTATGAGCAATATTGTAAAGAAATATTTAGAAATTACTTGCTCTGAACTCTAGTCCTTTCTCTCACAAAGTGGGAGATAACCACAATGCAGAAAGACAATATATGAACTATTATCCATTCTTAAAAATAACTAAAATGGTTAAGGGCTTTTTTTTTTCCTCCACACAGCACAGTCATTATAGGGTACCACTGAGTCCTGAGTGAATAAGAACCGCGAAAATATTTGCTAAAACAACAATAAAGTTGAGAAACGTGAAGATAAAGGAAAACTTACTGCAGAAGTCAGGAATATCCACCAACTTCTACACTAAAATATATGTATTTTTAAACATAAAGAAAGCGTTCATGGCTTTGAACATCTCTGTTTCATTTGGGTTGTAGATATGTGGGGTAAGAGCTGGTAACAACTGAAGGCCTCCTCTTTTATGCCATCAGACACAAGCAAAGGAGCAATGTGTGTGAAGTGCTACTGCCAGCGCTGCCCACAGAGCCAATTCCTCAGCTCTGCACACTCCTCCATAGCCAGTATCTTCAGATTTCAAACTCTAAAATACTCTATGCAAGAAAAAATATATATATTTAACCTGAAAAAATGTGACTGCTGTTCTTGCCTTCCATTTCTTCATATCCAATCCTAGCAGCTGCATGAGTACACAGTCAAAAGACACCTGCTGAAATACGGATCTGAAGTATTTCTCCTAAGTTACTTAAGTTATCTTGAACTGCATAACCATGCCTTATGCATAGAACATTTCAAACAGCTAGCCCTCTAGATCTAGCTAAATGCGACTTCTATGAAACACACACACACAAATAAATAGAAAATAATTATGCTTTTTATGTAAAGCATGTATCTCAATGCTTTGTAGTAGTCATCCCAGAAAGCTTCCTTCTAGGAAGCTGCTTATCAGGCAGGAGGTGCTCCCTCTTAAACCCAGCTGTAAGTGGCATCTATTCAGAGCTGTATTTACTCTTTACATTCTTTTCCCACAGTCCTGGGAGAAAAGTTGACATAAAGAGCCTGTTTCTAAAAATAAAAATAAAATAAAAATAAAAATCCTCCTCTTAGGTTGCATACCATCAGTAAAAAGGGTGTAAACGTCTTAAAATAGAAGGAAAAAAGAGACACTTTTTATTTCAATCTGAGTATCCTTTTTGTTAGCTTTGATGTCTTCTAGACCCTTAAAATTTCAGTATTTTTTGTGTTCTTTTTGCAATACAATAAGAACAATGATTGAATTTCATAGCAATAGTTCAAATGACTGTTTTAATAAACACAAAGAAATGAAAAATGCAGAGGTATAGTCAACCTCTTCTATCAAGACTTCTCCTGAAGAAAGCTACAAACTAAATGGACACCAAAGAACAAACACTACCATCAGGAAAATGTGAAATAACAAAAATATGCCAATTATCAGATTACTAAAGAGAGAGAGAAAAAGAGAAATTCTTTCCTCTTATGAAATCAGTTTCCCTGAAGAAAGGGAGTCTCCAGAACAGAACTAGTGTTGAAAGACATCAACAGTTAGCCATGCTCTGATGAGAGATCTAAAGAAGGTATTTCAGAACACACAACAAAATGGATAAAATGAAGTTCAATGAAACTAAATAATAGTAATAATAAAAAAAGTTGTTATCTGGGGAAAAAAAACACTTTCTCCCAAGAACATGATTTCCAATTATCAGGAGCCTAAAATACAAAGGTTGAGGGAAAAAAGAATATATAGATGCAAAAAGAGAGCAATAGTTTTTGACATTGTACATAGAAGAGGCAACAGCAAAGCAGATACCTCCAAAACATAGTGTTTTTTGTAGTGGTGAGGTTTCCTGTTGCGGACGGTGCAGTCACTGGACGTGCGCTCCACGTGGCGCCGCAGCGAATAGCCAGTGTCGGGCCCCTCCTCGCTTGAAACTTCATCTGATAAATTAGTCACTGTCCTGTGAGTGTCCTAGTTCAAACAGTATGGTATTAGTAAGACAGGCACTGACACCAAGTTCTGTTCTGAACTATTAAAATATTTTTTCTTTCCTGCAATGTTGTTATCAATAGTCATTTGAATCCAAAAATATTGGATTCTCAGTTGTTAGAACCAAATGTTACAGCAAGCTTTATAAAATAGAAATTGAAATATCACAACCAGCATTTCTCATAGAATAAAGGGTAGTTCATTGCCCTGAAGAATAGTTCTGACATACATATGTTAAATGCAAGTTTGTCTAAAAGAAATATAGCCAGGAACAAATATATACAGAGCAATATATACAGAAGAAAAAAACAAAATTATGACAGGAGACACCATAACATTCCATTATTAGCACATACAGCACCCAGCTATTGTGTGTACCTCCTCTTCCAGCTGTGTAGTGCTACAGAGAGCCTGTAAAATACTCGGATTGCTCTCTTTTCCTCACTTTCCATTTCCCTTATTTAAGCCAAAACAAAAGTAGCCCTTACAGGGAAAAAGACAGGGAAGCACAGATCCTTCAGCTTTGTAAGATTTTTAAATAAAAATATGTGATTGCAAAATAAGACACCATGGAATTTCCTCTGGAGTCTTCCTGTCATAAGTGAAATGCTCCAAGGACAGAAGATGTCAGGTAGTTATCCATGAACAGAGAGAGACTTTTAGGCTTCGCTCTCTCTGCCATGATGACCCTGAACCCTGTCAGTTGTCCTGAACCTCAGTTGTCTTCTGAGATGGTTCAAGGTCAGTTTGCTTCTGCTTCAACAGTTGAGTTGCACAAGGAAAGAGCAACACACAGGACAATCTGTCGCAGCACTGACAAAATATGTCAGGTTTTGAAAGAAGGGATGAGATGAAGGAGAGAAAAGAGGAGCCTATTCTATACTTCTCTTAGAGATATATGTGTACACTCCAAGAAAGCTAAACAGAGACAAGATTTCATTCTTTAAAATGTAAAACCCTTAAAATCTAAAAACTCCTTTAAAGTATTTTTAAAATATTGCTTTGTTGAATTTTATCAAAACTGAAAATGTTTAGAATTGACAGAGGCAGCTGCATCTCGGTTACAGTCAGTGCTGAGGGAACATCTCCCACAGGGCAAGAGCCAAGGAAGCTTCTGCCATCAGATGAACCTTCATGGCCACCATTCTGAGTTCATCTTATGGATCCTCATGAGCTTGGTAAATGCTCTAGCTATGGAATCCCAAAGGAAATGTTCGTCTTGAGTAAAACTTGGTGATCTCTATCACCACCACTGCCTCCACCTCTTCCATTTTTCCTCCTACAGGAAATCATGCCAACTTCATTAACAGGGAAATGGAGCTTTCCTCATCTTTTACAGAGATCAACCGAAAGAAAAGAAGGGAATAGCAAGGGGATTCACAGGTAAATGCCCAGAAAGGCCACAAACGTGTAAGTTGCCAGTACCGTGGAATTTAGCAAAAAAAAAAGCAGACCTGCACTAGGAGTAGCAAAAGAGAAAGGAAAAGGTACAATGTGTTCACAGAATCCCAGAATGCTTGAGGTTGGAAGGGACCTCTAGAGCTCATGCAGTCCAACTCCCTGCTCCAGCAGGGACACCCAGAGCACAGGGGGGCATCCAGGCGCCTTTGGAAGATCTCCAGGGAAGGAGACTCCACAGCCTCCCTGGGCAGCCTGTGCCAGGGCTCTG
>JAUBOD010000001.1:6663173-6692747 GCA_032353885.1 Nothura maculosa
CCTCACATGCACATGGAGCTGCCTGGGTTTCAACTTGCACCCATTGCCCCTTGTCCTGTCACTGGCCACCACTGAGAGGAGCCTGGCCCCTTCCTCCCTACATTCTCCCCTCAGGTACTTAAGACATATTGATCAGATCCCCTCTCAACCTTCTCTTCTCCAGGCTAAACAGGCCCCGCTCGCTTGGTCTTTCCTCATACGAGAGATGCTCCAGTCCCTTCATCATCTTTGTTGTCCTCCACTGGACCCTCTCTAGAAGCTCCACGTCCCTCTTGTCCTGGGGAGCCCAGAGCTGCCCCCAATACTCCAGGTGCGGCCTCCCTAGAGCTGAGCAGAGGGGCAGGATCCCCTCCCTTGTCCTGCTGGCAACACCCTCCTGATGCATCCAGGAGCCCATCGGCCTTCTTGGCCACAAGTTCAGCAGTTCTAGAAGAAATTGTAGGTAAAAACAGCACTCAAATTTGGGTGCTGCACTAGGGACATGTAGATGGGGCCCTCCTACAGGACACAGGAGATACAAATCTGCCCCATCTTGAGATTCTGTTCTGCATTTTATTTATGCTCCATTATTCATCAGAAACGAAGTATCAGTGAGAGTATCCAGAGAAATTAACACCATACAATTTTAAGGTATGTTTCTAAAAAAGCTGTCCCTTTTTCCCTTTTGCATGATGAAGCTACCTAGGAAAGCCAATATTTCCTCAATTTTTATCAAGAAAAGACCAAGTAACATTTATAATCTTTTCCCTTTTGCAATATTTTCATGTTTGACATGGAGACATCTCAGTTTTTTTTCTTTTACTGAAATCCAACAATGTAATTTTCATGCTGTGCTTGTAAAGAGGAGATCTGTGCAGGGATAAGGAAAAGCAGAAACTAAGAATAAAACAGAGACTTAAAAACATCACTTTGCTCCCAAGCTTCCATTTTAGAAGCATATTATGTAAAAAAGAAATGATAATCCATTAAAAGCATCCTAAGTATACATCACACAGACTCTGGCACACTAATAAGCAAGAACACACACTTACTTTGTGATGACTATGATTGTTGAATGTATTTTTTACTGCTGCAGTGCTCCACCCCGGCTCTTCTGGCTTAATCACTTCACAGGGCTGCCCGTGGGCCTGTATAAAATCCTCACTGCTTTTACCTGTCTTTTTCCCATCGAGGGAAACATATCCATTGTCAGTCTCTGTTGATTTATCTATTGAGTTCTTTGCTTTCTTAGATCTATTTTTGAAACAAATATAGACAGAGCATTAATGATTTTTTCAGGCTTTATTTTTTTTCATTTTAAATTGTTTCCTCTACCCGTGTTTTAGTTTTACTACTAGTACAAACGCAAACTAATATACAAAATTAAAACTTGACGGAATATTTGTAATTTTTGCATTTTACAAATAATGTCCATTACTTTTTTATTAAAAATAGTTTTGCAAAATAAACAGTGTTTGAAAGACGAGTTAATGAAGAGAAAAGGCAACCTGCATTTCATGATTAAAATTTCACAGCAACCATTTGACAATATAAATCAGAAACTTCGTATTCTATCTTAACTAAAAAGAAGGAAAAAAAGGAAGAAGTTTGCTAAACTTCCTTTAAACGTTATTAATTCAAAAAAATGCCATTTCTTAGAGTTGGAAATGAACTTCATTTTACTACTTCAGACACACAGATTTGTCTTTTAATCACTCTGCTTACTAACAAGTTTGCTAAAGAGGAGATGATTTATGCTTTCCCATATTACTCAATAATACCACTGATCAAATATTTAGATATATCTTCCAAATGCAGTAACGAAGCCTGCTTTCAAATCACAAAATCACTTTGTGCTCAAATAAATTCAGAGGAAACTACCAATACTCATGAATCCTCTTCCATAATATTCTGTAAAAATCCAGGCCCTTCTCTAGTGAACAGACACAGTAACAAGAATGTGCAGGGTCAGAAAACAGCATGCTCAGTGTTTGGAATAACTGCTACTCCAAATTTGGGAGCACAGTTGCTAAAGGAATTGAAGTAGAAGCCTGTTAATCTATGGATAAGGAAGCCCATATAAAAATTCATATTTCACTTAAGTTTTTGTATCACAAAGTGACACGGAAAATCTTTACCTAGAAAGCAGTGAAAAATTCATATTTTGCTTTGCCTTTTAAAACCAGCTCAAATTGATATGAGCAGATAATCTCGGAATTCTTTGGGAAAAGAGAGAAAAAGTAGCATAAATCTTAAATTTGCAGAATATATATGTATTTTTAAACGAAAGTAAAGCACTCTGGACACTAGGTAAGTTGCCAAGAAACTGCCCAATTGATCTTCCACATGTCCTCTTATGGGAAAACTCTGTGATGCAGGAAGATTATCACATTGTTCCCCTTAATGTGAATACTAAAAGCTAATATAATAGTGAATACTAAAAGCTTTTTTTTTTCTTTTTTTTTTTAGGTGCTGCAGTGAAAAGTCCTTGGGCAGCACTGAATTGTGCTGCATCAACCTCCATGGGAAGCCATAAGGATAAAACAAGGGAAAAGAGCAGATCCTAGAGCCTACGAGCTGAAGACGTGACCTCTTCTACAACAAGAGGCTGAAATGCATCCAGCAGGACTCAACAGGAGTGCAACAAATTACAATATATGCAGCACCCTCGTCTTTAATGAGGGAGACTTGCTGTCTGGCATTGGATTACCCAACAGAAGATTGGATTACTCTTTAATATGCACATCTTATGAATCAGAATAGTTGCCTCAGACCCTTCCTGATACAAAGTATTTTACATAAACAAGGGAGATCTGAACATAAAAAAGGCTGGGGAGAACTCAATAAAAAGGAACGAATCCATCATCTCTTAGATTATGGACACTCTGCTCCTTGCTGGAAAACAATTTTAACTTCTTTGGTTTTTTTGGTCTTGTACGAAGCACCAAGTAACCAGAGCTTCAATTGGGAGGCTGCAGAATTTACCTACTATTCCTTGACATGTTCCCAGAGTTCTTAGTCAAGTGTATTTTTCTTAATAAAGGAGCACAAAACCATCATAAACACACTTGGGAATTATTACATATTTCTGCAGTTAATTTTTTTTTATAAACTTATAAAGATGAAAGAACAGCAAGATGTTTAGGATGTTTCATGGTGCATTTAAAACTAAAGATTCTACTTACAAAACTCTGGAAAATGATTTGGAAAAAAGTTATAAATCAAAATGACAAATTATAATTCACTATACAACATTATACAATTTCCTTTTCAGCTGGACAAGTTCCTGACATGGTTCTCCCTCCTGAGAAACACAGATCTGTGGTTCTAAAAATGAATAGGCAACAAGTGACTAAAAGCTACTTATAGCAGCGTGAAGGATCAGTGTTGCCAGATGGGAAAACTTTCTCAGTCACTTTATGCTCTTCATCCTTTGGATGCATATGCCAAGTAGTCATCACTGAGGCTTAAAATCTATGTATACCAGTCACAAAAAGGTTTAAACACACAAGATTTCCTAACTGGAAGGGCTCCTTTTGCCCCCAAGGGAAGAAAAAGGGAAAGAGAAGGAAAAAAAAAACCCTACTGATGCCTGCTTTCTTAAAGCAAATGACTGTCTTCTCTGAACACAGAAAACATTCAAAAGTTTGCAAAATCACAGTTCAAATATACTAGAAAATAAGAATGCATAAACAGAAGAATTCATTTACGAGGGGGTTTACCACAAGAAGTATCTCATACTACTCTGCCCGTCAGATCTAGTTTAACCTACTTAGTGAAAAACAGAACTATCTCCTCCCTCCTTATTTTTAGTGATTTTGAAATGCTCCCAGAGCTGCAATTAGGTGTTCTCAGTATGTAACATAACACAAGATAAGCTTCACCAGGGGTTAGGAGCACATATTACAAGTATAACATGTTAGTGTCACAATATGTAAGATGTAACATGCACAACAAAATATCAACAACCTGCAGTATCCCTTTTCTTCATTTCATACCATGAGATGAGCATATTTACTCTGTTAGTAAGTGCTGGTGTATAGATCTCACACAGCTGTATTACAGGTTACTTAAAAGCTTTTTTTTAATGCCTAGAGAACTGCATGAGCAAAACTGCTCTAGAATGTAACGAGAGGTGTTTCTTCCAATCATTAAAAAATGCATCTTCAGTGTTTACTTGTAATCTATATTTTGTGCCTGTTTGAATCTTGAAGGCTTTTCATCCAAAAAAAGTATGCAATTTGGTGACATCTAAAGACATCTATAAAAAGATCTGTCAGAGAATTAGAAGCAGGTAACGCAATCAAGTAAAAATTAAACAGTCAAATTTTCTGACTGGATTAAAAGAAACTAAAATGTTTCATCTTTGGTAGCCCACAAAGAAAATATTACCTCATGCACAAACAAAAAGCAAACAGAAAAGAAAGATAATTCTGTATGTCTTGAACTTTGATGCATCAGCATATGCAAAGTGAAGCACAAGAACACAGGCATTTTCAAATATTGCATTCAATTTACCACTAAAAACAAACCACACCCAGATCAATAGAGGTTTATCTAATCATTAGATCAACATTTACTCTTTCAGAAAAGGGATAGTGCATCTCTGACACATATATAGCCTTAAATAAATACAAACCCTGATAAAAAGAAAGCAGCATGCCAGATATCTCTGAAGACAGCGCCAATACTGTAAGAGGTGCTTGTACCGTAGCTCTGCACGGTTCCCTCCTGTGTGTTATCTGTGGTACTAGAGCCATCTCCTTCCCTATGTACTTCCAAATGTGCTGCTCTCCTTAATTTCCTTCATTAGGAGAGATTAAAACGGGAAGGTAGCTTTATAAATGCAATCTATTAGTTCTATAAGGTGTTGAGCAATTTTAAGCATGCAAAAAAGCAGCAATATATCAATGCTTTGCTAAAGGTTTATCATGTTGATTTAATAAACTTCATTTAATAAAGCTTAGCATAGCAATCATTCATTTTTATAACCCTTAAGCCAAAGATATATTTCAACTGATCATGAGAGGCTTCAATCTGCAAAATATGAAAAACTTACTCCAGGTTTTCCCATTTTAATGGGACAAACTCACTGTAGCAAAACGTATTCAATGATGTGCTAAACGACTTAATTTCTATGTCCCCAACCACATTTTTCCATGTACATTGCCCACAAAAATCATTAATCGTTTCTCTATGAAGCACTAAAACTAAATTTGCAGTAATATACTTTAACATCACTAACTAAAAATACTTCAACACCACTAACATTCAATTACAAGCTGCTTTGAGGCAAAACATCAGATTCAATGCATTAAAAGTTAACTTTAAAGCATTTATTTAAGTTAGTTCATCACAGATTTTAAATAGGAAGACTACAATTTATGTGTCAATTTTAAGCTTACAGACAAAAACAGAGCATCAGTTACTCATCTCTTGCAAAGCCCAGACTACAAACTCCCACATTTTTGCATGCATGTTCCTCGGAAGAGTTTAACAGCCCAAAATGGGGAGTATTTGCCCCGGACTCTACCTTCTCCTTTTGCCCCCCGTGCTGGGAGGGGGCTTAGGAGTTCGTGTGGAAACGATCTGGCAGTGCACGGTGCCGAGCAGCAGCATGAGCCACACGGGCCCGACCACCTCCGTCAGAGGGATGTTATGGGCGCTCCGCGCTGTGCAGAATAACACTACAGCAGCAACTGCAAAAAAAAACAGCAAAAGGAAGTTTAGTTCACACATATGCAGTGGCCAGAATGGCCAGCTCCTCACACTAGCTGGAGTCACTTAAAATTAGAAGCAGTCACATGGAGTCCTTTATTTGTAAGTTTAAACTAGCACAGAACAATCTGCCAAGCTTGGCAGGCACAGGAGTCAGCAAACCAGGAAGGGGCTGCCAGGAGGGCTGTAATCTCTCCATCCTGGATACAACCCAAAACCCAGAGGCTGTGTCCTGAGCACCTGCTCTGCATCACCTTGCTCTGAGCAGGCCTGTGGCCAAGGTCATCTCCACAGGTTCCTTTTTACCTCAGGTGTCTCCTGGGATTCTCTGAGACCACTTGTTGGTGTAAGCCCAGGAATGACCAACACACTAGGGACTAGCGGGAAGTATTTTAACTTTCCTATTTCAAACAGAAGACAAAACTGTGGGCACAGGCAATATTACAGAGATACTTGTATGTATATTTTGTAGCAAGGAGGAAAGATCAAAAAAAAACACGTGAAATAAGAGGTGGCCCAACTGAAGTGACTGGGACGTGTGATGGGAAAGGGGGCAGGCTCCAATTCCCCAGCTGACTTAGTAACAAACCCTGTTACCAGCTTTTCTTATATAAATCACAGCTCTTTTGGCTCCTACATGTATCGGAGGAGGTTGAGGAGCCACTCAACCACTTCTGGAACCCAGAAATGCCCTTGTTCACAGAAACAAAGAAATCAGTGTATCCAAGAAAGCAGCTATACATTTCAAGGACCAAAGAGCTTATCTTCTAATATTTAAAATTTAGAAATATTTTTCTAAGAAGCTTGAAAGTACACACACACATAACAGACTGATAACATTCATTTCACCTCAATAAGTAACTGTTTCATCACTACTAAAGTGTCTTTAGTTCATACTTAAGAAACATATGATAGAAACACACCGTATAATTTTGCACTTGAGGTGAGTTTACTCATTATAATGTTGAAAAACTTTAAATGCAGTAACAAAGTTACAGCAGTGATAAGGAATCAGAAGAGCAGAGTTTTATGTCTGTGTTTATTCACTGGCTTGTTACATGACCTTGAGCAAGAAACTCTACAGTTCTCTTATCACACTCTTTGCTAATCATATCTATTTATACTAAAGGAAACCAATGCAAACAAAATATGGAGCTTTCTCTACAGCCAAGGAGAGAGTTCTTTGCTCTAAGTTTATGTAAACCTTAGGAAAAACCCTACTAAGTTAATCAATTCCAAACTAATAATTAAAAGTAATGGCAGTTTATAAATCCATAGGAACAGTTAAGAATTAAAAGCTCCTTCAGCTAAATATCTGTAACAAAAATCAAGTCATATTACTTGATGATGGTATCAAATAAGATGTTTTACTATGACACAAAATTTAGATTCAGCCCAGAAGTGCTGAAAGGCCACTAAGATTTCTGTAGTATTTTGCCATTAATAGACTGCTGGTTCTGGCAGGGGCTTTCTGATCTTGTATGAACTGAAAACCAGAAAACACCTTTAAAGTAAAATAGAAACATGATGTTAGGGTTATATATGGTAGAAAGAGAGGCTGCCCTTGGCTCAAGTATGTGCTTCCCTCAGTCTTATTATTTTGCTACTTAGCACTTCATGAAGGCTCCACAGATTGAAAATGGGTACATTCAAAAAAATAAATTCAGGCATTAGAATAAAAATTATAATACTAAATTTCACTAAATATAATGATAGTGATATAACAAATATAATGATGACTGTTTCTCAACATAAGTTACCTAAGAACATGACAACGAACTAAGTATAATTCATGCAACTTACCATCTATAATGCTGTTGTGATAAAAATTACTAATACTGTGGTATCACTTAGCATAATGCACACAAAGGCTAAAATATTCTTTAATACTTCTAAAGTACCTATGCCTTAGGTGTGGTAAAGGGGATGTTCTGAGAGGAAGCCACGTGTATTTGTCAACATGTTCCATGTTTTGGAGCTCCGGCACTGGGAAATTCCTTACACACATTCTCTATGCTGCTAACATCACCAAAAGCACTTTCCCCTTCTCCCATGTTGCCGGTTTTACATATTTTTCCAAAAGATTCAGTGATTCACAACAGTATGGACAGATGGCAAAATAGTAATTCTATGTTATAACTGAATTTCAGTGGAAAAATGTGTCTATCATTTAGTTTCTCAGTGTGCTTCACGTGCTCTCAACTTTCATCAACCTTCTACCCCATTCCCGCTGTCCTCGCTTCTGATATGCCTGGTCTCTTGTTGGCCTTCACACTGTGAAGATACCCACTCACTACATTACATTCCTCCCGTTCTAATTTTCCTCTTATGCATAATATATAAATTAAAAGGAGCATAAAATCAGCTGTCTAGAACTCGATATTAGGTGCCCTATTCCAATGTTGAAAACTGCCATCTGTTTGCCAACAGATGCCCCAAAGTCCTTCTCTAACCTAGGAAGTATGAAACTGCCTAGGCAGACACATGCTATGCCCATGGGAAAAGAGGAAATCAGCAGAAGGCCACAGGACAAACAGCCTGTTATTTGTCAGTCATTCAGGAGCACGGCTGAGGTTTGGCTGAAGCGTAAGCTAGAAGCTTAATTGCAGCTAATACGAGCAGGTGACACGGGGAAGGCCACCTGGAAGCTGGTTAGGGATCATGCCAGCAGGTTGCACACACTCACACCTTGGCAGGTCTGGCATTTCCTGCTTCTTGGTAAGAAGCTCTTGAACCACAGAAGTATCAGAAAGATTAAAAGCCCAAGATAAAATACACAGCCCAAGCCAAAAGGCACTTTGACACCTCTCAGTCCTGAAATAATACAGACCTGGAAATCTGACTTACATATAGAGATGACAACCCAACATACATGCCATATGCTGAAGAAAGGCAGTGAGAAAATCCTTACTTTTTCAAGATGTCCCCTTTATACACTGAAAAAAAACGTTAATCCAAAGACACATGTTTGGAACTGCAAACAGTTTCAGAAAATACTGGAATGAATCACAATAACACAGTGAAGTAACACAGCAAAATTTTTCAAATGGCTAAAATAAGTCAAATGGTTGGAGTTCTGCCAAAGGTGACCCTGTAAGCCAACCCTACCTTGAAGCAGGTACAGAACAAGCAGCCAGAAAAAGATGACCCTCGATGTCACCTGGAGCCACCAGCCATAGAAGAACGGAAAGAACACGACCCTCACAATGCCTTTGCGGGTCAAAGATGTCCAGGGACTTTCAGGTTTTGCTTTAGCAAAAGCAGACCCTAAAAATAAACAAATAAACAAATAATAATAATTAAAAAAACACAGAGAGAAGGAGAGAGATTTTAAATAAGGTTAAAAATATGGATATACTTTACTGTTATGGCTAATTATAACTTTAGCTGCTGATATGAGAGTGGTTAAGATGTTGAAAAGAAATACCATATTTAGATAAATAAGTGTACTTAACTATCGATCCTATAAATAACTACACCCTCAATCCAAAACCTGACTACCGCCATCGGAATCTTCTAACAATATTTATGTTTTTGGGAGGCGTGAGTAACCCAGCGCCGCCGTTTCCTACCACGTCGAAACTCTTTGTTTACTCGGCCTCACTAAGATACCAGAAACTTGGTGTGAAGCAAGAGGCAGCGACACGAGGAGCTCACAGGCCTGGGCGGGCTGAGTGGAGCGGACAAGTCACCCAGGAAAGCGCCAGGGCCCAGGGGTGCCAAAGGGCAGCAGGAGAAGCCAGGAGTAGCAGCAGGGCAGGGAAACCACGTCAGGAAAGACCCCACTCTGTCCTTCCTCCTGCCCCTGCCTCCTGAGAAATTCAGCTTTTTCCAGCTCAAGACCTACCTCTCACAAGATCAACGTCTATGAGGTCTGGTTTCACATGTCCTGTTTTCTTTGGTTTGTTTCTCAAACCCTGTAAGACACAAGTACAGTCAGAATATATTCACACAGAACTCAAACCAAAAGAAAAACACTGTTGTGGTCAGTAATTATATTTAACTGATTTTGCAATCAAAAATTCAGACAAATATATAAACTTCATAGATATAAAGAAGTGTCAAATAAATGTTCCAGGCAACAAGGAAGCATATATGCCTTTTACACACTTTAAAACCTATATAAAATCTTGCCAATTACTGACCATAAGGTAGTTTGCAAACACAATTAAGCTCCAAGCGTTCATTTCCCACAGCTTGGGATTATGCAAACAACATATTATGCACACATTTGCAAGAATTAGTAATATATTTCTATTGAGTTTTCACAATTTTGGCCACAAATCACTTTCCTGAAACCTTTAACTATCTCCAATTAAACTTCACAAAATGTGCACAGTTAACTCCTTAATTCAAGAATGATAACAAGCTGTTCTACATCAAGAGCCACTAAAACTAGCCAGCTCCACCACTCTAGTGCAAAAATCTGGACAAGTATTTGATTTTTCTTAACACTGAATAAGGAGGAAAGGGAAGAAAAACAAATAAAAATAAATAAAACAGACTCCTGACCCACTAAAATAACACATACACAATAATAAAAAAGGGGGGAAAGTCTCTGCTTATTCTGTCTTTTAGAAACAATATCTTCCTTGACTGAAGTGCCAAGCAGAGTCTTGCATAACTGTCATGTTTATTTTTAAATCTAAAATGTGATACTCTGCTATGCTCTTAGTCACATTAGCCAAAACTGATCCAAAGAGCACAACGCATACAGAGCAAAATCTAACACTAACAAGAAAAGTTAGTACATGGATGGAGTTTTGGTGGAAAGGGTTTAACAGTTTTCATTCAAAAAGGAGTTAAATTCCCTGGTAAATTTTAAAGTTCATTGTCAGCTTGCATAAAGGTGTAGAAACATTTATTAAATACAAGCATTACATTGAGGTGAATAGGTAAAAATGAAATGAATATTAATGAAAGAAAGAACACTGAAATTTGGCTATTCATTTTTCTTAAATCTGATGTCAGCTGGATTTATTTTTCACACTGCAATGAAAGCAGAACTGCTCACAATGAAATAAAAACAAAGGAATCTTGGACACTCAGTATGTCTATTAGGGAAAAAATTACACTTGGCATAAACAAACATAAGTAATATTACTTCAATAGTAAAGTAATAATAAAAATAATACTTCTATAGAAGTAGGGTGAAAGGTAGAGAAAAAAGAAGAAAGGTAGAAAAGTAGAAGGGTGAAACAAGCCCACAACTAGCACGAGCATAACTCCAGAGCTAGTTAGAGACTCATGTGAAATTCTACATAAGCAACCTACTCTTGTGCAGAATGAAAAATCTGAATCTTAGAAATGAAATGTTGTATGAGAGAGCAATTCTCAAATATATTTTGAAATCTAAATAAAGATTCGCATAAAAGAAATAAAGCTTCTCCCACTCAAGCCCTATGAGCAATCTACTGCAGTGATGAAAATTGTGTTTTTTGTCTTAAACACAGAATTCTGGGGGGAAGAGAAAAAAAATCAACTGAGCAGTGCAGGTGATGATTCATTTTTGGGCAGTGCTGCTGTCACCTCTCCTTGGGACCCCTGAGCTTCAGAAACAGATATTATATATCTGTATCTGTAATATACACATTGGAAACAGATTTTTCCAAAGATAGTGATTTTCTGTGAAGCTCAGTTCACTCAGCTGCAGCAGTGTTGAGATTACAGTTGTCATCTGCAATACCTGAGCTCAGAGTTTGTTTCAGAGTTATCTTTATTACACAAACCTCTGTTAACACAAGATTACACCAACAGTATCCTTTCACCTACTGTGTTGAATTTGGTGATTATTGGACTACAGACCCAAACAAGCTGCATTTCTAAGAGGCACAGGGCCCTCTCCGTGGGGTATTATTTGAATCATGTCCTACTATGCAGTAGTTACAAGACTTTCTACTCCAGTGGTGCCTGGTTTTCATGGTCATTGAAAGGACACTGAAAATGGGTAATATGTGAGGGTTGTGGTTTGAAATTCCTTGTAATCCTTGTCCTGTTTCTGAACTATCTCTCTGCACACTCCTGACCAATGGTGCTATTCCATGGGATTTCTGTAAACGTTTTCAACAGGCCAGAGAGCTCTCAAGTTGAACCATTTTTGGCACTAGCTTTGACAGCTGCACATACTACTGGCCCCACCAGCACTGTAGGGAAAACACAGCCCCAAAGATTCCGGGGAGCCTGGGATGTGGCCATGTGTGATCCAGGGGACTTGGTGACACGGAAGCCTCTTAGGGAAGTTTTCATCCCTTTGGTGCCTCCGGAAGGGCAACCACTGAGGCAGTCCAATTAAAAAGCCCCAGTTTTCTTGCAAGAGCTCCCTGTGCTCTGAGCAGACCCACTGTTGTGCGAAACAGAGCACTCAGCTCCTCGTTTGAGAGCATTCACCATCACGAGGACGTTTGCACGGGAGGTTCCCGCCGATATCAACAACGTCGCGTCTCAGAAGAGACCATGAGCTCTGCAGGACAGCCCCATGAGGGGCCATGGGTGCCGCCGGGAGCCCCGGCAGCGCCCCAGGTGTCAGGATCTTTCTGGAGGAGCCGGCAGCAGCGTCGGGCATGGGGCCCACAGAGGTGGCGTAGGCCGCAGCGGGCACCTTGGCTCTCCCTGTGCTGGGTGCAGGGCCCACAGGGGCGGCACAGGCCACAGCAGGCACCTTAGGCCACAGTGGGAGCCTCTTGGCGCTCCTTGTGCCAGGCGCAGGGCCCGCAGGGGTGGCCCAGGCACCCAGGGCCAGGCAGCTCGAGGTCCCGCTGAGGGAAGGAGCTTCCCAGCAGCGTCAGGGACGCGTGGCTGTACAGCACCACCTACAAGGTCGGGCGTCCACCTTGGGAAGCGCTTGCCATGAAAACAGCATCGCTGTAAAATTACCATTGCTGTAAAAACATCACGGTCTCCAAATTAAACATGAATTTGCACATTTTGTATGGAAGTCAGGGAACTTCTCAAGCCCAGAAACTTCTCAGGCCTGGTCAGTTATAGTTCCCACATTAATACAAACCTCCCTAATGGATTCTGCTTGGCTATTTAAGCACTGGGGCAAAAGCAGGGGAAAGGAAGGGTGGGAAAACTGAAGCAAGGAACATTTTGCTGTTGTTAAACATTAGAAATGGCTTTGAAACTCATGCAGTGATAGCAAATTTCTTGTGTGCAATATCTGAAAAAAACAGGTTAGTGGCAAAAAAAAAGTTAATGGCAGTAACTCTGAAATCATGGAACATGGCATAACATACAATCCATAAAACCATTACAGACAGGTTTGATTTTTCACCCCCAAGAAGTACCTTAGCACTGTGTCAGACACTGACGGCACTGTTAGTTAAACCAAAATGCAAAAAAAAACCACTGTTAAACTGCTTGTTGAGGTACAAAGCCTGAAGTACTCACCAGTCTAATAAACTGTACAAAACAAGGACAGCATCATAAAGAAGGAAAAGTAAACTGGAGGGATAAGGGAACTAACTGAAAGTAAAGAGAGCTCAGAGAACTGAAATTAGAAGGTGTCATAAAGAAAAGAGAAAGATAAACAAAGGCACAAAAGAAAAAAAAAACCTTTAAGATAACCAAAACCAAAATAAAACTGTACTAAGGTACAGAAAAAACATGCAGCGCTTTAAATACCATAGATAATTAATTATGTAAAATAAGTAGGGCAAAATATGCCAGTTATGTTTGGTTACTGTCCAGAAATCTAATTTGCCAGTTCTAAGGAATAACACATGCACTGTAAACAACATCAGCATACCCAATTTGCAAAATGTTGAAATGTCAGAATATTATTACCTTTATTTCTCTTTGCTCTACAGATTTTTCCCATATTTGTTGATCATATGCGCCAATCTAAGAAGAACATAAGAAATCTAAATTAGATTTTGAGAGACACAGATCAAACAAAATCAGTTTATCTTCTACAGAGGCAAGCAAGAAGATAGGGGGTTATTTCCTCCCAGAGACTCGTTTCCAAAGAAATCTTGATCTTCTCTAGTCGGTCCTTGCTGGGCTGGATCTAGTGAGTCTGCAAATTAGGTGGGAAAGAGGGGGAGAAGCAAGCGGGGAGCAACACCCTCCTGCACAATCCAGCAGTGCTGTAGATCACCTATATTCACACCTATATTTTTCTTCATCCCTTAGGGTTGCACAGGGCCTAATGTGGTCACACTGGCAATAAACTAGATCAGGACTGGGGAAACTCAAAGCATGGCAAGGGAAGAAGGAAGCAGCACCTTTCCCATGGAGTTACTGCTAGAAGGGTTCTCCGTCCAGAGGCAGCCAAAGGTTTTAAATAATCTTCCCTTTACATCATCCTGCTGTTTTTTTTCAGAAAAGAGGCATTATTTAAAAGCTATCAGTTTTCAGGTTTCATAGATAAGACACTGGCATTAAGATGACAGACTATTTACTTATGAAGCTCTCTAAAGATCTTAGTTTTAGATAAAAGTAAGTTTTTAATTAAACCTTTTAATTACAAGGAATTGTTTTCAGCTCTAATCTCATCAAAATATTCTGGAACACCTTGTGAATTTATGGGAGCAGATTCAAAAAAGGAGATAAAGATTAGGAAAGACTAAAGCTTGCTCCTGTGAGCTCTTATTAAAATCCTAGCTCTAAGCCTGACTCTGATGAAGGAGCTCTGCCCTGTCAAATAAGCATCACCCCACTCTTACAGATACCTACACTAAATTTAAGGAACAGTTGTGCAATTGCTTGTACAATAAAGTTACTCTCCCACTGCCAGATATTTTGAACACGGCTAATCTTAGGCTTCAGAACTTGCGCTGAAGAACAAGTCAATACATGAGGCCATATATTCAAGTATAGAAAGAACTGAGCAGAGACAGCAGATTGTTCTGAAATTGCACACAGTGCTTCTGGATAACACCTGGCATTCACGTGCTCTGCTGCGTGGGCTTTGCAACCTCTCTGTTCCTGCAGTTGGTCGTACCCACGTGGAGCAGACAAATGCTGTAACTGTGAAGCATCCAGTGGGGCCAAGCTCTTTTCAGTGGTGGCCAGTAACAGGACAAGGGGCAATGGGTGCGAGTTGAAACCCAGGCAGCTCCATGTGCATGTGAGGAAGAACTTGTTTGGTGTGAGGGTGCCAGAGCCCTGGCACAGGCTGCCCAGGGAGGCTGTGGAGTCTCCTTGTCTGGAGATCTTCCAAAGGTGCCTGGATGCCGCCCTGTGCCCCGTGCTCTGGGTGTCCCTGCTGGAGCAGGGGGTTGGACTGGATGAGCTCTAGGGCTCCCTTCCAACCTCAGCCATTCTGGGATTCGGTGATGTTACTCGTGCCCCTCATATGCGGGGTCACTTATTGGTTGCCAGCAGGGCTTTCCAAGTCTCTACACTGGTTGTAAAAAGAGTTTTCACAACTACATAGACACTTGGCGCATGAGCAAAGATGCCTTAAACAAACCTGTTCAAGACTAGCCTCGTTACAAGGAATCAGACTGTTCTGCATTAAAGGGCTGAGCATGAGACATCTGAAACTAGAAAACATTGTTATTTGTCCTTTTCTATTTCGGTCTTGAGTTTTAAATTAGAAGTCATAACAAAACCAAAGCAAAACAAAGTTTTCTTGGTCAAAAAGGATCTCATGATCTTGGTCAAAATAGATCTTATGATCAGTATAAACATAACAAGTTTTATATAGAAGTCAGAGTAAGCCAAAATACTCCAGGCTCAAGCTAGAGTTGTGCTCCTTGTCTCCAAATTGGGCTTGCCAAAAAACTTAAATTTTATGGTACCAGTAAAAGCCCAAAGAGTATCTAAAACGGAAAGTGAGGCCAATGTAAAACACTACGCATTTATTCTTCAAATGAGGCTATTGCACCAAATTATCCATTCTCAAATTTAATTTTCTCCATTCACAAGATCTAGGCTCTCAGACCATTTCTAGCTTGCTAAAATAAGAACTGAAAGCTCTACTGGCCCTGTGGTTAAAAAAAATATAATAGTATTATGAAATACGTTAGACCTTGCATTTGAAAAAAGAATCGTAGTCTGTGGAAAATGTGAGAGGCAGGCACTCTATTGGGCACAAAGAGGCACTTGCTACAAGAAAAAGTCTATAAAAAAGGAAGTTTAGCTGCTAACTCCATCTGGAGAGCAGCCAACAGCTAAAAAGTCAGCATCTTGACTAACCACTCCACCCAGGCAGTTTTATTAAATCGTTACAGCCTCTTCTGCAAACAGATTTTGGACAGAATATTGAGTCTTCATGAAATTCACTGAGAGTGAGCCCTGGTTGAGGATTTCGTACTCTGGAATGTTCCCCTCCTCAATTCCCAAAATGTTTTCCGATAAAGGCAGAGAAATGGATACAAACCTCTCTGTCCTTCACAAGAAGCAAACGCGGAAGCCTTCGTGCCAATAAAAGCCTAAAGCAAACTCTGTATTTCTAATTCCCTTCATAGCTCAGACTGTTGCAGAGTTCAAAGAGCCCTTAAAAGAACATTCTTCTTTTAAGCAAATAACAGCGCGCTTGTTAAAGAAGCCCTGGGAAGCACAGAGGGCTGCTTGACTTGAAGTCTGGGTCGTGTGGATTTTCCGGTGAGCGTTATTTTTCCTTCAAGACCAGGCAGCAGCATCTGTCTCTTCACAAAGAACCCAGAGCAGGGATTCTTGGCACTCGTGTTTGTCTTTTAATGCTGCTCCAGAAAGCCATTCTTTCAGCAGGAGGTGGAATACACAGAGGCAAGGACAACTGTAAAGAAGATGATCTTTCACTATTCTGCTTTATTCAACTAGCAGATCTGGTCCGTCACCCATAAACAACTTTAAATATTAAAATCTGAGTGTGGGCTATTAAATAAAGGCACACTGCTGCAAACTAAGGGCTACAGAGGTGAATGCAGGCAGCAAGTATTTTAAAAATCACTTCTGAGAGATTGTTATCTACCTGTTTTCACCCTTTCTTTGATGCTTTAAGGAAGCTACAGAGACACTTCAGGAAGGGAGCATCCGTGCTCTGCATATGAAACTCAGATCGACACTCCGGTGCCCTCCTGCAGCCTTCACAAGCACCCTGCTCTCACAAGCCTATCAGCAGGAAATGCTGCGAGCAAACGCATCATTGCCAAGTGGCACAGTGGCCTATTTTCCTTCCCATGCTAATAAAAATGCTATGACCCATGTTACTAACAGGAAAAAAAAAAGGCTAGAAACGTTGCAGAATCCCAGAATGGCTGAAGCTGGAAGGGACCCCTGGAGATCATCTAGTCCAGCCTCCTGCTCCAGCAGGGACACCCAGAGCATGGGGCACAGGGCGGCATCCAGGCGCCTTTGGAAGATCTCCAGACAAGGAGACTCCACAGCCTCCCTGGGCAGCCTGTGCCAGGGCTCTGTCAGAGGTCACTGGGTGTCGGATTTCTCTGTCTCTGGTGTTGGATTCCGGGTGCTGTCCCACATGGAAGGGCGATTGTCCATGTCCTGGGCACTGGGCAGCGAAAGGGCCTTTGCATCAGCCATGAGGGAAGCAGCATCACTCAGTAACCAGCAGCTGGGAGGGTAAGAACAGGCCAGTGGGCGCCCGTGGCACCAGAAGGAGCTACCTCTGACAATGCAGTTCTTGAATGAATGCTGGGCGGGGGTAAGCTCATACTGGCAGAGCTGCCCAGCTCTCAATTACTGAAAGCATCGGCCAACTCCATCTTCAGAGAGTTTTGATTTACAACTGTTTACATATAAATTATTTTTTGTTTCACATCTAAATAATAAACTTCTAACTTCATACACAGGGTCTGGCTCTCTACTGTTCATCTGCAGGTCACTGCAGAAGGTTGCAAAATAAATTAAGCTCTAGGCACAAATGAAAAGCGGGAAGAAGCTTCTGGAGATAGGACATTCATGCTGCCAGCATTAAGCCTTTAAATATACACAAAATTTGACCCAAACTAGATTTCTCTTAACACAGAAATGTCCCCAGAGCCACCAAAGGTGCTCAAGCTTCCATGGTCAGGAACCCTTAATCTAACAGGAAGGTTCAAGTCAAGCCCAGCACCTTTACATGATACCTACCGGGTTCATCCCAATTCCACTATAGCATCAGGTCCTTGAAAAACTTCAAGTTACAAATTACAACTTCCAAGTGTGCAGCGATACAGAAGCTTCTCCCCGCCCTGCCCACGCCAGCCACCTTTAACATATTTGATCAGGGAGCTGCCTGGCTTCAGCAAACACCTTTGCAAGGTGATCAAGGCACTCGGTTCCTTCACAATTTGCAAAACTGTCACCTCACACAAGAACTCCATGCGGTTCCTGCTGCTCGGCACAGGAGGGGGGGACTCCGCACCGAAGCCTCAGTTTTCCCTCACCAGAGCAAAGTTTTATTATGGGAAAAGTAGGATGGATCGTGGATGGCTGCTTAGCAGTTGTACCTGTATCAGCAGTTTTAATCTCATGTGATAGCGATAACTTGGAAACAAATGTTAAAACCAGTATCACAATCAAGAACATGAATTTTCTGGGATCTCTGAGAGGAAAGGTCCTGCTCTGGGGACCAATCGGCAGTATGGAGAGCTCCATAAACTGGAAAGGTCTCGGACCTTAAGAACAAGTGTGCAACAAGCAACATGAGAACACTGGGGCAAAACTCTAAGCCTCGCTTGCGACACTTTTTTCACTGGTTACATTTAAATTGAAAATACATCTGGCTCCTTGCATATGTTCATCAGTTTAAACTCATCATAATTTCCAAATTGTCACAATAATTTGGCATGAGCTTAAAAGAATATATATAAATATATATTATATATATATGTATAGAAATACACATATAAAACAGAAACATTTATTTCTTTGCAATCAATTGCTTCAGAAAAGTCAGGATTACAACGGTTCTCACAGCTAAACCCGGGCTGGCGCCTTGACAGCCTGTCTTTGCAGCACCTCCGGGCAATCAGCATAAGTAAAAGGTGAAGCTACTGCAAGGAGCCAATTCTCATTGCAAATTAAGCCCTGGGCTGAGGGCCTCTGCTCTGCAGGGTCCTGCTCATAAGCGGCTGCTCAATTGGCCACGTGGGCCTCAAGCCCGAATTTGAGCTTTGTGAATGACACTGATATTCACTTTGAGTTAATGTAGTGATGGTATCAACGTGTAGCCCAATACTCACACAGCCTTCTGATTCTAATGGAATCGATCAATATTTCAGGAGACATCTATAATTAATGCCAAAGTAGACTCACAAAGATTATAATCCTGAGAAGACATCGTATTTCCTGCCAATCTTAAAGCACTAATTTTTATCCATAATGAAAAATGCAGGCCACGCTTCGCTCTTCAGAACCTTTAAACAGGCGACCTGCTAATATCACAATAGCTGGACACATCTAAAAGATATTAAGTACAAAGCCTGAGGAATACAAAACAAAGCTGCTTCCTTGGATCTTCTAACAAACAAATTAAGGCTTTTAACACCTTATTAAAAATGACTACTATTAATATTAGAGTCAACGTGCTTTATTTTTTACAACCCAAGAATCGTAAAAAGAATGTATGCATTTATGTATTTTATTATTAAAATATGCACATATATACTATAGTATTAATTTTATAAATATCTTTAAAATAGCTTCATATTTATTTTATCTATCAAAAAGCCTATTTTCCCTTTTTCTCAAACAATGAAAAAGGACTGCTTAGAGTTATTTTATTTCCTACATAAGGAGATCTACACCACAGCAAAGGCAACACTCTAGGAGCTCAGCAGCCTGTTTCTGCTGGAACTGATTTCTACTCTTTGGGTAAATCTTTTTCCAAGATGTTTTTCATCTTCAAGTTCTCGGTGGAGCTGTGGTAGATATGGGGATAGGGCATAAAAATTTGGCTCCTAAACCAGAGAAGCAAAGTGCTGCACGGCCCTAACACAGCAGCTGCTACTGAGAAAGCAGCTTTTAGTCAAAGGGAATGGGAAGTAGAATGGACTAAATCTGCAATTTATGACTCCAGAAGTGGCACTTCTGGTCACTAAAAAAATTGTGGGATTCTCCTCCCTTCTCTCCATCCACTTGCAGCAGGAGCAATGAAACCCACTATGTGAAGTAAAACACAACAAGTTAAGCAAGACTTGCAACATTTTGTTCTTGATGATGTCTGAGTTACTGACAAACTGATTCCATTCTGCCAATAACTGCAACAGAAATGAAGCTGGAGCCACTTCACAGAGCAGTGATTTTATCAAAGCTCACTGCAAAGAAACACTCCCTTTCAGGGTACAATAATGCACAGTTAAGCACTTATTTCCTGTGTATTCCTATTTTTCAGTCATTGCTGTATTCACTGCCCTGAATAACAGTTTACAGATTTAGTTTATCTGCTAACAATATAAGTCATCCTTTTTATCATGTAACTACATGTAAAGTTATGCATATCACAGTCAAAACCAAGGTGCAATCTATACCGTATAAGAGGAAAGGAATAACCAACACAAGCCTGAGCCATCTCCTAATGACTGGGCAAATTTAGATACCACATTTCTTAGGCTTATTTCTTAGACCACCTCCCCTTCTCAACTTGCCCCATCGCAGCCGGCAGCGCAGGGACCTGCCCAGCCAAGGTCTGAACATCTCCACAGACCCACAATGGCACAACCTCTCTGCACTCCTGTCCCCATGCTTGGCACTCCCCACAGTATTTTTTTCTATGACATCTAACCAGAATTTCCCCATGTTCCAGTTTGTGGCCTCCCACGCTATCCCTGCCCATCTGAGAGCAGCTTGAGTCTGTCCTCTCCACCTAAGAGCACTAAGACCTCCCAGGCACCTTCTCTTCTTAAGGCTGAAGAAACCTCCATCTCAAACTCGTTGTACATCAATGCGTTAGCCCCATGATTATCTTGAAGGCCTTCTGCAAGACTTGCCAAAAAGTGTCCCTGGAGAGCAGGACACTGCACTGCAGCTGTGGAGGACATGGAGGAGACCAGGAGCCTTCTGTGGTCTGCTGGCCTTGCTGCTGTCAACGCTTCTGCTGTGCTTCAGGTGTGAAAGACTCCATAACCCTAGATCTGCACGAAAAGCTGCCTCAAGAAACAACTAGGAAATTAAGAGCACTCTGGCAGTCTCATTATTATCATTCCCTGATCCTACTGAAAATTCAGCAACTCCACCAGCATTAAAACAGCACGGCCCTTAGGCCCCTGGATCATCTCTACTTCCCATGGTACGTCCTAGCCTTCCCCTTGTGCCAGCACATCCATCCGTGTGGCTGAGAGAGAAAACGGAGACCGCAGGGGAAGAAAAGAAAACCCTCAGGTACTGTCAGGTACTGTCCCACAGTCATAATGAACCAACTCATGAATCCTCACCACCCACACAGGCATTTTCAGCTCTTCTCTCCCTCCATCTCATACTTGAGTTTAACTCTTCACAGATCCCAGTTTAGCTTCCTGATTTCTTCTCTCCAACTCCAGCACTGCATGGAATTAAACTATTCCAAATACAAAATACCACTTCCCTGCGCTCTCCAAACAAGCCGGCTCTGACAGCTGTGGGGTTCTGGAGCTCGAGTGCTGACCTTCCAGCACCCAAAGTCTTCAGCGAGGCAGCCACACAACCCAGGCCAGTGTCCCAAAGTGTTTTGGTGCCAGGGTCACCACTGCACTGCACAGACACCGGGCCCACAAGGAAGCCGGCTGCTTTAAAACACCTGGATGTATTTTCATGTGTTTCCTTGTTAACCTGGCAAGTCTAATCCAAGGCTAATGTGCTATAAAACACAGATTATTTCAGATCTTAAAACAATGCAATTAGAACGGTAATTTCATTCTGCCCTTTAAAACAATGGGAGAGAAAACATCTCATTAGTTTTATAGGGCCTTTTAACAGCAATACCCAAGAGACACCCAAAACCCTGTAAAGCTGCTTTGGCACAGCTAGCTGATATGCAATCAGGTGCAGAATTCAGGTTGCATTCCCTTTTCTGCAATCATTCCCAAGGGAAGAAGCACTTCTAAGGAAGCACGGCTTAATTCTCCCTTGCAGTATTAAGAGCAAACTTGTGTTAAATACTCGGTTTCACTGGCAAGGCTCCTATGGGCCAGCACAGTTTTCTGATCAAACCCGTAGCCTGATCGCTGCAATCTACCCTGTCTTTATTTAGAATTAAAGCTTTTTGTGCTTATCTCTCTGCAGCCTCATGCTCTGCCCTGTGTAGGTGCTGTAAGAACCAGGCGGCAGCAACTGGCAACAGGAGTGGAGCAACATGGAGCAGAGACAGGGCCAAGGCTCCAGGGAAGAGCGAGGCCGTTGAGGGCCTGGGCAGGAGCCCCTGGAGCTACTGGAGCTCTGGGCTGGGTGAGGACAGACCTCAAGGACAAGCCCTGGTGCCCACAGAGCAGCCCAGGATGAGTCCGAGCAGGACCCAAGGGCTCTGAGGACAGAACTTGGAGCTTCCCCGTGCAGATAACGCCGGGAATCTCCCTGCCCCCGGACAGAAACACACACCAGCCCTGCAGGCAGTTCAGCTACGTCCATGACATCTCACCTCTCAAATCATCAGTTATAAAACACTACCTGAAATCTTACAATCCAACTTAAAATAATGGAAAATTATCTACAGCATTTTAACGAGACAGTGAACAAGAGCTCCCTCCCACTAAAAACAGAATAAACCTATTACAAAAACAACAGAAAAAACAAGTTTACATAATAAAAAGTCTGACCTTTCAAACGATTAAGCACGTTACTAAATCATCCTTGTGCAAGGAGCTCAATTCCAAACAATAGTGTGAGTCATGGGAGGACTTGGTGTTTGCAAACCCCAAGGAGGTAGAGGCGGGCAAGCACGGCTGGAAGGGCTCCATGGCCTCACTCCATTGCTCAAGTCTTTCTACTAGAGAAATACGAAAAATGCCTTTCCTTAGAGAGACCAAAAGGCCTTTGTAACTCAGAGAGCAACAAGGTGCAAATAAATAAGTGCACACAGAGCCCCCGCAGCGGCAGGGAAGGACCTGGGGGTGCTGGCTGAGCACGAGGCAGCTGCGAGCCCAGGTGGCCACGAAGGTCGAGGGCCTCCTGGCTGTGTGAGGAGCAGCGCGGCCAGCAGGAGCAGGGCAGTGATGGTCCCCCTGCCCGTGGCGCTGGGGAGGCTGCTCCTCCAACATGGGGCTCAGGTTTGGGCCCCGCGCTGCAAGGAGGACATGGAGGGGCTGGAGCGTGTCCAGAGAAGGCAGCAGAGCTGGGGAAGGGGCTGGAGCTCAGGCCTAACGAGGAGGTCGGGGAGCTCGTTGTTTAGTCTGGAGAAGAGGAGGCTCCAGGGAGACCTCATCGCTCTCTACAGCTGCCTGAGAGATCATAGTGAGATGGGTCGGAATATTCTCCAGAAAAACCACGGATAAGACAAGAGGAAATGGCCTCCAGTTGGTCCAGGAGAGATTGGGGTTGGTTAGTAGGAAGAATTCCTACACAGAAAGGGTGGAGAAGCCCCGGAACAGGGCTGGAGCCACCATCCTGGCAGTGCTCAGGAAACGTGTGGATGAGGAGCTTAGGGACACAGCTCAGCAGGGATGGGGGCGATGGGCTTACGGGGGGGACTCTATAATCTTCATGGTCTTTTCCAACCTTAATAACGTTAATACATAAGATGATACTGCTTCAATATTTGTTCCTATCCTCACTCAGTCCCTATCTACTTAAATAGATTTTGTTTTATGCTGGACTATATATATTATCATCAGTTCTCCATGATCTTGGCTTGGCAATCATACATCAAGTCACACATTTGCATATCTCTCCCAAAATAAATTATTCTCTCCCCATTTTAGGAGAGGCAAGTCTGGTCTTGGAGAGGCCAGCCTGGTCCTGGCTCCAGAAGCACCAGTGCATATTCGCCCCCAAAATAAGGCTGTACTGCCAGAACACGGGAAATCTTCAGTCCTGCCCATTTTCAGTTTGCTGAGTTCCACTTTGTTGGAGCTGGGGCTTGTGAAGGGGCAGCTGAGACCTTATGGGTTATAGCAGAAATGCCAGCGTGGGGGATACAGTAACTGCTGTAGATCTAGTGATCAGGATGATATTCACAGGCCCTGGTCCTTAGGTGGGGACTTTAAACCTCTGCACCTGTTGGTTGGAAAGCACAGGAAGGCACAAACGATCCAAGGGGTCCCTAGAGTGAATTGATCATTTCTTGACACAGGTACTGAATTTGTGACTAGATCCTGCTCAGACGTGGCTGTCTGCTGCAAGCAGGATCTTATCTCCCCTGAAGACAGCAGCTTCTCACGCTAGCTGTGAAGGCACCACGGATTTTCTAGCTCTGCACTCTGTAAATCTGGAAAAGGCCATAGAAACTTGGAAAAGAAACACTGACGTTGGTACAAACGAAATACAAGCAGAAACGTGGGAGTGAAAGCACTGAAAAGAACAGCAGAATAAGAATGAAACACGAATATTTCACTGATAATGAAAAACACTATTCCCAGGACATGCTCTTTACAGTAAAGCTGTTTATATTTTAGTAAAGCCAAGAAACCTCGAAATTTAGCAAGTTGCTCATCCCTTTAAAAGCAAACTGAATAAGCAAAATCAAATACACACTTGAAGAAAATATGACTATTTAGCTTCCAAAATAGTAAATTAGAAAGAGACATCAACTTTTCTACACACAAATACCACTCAAAAAGTACAGTGTCAAGAGACAGATCTCATTTGGAGACCTGCAGTTGCACTTTCTCATCTCATCTTCAACCATTACAAAATCCACAGCATATTAAGAATCCCTTTTGCATTTGCACTAGATATTGACAGGAAAGATTTTAATTGTCACGCTTCTACCTTGTCTGCTGATTTTCTTCCACTCAACTTTGAACAACACCGAAACACAGGCAATCATGTACCTGCTACACAACCAACACACTCCCGTATATGAGCACATCAGTCCCCATTTCACTAATAAAGTTTCTTTCATTCTCTCCAAAACACAGGCAGTCTGAGGGGCGAAGAATTTTCAAAATACACCAGCAGCTACTCATTTCCATCGAACACAGTCACTAATAATTACCTATTTTGCAGTAAAAGCCTGAAGCTCCTAACTCCCATACTATGCCACCCAATAACACAATGGTACTTTATAGCTACATACACTTTATACATTACATAAGTGTATATAATTTATACATTTATATGCACTTTATACATTAAACTCCATCATGCCACTCGCTTCCTCCACGGACTCCGTTCAACAGGCAGCAGAGCAACAAGGGGGGAACTTACCTTCTTCTGGTACCAGACTATAGCATCAGTCACTTTGGACGCCATTTATTCCACCAAATTCACACAGGCATTTTAGGCTGTTAAGAGAAAAAGACAAAACTTTAGTGCCACCTTCCACACGACGGCCTGTCTGCACATTGCTGAAGAGTTTCGCCTTGTCTCATTCATATTTCAGCAATATTTGGGGGCTTTTTTCCCCCTACGTAAACAAAAATCTGCCAATCAAGCACAATTTTCCTCCATCCTCCCTAATACAACCTAAGGGGCAGCGGGACTGAGCTTTGCTGTTTCCTAACTCGTGCCTCCAGAGAGCTGCAGGACACGCAGCCCTTCCCTTCTTTTTTTCTTTGCATTTTTGGACAATGAATCAGCCCCCAGTTACTGCCACAGAACAGTATTCCAAAGACGAGGAATAAATCTGCTTAAAGAAGTTTTTGAGAAACAAAACAGAGTTCTAGAATTTTATTAATTACAAAATTAATATTCTGACTAAAACAGTAAATTAGAGCTAAATCACAAGAAGATAAGCAATGCATAATGATAGGTCTGGGTTTTTTGAAATAGTAGAATTAGTAATAGTTTTTCATGTTAGAGCTAATTATGATAATATTCAATTGTATCTTATAACGTTTGTAAAACTTTTCTCCCTTGAAAATCATCTTTAAAAATTTTGTTCCCTGTCCCAGACGGAGTTAGGCTAAGGATAAAGGCCATAAACAGAAATCTCTAGATTTGGATTTTTTAAGCACTCTTTCAGTACATTTTTACCTTTTTCATGGAAAGACAAAAAAAATGTATTGTCTTACACTGAATAGTCTATAAAACGAAAGGAAATATTAGGCAACACTTACAGAATCCTTGCCAGACCCTTTATAAGATGCAGTTTTTCAAACATGAATGCCTTACCGTCAAGACCTCACGCAACATGTACAAGGTTATTTCACAATTATATCTCTTCTGATATCAGGAAATTAAGAACTCTTCATTCTTACATTATTTTAGTCTCTAAACTAGGCCAGGGCATTTGCTAAGCTTAATGTTAAGCATTAAGAATTCAAAGGGAAGTGTTTATAGGATGGGCACACACAAGAAATTGGGGAGTCCTTCATCAGAGAGGACAGATATGTAGTGCCCAACACGTGGAAAAACCAAACTGCACCAAAGATGAAAAATAAAGCAAGCCTCCTCTTGAAATGTCTGAACATTCGAAAAAAAAAAATAAGGAACTTTATTATACATTCTCTAACATGGAAAACTTTCGAGAATTTTCCCTCCAAAAAAAGGTTTTCTACAAAGAAAATCCAAGTATGAGATCTGTGTCGCCCTGAGTCTTCCCAAGAACTCAGCAACTTTCCGAGTTTCCAGGGCACTTTACTTTAAAGACATCATGTAAGTTGAAAGATGCATTATTTACATTATATTATAAACATGTAAGAAACTGATTTTACCACGAGCTCCTGAGGACAAGCTACCTAAGGGAGCAAAGGCAGCACCTCAGGCGGGCACCAACCAGCCCCAGCAACACGGACCTGCCACAGCCGAGGCCTGGGCTCTGCCAAGGCCAACAGTAATACTAATAACAATAGTAATAATAATAATATCTTGTAAAAGAATATTTCGACCAGGTAAAACATACAGCCTGACAGACTTTTATTTAACTCAGTGCACTATGGAGGTCGCTTACACTTCTTTTTCACTTTAAATAAGGCTTAAAATAAGACTTGCATCTTCTTTGCAAAGACATTTTAAGCAAATAAAACTAGTTTACTATACCAAACTGCAGCCTGAAAGCAGCATAAACGCCTCATACATACATATACTGCAAGGGCACAGGTACAATTAAAGCCCATCCACTGCTCAGGGACAATTCTAATAGGAAGATTTCCCCACGGATACTAGTGCCCCTCGGCCCCCAGCTTTCCCTCCCTACAGCCCCATCATCCTGGAATATGCCAGAATATTCCATCTCGTTTCCCCTATCCCAGCTCCCCTCCCACATGCACCTGCTTCCAACCACATCCCTTAATCATAGGAGAAAAAAGGGGCAAAGAAGCCATCAGCAGAGGCAATTGACCGAACTGTTGCCCTCGCACAGAAACCTTTCCCTCACCAGATGCATTAGCTCCAACCTGGACTCTACACAGTCAATGATCTGCAGGAAACCCAGAGTGCCCAAATACGGCCCAAATAGACACATCATTTAAAGGCAGGCATCTTTTTGCAGTAGCTCTCAAAGCCAATCAAAAATCCTCCAACTGGCAAAAAGATGCAGCATAAAATTACAAACCAAGAATAATGAAGAAACTTGTTATTAATTTCTTTGATTTCTCTCACCAGGCCTGTTATTTAGATTATCCAGGGAGTTGCAATACTGAAGCGAAAGGCAAGAGATTTCCTTGTGTTATTTCTGCAGTGTATTTCTGCTTGCAGGGGCTGCAGCGTGGTTGGGTTTCTTTGCTTCCGAGGGGCAGGTGAGTGGGTTTGCCACACGCGGCCTCAAGCCAAGGAGGTGGATGAGAAGTGGACGATGGAGCCGGGGTCCCACAGCGCCTGGCAGGAGCCCCCCATCACAGCAGCTCCCCATGCCCGCCACACACCAGCATTTGACCCAAGCGCATGGATACTGGTGCCCAGCTCAAGGCAGATCCCCACAAAGGGACACAGGGAGCGAGGCAGAGCATCCACAGGCCCCGCAGCGCGCCACGCGTCCTGGCTCGTGGGGCATCTCCGAGCCGCGGAGCAGCCGCTGCGCTCGCCGGGGCCGGCCTCGCGCTCCCCCCACAGCCGCCTTGGCACGAGGAGCAGAGCTGCAGACAG
Organism: Nothura maculosa; assembly: GCA_032353885.1. Classification (NCBI taxonomy): domain Eukaryota; kingdom Metazoa; phylum Chordata; class Aves; order Tinamiformes; family Tinamidae; genus Nothura; species Nothura maculosa. The sequence goes on from JAUBOD010000001.1 coordinate 6,690,894, forward strand.
AGAGGCCGCGTTGGGGGTGACCCCCCCTATCCCCCCCATCCAAAGGGCCCAGCCGGGTCGAACCTCCGTGGCTGCGTCCTGCAGAGCGGCCCCCTCAGTCCTCCCACATAGTGGGATCAACAACCAGCAGCTTTTGGCCCAAAAGGCACCACTTCCTAGGGCGAAAAGGGTGAAAGGCACGAGCCCTCCTTTGGAGGCTCCTGTTCCTAAGGGATGTTTCTCCTGTGCTGATCCCTAATCAGAAAGGTCGTTTTTCCACATGTCATGGCACAGTCATAGTCTCATTTAAAAAGGCAGAAAGCCACCAAAATCTCTACTCAAGAGTCTTCAGGTATTTAAGCAGTGCAGCATTAAACAGTACTTATTGTTTAATAAACAAATAGATACCATAATGCATTGAAATAAATTTAAAGTAATGATGTCATTAACACTGAAACAGCATTTTTGAAATGCTATTTTTTACTCTTTCAGCAAAAAAAAAACCAAAGCAACAGTGAAATTTCAACAGCTGGTGAAATGTTAGTGCTTAAAGCTACGAAAAACCCAGAATCCTGTACCCAACATCAGGCCTATCTGACTGTTATGTCAGCTCCTCCACATGGCAATTTCACAACCACAGCTACAGTTTCACCCTGATTTCCCTGTAGGAGAGTTACAGAGAAAGGAAACAGTAAACCAGGACGGCAGGAGCTCTGCCTAAGCTATTTCTTTCACAGCAATATTTGTACCATAAAAACTCACTGAAAGTAAAACAAGATTCCTGCTACTCTCAAGCTATAAATAAAATAAAAAGAATAAAAAATCTCACTCTTTATTTTCCAGCTTCAACATCAAAATAAAACTTACCATTATGGGGAATCAGTTATCATTATCAATGATAACTTACCATTACCATTTTAACTTTACTTTCAGTAAGTCCAATAAAGTATTTAGTCACATTATGCACTCACTACTTAGAGAAAATCTCCCTGAGTCATGAAAAAACAAACCCATAAAAATACACAAATGCAATGAAAATACATCAATGTATAATTTACCAAGAGTCATAATTCCTCCTCTCAGGTCTATAGCAGTTTTGCCACCGTCATCATCGTCATCAGAGGATTAAGCTTTTCGAGTAGTCTCAAATGACAAACTCTTCCTGTGCACCACAATAAACCACTAAATCTAGGCTTTCCTTTCATGCAGGAAGCTCACACCCTATATAATGCACTCGGGGCCTGCTCAGCTAGTTGATCCCTGCAGCGCTGCTCTAAATCAGCATTTCAGAACTGCAAACTGTGTACAAGCAAATAAGAACCTTGTCGCTCTTAGGTTCACACCTTTCCATAGGAATTTTAGGATGTTCCTCTGCACCAGCCAATCAAAAATCCTATCGGATCCTACAACCTAAAGATCATATCCAGCAACTCAAAGTGCTCTGGCTGCCAGGCCAAGCAGCCAAGGCCCCCCAAGCTGCTGCCTGCAACCCAAGGAGAGGAGAGTTTGTAATCAAAGAGCAAGCAGCAATTCTGCTTTCCCAAACAGCAGCTCCGAGGTTGCTAAACTTGGGTGGACACTGGCACTGCGCAGCACGCTGCTCACCACCGAGGGCAATGACTCACAGAGCTTGCTCTTCACCCTCTCCTAGGAGAAATAAAAATAACAGAGTAAATACACTGAGCATCCTTATGTTGCTTTGGTTTGGCTGGTTTGAAGGGAGTTTAGACCAAGGGCAGCACCAGGAAAAGGTGAACTGAAGCCCCACGCTGGCTGCTCTGTGCCCTGTGTATGACGCACTCCTGCCAAGCGTCCCCTGTGACACAGGCACCGGGCACAGGTCTGAACCTGCCCGTGCTCTGAGGCGTCACCCAC
>JAUBOD010000001.1:6704838-6728523 GCA_032353885.1 Nothura maculosa
ATTATCAAAATAACTTAAGTGAAACCTGTTCCATTCACAGACAATGGATCTTGACTAAAAGCATCGCTGAAAAAACAGTATTTAGCAAGAAAATGTCTGGGTTGCGCTATGGTACCTGACTGTCCTACTTTGCTAAAAGCAAAGCAAGGAGTGATGAAAAACACCCTGCTAATCCTTAGTTGTTAAATCCAGACCCTTGATAACCACCCTGCATGCAAAGGCCGGTATGTCAGCTCAAACTCGGCAAGTCCACGAGCCCAGGCCCAGCTCACAAACATCGCCATTGGTTTGCGGGGAGTTGAAATTGCTGCTTCCAGACTTGCTTGTTCTTTTCCTCCAACACCTACAGCGAGCAACGCGTTTGTACCCCTCTGCTGGTAGCACTTCTCCGTAGGGATTGGATCCGTGCCCTAGTTTGGCTTTAGAACCACCTCCTGGCATGAGGACCCGGCAGCGGCGGCTCCCTGGGATGGGCGTCTCGCTCATGACACAGGCACCTCCTCAACACCCAGCGCCTCGCGCGGCCTCTGAGCACGGACAGAGCCCAGGGAGGCTCTCGGAGCTGGTGGCCGCCACCTTCAGTGGGATGAGACCCAAGGAGTGTTTTCTATGGAATGCTTTAAACCTTGATGGAGAAGCTGAAAGGGACAGAAAGAGCCACCTTCAATAGAGACCCATCCCCACCAGATCTTGCTGTACCTGCAAACAGGTAACATGTGCAACAAGTGCAGCTTCCTCAGCCCAAGGGATGTTAACAGAGTGTTGCAGCTTAACATGAAAATGATGGAAGAGTAAAAACCGGCTTCAGCAGGGCTTGCTCTATTGGCAAAATGAGCCAGGACTGGTGACTCACTTCCTGGCCCTTTAATAAACTTTCTTCCCTGCAGGAGACTCCTTGAGGTAAGTTTTACCTAATTCCATAAAATCAAGCCTAATAGTTGCACATCTCCTTACAATTACTGCCTCTAATTATTCAGCAGAATTGCTTGTTTTGCTGGTGGGCTGCTTCCCTCCCTCCCATCCCCAAAAGAAAGCACAGGACAGCCCTGGGATGTCCCCAACATGAACAGCCCTGGAGCTGCAGCTCCTTCCTGCCGCACAAACCGAGCGCCCTCAGCAGCAGCCGAGGAGGACGCGGCCGCACGGAATCCCCCGTGCCCATGGCTGCAGGTTCCTGGTCCTTCCTGCTGGAGCTTGGCAAGAGGGATCTCCCTTCTGCCTTGGGTTTCACAGCAGCCTGAACACTGACCTAACAGTACGTTGCAACACGCTCCTGATCGTTGTTTTGGTGGAAGCTGCACGACTCCAGTGCACTCAAGTCCCTTGGGACCTTTCAAAGAAGGTGTTGGGGGAACTGCAGCTGGTCAGAAGTGCTGCCAAAGAGGCCGTGCTCCCAGCCTGGAAACGACAGCGTTTCCTGCACCTTGCTCAGATTTACAGGCTGAGCAACCCAACGTTACCAAGTGTCTCTGAGGTGGGAAACACAGACTGGAGTGTCTGTGGGAGGGGAAGCTGAGTGCAGGCCCCACCACATCCCCTTACCAGCCGTGCACCCGAGACCTTGCGTCTCCCTGCCCTATAGGGGCCTGCAGGCAGGGTGGGGGGCAGGACTGGGCGCGCTCCCGCTGGGTCTTGAACTGTATTTCAAGAGCTCGGTGTTCTGAAATGACACTGAAAATATGTATCATTTTTATGGAGATACATATATTACATCATTTATTTCTATTCAGATCAATTATACAAGCTTGAACACTTCGGCATGCACTGTAAAAGAGCATCTACTTTTACGTTGTTCAAGAAAATACTCAATACACATGTGTAAAAGGGCATGATTTTTTTCCATTACCATTCATATTGCTTTTCCTGATTTGTCACAATCTTAGATTAGTACGAAGCTCATGTTCTTTTATTTTGTATCTTCCAAAGTACAATTGTGTGCTGCACACCCCCCTGCCTTGAACCAGCCTTAAGCTAACAGCGCTCCGAGGGTGTGCGCAGGCAGCCCCAACTCACCGCCAGGCACGGGTGACAACACACGGATGACAAAGGTAGAAGACCACAGGTTCTAAATAAGAATTGAAACCAGAATTAAGTAATTTGTCATATATATATGCATCGTATTACAAAAACAAAGTTTTAAGTGTAACCTCACGGAAATTGCCGTGTACCTTTTGGGGATGTATGTGTGTTCACCCAGTATTTTCCTCAAATGATTATGTGTATATCAAGTTTTTACATCAGGCCAACTGAGGTTTCAGTTTAAAATGGGGTATACAAAAGTATTCATGACAACTACATTTGTGGTATTCCCACAAACTCAATTCAAATAAAGTGGTTCCCACTTCAACACCACATTCCCTGTAGTAAAGATCCTAATTGACCTCATCCTCACAAGCAAGTTCTTTGAACGCAGTAGCATGGAGAGAATAGTGCTATGTGAGCGCACACACACCCTTTTAAAATAACAATCATCTCAGCTAAATTCTAAATTAGACAAAACTATTGCACCCTCTCATCGTACCTTTATCTGGTGGCTGGAGCTCACGCTCACATTTCAGTATTTTAGAACCGAATCAATCTGGCTGACAATTTTGCTTGACAAAAGCAGCAAGTTTTCGTAGGCTGAAGCAATTAAAGGAGCTGATTCACTCTTGGACAACAAGGTTCTACTTGAATTAATTCAACATTTTCTCTTCATACTTTTACTCAAGTTGATTAAAGGGTATTATCAATTTGCAGATTTTTCTGTTACCTTCATTTTGTCTTTTGCAACCAAATCAACATGAAGACCAAACAAATTGAAGAAGCTTTTCAAACAACTCAAGCACAGACAACCCAGTACTAATTTTTAAATTTATAAAGAAATATCTGCTAAGAGACTTTTACCAGCCTGAAATTATTGCATTTCTCAGATTAACAAGAATTCCCAACTATATCATGATAAAACGTGTACCTGAATTACTGCATGTTTGGCAATTATCAGTTTTGCCACGTTCATTGTCACATTGGTCTTTAACAGCTGTGTCCAACTGGCTGCCCCAGCTTTAAATAAACAAAAATAAGAAAGAGAGGCCTTCATTCTGGAGCAAGTTTTAAGGTAACCACTCTATTTATTCTCTATTTGATAAAAATAACTCCCTAGAAAAGCACATTCTTTGCATCACAGGCCTAAACTGTACCAAGCACTGCATTTCCATTCAGCTGGACTATGTCCAACACAAACACTGCAGTCACGTCTTTCTAAATTCCTCCAGTGCTAGAATTTTAATATGAATTGGCAACAAAAACTAGCCTGTATATCTAAGTCAGGTTATAAATAGACTCAAAGTAAAAATCAGCATGACTTAAGTTACCCTATGACTATGTTTGATTTTATTTATACTCTTGATCCAATAAAGTACGAGGAAAAAAGTGAGCTGCCCCACAAGTATTTAGATTCTGAATGATTTTCTGTAGAACTTAAAATTTTAAGTTTAATCTCATCAAGACCTTAAGCCATTAATGGAATCCGACACACATAAGCCTAAAATCATTACATTTTAGACATTATCTGTTAAGGAAAACATATCAAAATGGTTATTCAAAAATAAAACTTGATAAAAATAGGAGTTTAATCCGGTGCTTTACTCAGCGGTAGAATCAGCTTATCACAACTGTATACTTGGTTATCAAGAGACTCGTGTCCTCATCAGCAGGCCCATCTAGCAACATGCCCAGAGCACGAGAAGAAGAGGGTTTATGTGGCACCGCAGTGGAGCACAGACTCACAGCAAATGCTCCCATCATAGCACAAGGAAAAGCAGGAATTAGAGTGAATTTGGACAGCGTATATCCCTGATTATTGCAATCAAGTTAGTAACAGAGATCTTGTGAACTTGACCATTGCTTTTGGGGGAGAAGCTGCATATGGTATAAAATCACTTGCATTTTTAATAAAAAATGAAGTTGTGACTGGTTTAGAATCAAGGTTCCCCAAGTCTTCCAATATTTACTGCAAATTCAGTGGAATCTGCACAAAATATCTGCTATTATATAGTTTTTTAAAGTGCATTTTGTCTAATTAAGAAAGTACTGAATGGACAGGAGTAAAACAGGGACTTGCACTCAAAGACAGCCTATTTCCAAGCATGCAATTCCCAGCCAAGTGAAAGTGGATGAAAATCTGTCCTTTCCATTTCCAATCTGCATTAAGCTCACAGTTAGGTCAGATGGGCTGGTCTGCCTATAGGGAAGCTTCTCTACAAAATCTGCCTGCTAGAAAAATTGAGCTGAGAAACCTTTTTATCATGTGATTAGAATTTAATAGGTTTCATCCTAATACCCTCATGTTGCAGTCTGCTATCCTTAAACATTTTTATTATAGCTTTTTTGAAAGTGAGCTTCCCAGTGAGCACAAGGAAAGAAATGAGTCTCTATTTTGATCAATTTAAATTATCAATTCAACATTATCTATTTTGATCAATTCACATGCAAACACTAGAGAAATAGCTATTCTCCATCACTGCATTCTTTTCCAGTATTTCTTGCAGAAATCAATTTTCCAAATTTGTGATGTTCTGCTGATCTGCTTCACAGTAGCCTACCATTTTATTTCCATTTTGCACAATATTTGCAATGCCAGTTTAATAACTCTGCTTAAAATTCAACTTGCTTTTAGCAACCCAGGAGATCCTTCCCATCTGATTACTTCAGTCACCCTCTGAAGTAATACTTCAATGTTACACAGAATTCATCTCTTAGGTAAAGTAGTATCAACATTTTCAATACAAAGAAGGGAAAATGTGCATGCCAGTGGAGCTGTAACGAATACACGGTTTCAGAGTTAACAGGCAGGCAGCTTGGGGCCAGGGGATGAAGTGACACCAAGTAACACTTGTCTGCAGCACAAAGTCAGCTGGCAGTGAAAAGGGAAGTTGCTGCCACTAGTAGGAACTACCCACAAGTTGTTGCTACCCACAAATAAGGTGCCAGTCTCTAGGGAAACATTTCTGAAGTTCTGCTCAGCTCGGCTATAACAGGAACACTACTGCAATCCTGCAGGTTGAGTATCACTGCATTAGAGTCAATAGGTTTTGGGCACATTTATCTAGTCTGCAGACAAGCAGAGAAACCTAAAATATGGGAAATGTCATTAAAAAGAACAATTAATAGAGTTCTATATAAAACTGAAAATCCAGGGAGGAAGCAACAAGGAAAGACTAATTCCAGTACATCAGAAGGCATGAAAGATTTATTGCTGAAGCAAAAGTCTCAAGTTGTACGTGGCAGGAATAAAAATTTTAGCACAGGACCACTTGAAACCAAAGCAAGACTTTTGTCAGACAGATGAACTATTTGGGAGCCAAACTTCTCAGAAAACGTACTCCCCCCTCTTAAAAAGCAACTGCATCAAAATGATTACAGGTAGAGGACAAAAATCAGCTTTTCTTTTCAAGCAAACTAAGAAGTATATATTAATATAGTTACTCAACCCAAAATGTTTACACCTTCAAATACAAAGGAAATTCTCACAGCAATTGGTAATTGCAGCACTCTTCATATTTTGTTTGCAAGGAATTCTGTCTACAAATTGGGATTTAACTTGTCTCAAAAAAAAAAATTAAAGGATGCTGTGAGAATCAATACACTTTAAAATTCTGAAAATGTTAAAAAAAAAAAAAATCAGGTTGCTCAGAAGGGGCAAAGTTGCAGAGCCAAGACGCACCTGAGCAGCCAAGATTGTGAGCAGGTTTTTAAATGGGGAAGAAAAAAGCAGGAGGGGACAGGTTAAGCTTGAAGTACACAAATATATATGCTAAACTCTTTCTAGAGATCATTTTTTCTCAGTGTGGACAAGACCTGTGATGCAGAACACGGTTTGCCACTGGGGTATGTATATTTTTTAGTAAAATCTGAAACTAGTGAAAGATGTTTGGACCATAACGAAGAATCAACATGGGATCACCAGCGTACAAATGAGACAAATCACCTAAGTGGAATAAAAAAAATAAACAATAACAACAAAAAAACCATTATCTGTGGAGTAGATTTGAAGCTGGAGCTCCCTGCTAACTCCCCTGGTAAGTTGCATGCTCGGTGCAAACTAAAATGTGAAACTCTTCCCTTTTCCTGTTCTTGGACAGCTGGCGCACGGAAGGGGAACAGAGGCCTACAAACTTGTGCATGTGCTCATGAAGCCACTCACATCACAGGAGGAAGTTTACAGAAAACAAGAGGAGCTGAGATTGTATTTCTATTGAGAAGACTCAAGTTAAGTGAAATAATTTGTTTTTCAAATCAGAACGTGCTAGGCTAATTTAACTTACCATGCCACACGAACCACTTGCTTATGGAGTGAGGAGAAAGTAAGATCCCTGAGGCTGCAGAACTGGTAGTAACTTCTTAACCAGCACTAATGAAAATAGCAATGACTCTTAAGGAAATATTAGCCACATCCAAGAGTTTCTATTGCTTCTCTAATACGTAGTTATGGCTATGTAGGAGTAATACTTAGGAATTCAAATGTTGATTAATAATTCCGTGACAGATCTATTTCAGATTAAACAAATTAGGGCACTCATCAAGTTAAATGCCTGATGTCAGTGCCGTGCATAAGTATGAAGTAACATCTTGAATTATACCAGCCTTGCAAGGAAAACACATTTGCAACAATGAAAGGGCCTCAGGTAGTTGCACTAGACATCACCTGAAAAAGAAATCACATTGGTCTATTGCTACAAATGAAGCCAAAAGTGATCATTAAAGTGTATCAAAGATTATAAATTGGGCACAAAAGGATGTACTTTCATCAACTTATATGGGAAAAAAACAACAACAGAAAAACCCAAAGATACTTAAAAAGAATAACAGGCTTAGGATCTTAAGTTTTAAATATTTAGTTGAAGGACACACTGCAGGGCAGTTTACTGCTATCTGTAGCTACCTGAAATAGAGTTCAGATGTGTTTGAACTATACAGCAATATGTTACACACAGAATTAAATAAGTTAAATTACAGAGTGTTTGCTATTACCACAGCGGATGCTAGCTCAGCCTCAAAGTCTTCTTCCCTCAGATTACGGCTTGGCACAACTAGCGCTCTACAAGAGTGGGGAGAGGTGAGCAGGTAACTTGGATGCCATGGTTATTTTCTTAATTAAATAGTTTTTACTTCCAAACTGAGACTCATGCAGAGCCTTCCTACTGGGAATACCGGCGAGCATCTCTGTTGCCTCACACTACTGGTGTATGGAGCAACTCGGATGCAAACATGCCTCGGGAGTTGCAGGTCGCTGCTAAAATGGAGGCCTTCCTGCTGTCAGAAATAGTCTCTACCCTACTTCACTCAGGTAAGTGATTCAAGAAAACAGATCCCCTTCACATTTTGAAGTAAAAGCTCCACTGTGGCCTGTAAAGGGCAGAGAACGAGCACCCGAGGGCATCTGCTCCCTCGGCCCAGCTCACCCACAGAGAGGCCGTGGCGGCCACCACAGCACAAAATGGCGGGCGGGAAGGGCGGCCTCTCTGCTCCTCTGGCCACAGCAGTTCGGGGAGCGTCTCAACAGTTAGAAACCTGGCAAAGGGAGGGCTGATTTTCCACTCTGAATATTCTCGATTTACAAGGAATGCCTCAGCTCTACCTTGGTTTGCTACAGCCCCTCGCTCCAGAAGGGAGGAAGGGCATCCTATGCATTAGTGCAGGTAGAAACGTAACCATTTAAAGAGGCAGCTTTAACTGAATTATTTTTTTGCAGACCCAAAAATAAAACCAATTTGTTATTATGAACCTTTATTAAGCGGCTCACATTTCAGTATAAATCACACTAAAAAGATTTTTAAAAAAGATATTTACACTACAGTGCTGACACATTTAAAATGAAAAAATTGGTATAAATAAGCTCTATGGAAAAGCCTGGAATTGTCAAAAAGAATTCTGGCTCATCTTACAAAAAATATATATGTTAAATGTCAGCTCTACTCTAAAACCTACAACTCAAAATTATTTAAAGACTTCTTTATGTTAAACCTGCAGTGTTTACAGTGCATCTGGCCCTAAGTGCTTTGATACTTCACAGTTATGGACAGGCACTGAGGAATGTTACAAAGCTACATAACTATTTTCTGTAACAGATGCGAAGACAAGTCACAAACTTGCCCCACAGAATTTTATGAATCTTTACATTATTACGTCATTAAGTTTAAAAAGGAATTTAAAACCATATATACAAATTTAGCACAAAAAATCATCCTCTCTTTGTCCATGCAGATTTGGATATGACGAACTATGTTGTCTCGTATCATCCGGGTGTATGTGACTTCCAGGGCATAACTTGTCTTTTATGTCCTTGTTGCCAGGTTCAAATTTAGAATCCACTTCAAACTTAAATGGCGTCAGTTCAACGTGATCCAACCTAGTCTGAACATTCTGGCCCTCCATGTCATTAGGTGCCACTGTCTTTCCGGTCAGATCAACATTCATGGATTCTTCTTTTACTCGGTGAGATGCAATAGGTTCATGTTTTATTGATGCAAGTTCCTGCTGCAGATACTTTGTCTGCAGAGTATCTGAAAATTTGGTGTCTTCGGAGGTATTTTTGCTTGTCGTGCAAATTCTGTTGTCTGTCTGAAGTCCAATAACCGAAGACTTGGGGTCTGCAGATGTTCCTGCTTCAACAGTACTTGTATTTTGGGAAAGTTCTTCCTCTGAATGATACAGCTTGAGCCGGATATGCCATGCCAAGCTGCACACAGCTGAAACTGTTTTGAATTGGTGTACAACATTCCTCGGAATAAAATAAATGTCATTATCAAATAACTGAATTCTGGCATATCGAATACCTTCCCTTCGCAGTTGATTAAGTTTTGCATCATCAACCCACTGGACACACTGAAGGAAAAAGGAAAAAAAAAAGGAGTCAATTCTATTTTAAGATGTATAAAGGATATCTGATTAACAGTTCATAGTGTTCTTACCTGTGAGAGTGGGGGCTCGTGCAAATCTAACTGCATTCGCTGAACTACCTCCAAGAAGTCTTCAGCGTGAAAACAAATTACATCTTTGGTTATACGAGGCTGCTCAGACCTACTGAAAAATAAGAATTACAGAGTCAAGAGTTGAAATTAAAAGACACAGAGAATAATAAAGACAAAGTGAAGGCAAGGATAAAGTAAAAGTGATCCAAAAAATATGACGCTAGCATAAAATACATTCTGAAAGAAATAACATTCACTAAAACAGCTACTTTTCAACACACACTTGTGGAGCTGGTGAAATGAATCAACCTCAATTTCTTTGCGAGCGACAGTAAAGGGAGTCAATGAGACTTAGTACTTCTGACATCCATCTTTCCTGATGCTGAAAGGCAGATGCAGACAGGATGTGCTGACTCTGCCCACACACTGACAGTCAGGTCACCATGCAATAGCCTGACTAGCACCAGAGCAAGCTCTGCTCAGTGTCTGTCCCGAGCACCTTGTTCACACTCAACAATGAAACCAAAACTACATCAAAATGCCACAATACTAATAAGCAGCAAGTACCTGCATCCTCCATAACATCCCTTAATGAGGGTATTTGTGTTCGCTGGAGAGCTACAAAAGAGCAAAATCTAAGTTATAGTTTTTCTCAGTATTCAAGTTGTTCATGAGAGTCCACGTCCTGTCCCGTGGTCTCCCTTTCCCTTGGCCCAAACAAATGCCACCACTTAAAATCCTCCCCTGTGAGGGAGGTGAAAATCTCTAGAATTACTGTTAAGGAACAGGCACCGATTTACAAGTTTGGAGAACTTTCCAAACTGAAGAGACACATTTTAGGTCATGACCCCAACAGAGCCAAAAATACACAATTTGAGACTGTTTTTAGGTAAAACAAATCCCAGTTCAACAACTTAAGGTACAGAATAATTTCCAGATCAGGTCACAATGAAAACTGAAAGTAAAATATCTCCCTACCTTTTGGTTCTACACACCCTGAAAGAGCAGTTAAATACTGAAAGCAAAAAGTTCACAGAAGCCTTTATGATCACTGGCACCAAACACATCAGCAACATCATTCATTAGGTTATCTGCTCTTCATAACACACTCACGTTTTTATTTTTTAGAAACAACTCAAGTCCCCACTACAGGGCTGCTTCAACAGCTTTTGTCATTTAAGTTTTTCTTTATTTTTTTTTTTTTTTGTAGGAACCAGATCACAGGTTTCTTCCATCGGTATTTCTGATTTCTTGCAGTCTGGTGGCACTAACCAGTCTCCCGTGATGCTTAGAGACACCCCAACAACTTCAAGCACTGAAACACGACCTCGAGAGCCGTCCTGCTGCCGCACGGGGAGAGCCCAAAGTCGGCCGACCACAAGGCCACAAAGCGGCTTCTGCTCTTTGTGTAAAACTGTCCCCAAATTTCCCCCCAGTAAAATCTTTGGTTTTACTTTTTTCTTTTTTTAAATCTTATTTTTACATTACAAGTTCTCATGATTTAAAATTTCAGCAGCATGCATGCCAATAGTAGCCAGAGCACTTCAGCATTTTTAAATATTGACATAAGACCGCAATGTGTTCAATTTGAAAGAAATTTCCAATTCATCTTAGAGAAAATTGATTTTTTTAATTCATCCCAATGACATCTTTTGTTTCTAGTTCTGATTTCTATCCTCAAAAGCAGAGTTAACTTCTTTAATAAAAAAAAAAAATCTGTTCCTGCCTTTTCTGAAAGATGCTATTTATACCACTTAATACAGGCATCTATCCTACCTTAATATACCTGTCTATCAACCACTAAATTCCATTTCCTCTGAATCTTCAAGAAGTTCGGATTGCACCATTTCCCCCTCTAAATCAGTTAGCCACGTACATTGCCCTTGCCATCCCAAAGGGACATGGCCTGTCCCAGGGACAGCAGAGCCCCCTTATTTTGGTCTTCAGCTCAAGCAGCCGTCAGTTTTACAACCCCCACAATTATCAGCAAGGACAAGCTCTTTCCCTGTGGTCCAGCAACTACCCCACACTATGCAATGGTTGGTTCATAAAAGGGGTGAAAGAAAGGAGGGGGGAAAAAAAAAAAAAAAGAGAGAGAGAGAGAGAGAAGAAGAAATAGGCACAGGAGTCACATTCCCAATCTGGGCAGCACTTATTAGAGCCCAGTAACAGGGGGAAGCAACTTAGCTGATCTGCTGCCTATATGTTGCCCTCTGAGCACTACAAAGCCCTTCTACAAACTCCTTTCGTTTCCATTCTCCACACACACAACAGCTGAGGCCAGCAGGTCTAGCACCTGGTTGACTTCCCTCAGAAAAAACAAAACTGGACTGTTCTCTACAGATCCCCATCACTGGGAAACGGGCCTTTCGATTCCTCCAATGGTCCTAAGAGCCCTTAAAATGTCTCCCAGGTTTTAGTTTTGTCATGTAATGCATACATATTTTAAAAAAAGATTTTTAAAATTTTCCAATCATGTTACTCTTCTTTTAAAGGAAATGCACTCACAGCTGAAAATTTATAATAATAAAAAAAAAAAACAGCTAAAAGTAATTTCAAGTTGTATTAAGCAACGCTGCTTCGTTATCATAAGTACTGATTAATGCTCTTGGTATTGGGAATAAAAGCTCCTCTTCAAAACTATACACAAACATGTGGAAACAGAAAAGAAAAGTTATCCCCAAGATCAAATCAAACTTGATATATCTATATATCCATAGTGTTGTATACATTTTCTTCTTCAATATATGCAAACTCTAAATTTAATTCCACATTTCAATATGAAAACAGAAAATATTATTTTAACAAAACGTTTATAGTTTGGTTTCTTTCCCCAAAACTGAAGTACTCTTAAGTTGGCTGGGCAGAACTTCTGTCTAATTTTGACTTAGTCTCAGATAAAAGTAAATAATTTTAAAAGTTAATATATATATATATCCCTATATATATGAATTTGCTTTATAAAAACCTAATATAAAAACTAATTCCACCCTTTTTTAAAGTTTATTCAGAATTTTATTAAATTGGCTTAGACTCAATAAGATTATGCAAGTTAAAATTTTAAAGAATAAAAAACAAGAAAAATGTGGGCTTTTTGGAATAAATGGACATGCAATAATTTCTAAGGGAGAAAAATCTTACTTTGGAATGGCAAGTTGCCATATACATTTCAACTGTCATCAATTTAAATTCTTAATTTCCAGAGCTACTTCATTTAAAACAAAAACAAAACAAAAAGCACCCACAAGGTTTGATAGCTTTGGGTGCCCCTTTCTGTAAAGTCTCAAGTGTCATTTCAAGCAGGGAGTTGAGCCCCAGCTGGTTCCACACTGGAGAGGAGGGGAACAGCAAAGCCCTGGGGCCCATCACAAAACACATTAACATGTGTTTAACATTAACACCCACTTCTCCTCGCAAACTGGTCTCAATGAATTCGTGCACTGTCACACACATTTGCATCACTTCCTCCAAAGGGAAATCAAGTTTTACAAATCCTACACACAAAAACATAAAGAGCAAGAGCTGATTATTTGGTTTGTTTGAAGCAGGAAAAAGTAACCTCTGAAAACAATGTCATCCTCCCACACCAAGACTACAAGATCTTGAGAAGAGATTCAGACCAGTGCCAGGAGCTTTTTATTTGAATACAATATAAACAGCTTCTACTAACCCACATGGATTTCCTCCATCTCACGTGGGAAGGAGAACTAAAGAATATCATACAGCCTCCCCCAGGACTCTTCTCATGTGATTTACCACTAATAAATTGGGCGTACAGTAGTCACTACTTAGAAAAAACAGAGTTTTTATTCTTCTGCATCTCCAGAAAGTGCAGAGAATTGCCCATAGGTCACGTACATCTCAGACACAGAAACTCAGGTCACTCCATGTACACTAAGTGAAACACGACTTATTATGTTTTTACTCTAACTCAATTATAACAAGTCAATTAGAACTATTCAAGTACCATGACAAGGCACCTTGTTTCAACCACACATCCAAACAATCTAGCAAAGGGAGCATATGCAGCTCCGAGATCAGCGCAGGAGCTTCCCGGAGTCTTCTTTAAACCTAGAAGCGACATTAACTTATTCACTACTCCTTCTACTATTTTTAGGTGGAATTTCAAGGAGATTTTTTCAAGGACACCACATACCACTCTCCACAGTGCACAGCCTTCAGCACTCCCACAGCAGCTGTAGTCTGCCGTTCAAAACCTTGGCCTATGTGATCCGCATGGGCTCGTGTCCGGTCCTCAAAGAGCATTTCACGGGGCTCACTGGTTCGAGGTAGGTACTGCAAGTTTTTTATTTCATTGGTAGTTCTGCATAGGAGAAAAATAGATATTTTACTATATGGGTTTTGTACAAATAAAAATACACATACTACTTCTGCCTGTATCATTCACATTTCCAGCAAACAGCTAGGAAGAGGTGCACACATATTTAGTGAAAATTTGTAGAATATACAATTGAAAGCTATAAAAAACTTCATCAACATTTAATAAAAACAGAAGGAAAAAAAGGAAGACAGGAATAGGGTGGCAAAAGCGTTTCTTGGCAAGCCTGAATCTACATTATATGACCATAATACCTTACTAAAGCCAAAGTCAAGGTTAAGACTCACTTAAAATGAGTGGAAGGGACCTCTCAAGACCATCTAGCCCAACCTGTCCCCACTAAACTAGACTACTCAAGACCACAGCCAGCTGAGTTTGGGTATCTCCAAGGATGGGGACTTCACAATCTCTCTGCGCAACCTGTTCCAGTGCTCGACCACAATGACAGTAGAAAAGACTTTTGTCTTGGTGTTTAACGGAATTTCTTGTGTTTCAGGTGGTGCCCATTACCCCTTGTCCTGGCCCTGGACAGTACTGAGAAGAGCCTGAGCTACCATCAGATATTTAGGCCCATTGACAAGGGTCCTCTGAGCCTCCTTTCTTCCAGGCCAAGCACTCCCTGCCTCTCCTCGCACGATGGGGAAACGCTCCTGTTCCCCAGGCATCTTCAAGGCTCTGTTGCTGCTGTCCCGGGGAGCCCAGAACTGGACCCAGCACTCAGGGCTCAGCTTTCCACTCATCCACTGAGCAGGTCATTTCAGCACAGGCTTTCAGGGTGGTCATACACGAATCCCCCTTGGAAAATCCAGGTTGATTCAAGACCATTTGCTCCATCACCTTTCCCAGGAGCGCAGCGAGTTCTCCAGATCTTGCTTCTCAACCCTCTGGAAGGTTTCAAGGGCACTTGCTTTCTTCCAGTCCTCAGGAACTTCTCCCAAATGCCATGATCATTCAGAGACACTGGCCAGCTCACTCGGCACTTGTGAGCGCATTCTGGCAGTGGCCATCAACCTGGGTACATCCATTTTGTTTTCACTATTCCCTAATCTGATCCTACTCCAAAGGTAATTCCTCCTGGCTCCAGACATTCCCTCTGGTCTGAAGAACCTGGGATTCCTGAAGATTGGTCACATATATTGGTTAAAGACTGAGGTGAAGACAAACTACACTGATTGTCTTGGCCTTGTTTTCTGTCATCTTCCTTTCACTGCTGCTATGCCTGCAGAAGGCCTTCTTCCTGCCTCGTCACATTCTTCTCAAAATTCAACTCCACATGAGCTTTGGTTATCTTAACCTAATCCCTTATCACTCGGTTTCTTCCTGGGTCATTTAACCTTCCATTGCTTGGATGTGTCCTCTTCATGGTTGAACTTTGAAAAGAGCTCCAGGATAAACTTATGGCATATGAGAAATTACATCAAGTTCTGCAGAACACATGCGTTCTTCCTCTTAAGGTCGTACTTACAGCTAACGTTACAGCAAAGCTTAAAGACAGCACTTAATGCTGGAGGTGTCACCTTTTATATGACTGAAGCCCTTACACACAGAGAACTTTAAAGATTAAGTCATATCTGGTTTTATGAGGTTTATATATAAATATATACACAGACACACAGGCGTTAATGTGTCCTGGCAATTCTAATCTCAGCAGTTTCATACAGTCTATTTCCATTTCCCCATGTTTTTCCCCTCCCTGCATCTGAAGTTCACTGCATGAGGAACACGAAGAACATTTAGACTTCTCTATAACCTTAAAGTCTTCCTAAAACTCCAAAGAGGACTGGAAAATTATCAGGCCAGACAGTAAAGAGAACAATAAAAATGAACAAAAAAAGCCCTTACAAAACCAAACAGGTTAAAAGTTTATTCTGAGATCAAGATTTGCGTAAGTTCATACCAAGATAGCCAGTAAATTATGTCTTAAACTCAGATATCAACCAGTAAAATGATCAGATAAATAGAGCTGGGAAAGAACAAACACTAATGAGACACTCACCAAGCACGAGTACTTCAACGTACCTCTTCCTTTTGAAAGGTGACTTTGGCATGTCAGCCACAGGGATCATCTGCTCTCCTGGACGTACCCACATGATGGGACCATCGTCACTGTCTTTACGACTCTCTAATTTTAAACTAGAAAGTGTTCCCCACGGCAGTGTACACTAATAGAAAATACAAGCCACAGTTTTGAAGAGAGTTACTTGAAAAAGGTTTTTTTTTCTTTAAAGCAGCCTTTACCTGACACGATGCATTTATGATGCATCTCTAAAATATCTAAGCAAGTATCACTCACTTTCATGTGACAGAATTTGAGAGTACTGCCCCCTTCCAGCCACCCCATCGCTTTCTCTCCTTACTTTTAAGAAAGGTGATTCTTCCAACATATCAAGGAATTCAGGAAAGTAATCCCCCACTTCCTCATCAACTGCTCCAACTAGGCTGATCTGTCTCATTGGGCCAGCTCTATAAGTACCATGAGAGTATGTTCTTTTTACCTGGAAACAGAATATAACAGGCAACATTATACTGAGTTCATGACAGATAAAATTGACATGCAATAAACATCTTGAATCCCTATGCTCGTTTCCTCCAATCAATATTTGTCCGACAGAGTCCACATGATACTCAATGTGAAGACAATCACTTTGAAGACAGACCATACTCAGTAAAGATACTTGATAATTTTTATTTTATGCATTTTAATTACCTTTCAACCCTAACCAACTTTTACAAGTTTCCTGTAAGAGCTCAGCCATGGCAGGAAGCACGCTGATTTACGAGGTAGGTGATAAGCAATTCCTCTGCTAATTGTCCTCCCTAGCAGGTCACTTTGTTAATTAATTACCACAGTGAAGACATGGCCCATGAAGAGCAAACACAAAGTGAGTGACAGCCATTCCTCTAGTTTTCCCTGTGCTGTGTGTGCTGACTCTTCTTGCTCTCTCGTGGGATTTAAGAGGCTCTTTTATGAAGGAATCTTTATTTTGTATTTGCACAGAAACAGACACTATTATAAAGCTTCCTGAAGGCTCTGATCTGCCATGCTATGTGACCAGAATGCTGAGGCATCAGACTGATGAGGATCGCTTCCCCCAAGCTTCTGATCTCTTGTTTAAACGGCTGAAAGACACAGGGGTCTTATTAGATCAACACACTAAAAGCAAATGGATTATTGCACAAAGCAGTGAGGTGCTTCTCCTACCCTGCATCTCTAGACATTCTTGTGTCTAAAGCTAGAAAAGACACAGGAAAAACAAATAACAAAATATGTCTTCACTGCTCCCCTCATTGAAACCGTTAAAAAATTAACGCTGACAATGCAGAGGAGAATTCGGAAAAACACACACCCACACATCACAGAACAATATTGTGCACTTCTGAGTAGCTCAACTGATTTGATGAGACACATTCCAGCAATACAGAACTAAATCCTTTTCAGATCACCAGTGAATCAGCGAGGAAGCCGAGCCCTAGCTAGACATTTGACAGGTTTTCCAGGGTGTCGCATGTGGGCCCGAGGCTGGAGGGGGGCCGGCACCGGCGCATCCCGCCCCTATTCTCCAGGGCCTCAGTGACGCATCCAGGGAGCTGCTCTGCGCTGACACCCGCTGCTCTTGACATAACCCAGCAGCAAAGCAGGACCTGCTGCTGCATCTGCAGCGGCTCAGGCTGTGACTGCAGGCATCTCTGCACGGGATCAAAGCCACGGGAGCTCGAGGACTAAAGGGGTCTGTCCAGGACAGGGCCTAGGAAGGGACTCGCTGGCTACAGCAGTTCAGAATTACCTTATGTGCTACAGAAACGGCCACAAATCCATCAACCACAGGCTGCTGACACAAACTGGAGGTGCAGGATGGCTGTTTCCCCAGCATTAACAGTTGATATTCTTCTGTTCCAGGCAATGATTTTCATGTGGCAAAGAGCCCACAAAGCTCACGAGAGGCAAACCCTTCTACTGCCTTTTCCCCCTGCCTCTTTCTGCCTCCACAACCGCTCACATGGCGCACAGGGAACTTGGCGCTGGAACCAGGCCAGTCCAAAGCTCCATCACCTCCCCAAAAGCAAATCCCTGATGTGAAGCTCGGGGAGGCAGCAGAGCTTTTAGCTGGATCTGTTCACTCACTTGGCTGCTCATACAGCATGTTGGCAATAAAGCATAAAATTAGCAGTGAAGTGTTCAAGTGAAGTGTTTAAGCTCTTGTTTAAAGCAGATTAATTAGAAAATTGCTTATGTACGTTCCCCAAAAGATCACGTCACTTCAAGTTAAAACAGAAAAACCAGCTCAGCTCTAAGCATTAGTTGTCCACACCAATTCACTCCTCACTCTTCCAACCAATTACATCCCCCTCACTCATCAGGCAGAACAGATTTCAATTGAATATCCAGGTTGAAAGAGCAGAAACACCAGATATTTCTGGTAAGATAAAGCTAAGACGAAGCTCCAAACAGAGCGGTTCCTCCCAGCACAATATTCAGGAGTGGTTAACATCGGAAAGGAATTCTCAAACATTTCACAATAAGAAGTCAAAAAATCCACACTGATGATCACACACACACACACACACACACACACACACACACACACACACACATTTTAATTCTTTCCTGACAAAATTAAGGTTTTTAAAGCTAGACAGATAAGTAACATAGCAAACTGATTTGATTTTGTTCCCTACAGTAACCAATTTTGTTCTCAAAAGAGAACAGGACTTGATTCAAGCGCCGAAAGGCCGAGCAGGAAGGAGAGGGAGCTGGAGGCGGCGGCAGCTGCCGGCAGAGCAGGAGCAGCAGCAGCTTCCCCAGGAGCCTCCCAGCTCCGCCCCCTCCCTGGCCGCCTCTTCCCGCCACAGCAGGGAACAAGCAGAGGAATCAGAGGAGTCTCCAGGTGCTGCCTGCAACCTCCTCCCGCCTCATCCCTTCCCCTCCCTGCGCTGGATCCTCCTCAGCTCCAGCCCCGGGCCGGGCACCGCTGGTTACTGCTACTTAGGCAGTTGGGCACATTGTTAGCTTAGGCTACATTAGGGAAAGGTGTATAAAATCTTATACAAAATGGTACAGTCATTATTACAGGAAAGTAGCAGGCAGCCAAAAGAGCTGAACTCTGTGGAGAAAACCAGGAGCAGTTAATTATCTCTAAATTTTGAAGAATTGCTTAAATGGCTACCTCAAAAAAATAATTCCTAAGACACATCCTATTGACAAGTGCATTTCAACAGAAAAATCCAAGTCATACTTCTTAAGAAATTCATAAAATCCATTATATCTGACAAAGATCAAACATACCATGGATAAAATGCTGTGCTTCGAAATGAAACAGAGATTATGTTGCTACTAGAGCAAAGTGCCTCAAAAGTCAATTTTAAGACTCAATTAGCACAAATCTTCCTATTATGAGGAAGATTCCTCTAACTTCATTAACGCCAACACCTTACATGAAAAATAAAGTTCATTTGGAAGACAGGAAGTTACTTTATTTATTTATTAAGTACAAGTTCTGCCTCTTTTTAATTACCTTGGTAAGATTACCACTAACTGAGCATTTAACTTGTAACCGTTTTTCTGGGAAAATTCATCATAAATGTGTTTCTGAACAATTATTCTAGGAGGAATCAAAACCTCTGAAGAACTGAAGAAAACCTGCTGTGGTATAAACACCAGTTTGCAGAACTCTCTTGCTGATGTCTTTAGGGGAATCCATTTTGCTGGGCAATCACCTGAAATCTCAAACTCCTGTGGAGGTTTGAGCAATGACAAAGTTCATCTGAGCAAGCCCCAAAACGGACCTTTCTTTTATCTATCAGTACCTTTTAGTTGCTTTAAACACACTAAGTTTCCCCTATGTAATTCTAAACTCTCAAAACAAAGTGCTAAAAAGCATTTTTGCATCAAATTCCACACACTAAATTATGCATTGAGCACCATGTGATTACAGGTCAGAATATTACACATATTTTACAAGGAATCCTCCTAAGTGTAACATAATAAATAAATATTTTTAAAGAGCTAAACAGTTTCAGAACTTTTACAGGTTACACTATTTTTTCTCAAATTAATATCTGGAACACTGGAGAGAAAAGAGGAGGAATCACTGGCAAACCCTCCTGTCCACAGGTTAACAGTCACATACACACACTGAGCTCCGTGTGCAGACACACACACACACACACACCCACACACACACACACACACACACACACACACACACACACGAGGAACAGACCCAGAGCTAAATAAAGATGACCTGGGTTAACTTCTTTCATCTCATGCAGTAGCTTCAACTACATCTATCTGTTGCACTAAAGCAGCAGAAAATAATGACACCAAAACCACTGCTGAACTCAGAATCAGTAACACGTGGGATTTTTCTCTTTGGTGCAACTTCACTTGCTGAGTTTTTAGCAGAGTTCTCTTAAAAATCCTTTTCACATAAACATGTCTTGTATCTGCAGAAGAATCCGAAGAGCACAAAATTGAAAACACTGAACTACACTTAAACAATACTGAAGATCTCAACACTGTCATTCTAGAAACAGGAAATATTTTTGACATTCTGTTTTGAGGACATTTTTGGATATTCTGTATGGGAAAAATACAAATGTACAAGCTGCAAGTAACAGTCCAGGAAGTGAAACATTTCAGGAATGTGAACCGGGACAACGTCACAAACAAATCCCTACTTTTTGATTTGTACACTTTTTTTTTTTTAAGATCAAATTCCAATATTTTTCTATGATAACTTTAGTGTTTTAAGTGTCTTGCATTTTTTCAGCTTTAAAGCTAGTCTGCAAAACCAGCCATTCTACAACTTCAAAAACATGGTGGGGACAGAAATGCCACCCAAAAATGCTTGAAGAAACCCACAAAGAAAATTCCATCAAGCAAATAAAATAAAAAGAAAAAAAATCCTATACATTAAACCACCATTAAAATATGTTGGGAATTAAGAGATTTTCAGAATAGTAGGTTTTCATTTAAGTACAGAAGCACACAGGAATGCACTTAAATTTGCAGTTTAAAATGATGCACTTGATCTGCAGGGAATTAAAAAATTCCCTGCCCTTCCCCTCACTGTGATATCTGCACAGCAGTGAATGCACAAGGAGGCAATGGAAGGAATCCTTCCTCAGCGGATACATTTTTAAAATGTGCCCAAGGATCTTTCAGTCCAGGCAGCTTCTTTTCAAATCCTTAGAAGTATATTATAATCATGGGAACATGTTTAAATAAATTATGAGAAAGTTTATATCAAACAAACACCCAAACTGCTCAGACTTTAAGAAACACTTGCAAATCTACTCATCTGCTTTTTACTTTTAAACCACAGGCACTTCAGATTTTGGTGTCAGAAGAGACTCCTTGACCATTCTGAAGCTTCTCGAACAAGACTCATCATCTCAAAAGCTTTAATGTACCTGAACACACCATTCCCAAAGAGCAGACTGGAAATGCAACCCCACACATTGCTACTATAGAGTTCAGCTGCTGTCCTTTTACCATGGCAGTTGATAGGTCATTTCACATACAGTGCGACTGGAATCCTATGGCTGGCTGGGGAAAAACATCTTTCAAACCAAAACTACTTATTCTGAATTTAACTAATAAAAAAATAGTGCAGCAGCTGATAAAGACTTCAGGAAATCAATTTAAAAGGTAGCCCCAACTAGGTATCCCCATCTCACCAAATCCAAGGGGCCTTACTCCAACACAAGAAACGTTTGCCAAGACTGAAGCTCAGATCCCATCCAGGCTGCCAGCACAAACATTTCGGATTGCCAGCCTTTCAGATTTATCAGCTGAATTTACTTGAAACAATCTCCAAAGCAGCTGCTTTCTAGTGTTTCTAGAGTTTGTGTGTGGATTTTTAGCCTCATTCCACACACACCAATTCTCCTTTTTTGGTGCTATTCAGCGAGTAAAAACCAAAGGCTTTGTTAGATATGCTAACCTATTACCTTCAAAGCAAAGATGAACGCCATATAGTTGTATTATTTTAAAAATAAATAAAAAGAATGGGGCAAGCTGTTTATGCTTTAATAAAGCAAAAATTCTGTTACATAATCCATAAGAGGAGAAAAAAGCACAAGCTGGGGGAGCTTATATAACAGGAACCAGTTACTGACAACCCTTATAAATTAATAACTAACCAAACACTCAAGAATAGCTTAAGAGCAAGTAAATCCTGCCAAAATTGCTACTGGAACGCAGACAGATAGAAGTACACACAGTTCAAATACAAACAACTCTGATCACAAAATACCAGAAAATAATACAGAACATATAAATACAGAAGTTACGGAAATATAAGAGACTTTATACAGTTCTTTAAGGAAAATTGAAACATTGCCTCAAATTTAAAGGAAATGTTTTCAAATCTCTTGAAATATTTCAGGAGTATTTTCACAAAACTGGGATTTACCAAATTAGAAAAAGAGAGAAAAGCAAAAAAGGAGACATATTTTTCCCCTCAGAAACACTCTGAAAAAGGATCAGGAATAAGGAACCTGGGTCCAGATCTGTGCTGGCACAAGGACAACCGCTCGCCTGAGCGGTGCCAGCACAAACCCTGCTGGCCTCCCGCGATGGAGAGGCCTGGGCCAGGACGGCCCCGCAGTCATCCCGGAGCTGGGTCGGGCAGTAAATCACCCCGAGGCGCTAACTTGGCGGTAAAACCCGGTCACTCGAGGACAGATGAGTTTTGTGCTGGATTAGGAAGATAAATTGGTCAAAGCAGCATCACTCCTCGGCTCAAGAGCACACATCTGGAAGTGAAAGGAAGGGGGGAACAGTCTCTTTTTGAAGCAGCAAACACTTAATGATCCAGTTATTTCATATAGCTGCACACTGAGAAAAGGAAATCAAAGTTCTCTTGAACTGAGAACGTTGAGTATCGTCAGTTAGCCGAAATTAGCTAGATCTAGAAAACGGCAAACCACTGAATCCAGCTTCACTTTCCAGGTAAGAAACTACCTTCCAAGTCAGACAGTTAAGTAGCTGGCAGTCCTAAATACATAAAATAAGATGGCAAGAGATAACATATGCCAAAAAGCAACCAAGTCAAACCAACCTATCTATGACAGGACAAGCTTTTTCAGAGAGCTGGTAGGCATGTTAGTTTTCAACCATCTTTCACTCCATTCTCAATTTACCGTCTGATCAATCTATGGTCAGATCCATGGTCTGGTAGCAGCAAATATCAGACAATTTCAGTTCTAAATTTTCTGTTTTCCAACAGCTATCGACAGGGAAGGACTTACAGCCCTCCTTTGGACACAACACTCCTTAAATCTGCAGGCAACAAAGCTGCCGACCTACTCCAGGAAGGGATCAAAGCTCACAACATCCTTGAGAGAGCAGAGAAGGGGATCTGAATGTAATTTGGTTTGAATAAAGGCAGAGACATTTGTATGTTTCCATAATAACTACATAAATATGTAACTACATAAATATGATGAAGGGCAGTGACTTACTTGTAGGAGCTGCTGCTACATCAGACCATGAACTGCTCTGGAGAAAAGGGCAGGAGCAGACGGACACCCAGAGCGTCGCTGGAGGGCATCCAAAGCAATGCTTCCCACTCCCTGGCAATGCCCACCTTTCCAGCAGGCAGTAGCTGTTTTCAGTACTGTATTTTAAGGAAAATGGATAGATTGGAGAAGCATCGGGCTTGGAGGGGGCAAGAACAGTCAGGGAAGGACAAACTAACTGAAGTGTCAACCTGCTTTGAGGGGAGTGATAAAATGTATTCAGCTGGGGAGGTCCCTGAAAGGGAAGCATGAATCGTTTTCCTTGTCCACTAAGGATTTGAGTAAAAGGAATCATAGCAGGATTAAGATAAGAAGACAGACAAGAACAAAAGTGGCTGAAAGAACTCCATTGGAAAACATGGAATCACCAAGAGGCCTCTCCCCAGGCAACACTTCAAGCACACAAGTGGTTGTTTTAAGCCACTGTCATGGCTTAAAAATAGTCCTGCCCTGAAGCACAGGAATCCCCGGCCATCTCCAGGATTCCTTCCACACGACCTCCATGCAAACGAGTGAAGCCTGAGGCAAAGCTGGAATAAAGCCCTGCCAGCCCCTCCTGCTCCAAATCCCCCTCACAAACAAGCTAGAGCAGCCCCTTGGACACACTTCCTTCCCGCTGATTGTTCTGTAAAACGCCAGATTTCTGTTTTAGAAATGTATTAAACCCTGTTAAACACACCAGCCACATGGACTCCATGTGCTCGAATGAGACCTCAAGCCTCCCTCTAGTGCTCCAGTTCAACCAGATCAGCAGACTAAGAGTCTGCAATCTGAAGACAACTGGGACAGGCACTTGCAGTGAACTAGACAAACTGACTTCCTATTTAGACACCTGAATATGACTCATCTCTCAACTGGGATTATGCAACA
>JAUBOD010000001.1:6728623-6739185 GCA_032353885.1 Nothura maculosa
TTGCAGTGAACTAGACAAACTGACTTCCTATTTAGACACCTGAATATGACTCATCTCTCAACTGGGATTATGCAACAGCCTCAGCTGCCAATAAGAGGTCTGGCAGTTTGCAGTGAAGAGAAGCACAAGGAGCCTCTGCACAGCTTGAAGTGCCCCTGAAACTCCCTGCAAGGACACGCAATCCCCTGGAGACCCACCAAGGCCCCTGCCAGACCAGAAAACACCAACTGGCACATAACTACTCACTGATTATTCAAATTGTTACCTTCTTACAAGTAGAAAACTGAAAAAGAGTGTGTCTGACACTGAGAAACCAGAACAAGGTTAAACTAAACCTCACCATCAGCTTAGCAAGCAGCAGTGTAACCCTGCAGGCTGAGGGGTCTGATGCCGCGTCTCTGATCCCTGCACCTTTCATACCAAGCCCAGGCTCCAAGGAGGAGAGCAGGACACAAACCTTCCAGCTGCAGCACGTTTACATGGAACACGCAAGCAGGCAGAATCAGGTGAAAAATCATTCAGTATTCAGGGAAAAATGAATAAAAAATAGAAACAACCAAGGCAATCAAAATCTAGCTTAACTATTCCACGGAACAGTGACATTGTGCAAAAGAAGATAAGAGGAAGTTTGGTGTGAAGCCTGTACACATTATTTGTAAACACTCCTAATGGGTATTTTTACTACTAAGGAGCCAACATTTACTGTCAGACACGCAAGCTCTGCCAAGTGCTGAAAAAAGGAGGCAGCAGATCGCAGAGCAAGCCCTCTAGCCAAGTTAGGCACAGCCCAGGAGACGCACTATGATGCTGCCTAACTCGAATGCTCTATCACACAGAGCTTAGCCTTTCTGCTGCTCTTGGCTCTTCATTCAGCTACAGAAAGAAAGGAGAAAATATTTACAAAACTAGTGAGCACAGGACTGGTTTTGCTATGGATATTGTTGCAGTAGCAGCTAATGCATCCTTTTATTAAGATATTGCCATTACTATTTGGAAAACAAACAAACAAAAATTGGGGTTTTAATTACGTCTTTAGGATTGCTACTAGTACACAATTACACTTGCAGTAATGATACCTAAGATAGCACAACACACATACACATTTATTTTCATGAAGAAACAGCAATAATAGGCAAACATAACTGGATTAGAATAAGAACTTGGGAGTGAAATACATAGGAACTGTGGGGAAAGCAGCCCATTGTATTTCTGCACACTCTCTAATGTCCTCAACAAACATTTCCTTTACCATAGGAAACTTTGCACTGTAGTACAGGGATGTGACCTGTTGCCAAGCTGTGGAAGGGGAGAGAAGTCACAGAACGTCCTCAAAGCACAGTTTTGGTCAATCTTCCATTTGTTCAAGTTTGGCATCTCTGATCATGCATGTGAATTACAGCATTATGTTTCCAACCAGATTATCCATTTGGATATCAAGGTCTACCTGTGCATATGACTTTGAAGCAAAACACATTTTTTTCCTCTCGCAATTCAATATATATTCTTCTTCATATAGCAAGATGTAGCCAAAGCGTTTTGCTTTTGCAATGGCACAAGTTCTGATCTCAAAGGCCTCTCCAAGAAAAAAAGCTTTAGAGAAAACAATAGAAAAAGGGCGAACATTTGTATTTGATCGCTAGAAAGCCTGGAGTACTGTGGAAGCAGATGCCCTGAAGTGTGTTAGTGTCTTTGCTCATAAGAACACGAAAGGCCTTTGAGTCCTTGCTGACACCAGCTCTCTAGGAAAGGAGTCAATGTCTGTGCCAGGAGGGAGAGTTTATTAAAATTCCAGAAGACCATGACAATACTTACATGCCAATAGATGTTGTTTAACCAATGGACTTACCTGTTGGAGGGGGTTACATGGCCACAAAAGGCTTTAAGCCAAATAGAGCCTGTGTTTCTGGTTCGCATCTATCTTTGCAATGGAGCATCATAGAATCTGTCAACTTCAGAATTTAAATGCTCAACAAGGCCTCTTAAAATACATCATACCAACAAAGTAACGATGTTTATTCATAAACTAGCAAAACATGTAACCGTTTTCTTTCCTCCTGCAAATAGGCTATTATGGTAACAGAACATCCTGAATTTACCACTTGAAGCGAAGGCCAGTTTTCCCTTACAGGAATCAGAGAATCACAGGTTCATTCCATGTGGAAGGGACCTTAGGAGGCCACGGAGCACAAACCCCTGCTCTGCCAGCACTGAATTCAGGCCAGGCTGCTCAGGGCTTTTCCTCACTTAGCTGTTGCATGTCTCCAAGGTCAGCTTTACAAACCCTCTGGGAAACCTGTGCCAGTGTTTCAATCCAAGGTATCTTTATCTCTAGACAGAACCCTGCCTCTCAGGTTCAGCTTGCCCCGTTCTCGTGCCATGCACCTCAGCAACCCTTTTTGGAGACATCAGAAGGCTGCTATGAGGTCCTCCTCAAGCCTCCTGTTCTTTGTGGTAAACAAGCAGCTCCTCAGCCTCTCCTGCACATTGTGCTCCAACACCTTGACCAGACTGGGCAGCCCTCCACTGGATTTGGAGATAGACTCAACTTTATCAACAACTTTCCTGTATTGGGAGAGGCCAAAACTGGACGCAGTACCCGAGGTACAGGGAGCACTAAGGAAAACAACCACTTCCCCACTTACTGCCTGTAGCGTTGCTGATGCAGGTTGATGCTGATGCTTTTAGCCCTCATGTGCCCTCATTCAAGAGGCACTAGAAGAGTTTTAAGTTATATCCTAAAGCAGCCTGACTAGCCTGGCACTCTTAACACACATGCTGTCTTTTCATCTAGGTTACCACAATGGGATTAAAGACCATCCGTACCAGGAAATTCTTACACAAAATGACTGAAGACAGAACAGCTCAGGGTTGCTGCCCATGACACATTCTGTCAGCATCACTACTAAGGCAGTGATTCAGTTTCCATACTGACAGGTGTTAGTGAATAATTTCATGAAGTAACTCATCATCAGTAGCAGGATGAGTTTGTTCACTAGCACCAAGTGCTCCCCTGCAGCAACATCTCAGCTCATCCTTACACATAACACACTCCTAAGATTTGCAGAACCTTCAGGAAAGTTTCCCATGCAAATATTTATGCAGTTAAACTATACCAGGTGACTAATGTACATTTGAACTTTTATTGATCCAGAAATGAAGAGAGAGAGCTTGAAGGCTTCCCATAAACCATGTAAAAGACACAAGATTTATTTCTACCCAAGTCACATGTAATCGTGACCTCAATTTGAGGGAGTGAAGACCAGGATTAAGTTTTTCCATAAACATTTACAGATATGATATAGAGGTTTTTACAGAGCACCTTCATCATCGCACTGATAGTCTCTGAGGTCTCTCCTAGCCATATAGGAACTGAAATTTCATGTGCAACAGCTGCATATCTTTTACAGCAGTAAATACTAGTCATGATCCCAAAATAGTTATTGTTAAAAATGACAGATTCAATTGAAGACAGTCTCTAGGAGTAAATGGGGAGCTGATCACACTAGTAAATAGAGTTAACAACCCATACAGACTCCTGTAAAAATAGCTTCAAAAGCTCTGAAATACAAAAGAAACTACAAGTCACTGTGTCCTACACCAGTTTCGTGAATAACGTTATAATAATGTTTGTAAAGGTTTTTCCAGTTTTATGAAACTCTCATATAGGTAAGTTACAGTTTAGAGGCCCAAATATCCACAGCTCCATAATTTTCATGCTCCAAAATCATGCTTTAGCTACAGGAACAAGTGCACAGAGGACGGCACACACAAGCATGCACACATTTCCCCTCCCTCATAGAAAGCAACTCTGTATCACAGTCTAACCAGGCTCCTCCTCTTTAATCCTGTGGAAGTAACTTAAAATAATTCCCTTGCTTCTAGTCTTCTGCTTTATCCACACAGCAGGGCTAACAGGACATGTTTTCCCAGAAGAATACAAAGTCATTTACAGTTGCTTCAAACCATTATATGAATTATAAAGTAAAATGTATAACCTCTTACCTGAGCATGAAAATTTGACATTGTCGTTGTCTCTATATCTTTCTTTCCCAAAATCTCCATTTTCACTGGTGAATTGGGAAAATTAAATGAAAAGTAGTCTAAAAAGTCAGGTAAGTAAGTAGCTGCCCCATGAACAATACCCATTACATAGTAAGCTGCACAGTTTTCATTTTCACTAAAAACCAGACCCACAAACTCTTCTGCAAATCTCTCCATCTCCACAGGAGATAAGTGGGAGAGTTCATTACTGTAGGCATGGATAACTGATGCACCTCCGTTAGGCTGGTGCTCAATATGAATCAGCTGTTTGAACTCCAATGTGTCCAACCTTTTGAGTTTATTTTGAACCCGTGGCTCCTTTAACGAGACAAATGGAAACTCACTGTTCTCTGGTATCTTGGACTCATAGTCCTTCTTGGGATCCATATTTTTCCCATTGAAATCCTTAAGATGATCATCTATGATGCCTTTGGCTTCCTGATCCTCAACATCAGAAACCAATCCTGAGCAGATGGTCTGAATGGATTTGCTGTACATTTTTGGACGCTTCCTTTTTTCATTCTCTTTATGTTTCTTTTTCTTTTTCTTCTTAACTTTTTTAATCTGTAGCTCTTCTGCATTGGTTTTTGGTTTCTCCTTCCCACCTGTTGAGAGGAAAAAGGTCTCTTAAACACCTTTATATAAATAGAAACACGCACGCACACGCAGAGATCAGGATTCAAAGCCACCAATACTCTCATCAAGGCACATACAGGTTGAGTTGAATACTGAGTGTCATGTAACACAAGGGTATCTTACCAGAAAGAAATAGAGAAAGCTGTCACTGCTGCACTGTATGACTCGCATAAAAACTTCAGGAAAAGAAACACAGAAGAACACATTTTTCCAAGATTGCTTTCATGATCAGTCATTCTATCCGTGTCATTTAACCGGTGATCCAAAATTCCAACGGCAGAAAGTCCAGGCACAGTAGCTGACTGCTGTCAGCAAATACTGTCCAATGAGGCACTTACAGATGGTCACCAAGCACCATCCATCAGCAAACATTTACACAAGCTGCTGCCAAAACCTACCTTGCCACAGGGATTGTGTGGTAAAGCT
Organism: Nothura maculosa; assembly: GCA_032353885.1. Taxonomy (NCBI): domain Eukaryota; kingdom Metazoa; phylum Chordata; class Aves; order Tinamiformes; family Tinamidae; genus Nothura; species Nothura maculosa. The sequence continues at coordinate 6,733,727 of JAUBOD010000001.1, forward strand.
TCCAGAACCAAATAAACTTTGCAGAACTAAAGTGGGAATAGCTAAGAACTGACCACAGATTTCCCTTGAAGTAATAATAAACCCTTGCAATAATAGCAGTAGCAGGAGCTAGCATAAAAGCTTATAACTTGCAAGCTGAACTAAAAACAAACTGTAAGTGCTCACAGCCAAGATACACATTGAGGAGATAATGTGGTAAAGTGATTTCGATGGCCAGGGATTCCCCTTCTTTAATTTTTTTTTCCTACAGCACTTGCCCTCAATTCAGAAATGGGGTAGTTAGAAACTTTCCATCACTAGACTTTCCTCAAGTCTCGTTGCCAATACAAACTCATTTCTTTATCTGATGGGTCAAGTTACTAGACAGTAATTGCAGAGCACAAAATTACATTCACAGCAAAGAATTCCCAGAATCACAGAATGGTTACGGTTGAACTCAAGATTAGCAGGTTCACACACAGCACCTTAGAAAAGCCTCGCTACGAAATGCCCACTTCCCAGGCGCTCCCAGTCACAGCAGTCCCGTCACGCAGGAATTCCCATGCCAGGAGCTGCTACTTCCCTGCAGCAGACCGACTTCAACTTGATATTCGCCGCCCAAGGCATCCACGACACCGTCCTCGCTTCCCCAGCCAAGTCCTCTCCATGCTGCGCCAGGGAACTGCCCATCCCGCTGGGAACCAGGAGACTGGATGTGGAGCATGCCGGGACACGGGCAAGTGGCCAAGCCAGGGGGCACCTGCCCAGAGCCGTCCGAGTTTGGCCACAGCAGCCTGGGGACACTAGGAATCCCAGCAGGCAGACAGGGAGCTGCTGCTTTGTAGCTTCTACTCTCTCAGTTACTGGGGCAGAGAAGTGCCCTGAGCTCCCTCATTCTTTATTAGCCCAAACAAGAACTTGCACTCTGGGATTTCCCAACCTACCCACTATGTGAGAGCTACAAAGCCTTCCTACCTCTATATTAGATTTAGCAGAGCAGCTTCAGTGCTGGCCAACCAAGAGCAACTGCCAAAAGGCATGTGAAAACCTGCCCTGCCATTAAATCATGTTTAAGGAAAAAAACCACGTGGTTTTCTGCAGCGTTACTGCCTCATCTGGCACCCGCAACACTCAGTGCTTCACTGTAGTTGTCCTTCTGATGCCTGTTTAAGGCACGGAGAGACCACAAGGAGCAGCCAGACGTGCTGAGCAGCCCCCTCACAGGAGGCACAAACACAGTCTGGGGGGCCAGGGACCTCATCTCTCTCCTGGGGGAAGGTCTGCAGCCAAAACACCATCATGTGGCAAAGCCACCTGCTGCTGGTCACGCTCCCTGGCACCCCAACACGTGTCCCTGTGCCAATGCCAGACTGAGGGAAACGGGAACAGAGATAATCACGGCAATGGGCAGCGCCACAGCACGGGCTTCAAATCCCAACCCAAACCTCAAATTCAGACTAGGGAATGGAGAACAGCTCTGTTCTCCCGCCTGCAAGAATCCACAACTGGAGAGCACTCAGGAGTCTGCAAGGATTTCAAATTCCCACAAGGGTTTTAATTTACCTGAAAAATTATTTCAGGTTTTCACCATTCATTTTCATTATTTTCAGAATTTAAGTATGAAAATTCTTCACTGTAACGAATTGTAACAAAGCTGTCAAACATTCTCAAACACTGAGCTAACCTAAATACAGAGAATATGGAATTAGGCCACCAAAAGCTGTAGCAAGTCCGGGGGGGCGAGGGGAATTATCTATGAAGCTATTCCACATGTTCTCCAGAGGAGCACAGCTCCTTCCAGGGAGCAGCCACACACATCTGGGACACGATGCGTGGCAGGGAAGTGCTGACAATTTCTATTCCAGGGGGTACAAATCAGAACTACAACTGGCAAGCAAATTTTTGCTTTTGCTATGTGCCTTCTCAGACTTAAAGCTGACTATAATAATCAGAGATCAGCCTCCACACTATTAACACCCTCACTGCATGCTGTACTATTAAACTACATTAAACTTGTAACTGGAAAGTGTTTCCAGATCCATATGCTTATTTTACATATTTGGGAGCTTAGCTCAAAAACTGCCAACCTCCATGTTTACAGTATGAGGAGAAGGAAGGAAGATCATCTGTGTCATTCCCTCCTTCTGGCACCCAGAGAACCTTGTGAGAAGGCCGAGACATTCTGCTGCATTTGACTCCTCCTGTAAGGTGCTGTCAAAACAAATAAACACAAAGCAGAAAGGCTGAGCACAGCCCCCAGACAGAGCAAGGCAGGAAAGAAAAAACCCTGAATTTGCAAAGCCAAATATCAGTAAAGCAGCAGCCAAGGGGACAGCCCCTGCCGCGCTCTCAGGAGCAGCAGTGTTTCCAAAGGACAAGAGCAGAATCTGCGTGACTAAAATGAGACACTACAAACGCCACCAGCACCCTGGAAAGTTACAGATTTAGGCCACGTTTACATGAACACAAACGGGGAGATTTACACTCACATCAGCTGCAGCAACAAATTCTAGTTTGACTTGGTATAAACCTACTAAACTATAAATCTTTTTATAGAAGGATTGAATGAAGAACATCTTTGAGTATTTTTCATTCTTGTTTTTTCCCAGCATGTCCCTGAAGCTTTCAGAAGTAGCAGAACAGGAAATAGGTCAAAAACAAGAATGTCACTAGTATCCAATAGAGCCCACCTTCAGCTGCAGCTGAACTTTCTGTTCAGCTTTAGATGCAACTACTTTTAAACCAGCATGACGTTGTATTACTAGCAAAAAAGAAAAAAATACTAACTGTATTCCTTAGGCCCCAAGCTAACACGCGTGCTACAAGAAAACAGCAACACTGGAAGCTTTTGATGCCAGACTTAAGTGATTATGCTATTTAAGCACATGAAGTACCAAAATTTATCTGCAGATGTTTTTGCTAATCATGTGGAGAGTTGCAAAATTGCTGCATGCAATTTGGAGGCAAATAAATTAATGTGCTATCAGCCTCACACCTTTCAACACTCTGCTACACATCTTTTTAGCCCTCTGAACACTCTCAGGGTAGAACTGAAGCAATTAAACTCCAAAATGTCTGAGAACCAGAGTGCAATAACGAGAGAGAGCAGAGAGCTGTATAAAAATATCCAGGGTGAGGAGAACAGAGATCCCTGCACTTACAGGGATCCTGTCCTAGAGGAAGCAGCAAAGTGAGGAGTCTCTTAACCCCGGCAGCGAATGTCACAGGACACGGGCCAATGGGGTCACTGAGCAGGGGCAGGCCCTGAAACACAGATGCTGAAGAAAGGGGACTCCAAAGCAGAATTTTTCAAAACATATTGATGCAGTTGGTTAAATTTCAACTTTTTTAATTAGCAATTATATAAATTTGTTTTAAAAAATGTATTTTAATACATTTAATTAGAACACCATGGATCAGTCTAAAAATTCTTCCTTCTGTCCCTTCTTCCAGCACCACTCCCATGCTCACAGGACAGTGCCTGCTCCTAACAGGACTCGGGCATAAGCCCAACTTCAGAATATTTGTGTGCAATTATATCAGCACACAGCCAAGCCTGCCTGGAGAATACAAGCAGGACACAGAAAACGGTGATTTCCAAGAAGAGCAGTTCTCAGCAAAACTGGAGCAGAATTTCACAGAACAAAGGGGGGACTTTTCCAGTTTAAGGCTTCTGCTCGGCTGAACTTCAAAAATCAGCTCCCAAGCAGGTGTTTAAAGCTGCTAAGAAACTGAAAAGGCTTGAAAATAATAGAAGGGATTGCTGAAATAGGGAGATTGCCATCAGCAGTGCTGCCTAGTGCAGTGCTCCCATTTTAATGTGCTTTTGCATTAGTCATGGCATGAATCGAAAAATGCCCCGTCACCGCCCTGCTGCAAATTTCCCTTCACTTAAACACAGCACGATGGGCTGCTGCTTCCCAAGCCAGCGTTGTCCCCATGACGCCGGGTTAATGGGCACTGGGAAAGCAGAGCTGCACTCAGCAGCTCCCCAGGGCAGAACTGCTCCAGAGCCAGCAAGAACAGAGCAAAAACATCAGAAAGCCACTAAAAAAGTGAACAAACTGCAATGCTGAGATACCCACACTAGCTCTGTCCAAGCAAACCTGGCAGCAGCAGAGCAGTGCCTGATGTAATTTCACCTCCAAATAAGGTGATCGCTCACAATCCTAGACCTTCAGTACAGGTGTTTCAGGTAGTCTACAACCAACAACCACAATAAACTTGTGTCATACACAGATTTAATCTAACTTGAACCAAGGGAATAAAATTCTTAGATATTTTGATGTGCAGGGCATCTTGATCTCAATGTGCTCTGAGATGCACTTAGAGCACAGGGACTGCAGCACAGTCCAACAGATCAAAAACTCCTATTTCTCCACTGTGTGATTCAGACACATGAGACCTAGGAAAGAATTTTTGCTCGCCTTAAACCAGTGCTCTGATTCGAATGAGTCAGAGAACTCCAAGAACAAGCGACAGCTGCAGGAGACAGGGGAACACTTGACACCCAAGGAGCATTAGGGAACCTCAAGGTGGTGTCCAGGAGCCTGCTGAGCTGGCACCAAGAGGCTGCAGAGCTGCTATTTTGCTCCTGCTCCCACAGTACAGGGACCTGGAGTTATGAAACTTGCACTATATTTGACAGAGAAAAATAATAATAATTTGTACTCGCCCAACACACAGCACACACTTGACAATAAAAGGTTTCCCTTTATACAGTTTTTAACTACCTTCTAGGCAAGTGAGGTTTAATGCGCACCACAAATAACAGCACAGTTAAAAACTCTGCAATTCATGCACCTGCTCTAAAGATGCTGCAGATAAGTCTCTGTAGGCTGTTTGCAGTGCTGCAATACCCCAATATACACAGCATGGGACTCTTACCTAGTACTGATATTCTCAGCTCTCAGAACTTTATGGAACTAAGCCACTGCTTTAGTATTATTAATATTTACTTTAAAATGAATGAGATCCTGCATTTCTCAACTGCAGACCAATTGCTTTCAAATTTCCTTTTTCTTTGCTTTTTTTTTTTTTAGTAAGTCACTGCTCAAAAATTAGCTAGTCTGTCTATACCTGGAGTATCTGTGTTTTGTCAATGAGATAATTTAACTCAAAATTCCCTATACAGAGGCCACAAAACTCTCATTTTGATGGGTTTTTTTTTCAATTGTAATGGCATTTTTCCTCAACAACTGTTGACTTCAAGGTTATGGTCCCAAAAGTTCTTAAAGGAATTGTCAAAAGACATCCCCCCTTACACACAAATACACTTGAAAAATTACAGTTTTATCATGGTTTTCTAGCTGCCTCCTGATAGCAACAAGAAACAACAATTTACACCTGCAGCCAGTAGGCACAGCCAGCCTTCCTGACCCAGCTTTGGGAGAACTCGTTTCCAAAGCTGGAGAGCTGTGCTACACTCAGCAGGGAGGAGAGGAGGAAGCAGTGCAGGGAATAGAGCAGCACAGACACAC
>JAUBOD010000001.1:6777515-6787976 GCA_032353885.1 Nothura maculosa
AAACACCAATTGTGGCTAATGGGACCGGCGGGAATCAACACAACAGCCAAGAGGTCCCTCAGGATGTCACAGAAGGGCACGAAGAGGCCTCAGCGAGTCCCACGGGTGCTCTGAAGGGCTCTCACCCCTCAGCGGCTCTCACCCCTCAGCGGCTCCCGCTGAGCGGCCTCAGGGATCCAGACCCTGCTGTGTGTGTGGGGGGACTCCCTGCCCTGCCTCCTGCTCCGCAGGCAGCCGCAGGTCCATGATCCCTGCCCTGATCCCTGTGTGCGATGGCCCCTGTGCAGCCGCCGGGCGGCACAGAACACTTCTGTGACCAGAAGGGGAGCAGAAGAGACTGAAGGCTCCTCTGCAGAGCTTGGTTTTCTGCAGGCTGTTGGATCATGAGAGGCAGGTACAGGCCAAGTTCTGCCAGTGACTCTGTGTCCCAGGCAACATTCCGTAGCACCGCTTGACTCCCGCAGAGCTGCGGCTGGCACTGCTTGCGGAGAAAGGGCCTCTCCCCTGCAGAGAAGTCAAGACTGCAGCCCAGAAGGCAGAAATCAGGGGCTTCTAGTGAGATGACAGCTCTCACTGCCTGCTCACTTGCAATATTCCATGCCATTCCATCTGCTGCCCTCGTGGGAGGCCTGGGAGAACAGGGGGAAGGCAGCCAGGAAGGCACCGCACCGCCCGGAGCACCCCCGATCCGGGGTTATGATCCCCAGACATCCCCAGAGCATCCGTGTGGAGCCCTGCGGCACCGGCTCCGATGATGAATGAGAATGGGGAAGCGCCTGCACCTCAGAGGCTTGGCAGGCTTCATGGAAAAGGGAAAAACGTCTCCATGAGCCATGGACCACACCGTGACTCCAAGGGACTGAGCGCTCCGAGCCGGCATCCAGACACAGGCTGCCATTCACAATGGGAGCAGCCGGAGGGCGTGCGGCTCCTCCGGCCCTTCTCCTGGTGCTGTGAATCCTGCATGGAGGAAACTCAGACATCAGGAGTCTAAGTGGGCCTAGTGAATACCTGGAGCTGCACAAGAAGCCCAGGAGATCAACGCTGCATCAGCAGGCACCACGTGCCCCAGGTCATCAGAAATCAGAGCGACCTTTCAAGTCCTTTTTCATCAGACAGGTACCAAGATAGAGCGGCTGTTCCTACTGCCAACATACTGGGCAAGGCTGTTTAGGACCATGGGCACACAACAAGGGACAAACTTGCTATTAATGTGACATCCCAGCTGACTATAGAGCAACCCCTTCCGCTCTCTGCCAGCTGGAGCCCTTCACAAGGGTCTGGGAGTACCTCAAATTCCTCCTTCTCCTCTTCCCTGTACACTCTGCTTCTGCTGTATATTAAGTTAAAGACAGATGGAGGGATGCAAAGCACTTCCAGAGCAACTTGAAAAAGGGTCATTCAGAGCTGTTTGATTCTGGACTTCTGTGAAAAAAACAGCCATTTTCAGGTTATTTGCTTGAGCTCAGAAACCTGAGGTCAGCCAGAAGTCCGTCCCGTTCCAGCCTGGTATGGACTAAGGCCGGCGGAAGAGCCTCCCTTTGGCTCCTCTGTGCCATGAGAGGGAGATCCCAACTGTAACTGCAGCTACAAGCCCTGCCTTATCAGCAACGACGCTCTTCAGTTCCACTAACTGCATTTTCCTCACCCACAATTTTACCTCCCATCAACAAAACTCATTTTTATGTGGTACTGACACATCATTAAGCAATTAGCTTAAAAAAGCTTAGCTTAAAAAAGGCAAGTTAGCATTAAAGTAGATATGACACAATTACAGACCCATAAACACTGGTCAAAACTCCAGAGGTTCTTCACTGGCTGCTGTTGAACAAATCCCCTTTCCCATTTGATTCCCACGCAAAAAGAATCCTGACTGCAAATGGACAGCAAGTTCAGATACACACAATGCTGTGCAAGGCAGCAAGCCAGAACCCACAGCCCTGCTTAAACAGCTCCCCTCCCCTTGTACACAGCTCAAAGATACTCCCTATTATATTTGAACTTGACAAATTCCTTTCATCTACTCCCAAATGAGAACTTACAGCAATCAAATGAGCAGCCCACCATCAAACCCCTTCCTGCCTTTATTACTGCTGAAGCTTATTCAGCCCTTCTCATCGTCAACATCTCAAAGGAAGTTCCATGAAATAGTGTTTTCATTTGTGTTTTTTTCCAAGGCAAGAGATGTCACCCAATGTCTTTCTTTTTTTCTCCTGAATGGAATGACTTCTCCATTTTATTGGCAGAGTCTTGTCATCTCACACACTTTACAATGCAAATGATGGCTTTCTTCATGTAGCTGAAGTATTAGGATGCATGTACCGTTTCCTAAGAGGTCTTTGTTTGGCACTAGCTATTTCTGAAGCTCTTTCCACAAAGCTATAGGAAAGTCCAAATATCTTGGCCTGACACTTAATGCCTTATTTGGGCATTTCCTTCAATAGTCAATTTTAGACAGATTTCTCTTCCCAATGATGTAAAGATGAAATACTAACATTATCCAAATACTAAGATTATCCAAAACAAAATATTGCATCATAAAGACAGCTTGATTGCATAATGCCAGGAAATTAATGCAAAGCTCATAAAAGGAGATATTGAGACAGAAAAGCCTCAGTGAACTGAAGAGAGTCAGATCCCTTGAGAGAAAAGCTTCCTTGTCTTCATTCCTTTAATCCCACGTTGTTTTCCTGTGTTGCCAAAGCAGGCACTTCCCAAGTACAACTCAGTCTGTAAAACCAGTGTACTGGAAAACGACCATCTCATAATTAAACCTTGACCCCGTCTCCTTGTGCAGAACTGCTACTGAGAATCTGGATCTTGTCCATATCTCTGCCCTTGCTCCTCACACCTGCACAGGGCAGTGCCCTGGGTGATCCAGGCACGGTTTTTCCACAGGTTTTTATTGGCCCACAGTCTGAACAGCTGCTATGGTACCTGATCCCCCACGGAGCTTGCCAAGGTTCCCAAATAAAGTTAATGGTTTCTCAGCTGTCTAGGAAATCACACATCAGGGGCTGCCTCCGAGCTACCAGTTGGCTATAAAAAATGAACAGAGGGGAACTAGATTTGCAAATTGTGAGCTCATTTCTGGAGAATCACTTGAAAACGCACCTGTGAGGCAGAATTTGAGCAGTTCTGCTAAATACATATCAGCAGAGGGCATTTAGCTGGGTTTCCCCTGAATTCATGGCCAGTTTCTGTAAACTCAAACAGAAAATCTGTTACCTTAACATCTGACTCAAGAGGACGCTCACTATATGTCTCCTATGTCATTATCTTCAGAAGTATCTGAAACAATTTAACTATTTGCAGCAAGGCAGCTCTTGGATGGCCAGTCTTTTAATTCCTTAGTTGTGGAAAACACCTGCATTTGTGAAGGCAGAGCTGTCTACAGGCTACTTTCTCAGGCGTCTGTGAAAGCAAGACGTTGTCACTAGGTTTGACAGGAGCTAAAGGAATATAAAGTCACTAGCAGAAAAGTGAAGTATGGAAACCAATTAAATCTGCAGTTTGCTGAAATGAAATACCCTGACAAGTGCAAGTGCTGCAGAGACCACTCAATGCTGCAGAGAGATGATCTGTACAAAAGAACTGTCAAAGATGCATCCGGGGAAAAGAAACAAAGCCAAATGACAGGATAAAGATGCTGTGAAATCTTTAAACATTCTGAAAGGTTTAATATAGCACAGGTAAAGCAAAGCCATTCTGGCCTTAATGCTAAAGGATTATACTATAAAAATATGGCACAATACAGTTCAGATTTAAATGAAACTTGGCCATTGTTCACATGAGAGCCCTTAAGTTATCTGTGCAGCACCAGAAGACTGATGGCAAGGTCATGAAATGAAGCTGCTATGATCAATCAAAAATAGAAATCAAGCTTCACATCATCTCTGATAATTAAAATAGGAAAATTAAGCTCTATATTTGCAGGCTGTACCTAGACAACTGCCTTACTCTACTCCAGTATTAAACTGCTATTATCCATGTGGGGGGAAAATGCTGCAGGTCACTCAGACTGTCACATATCTATGGCAGCAAATATATTCCACTACTGTTTTGGTTTATTTCTTGTATTTTTGGTATACATTTAATTACAGAAGGATTTTTGGTTTTGAGTCGTCAAATACAAATCAAAGGCTGCTAAGAAAAAAACAATTAGCAGCTTTTATCTCATAAAACTTGTGTCCTTTTCCTTCCTTAACCCAGAAGCAGTCAAACAACAGACATGTAACACACAGCTTCCCAGCTCCCCATTCCTCCAAAGGTATTTAACACAGTCTGATGTTCAAGGTGACTTTCATAAGACGATGGCAAATTACAAAGCCAGAGACTCTCAGAATAAAGTAATGTTTACATTAGTGATAATCATGGACTATTTTCTCCTTTTTATGTTGACATCAAATACACTAATGCAAGCAACTATGCTCAGATCTCATTCAAGGAATGAATTGCATGAAAGCATTACAAGGTGGTAAAAAAGTGACACTGTTGTAGAACCTCTATAAACCCACTGCCTTTAGATGCTTCACACGGACTTTGCAAAGGAAGAAAGTAAAAAAATAATTTAGTAGCCTAAAGAGAAACCGTTAATAGGCAAAAATGTTGTTTTAGACATAAAAGCAGCCTACAAGAGTACAAGTTATAGCGTAGTATTCCTTCCTCAGCAGAAAAAAAGACACCAAAAAGCCACTTTTATAGAAAAACTCTCACAACGTACAGTGGTTAGCCTCTCAGAAATACTCTCTGTAGGATAAGGAGGAAGGTTCAAGGTGCCAAGTACTTCTACAGGCACCTTTTGAGGGTGCTTGTGCAGTCCTGGGTACTGCAGAAGCACCCTCAGTACCTCAGGATGCTCTGTAAGTTCTTCTCTTATGGACCTGAACACCATGACAAGAACAACTTAGTTGAGTAAATAGGTATTTTAGTTGGGAATTAGCTACATTTACGCTGAAAGAAGAACCCAAGAGGCTCCAGGGTGCACTGGAATCCGAATACACGATGAAGCCCCCAAGAGCTCCTGGTCCTCCCCAGCCTCTGGGAGCTGCAGCCTCTTCCTGCCGAGCTCGGAGTGATTCTGAGGCGGCAGCCGGGCCCGGGGCTCTGCACAGGGAGCTTTGGGGAACGCGCTGCCTTTCTGGGGACCACGGGCATTTGAAAGGGGAGGCACTAGCACATACCCTGTCCCCACAAAAAGCTCATGTGTTTAACAGCAAAAGAGCGGGAGGAGGATGAGTGGCCGGAAGGACATGGCAAAACCTGCATTTCGAGGTTCTCCAGAGGAGCAAAGTCCAAGGAAGGACACAGGGGCAACACTCAGAACACAGACCTGTCTATCACAGAAAGCCATTTACTCTGAGAAACAGATTAAATAAATTGGCATTTGATGAAGCTAGAAATAATGTAATAAATGTGTTGTGTGAAATCAGAATTCACCCTACTGGATGACTGACTGAGAGCCCTCTAGCTAGGTAAGGAGACCACATGCTGGAAAGGTCCCAAGACTGACTAATCCCAGGTGACATCCAGTTCAGTTTGACCCCGGGCAGTTCCAGAGACTGAGCTGGCCTCCATCTACACTGCTACAAACTGATGCACCCTGTGACTGTTACCAGGTCAGTAAGCTGAAAAGTTCACAGCAGTCAGAAGTCACAGCCTTTCTTAACTAAAACTTCCCTGTCTAAACAATCTCTTAAAATAAAAGGATGCTCTGGTCTGAGACCTCACCAAACCATCTCAGTAAACAGGACTGTCAACAACAACAAAAGAAAACAGTCACTGTCTTCCTTGCTGCTTTAGAAACCAGCAAATCTTCACCTGTGTATTTTAAGAGGAGTTACTTTCTTCATTTTTAGAACCAACTATAACACAGCATATGAAGAATCTGAAAAGCCTTCTTCCTTCTTAAAGATATTTGGTTTCAAAACTTACTTTTAACTTCTTCAGAGACACCACAAATAGAATCCACTTAAGTACACATTAGGTTGGCAAATACTTGCCAGAGAAAAATCTCAGTCAAATTGAAAGCTCTGGTTAAACTGAGTATTTTCAGATTACTTCTTGTATGCAAACTAATCTGGAAGTCAATTGGTCTTAGATACCATTTGAAAACATTCACTGTAGAAAAAGTGTAGTTAACTAAGGCAGCCATATCAAGATATCTCAATTATATGATTCAATCATATATAATGATATGAAGAGAAGCAACAGAAGGAACATGGACAAGAGTGGTAAGAAAATGGTATAAAGTGGAGAGAAACTCCAGATGCAATTATGGGACCTGCATCATGTTTAACAAGGATTTCTTCTTCATATTGGCATTGAAATCTGTCATGAATTCTGCTCTCCCATGGCCTCCATGCCCAGCCATCAGGCTACACTAGAACACACAGGACACACACACCTGGGTCCAAGCCCTAACTGGATCAGGAGGCAGATTTGTGAATTCTGCAGCCACAGCAGCCTCCCACAGCTACGTGCTCATTAGTGGCTATAGGGAGCAGATGTGTCTTTCTTCAGAAGCTTCTTCCCCAGGGGATGCAGGTAACTGTCTCTTTCAAATAAAGATTATTTTTAGAAAACAACAGCTTTGCTAAACACCTCCCATTAGGCACTTAAAAGGAATCATTTTTCCTGCCACTGTTACCGACAAATTATTTCCCAAATGGGAAAGTATGAGTTTATGGAAATAGGCTAAGAAGAGGCTAGATTATATAAAAGATGAATAAAAATAACTTAGTATGTTACCTTAACATTGTGAACAATAAAATGTAGGTAAGATGCAGTAGATGTGTGCTATAAAATAGCACATATGTAGGTATGATCATTACAGAAGCAGACAGTATATTAGTCACCAGAGGCCTTGTCACCACCTTAAACCATATAACTGAATACAATCACATCACCTTCAACCTAAACACAGCAAGTTTTATTATACACACACCCACGAACTGCTCCATGTGTTTATGGACAGTCTCAATATTCTTATCCTAGAGCTAGAAAGAGGGATTAATTCTCATCTTCTACTATAAAGTGTCAAATGAATAGGAGTTCCCACTACTGACCTGACATTGCACTGCTCCAGTTCTTATTTCATGCTATCACACTAATTGTGTCATTCTAGAACTCCAGGAAACACAAGTGCTATTTTAGCTGGTAAGCAGCTGAACGAAGTCCAAAGATAAATTCTGTCTAAGGAAGGCTGGAGCTCCACCAAGAGGCAATTACCCTTTTCCAGTAACTATTTAGGGAACTTATCTACTTGAACTAAGTTGCTTCCTGAGGTGTCTTAATGCTCAGCCTGGGTACCCATGTTAGGCAGACTTGATCTGTTAGCTCCGACCTACTCTGGGCTTCTTGAAAATCAAGTTCACATTTTTTTATTTTTATAGGAACTAGAGAGGATGTCTACCTTCTGTTCTGTTGAATTAAAGGATTGGTGAGGCCAGTTGTCACAAAGAAAAGCATTTTGTTACCTTACTCTAGTTAGTAATAGTGTTACCCGTGAACTAACATTTCCTTGAACAAATGCTTACTTTTAATTACATTTGCCTTCCCAAAACTCACATTCAGTCATTAGCTGAGTCTGTTTGAAGAGTCAGTGCATTGCTACTGTTATATAGAACTCAGAGCACAAATGGATTGAGTATCTGTCTACTTAAGAGGAAGCTTACCTGCTTGTAGTAGGGCATTGCAAGATTGCTGCAGCTCTATCTTAAGAGTCTTTAGAGTATGAACTATTTTGGTTCTGCTTTTATCTATGAAACAGGTGAATCTGCAAGTTTAAAATAGTATATTCACATAGTTAACTACCTGCGGGTCCTTGGAGGCTTTGGTGGTGGAGAATCCTGTTTCTCAACTTCTGAAGAACTGATGACATCCTCTGTGTTATTTTCATCCTGATTAAAACAAAAGGATTTCATTTATAGCTGAAACACTGACAGAAACATAATACTAACACCCAAAGGTTCAAATATGAGTAACAAGGCCTAAAAAGAACACATGGCAATACTTATTTTTCAGCCAGCATACATTGAGATCACTTTTTAATTTACACACAGGTTAAATTCTATGCTAAATTCACAACAGCATTTTATATTTTGTACCAACTATTTCCAACCAAGCTTTTTGTTTAGAATATCAGTGTATATCCATTAATGAAAATCCTCAAAAGCTAATCTCTCAGGTTAGTGGTGAGCAACCTCCTCACATTATTTTACCCCCTCCACAGTATTTACACGCAGAGAGCTTATTTTTTATTTTCACTTGTACATTCAGGCCATTTAACAAGAGACTAATCTATACTGCAATAAGAAAACCAAGTTTTCAGCACTGTAAGTAAATGAGTGGTATTAGGTTTAATGCACTGTTTTAAAACACTTTCAAACTGAAAGTGTTCAAACAGTGACTCCATGAAGTCACTGCCCAATCCAGCATTCCAGAAATATTCCAGCAGAGGAAAACACTACCTTACTCCTTCTCTCTATTGCTCATTTGTCAATGGGTTGCGTTGGCTTTTTCAGCCAAATTACATCAGGTTTTTCACATTCCTGTGGCTTTTCCACTGTAACCATCAAGCTTTTGGGGGCGAGTGTGAAGCAGCAGACAAAGCTGCTGCAGCCGTATGGCCACGAAGGCAGCAGGTGCTTGAGTTCCCAGCACTCCAAGATTCCTTGGAGTGAAGCTGGAGATCTTGCAAACTACTTGAGCTGTGAGCTCAGAGGAAGAGGCTGAAGACGCTGGATCAGCTGCCTCCAGTGGCATCCCCTCCTTTGAGACACGCACAGAAGCCACGTGAAGCTTTCCTGCTGCGCCTCACAGGTGACTCTGGAAACATGTTTCAAGCAAAGAGTGCGGTCCTCGCTGGGGTACACCGTCATAGAGACTGTTGGTGCCAGAAATGCTGAGGATCCCAGTGTGTGACAGCAGCAACACCGCTTTCCTGCCTGCATAGAGTGAACACGGTGCCTCCCAACCAGCCCAATACCCAGGCGTTACTGCAGGGGGCACCAAAAGCACCGATTCTGCACCAAAAGGATCCCCTGACCACCTGTACCTGGAGCAGGCAGCTAGTCCTGCAAGGCTGGGAGGGCTGTTCTGCCGCAGCACCTCAGAGCTCCACCACAAACAGGCAGGGTGAGATACCCAAGAGGGAGCCCCCAGCGAAGCCTCTTCTCCCCTCGTCACCACGTCCCTAAGGAGGGCAGGTTCTGGTTCGGTTCTGCGCCAGCCGCGTTGGGATTTCAGCACCGTTGGGATTTCAGCACTGGGTTAGGTTCTGCGAGGCCCTGACGAGGGGCAGGGCAGGCCCTTGGCTGTGGCCTCCGCACAGACCCGTGTGTGGTGCTGCCCTCCCGCACTGCTGGGGGAGCTATTTGGGGGACTTGGGGGAAATATCTGGGCACAAGATGGGACCTTCTCCTAGGCGGAAGGAAAAATGATCACTGAAGAAATTAAGATGGGTCAAAAGATGGGTCTCCTGCACATACACAGTAAATGGCTCAGTTTCTAGTTGAGACAGGCTAAGGTAACTCAAGAGCCAGGCACTCTGCTGTTTTTGCTACTAGTAATAAAAGACATGGGTGCACCTTGCGAAAGCAGTGCAGGCTCAGGTGTCTGAAGGCAATGTGCAACAGCAGCTTGCCACAATTAATTCCTTCAGGAAAGCTGCTGGGGACCAGGGCAGGCCGCAGTGGTGTAAAGGCAGCCCTGTGAGATGCTCCCAAACTCAGTGTCAGCTTTTAAAAAGCACACTTCACAAAGAGCCCTTCACTTAAACTAGTCAAAATATTCACAGCTCTAAGATGAGGTAACTGCTGTGCTTAACGAGTCGGTTACTGCTGTCCTGCAATGCAGTTTTCTAAATTAGATTCACAAAACAGTGCCTTTACCCCAGAAGATAAGTCTATAAGTTACCCATACTTTATACACTGGGAGCACTTCAGGCCAGCTACACATTCAAAGGCCTTTGTTTCCACACGAGGTTAAATAAGGATCCATTTACTCTGTTCTGGGCACTACTGACACCAAAAGAGGGACCGCACGGATACAACCAGCTCGACTGGCATTTCTGTGAGGACAACACCTGCTTTCAGCCTATCTACACCCTTCAGAGGGAAGCATATTGATCAACAGAGCTCCACAGGCCTCAGCCAGAGGCTTTATCCCATTAGGGGAAAGGCAGCAGCGTGAGGGCCTGGGGGAGCTGAGAAGCTGCGCGGCGCCGTGCGGCCCTGCCCCTCTGTGGCCGCAAAGCGCTGCTGGCTGCCACCTCCGAGCAAGGACATGGCACCCGCCCAGCTCGGAAACACGAAAGGAACAAACACCCAATATTTTGTGCTCTTGATTAACACCAGCTTGGTCATTTAGCCTTCTGTCAGGTATGGACACATGTGAACTGCTGCGTGTGCAGTTCTGGACTCCCCAGGACAAGAGGGACGTGGAGCTTCTAGAGAGGGT
>JAUBOD010000001.1:6853731-6863852 GCA_032353885.1 Nothura maculosa
GAAGGAAGGAAGGAAGGAAGGAAGGAAGGAAGGAAGGAAGGAAGGAAGGAAGGAATTCGCTGTACTGTATCAAGAATACATCAGGCCCTCTGTCTTAAATCAAAGGTTGGGGGAGAAAATGCAGGTTTTTCTTTAAATGCTTATGGCTTTTGCATCAAACTTTTAAGTATCTGGACAGAGGTTTTATTACATACTTCACTGAGCTATTACTTGAAGAGCACTGAATGAGCCAGTTTTGTGGTTTCTCTGGAATGTGTCGTGCTTCTAGGAATTCCACCTGGATCGCTGGCCTGCAAACGCTGCCCGTAATGTGCACGGCCAGACTCTCAGCTCAGGGAACCATGTGTTTTTATAAGGATCTATAAAATATACTTAGTACTTTTTTTATGGTCTTAAAGGAAGTGGATCTTGACGTTGAACATTAGAAGTGGGCATACAAAAATAAAATCAGGAAAAAAACAGTGGAAAAACAGGAAGAGAAGGAAGAACTATCCCAGGTAAAACTGGGATGCAATAAGCAGGCAAACAATTTGCTTTCTCTCGAACATATTTCTTTTTCAGAAGAGTGTAGATCTATGTATTTCTAAATACAACATAAGTTAAAATGACAGCAACGAGCACTCAAAAATAAGAAGTTGCCAGAAGAAACATTCTTTATACAACCTTCTAATATATAACAATATATAAATGATTTTTTTAGGAAGAACTAAACCATAGAAAATGACTCCATGGGATCAAAATGACATTCTCCCCCACTTCTCCACAGTGGGGCATCCACAGTGCAGGCACCTTGAAGAGTTGCTAAGACTGCCTTACTACTTGAACTGAAGAAACCAGTAAAGGTATCCACTTTTATAGGGAAAATAGTTCATTTCTGGACAACACAAAAACTCAGAAATTTCAGCTTCAATTCTGGGAACACTGACAGACTTCACTTCTACACTAGTATAAATCTTTGTCTTTCCAGATCCCCCTTTTTTCATTTCCTTTCTGTTCCCTTCTATTTCGGCTACTTGCATCTTCCGCTCCTGTCAGTCCACTCTTCCCAACTTCCCAGTTGCTACTTTCATGTTTCTGTATCTCTGAATCATGATATAATATATGGTACCACCTCATCCCTGCCTCTATTCCTCCAGTCTCTTAGTCTCCAAGGAAATTTTTGAAAGTTCTTCTTGTCTTGGCTTCAAGGACTAATATCAGAGAGGCCTCCAAGTTCCCAGGACGGTTAAGTCCCCCTCTATCCTCTGAGTGTCAAGAGAGCATATATATTAACGTTAGATAATATATTCTTCATAGAAATAAAAAAGTAGAGTCCTTAGCATGAAAACACAGATTTCAGGAAAAGCTGTTAGCTACCTAATGAGCAAGAAAGGCTTTTCTTGCTATATACTTGATTTTGAGTCTTGTGCAATCTCATGGAGCAGTGTTCCCGAATATGGATCCTAGGCACACACCATGAGTACAGCATCTCCTCAAAACCTATTTGCTGCACAGCTACGAACCAGCTTGCATCGTGTAAGAACATTTTCCATTTCCTTTGGTCGTGTTAACCACCCCGAGCTCTCTGGCAAACACAGCGGTTGCTCTGTCTCGACCGCTCTGTCTGAAAAGCCCTTCACTTCACTCACACACCGTGCAAGGCAGCCCACAAGTACAGCATCAGGCTCCTCGGCCTGCGCACATTAGACACTTCATCCATCAATTAGGTGGACAATTTTTTAAGAGAAAAGAGTCTCTGTAATAACTGCCATGGCTGATTTTGAAACAAAAGACCAGTGACAAGTTGAATCTCTTTCCAAAATGCAGGACCATTTTGCTGGGCAGAAACATTTAATTTTCCTTATTTTCCTTTGGTATTTGGAGCCACTGCTATTAGTGGTAGACGCCTCCCATTCTATGTTGTTTTATGTTTTACTTTAGTGTAGATGAATGTTGGATTCTGCCAGTTGCCTCATCCTGGCCTTAGCTATGCTCTGGGTACAGGAGGTCTTCTTCACATGAAAAAATCCGTTCTTCAATATAATTGGGGAATCAGTCATTTCTTTGGCTTAGTTTCCTTCCTCTGCTTGTCTCCAGTTGTGTCAACCCCAAACATTCCCAGCTATGAACTTGCCCTACCTCGTGTCTTAAGGAATGCCTCCGTTTGGGGCCTTATCTCTGTTTTCTACTTCTGAGGCCGAAACAAATATTCCACTCCCATCCTCAAGCTTTATTTCACAACAGTGAAAATGTGAGCTGAAATTCTTGCATAATCACTTGCTCCGAGGAGCTGTAAGAGCGCTGTGAGGATTATGAAACTTGTGATAAGACTGTTGGAGCTGACGATGCGGTGCCCGAGGGGATGCACAGACGTGCCGCCCGTTTTGATGCCAGCCTTGCCTCATATCCACACCATGTGGATGTACGGCCTTAAGCCATGATTCTGATCGGTTCTTTGGATTGCTCCAAGGCTCAGGAAGGAAGGCAAAAGCGAGGTACCATATTATGTCTTAGAAATAGTTTGTGTGTGTGTTGGTACCTGCCCTGCATGTCCACACCGCTGTCACCTGGCTGACACTGGGCACTGCATGACATTACGGAAATGGGAATTATAGGCAGGCTCTAGCTAGCCATGGATTGGGATCCATCAATGGTACAAATATTTTACAATAGCTAAAAAAAATGGGGAACTGGAGAGTACCTTGAGCGCTGCCCCTTTCAGTTGGAAGGCAGAATGAGGAGCAGAATGAGACAGGTCTGGCCTGAGGCCACCCTGAGTGCAGGGAGGGTCGGCCAAAGCACTTTGGACAAGGACTCTCAATCTATTTACCAGAAACGTACAAATGTAGCAAACACCATTAGGGAAAGCAGCCAGGCTTTACAGAACTCGGGAAAACAACTAACACTTCCAGGCTTTGGCTGTGTGTGCATGAGGGCAGTGACAGGTGACTCGGGTCTTTTATTCGATGGCTACCGGTGATTGCGGCCCGAGGGCCCGCGTTACCCCCAGGGCGGCGCCCGTAACGGCCGGCGAGGCTCGGTGGGAGCCCCGCGCCAGCGCCGACGTGCGGGACCCGCCACTCGGCCACCCCCGCGCCCTAACGCACGCGCCTCTAGCCCGCCCCGCGCGCCTCCAACCAATCCGCGCCGCCGCTGGCTGAACGACACCCTCCGCGGCCAATGGGAGCCCAGGAGCGGGGCGGGGGGCGGGCGCAGCGGCGGCGGCGCCGCGGCCGGTGCGGGAGCGGCGGCGCCCGAGCGCGGCCCGGGCGGGCGGGCGGAGGGCGCCATGTTGCTGCGCCTGGTCGCCGAGTTCGACCTGCAGCGGGACGTGGCGCCCTGGCTGGCGGCGCGGGGCTGGGCCGCGCCTCCAGGTAACGCTGCCCGCGGCCGGGCGCCGGGAGGGGGGTTGGCCGCAGGTGCGGCGGCTCGCGGCGCGGCCGCGCTCCCTTCCGCCGCCCCTTCGCACCTCGCGCGCCGGTTTCCTCTCAGAAACGACTTTATTTCTGGCGTCGTTTCCTCCCCCACGGCGGTGGTAAAAGGGCCCCCGCTTTCATCTTCGCGATGGGCGCCTGAATTCGGAAGGGGTCGTGGCCGCAGGTCGGAAAAAGAGAAGCGCCCCGGTGCCTTTGGGGCTTTTCGCCTTGCTGCATTTCTCTTTTGTCCCCCGGTTTGTTTTATTCTCGGCGGCAGAGCAGGTGGCTTGGTTCTGCTTTCCGAAAGCCGCTGAAAACCTTGGTGTGTGAGAACAGCAGCGGGTGGTGCCGTCACCGCTGCCTCCATGGGAGTGGGGGGAGATGGACGCAGTGTGTGACGGGCTTGGAGCCCCAAGTCCTTTCCCTTCTTGGAATTAGCTCAGGAGCTTAATCAGCCTCACACGTTAAGGGGCTGCGCTCACGTAGCTTCATGAGAGGGTGGTTTGATGGAAATCAGAGAGAAAGGAGGAGCCCATCAGGGATTAGAGCTTTTCACCAGTCCTTTAGTTACCAAATCCGTCCTTTAAATTATTTCACACGCACTAGATAATTTACTGTTGTAAGTTGTTGGTGTTGTCCACACTGAGGGATCTGAAGAGAAAATTCTGAAATTCTGCACACGCAGTCGTTTCATCCGAGTTTTAAGCCATAAAGATATTGGATGGTGCTGACTGTTGTGTGCAAGAAAACACACAATTGTTATAAGCTTTTAAAACGTGGCACAGACTCTCTGTACAGTCAGGGCACCAGATCCTGTAGCTTTAGCATCATTAGGGTTGGAAGGGCCGTCTGAATTGCTGCCCTGCGTCTCAGTTTCTGCCAGTGGATACTGGCCTTCCTCCCCCCCAGTGCAGTGTGTGATGTATTAGGCTACTGCCAAATCATTGATTTGGTTTTAATGGAACATGAAGCCAGGGGGTAGGAATTTGTAAGGATTCATCTAAACTTAATTCCCCTCCATGCACACAGAAAGAAGTAATTTCTAAGACTTAGGGTATCGTTGTGTGCATGATTTCAGATATTCGTAATTTTCTTTCCTCCTGAAAGCACCATACAGTGTGTGAGCCTTTCTCAGGGCCTTAGAGCTGGGAGTAGCTACGGGAGGCGGCTCTGAGCCTGGGGAAGAGGAAGAAGTTGTCATTCCATCCCCAATGCTTTAGTGCTGGGCTTTCTGAGGGTAGAGGGCTCTGCGCTTCCCCTTTTGCTCCTCATTCTCACCCAAGGCAATCAGTGACATGAAAAACATCTCAGTAATGAGAAACTTTGGAGTGTGGTAGAGAAGTTGGGTATCACGGAGGCTCCTTGTGAGTCCTTTGCTTCAGCCAAGTTCTGCAAGCTTATACAATCCGCCTGTGAAAGCAAGCTGCACATTTCTTCCTCCTCTCATCTCCTTGTGATAGTTGCAGAGTAAATAGTATCAGGCTTGACTAAAATACCCAGAGCTGTGGAGAGCATTTTTCTTCATATCTATCAAACCAGAGATTCCCTTTCTTTTGAAATTATGAGCAAGCATGCAGTTGTCAAACATACGAGTGAAATTTTGTGTCTTAGTTGCTTTCTATCTAAGATAAACAACATCTTGGTGGCTGCAGTGACTAGGAAACAGAAAAACAGCATCAGGAAAGCATGCCTTTTTATCTCAAATATAATGTTCATTTCTCCCCCATTGTTTGTCTTTATTTTTCATTTTGTGCATCTCTGCACAAAAATGTGCAGATTTGTTCATTTGGTGTTCATCCTACCCTTCCCCATCACCTGTTTTCCTCTTAACCATACTTTTTCATTCATATATTCCTTTGTGTTGGTACTGTACTGTAAATTGTTTTGTATTCCTTAACTTAGAAATATTTTTTCTGTGTGTTTTAAATCCACTTAACTATTTTGTTTTGAATTTTATCAAAATTAGGAGAGTGTAAGAAATAGTCTTTCTCTTTCAAAAGGAGAGTGATTTTTGGCATGTATAAGCAAGTCTTGGTATGTAAAAATGTATTTAGCATGTTTGCTTTGATTCTGCCTAATTGTATAATGAACTAATGCAAATCATAATCCTGTTCCTTTTAATATGTATCATTTCAGATACTTCAGAGAATTCATCAGCGCTCTATGTTGTAAATGTTGAAAGAAATGGAAAAATTATTTATACCTGGAAGGTAAGTAAGCCTCAGAACTTAATAAAAAATAGACGAGAGAATAACACTACATTTGTGTGTCTGTTTAACTGACTCCTTGTACTAAACATTTTTTTCCCAATGAGACTTAAAACTTGAAAAACCTGACTGATTACAGGTTTGTAAACCTGAATGTTTAAACAGTGGGAAAGTATCTGTCTCTACTTCAGGCACAGGGTAAGGATGATGAAACGGAGAGTGAAGCCTCTCAAGTCTGTAAGGATTTTTTGCTGCTGATCTTTTGGAGAATGGACAAGCCCATTCTTTAATTCAGTGGTCAGACTTCCTTGAGAAGTTCTCACAGTGAAAAATGTACTACTTCTAAAGAATTTGTCAGTTCTGACTGCTTTAGTTAAACATGTTTATTCTTGCTAAGAGGTATTTTAACGTGCAAGTACATTAAAGTGGACTTAGCTTATTTAATGTCTTGAAGCTAGTCTTTTTAGACAGAAGAGAATGCTTAAGCTTTGTTTTAACTTTGCAGGACAAGATCCTTAGCATGTAAATAGGTAAATAGATTATTTCTTTCCCCCTCAATCTGGTTAAAACCAGCGATGCTCACTCGTTGAATGCAAGGCTGGGTGTGTGACTGGGTTGAGTTTCAATAATTCACTGTACCTTGAGAGGATGAATGGATTTCAGCTTTAATTCAGACGCAGTGTGTGTTGTTCAATGAGTTTAAAACAAACAGAGAAAAAGCTTGAAAATTTAGAGCGTGTTAAAAATCAGCACTAAGAAATATTTTGATTCCTGTAGACTTCAAGGACCATACAATGATTGTGTGTTACCATCAACCAGCTGGAAAGGGTGTGCGTTATTTTTGTTTTCAAAGGCAACAAGTTAATGGTATCATTTGAGCTTGTGAAAGCTCAGCCTTCAAGGAGCAGTTTGCTAAAGCAGAGCTGCAGTAACTTTCCAGCCTGCAGTCAGATCCCTGGGGGCCAGGTTGATATTTATGCCTTCACTTCCAGAGCGTTGACCTCTTGAGTCTCAGAGGTTTGAGATATTGGCCATAAATCTTCATGGGGACCAGCATAACATCCCCCTCCCTGTTGCACAGAGATGTTTCTTCCTGGCCACATTGCCCTTGCAGTAAATGTGAAAGCCATTGTGTAGCCAAGTGAGAGAGAGGCATGTGGCTTATGACATAGTTTGTGGGCAGTGATATGGCTGCATTTCAGCTTTGTCCCATATGTTCTTCAAAACAAAACAAAACAAAAAACCACTTTGTTCCCCCGCTTGCCTCCCTTTCTTGGAATTGGGGTGATGAACTCCCTGGATAGCATGTGTGGATGTGTGTCAATTATAAAGGGTGGGAGGGAGGGGGAGAAAATGGTAGAGTATAAGAAATCAGTTATCTAACTCTGTGTTCATGTGCATTACTACTGTTTACCTATTTTCCTCTATAGGGAGAACAGAGAAATACCCACATTGGACTGTACGATCGTCAAACTAAACAAAACGAGGTGAGAACAGTGTCAGACTTCCACCTGAGGAGGATGGGGCTTTGAGAGCGTTGGAGACTTGCGTACTGTGAAAGCAAAGGGTGGTGAATTTCTAGCAAGTATGTGTTTGATTTAAGCAGAGGAGAGGGCTACAAGGCATTCAGTGACACTTGGTAGTGTTGAGATGTAGCGTGTTATAGAACATCTGAATGATGTAGAGGGTCATATTTGTGATCTTTGAGAACAACTAACAATCTCTTTTCCCTTACTCCTTGCATTGACCTGTGTCCAGAAAAAGTAGGGTCTTTTTCTTCCCTTTCTATTTGGTGCTTCTACTTGTTTAAAAATTAAAATAAAATCCAACCTTCCAAACTTGAAACTTGAATCAGTGGCAGGATCTATGATGAATGGGATTCTATGCAGGCCTGTCCGTAAGTGTATGAAATAGGTGAAATTCTCTCTTGATGTTGAGGTGTACTGTGCAGATGCAGTGGCAAGATCTGAGAAGCCAATGAACAAACAAACAAGTGAGGAGAAGGAACAGTGATAAAGCCCATTTAAAATAAGCTTTCTGGCCTTGGAAGCATTTGCTTGAAAAATAAGTGCATGTTGGTCAGCAGTATTTTCTGAAGGAGGAGTCACTAAATGGGTTTCCTTTATAGAGCTTAAAAAGTAATTTGTCATCATGAATGTTTTTCTCAATAGCACCTGTATATGTTTGAGAGAGATCTGCACATAATCAGTTGCTCGGTCAACAGTGAAAGGACATTATTAGGTAAATATTTTTTTATCATTCTCTATCTTGATGTTGTGATAGAGGTGATTAATAATTTGATATGTTTGGGTCTAGTGCTACCTCAATGTGTTTTGACCCAGATGTTGCCCATACCTTTGTATGTGTTTCGGCGGGTGCATCACCAATGTGCCTAGGTCACATTAACTACTTTACTTACACATGCTTCCTATATAGTGGAGCTGCTTTAAGAGATTAAAATACATGTTTTGCTAAGATTTTTGATGTTTGGTAAGATTTTTGATGTTCTCTAAGATTAATAGTAAATCTGCACTCTTACTGTATATTTTTCTTTCTTGCTTAGCTGTCAGTTTCCAACAATATTCAGAGGAAGAAAGAGTAAGTCGCCTACTGCAATCAGGTACTACAAGTGGATTGTTTTAAAACTTAGAGATATTATACTTCTTGTCCTTTAATTTCTCTTTTGAAAACAAAACTCGTATTTTTTTGCAGTATCCAAATATTTAACCTTGCTGATTGAAATTCATCCAATTAATAATGTGAGAGTCTTAAAGGCTGTGGATAGTTGTGTTCGAGTACAGGTAGGTTATTCGTCTAATCTAAATAAACAGTTTTTCCACTTGCTATATTAAAGCTAAAAGAAAAACTATGGTATTTTGCAAATTGATATTACTGAGAGAATTTTTCCATGTTTACATATATATATGTAAATAAATATACATTTGTGTACAAAATTTTGTATATTTTCATATACAAAAAGTATATAATCATATATCTATATGGCAAAATAAAATAAACTTCATATAACATTTATGAAGTGGAGTATTTCTCTGACATGAAGGCTACTTTTTCGTTTTCCTTCAATCTATCTAAGCCTGCTTATATTTATTGGTGACTATTATTCTGTAATAATTGCTACTGTTATTACTTGAGTCTCATCAGTGTGCCTGGCTTTATTAGAAATATATAAATATCCAATTAAGTAAACATGTACGTCATTAATGTTCTAGACTGTTTTATTAGGCGAGATCCTGATTTTATTGTAAACCTTTTTGTATAGTTTCTTTATCCAGATGGAGGCAGAGGTACTTCTGCAGAAAGTCATCTCTTGCTGGCTTCCGAAGATAAATGTGAGTTATT
Organism: Nothura maculosa; assembly: GCA_032353885.1. Lineage (NCBI taxonomy): Eukaryota > Metazoa > Chordata > Aves > Tinamiformes > Tinamidae > Nothura > Nothura maculosa. Next base: position 6,862,694 of record JAUBOD010000001.1, read on the forward strand.
AATTTGAAAGCATGTTTTCATTCTTTTGCTTGAAAGTAGGTTTGGTAGGTTTTTGTGGCAAAAACAGTAAATAGATTCATTAGTCAGTCTTCTGAATTTTTCATAAAACTAAATCAGACTTCTCTAGCCGCCTCTGTAAATTCAGAGCAGGTCAGTTGCCTGTGACAAATGGATTCTGATTTAACCACATGTCAAGTGGGATAAGAATAGGATTCCTTGGATTCATAGGACTTTGATTGTACAAGAGTGAATGTGTGAAGCTGGTCCCTTGCAAAAAGTAGTTTATCCCTCTCACCTTTCGCTCTTATGGCATAAGATCATTCATCCCATCTTTTGAAGAGGTCTATCTTTTCTGCTCTGCTAGATGCCAACTTCCAGTTTTTTGGAACTGGATGGACAGAGTTTTCATCTCAGTAATCCATTCAAGTTGTGTTTCGATCAGTGGTGTTTGTAACATCTCTTGGGCATATTTTGCACCCTGAAGATAGGTAAACTACCAAAAACTTATAGGAATTTTGCCTAGGCGAGGATTGTGAGGTCCTGCTTGTGCTAGGAGGTGGAACATGACCCAAGTGTAGTCTGTAGCACTACAAAGCTCTGCAGGCTCTTTCATTGTAAACAAGTGCCCTGACTTGGGTCAGTGTTTCAGCTTTTCCTGACACTGCTGCAATGATGTGGACAAGGGGACCATTTCCACTAGGCCTCCCAGTTTCAGGAAATGAGAAATCCTACAATAAGCAAGGCACTTGCTTTCATGCATCACATAGATTCACATAGATTTCTTTGCATACTGAGCTGACTTTTCTGGATCTCGTGTGCTTTCATAGCACTCTGGGAGGTCAGATATAATAAACATATTTTAAAAGCAATTTTTTTTTGTTTGTTTATTTTAAAGATATTGAACAATTCGACATCCATGTTGCTGCAGAAGAGCACAAAGTGGTAAGACTTTTAAAAAATCTCGGGGTTTGAGCGTTTATGTTTTATCTAAAAAGGTAGAAATACCTGTCTTCTGTATTGCCTAGATCAAAAACATTATTAGAAGTTAGGAGAAATCACATATTTATAAAGCATTCACAGAGTCCCAGAATGGTTGAGGTTGGAAGGGACCCCTAGAGCTCATCCAGTGCAACCCCCTGCTCCAGCAGGGACACCCAGA
>JAUBOD010000001.1:6883774-6896100 GCA_032353885.1 Nothura maculosa
TTATTTAGTGGACTTTGATACAAGTAACAATTCATAGTATTGCTCAGTCAGGGACCAGATATGCCAAAGCACAGAGGGGAAGTCGCATAATATTAGACGGAGGGCACAGCTCAGTGGTGCAGACCTTTTCATAATAGTTAGCTGATTTTAAAGACTCTGTACACTGGCATTTCATTAAGTATTTTTATTTAGCTTGAAGCTCAGTTGTGCTAGTTAACTGTGTTAAGTCCCCACATTTATTTGTACATAATAATTAGTTTTACTCTCAAAATTACCATTCATATCAAAAACTTTTTTCCCTGATGTTCTTTTAGAAGAAAAAAACTGTAGCACGTTAGAACACTTATCAAGTTTAACTTGGTTTGACTTGAAGAAATTTAAGACGTTTAAGCTTTTTCTTCTTAAAAGCCATTAAAAGTTAACTTAGTGCTCATCTGGGTAGATTATGGTATATTTATTTAGTAGCTTTTGAATTGCTTTGAATATTCAGAAATTCTTTTGGAATTGCCCTTGAATAACTCTGAATTGTTTGCTTATTTTTCTAGATGGTCACCCAGCTAAAGGATCACCTCATGAGGCATCTCCAGTACGTAGGAAAAAAGAAGATTGACCAGATAGTTTTGGATTATGTTGCAAATCTGGTTAGTGTGAGTCCCTACTCACTAATGTGAATAAGCATGTAATGGTTGGGGGCAGAGGCAAGTGTGTATGCTGTGTGCATACAGCATGTGTTTGGTGGGAGGAGGCTTTTTTAAAGTTATTTTTTCCTCTAACTATATCTTACTGCTTAATAATTACGTATTTATACAGTAAATAATAATGCTTAAACAATATTTAAAAGAATCATGCTGGGCACTCAGAATATAGAACAATTTCCCTTCACAGCTTGTACATATTTGGGCTGTTCCCAGAACTGAAAATCTGAACTCATCCTGAAAGTGCCAGAGGAGTGTTTGTTAGAAGCATTTATTTGGGTTGCTCTAATCTGCTTTATGGTTTGAACAGCAAAGGCGCCTCTGGGCGGGAAAGATGGATTAAGAAAAACAATTCACCCCAATTCAGTGCAGTGCAGAAGTCAATTTGCAGCAGCCCAGACAACCCCATATAACCTGCAGATCAAAGTTGCTTCAGCTTTCTTATTTTTTCAGTTTTTCATCCTTTTGAGAAAAACTTGAAGTAAGTTGTAAAATCTGAGCCTGAGAAATTATTGTAGCTGTTTTTCTCCGTCTTGGTCCCAAATGATCTCAGTGCAGCCTGCAGAGTGAGGCCACTCAAAGCCCACCTGGCAACTAGTCAGTCCTGTTGTTTGTGCCAGCCCTGGGTTTAGTAGAATTTAGTCTATGTAGCTGCTGGATGCCAGAAACTCCCCATCCTGCTGGTTCCTAGAGCTGGACACCTCCAGAAATTTACTTCACTGGTGCCTGAATCTTTTGTCCTGCACAGGTCAGTTGCATCAATAATATCTCACCCACCACAACTTCTGTTGAGGTTACCTGTTTGCCTGGAAGTTCAGTTTCAAGTTTCACTCTACCAGTGAACCAGCTGGTCAAGCTGCAATTGCTGGTGTGTAGCTCTATTTATGGAGAGAACGGGAAAACTAAGGGCTGGTTAAAGTAGGAGCAGCATGGCACAGTCCAGTTTTGTTTGTGAAACATTGCTGAAAAGAAGCAGAGGGTGTGCTCCACTTCGATACTTCTCATTTTTTTTAACTTCACTAAAATTAACTCCATTTATAGACTTCTAATTTTTGGTGAAGATACTCTAAGCAAACATAAGCCCTTGGCTTGCACATAGTGCTAGATCCTTTATCTATAGAAACCCTTTTATTGTTAGGCCTGGGTTCCTGCTTCTCCTAGTCAGAAATTCTCATATCTCTGACCTTTATGTATCCTAAATGTTTGGAAGCAGGGAGTGACTCATTTCACTGTTCCTCCTAACAGTTTTCTGTAATGCCAGCTGTGTGTTGCAGTACTACAGCTATGAAATGGGCAGGATTTGAAATGATTTGGCTTGTGTGTTTGCCTCCTACAGTCTCCTTATGGCAGCTTTACTCCCTAGCTGCCCTTCTCACTCTTTCAGCTGAGCAGGTCAGTGGGGAGCCCTTCTGGAGAAGCAGCCTGGAAGAGGAGGCAGAGTGAACAGGCAGGGAGAGCAGAATGGGCCATGGAAACAGCCCTACAGGTGACTGCTCTGGCTGCACCTTCTTGGCAGATGTCTGTTGTAGCTCATTGGCAGAAGTGTTCCCAGCTGGGGAGAACTAGAAAAAAGAGCCCATTTGGATTTGGGTTTCTACAGAAGCAAGGAAATTCCCTCCTATCCTCTACAGAGCCTGTCTTCTGGAAGGCAGTGAGGCCTTGATCTGCTCCCAGCGCTCCCAGTGCTCCTGCTTTGGCTGCTGGTGGGGCTGCTTCTGCAGAAAACATGTGGGACTTGAGTGTTTCTGCTCCCTGATGACTTCAGGGGAACTGGAGCTTCCTCAGCACCTCAGCCCAGACACACAAGTGTTTCAAGATGAGAAGGTGCTGTGAAGATGTCAGCCCAGGCCCTCCTCCATGCAGCCACCGCTCTGTCTTCTCCAGATAGCTCTGAGCTGCCCAAGGGAGATGATTTCTAAAGCCTTCCTAGGAAAAAAACAAACAAACATATTTTACCTCATCATTGTGAAGAGAGGAATGGTTTTGTTGCAAAGGAATTTCTCTGGTTCCACCAGAAACCCATGGTTGGCTTTGAACAGGAGGCTGTCCGTGCTGCTTCTGGAAAACAGATGTTTCCTTTCCCTTGCCCTTTGTTTGCGCCTTTCGTACTGAAAACACTTTGGGATGTGGGTTCCTTTCCCCATATGTTTTGTGCAGTGCCCTTGGTGGCAGATGTCCAGAGCGAGTCGTGTCACCAGACAGGACAGCAGGTCGCAGCTTGTGTGGGTTTGGATTTAGGTGTTCGGTGTCACAGCCCTGTTGACTTTGACTCTTACCTTGCTGTCTCGGTGACCCTGCAAAAGCTGGGAAGGGTTAGCTGTGTTCTTAAGCAAACAACATTGATTCTGAAATACTGTCCTTGTGAAAGTCATTTTTGTTGAATGGATAAGAAAAGGTAACTCGGAATTTGGGGAGAAGCTCCCGTTCATCTCGGCCCCCACCAAAGCTCAGTGGTGGCCAGTGACAGGACAAGGGGCAATGGGTGCAAGTGGAAACCCAGGCAGCTCCATGTGCATGTGAGGAAGAACTTGTTTGGTGTGATGGTGCCAGAGCCCTGGCACAGGCTGCCCAGGGAGGCTGTGGAGTCTCCTTGTCTGGAGATCTCCCAAAGGCGCCTGGATGGCGCCCTGTGCCCTGTGTTCTGGATGTCCCTGCTAAGCAGGAGGATCAAGTAAATGATCTCTAGAGGTACCTTCCAACCTCAACCATCCTGGGGTTCTGTGATTCAGACGCAGCTTTAGCTGCCCAGGCAGGAGCCTTAGCTGCCCCCTGTGCTGGCTGCAGATGGAGCTTGTTCTGGCAGCAGCAGGTGGGACCTTTCTGACCCTTGTCTGAAAGCTGCAAGTCGACCTGTTTCCTGGAGAATGAGTGAGGGAAACCTGCCCTGTGGCTGAGAACTTCAGCTGCAGCCAGGAAGTGTGAACCAGGAAAATCCCAGGAGCCTGTTCTGTGTCGGTGGCTGCTGCAGCACCCTGTGAGCGACACTGGGTTGGGTGGCAAGGCTGGAAGAGGCCAGTGCTATTGGGACAGAGGGGCAGCATCTGCAAGGAGAAAAGGGAATGAGAAATAGGATTTCTGGCTTCTCTGGGTGTTGTGTAGCTTGTGCCCCTCGTTGCAGAGCAGTAACTTGGCCCTGCCTGCCTTGGGCTTCCGCAGGAGCCCTTGGGCTCTGCAATAAGGGGTGCCCAGGAGCATCCCGTGGCGGTCCCGCAAAGCAGGGCTGGTGGCTCTGCACACAGACAGACACTCGGTGGCCAAGGGGTGGGTTTGCTGGATTTCCTTCCCTGTAGACAAGAAGGAAACAGGATCAAGGAGGGGAGGCACTCGCCACTCTCCTATCTTGGACAAGGTGTGTGAGGCTGGAGGCTTTTCCCAGCAAACTGTTCCACTGTCCTTGGCCTGCTCCGGTTTCACCTGGGCCAGAGGGACCCCTCCTGGCGACGCTTAGCCCTTTGGAGAAGCTGCTTTTGCTTCGTGGCAAGCGGGTCATGGGGAATTTGATGCAGGAGTGAGAGTTCCATTGGTCCCTGAGAAGCACCATGTTTTGGGATACTGTGTGTGCCTACGTGCCCAGGGCTTGCATGACCTTACACTGGGATATTGAGCACTGACCTTACACTGGGATATTGTAGGCAATTTGCCACTTCAAGCACTAGGAAGAAAAAGATGAGAAATTCTGAGGGCTGAGTAGTAGGAATCAGAAGGAAGTAGTAGTAGGAAAATAACAAATTTGTAGATGAACTGATGTGTGAGGTGAAGGGACTGTTGTACAAGGACACCTAGACTTGTTCTGCTTTTTGTTTTAGCTGAATTTGGTCCATCGAATGATGAAAGAAGTTTGGAAGAGATACCAGCTTCATTCCTGCATCTTCTGCTTGTGAGCAAGTAATTTGTTAACATTTTCAGCCTGTCTTTCAAAATATGAGCTTACTTTGGTGTTCAACAGTACTTACTGCTTGCACAGTGTTTACTCTGTACTGTGAATATCATTTTAAACAGGGGATAGGAGATGGCTGTGAGCATTTTCCCATTTTGATGGCCCTCTAAGCTTAACATACTCTCATACACACTCATACTGTGTCTATATTCACATGTATGTGCCTTGAGGTCAGAGCTGCTGAGTTCTCAGTGCCCTCACGCTAGGTAATAGGTGTAAAACATCTCTGAAGAACAAGTCCCCGCAGCACTCAGCACATTCCAGCCCCTTAGTGTAATTACCAGCTATCAGGGAGACTTGCAAATAGGTGGGAGTGGGGGAAAGGAGCCCCCACGAAGACTCTGTAGATCCCCATGTAGATGAAGAGCTGCTGGGGGCAGGGGCGAGGGCAGGGCCGCCCCGGGGTGCTGACGTGTCCCGCTGTGTCCCGCGCAGCCGTGAGCGGGGAGGCGCAGCCGAGGTCGCCGTGTTCCACGTCGTGAGCCGCATTCTGGAAGCTGCCAACGGCCTCTGCCTGCCCTTGCCTCCAGGTGAGCCCCAGGGCTGCCCTCCTCACACGGGTGGAACCGGCCCTGAATCCCTCCCAGGGGAGCAGCACGTGGGGCAGGGCGGCACGGGAGCTACTGAAACCTGTTCAACATCCTCAAGGAGGGGGAGACCCCCTCATAGACACAAGCTGCAAAGCCAAGGGGCTGCAGAGCCAGCGGGTCAGGGCTGAGTTTCTGTGTTTTCAGACTGCAATAGAGTGCTCGGGCACAGCTTTAGGTCAAAAGTAAAATTTCTTTTTCTGTTTATTAAGCTACTGGACTTCAGCATCAGGGGCTACAAGGGAAAATCAAGGGAAAATACTCTCCAAGAGGAAAAAAAGTGGGTTTTGTCATGCTGCTGCCCTGCTAATATTTTCTTAATTTTGTATTGAAAGGATTGTCTTCCCCTGAGATGGAAGAGTTGGTCAAGATGGCCTTTTTTTTTAATAAAGAGAAAGACTTCCTAGCATTGAGTATCTAGATTTTCTAGGACTTAATTTGTTAAAGCAGACAGGGATTTACAGCCAAGCTCTGTAGATCTGGACTAAATTTTAGTCCAGTGAAGAGCTCAAGATCTGTCTTGCTTTGGGCTTGCGCACAGAGAGGCAGGTCCGTGTGGCACCAAGGCCTGCCTGTAAGTACAGGCTGGCACAAAGGGACCAGAGGGTCTCCTGAACTTGATCAGAAAACATAAAATAGACTCTGATTCTGCCTTTGAATCTTTTTCTGCTTTACATTTTTGGATCTGTCTTCAGTCTCTGATTTTGATCAGTTTGTGCTGCACACTTGCATTTTGTGTGGACAGATGTTGCCATGTGGTGATTTCATTTGATGCCAGACCAGTCACCTGGCTGAGGTAAGTGGGAAACTGCAGCCTGGATGCTGGTTGCCTGGGCAAGCATGCGCATGGCAGCCCCTTAGAGGCTGTGAGGAGACCTTTATTGTTTTGGTAGAAAAGAAAGAGGAATAAAACACAAATTACTGGCACGCTTTGGATACAAGCTGGAAGCTTGAAGGTGTTTGACTGAATAGTCTCCTTAGTTTCCTCTTTCTTTGAGGGATGTAGCTGAGAGAAAATGAAGGACATTGCAACAAGGCTATGCAGCTTTTGATCACCTGTTTTCCCTCACTTTCTGTGGACTTGTTAGACAGATACTACTCGGTGTGCTGACCAAGCCTGTCTCTTTCTCGTAGGTTTTCACACTCTGCACCTGGGGCTTGGTGTGCGCTGTCTCCCTCTGCACACCCTCCTGCACTACATTGACAGCGGAGTCTTGCAGCTCACTGAAACGTGTGTCAGGAAACTGCTGCAAGGTGCAGTGAGTTGTGTCTGTTCAGCTGCCAGGGCAGTGATGTCCTGTCAAGCATTTAGACTCGGGAACAAGAGCCTGGGAGATTCAAGGTCTCTCCCAGAGTGCTGCTCAGTAAAAAGGATAGCGGAAGGTAGAGCCCAGCTGCAAGGAGCAGATGAGGGTAGGACTCCATGTGACCCTCATTGCAGGTTGATTTCAGCTAGTCATTTGTTCCATTTACAATTTTGTAGAAAAAAATCATGCTTACAAAAACACAGATCTGTCTATAAGGATAGCAATTTGCTATGCAGTTATTAGGCTTTGATTGAATTCTGTTTGGGTAAGATTATCTTAATATTGGGACTTGCAAATGACTAGAAATTCTGTGTAGGGAAAGAATGATTTGAAATAAGCAAACAGACTTCACCCAGTAAAATGCAGAGGTATGTCAAAGTGCAAAGGGCTTCTGAGCACACTTTAATGTTAGCAAAAGAGGGAGCTAAAACCAGTTCTAAAGGGCTAATCCAGCCATGCAGAGCTGGTCCTGTCTGTGTGTGGGTTTCCTCTCAGCAGGAATGGAGCAAATGGCCTCCAGAGTGAGGCCATCAGGACCGAGGGCTTTGGAAGCAACAGGGAGTGGAGAAACTTGCTGGTCTCTGTAGACAGCCATGGTCACACCCGTGCTAAGGCCATTGCTCAGCTTGGAGGGGGAGAGGAGGGAGCTGCAGCTGAGGCTGATCCCGCTGTGTTCCTGGCTTACAGAAACTGCAGCCTGTCTTAGCTCTGGCCATTACACATCTCGTTGCAGCTGCAGCCTTTCCCTGTGACCTCCTGAATCCACAGGGTGCAGGAACGGGCTGCAAGGCACTCCAGTCTGGGGCTGTTTTTTCTTGATATGTGAAATAGTCAATATATTAAAACTAAAAATATGGGGAGTTCTACCTAACGAGACTGCTTGAGCTACTCTACAAATTGTTATCCAAGATGAAGTTACGTACAAATAAATATATTTATATAAACTATATAAACAGCACTCTTAGGCCTTATTTTAAACTGAAGTTCTATTTCATTACAGAGAGGAATCTAGTTTGAAATGTCTTCAGTGGGAGTTGGAAGTTCTAGTTATGTGATTGCCATAAAAAGATTTGTCAGGTTTGGTTTCTCTCTCGTAGATCTGGACAACACTGAGAAGAACGAAAGGCTCAAGTTCAGCATTATCACAAGGCTTCCTGAGGTAACTTCGGATGTCACTTCTTGGATCTTGGAATGGATGTGAAATTCCTCCTTGTGCATAGGATCAAGCCAGGGGAAGACTTTGCTGGGATTCAGAAGGGTGTAACTGAACTTTTGTCCAGTTTCTCCATCTGCTGCTCATATCCTGTAGGGCTCTCTGGCATCCCAGAGTATGGGTCTGTCCCTGATGCTTTCCAGTGACTCCAGTTTCCTGCAGGACTCAAACAGGCCAACCTGGCACTGCTCTACTGCTCCACCAGCGTGAAGCACTGGAGAGTTCATAGGGTTTAAGGGAAGCTGATGGGATTTTTCTGTTTATATGATGTCATGGAGCAGGGGAGACCCGGGGCTTCTCCCTGGCAGCGCCTGCAGGAGAGGCCCCATCTCAGCACAAGCCGCTGCCTGTTCTGTGCGGACGGCCCGTGGCCACAAGTGCTGCTCCCACTGCCCTTCACAGAGGCTTCTTTGTTGGGGAGCAGCTTGCGAGGGGCTGGGGCAGGGGAGGCCACACAATGTTCCCTGTTCTCCCGCTTTGAGCCTGGCTTGGGAGGTCAGTGAGGGGCCGTGTGAGGGGCCACGGGGGCCACTGAGCCCTGCCCTGAAGGGAGGAGCTGCAGGGAAAACAACTGCATAACACAGCCTTAACTCCCTGCACAGGAGCCTCAGGGCCTCGTTGTGTCTGTGTAGAGTTGTTTTGGGGAAAAAAAAAGCAGAGAGGGGTTTATTTGGCTAAAAAGGCCCTGGGGGTGCCTTGGACTATTTTAAGTTCAGGTTACATGCGCTGGATGGCTTTAAAGGAATCAAAACCAAGCATTTACCCAACAGGGAGGCTGTTCAGCGTCTCCTAAATGAGCCCTTTCAGTAGCCTGTGTTTCCTTATGGCTGAAAGGGAGGAAGCAAAAACTGGATTAGGAAAAGAGCAGGAGGTAATTTCAGTGTGCCCCTATTTGATTGCTTAGCGGTTCGGATAGGAAGCTCTGAGGCAGAGTTTGAATCTCCTTTTTTTACTTGGGAAAATGTGAATCAGTGGAACCAGTTCCCTGGCCAATGTCCTAAGTGAGGCACTGGGATTGTGTTCCCATCACGTGGGGTCCTGCTTCTGTGAGGAGGAGGAGGCCAAGCTGGAGTCTCATGAAGGATAAACCATCATTTGAGCCTCAGCCTATGTCTGAGCCCACAGAGGGGAACGGGGGCAAATGGGACAGGCTGATTGCTGGAAACTACAGGATTCCTTGGGAAGTGACTAGCAAGGAAGGAGCAGCAAGTTGTCTTTAAAATAAAATATGCTTCCCATATTCCATTGGAGCATATTCCAGTCTCTTGGTTACTGTCTATTACTGCATAGCCTCATGGCTAAAAATTATGACCCCATAACTTTTATCACCAGTGTCTGAAAAGTCTGTGTTATGGCCCATATATATATATTATTTTTTTTTGCCAAAAACTGCATGTTATTTTGTGGCAGGAAGGAGTAGAAATTGGCCAGTCTGATGTATGTGCTTGTTGCTTTTAGATATGTTTCTTTTTTTATTTATTTTTGAATTCTCAGGATGTTTTTGTTTTTTTAAATACTTACCAGGCCCTTGGTCAGAAAGTCCACCAGCTCTGGAATCACCCAGTAAATGCTAATTTCCTTGCACGGAAATACGTGAAACTCTTGCTGGAGAAGCTGGGCAAGAGACAGGTGAGAGTTTATTTGTTTGTCTTCAGCTTTGCCAGTGCTGATGCTCGTGCCCTCGCCGCAGACCCTGACACACTGAGTGTTCCACCTGCTGCTGCACAGCCAGGACCTAACTCGACACGTTCTCCTTGCAGCACAGCGGCCCCCTGCCCGAGAGACACCCGGTCCCGGTGGAGTTCTTGCCACTTAATTACCTGACCAACATTCTGGCAGAGATAGAGAGTCAAGGTAATGCTGGCTCTGTCCTGTGGAGCACGGGTAATTGCTGCTTCTTGGTTGTTCACGTTTGGCTGTGTGTTGAATTGACGAGTTCGGCTGTATATTGAATTGATAACTGTATTCCAGGGCTCTGCTCATGTCTGGGTCTCTTTCTGGTGGGGGGATTGTCTGAGAACTCACTTTCTGTCCTTTCCTCAGAACCCCTTGTGCTAAGTCCACTGAGCTGGCATTTTCCGCACACACCTCGTTGCATTTGGCTGTTTGCTCCCTGTGGCCCAGTTTGTTTTAAGATCTTTTTCTTAGTTGTGACAAGAGGGATAAAGGACACTCGGGTGCCTTGAAAATAAGCCTGCCAGCCCCACTCTGTGGTAGGGATCCCGTCTTTAAGAAAGCAAAGCCTGAATGCACGTGGCATTTGTGCCCTAGCACACAGCTGCCCATGGGGCTTGTTTGGAAGGTTTCACCAGAGCTTCCCTCCAAACCACAGTGCCCTAGGAAAGACTTTGCAGCAGAGGGAACCTTGGAAAGCCCCTTGGAAAGCAGCTGCCTTTGCTGACCCAAACTGCGGGGAAGCTGCAGGGGTTCTGTGTAAATGCAAGCAGCTCCGGGCATTCTAGGGGAACACGGTACCAGGCTGTGAGGGCTGCTTGTGTGTCTGCAGGCACTAACTTTCTCGTGGTGCTTCTCCAGGTTTGCGGCCGTGTGAAAAGCAGGACCGAGTCAACCTCAGATTTGTAGAGGAGACGGCGCTAAGACACACCGTGATGCTCCTGGGCCTCAAGTACTCCTAAAACAGACACTTTCCTTCCGCAGCCTCTCAGCTCTGCTACTAGCACAGAAACGCTCTTTCCCAACTGTGAAACTTTTTTTTTATTTTTTAACTTATATGTTGTTTTCAAAATAACCTTCACGGTGGAGCAGCTGTCATTACTGAGAGGAGGAAGCTACTCAAAATAGTATTTAGTCCAGTGCACTCAGAAATGAGTGGGCTGAAGTTACTGACTTGTATATAGATCCAAGGGAAATGCATCTGACACACAGCAGGTTTGCCATGCAACTCCTCTGTGGTTCCATTTTATCCTGTCAAGTGCCCAGGTGGAGCCACAGGAGATACTAAAACAGGCTGTGAACATTGGTATTAGCTTTAGGTAACTAACTCCACAAGCAGGCCGATCCTGAGAAAGGTGGTCAGGTTGTGCTGTGAAGTAACAAGGGACTGGCAGCTGTTGCCTCTTTGGGTTAATAAAAGGTGTTCTTGGTAGGACTGTGTGAAATGAGTAACAAAGTGGGAGGCAGGTTCTGTGGCAGTGCATCAGTAATGGTGCTTCCATTCCTTGGGCTGGTCAGGGTTGTCTACAGGGCTTCTGCCTTTGGGATTGTGTTCTAGTCTGTTTGGTTTTATAAACAGCACAAAATACCATCTCCTTTAAGTGCCTATGACAGCTTTTTGTTTGTTTTGTTTTAGATATGTATAAAATTGTAAGCAGTGGAATTTTATTTATTTCTTTCCTTACAAATTTTAGAGTGGCAGGTCAAATCTCACTTTCAAAAAGCAATCGATGCAGGTTTTTTTGTTTTGTTTTTTCCTGTCCCCCCTGCTTTCCACTTGTATTTATATAGGACTTTTTTCCTCTCTCAAGTTGTGACTTTGGGTCTAACCCGTGACTCCCTCTCCGGGTAGTTCCAGGTCTGAGGCTTCCTGGTGCCAGCGAGGCAGAAGGATCCTGTTCTCGGGAACTCTGTATCCAGTGCACCCTTTGCTTGGTCTTTCCCAGCAAGTGCCCCATCCTGCCCCTGTCATGGACATCAGGGGAGCAGGAGCTTTAGCTCTCACACCCACTGCCTGGAGAGCTGGAATATTTTCCCATTGTAGTGCAAATTTGCCCAGCAAGTTTGGACTCCAGTCCCAGTGCAGAAGGCCCTGCGGCTCCGTGTGTACAGGGGCTTGGGACTTGTTCAGCTGTAGTGAATTGTTACAGAGGAGAGATGCTACAAGAGAGGGTTTTCTATTTTTTTTTCTTTTTAATGGAAAGTATTGTAAAATATAATCAGCTGCAATAAACTTCACTTGGAAAAGAAGTAAGTCCAGTATGATAATTGCTCATTTTGGTTAACACTTTAAATGCTTCTCCCTTCCCTAGGCAGGATGAAGGGACCTTGGATCACTGACCGTTGAGGCATCCGCAGCATCTTTGTTGGCAGGATGGGACTGCAGAGACACCAACGGACCTTCCTTCCTTCAGAGTAGTTGAGAGGCTCCTGGCTTGAGATTCGGCAGCACCAACAGCCTCGCCGGGGCTCCATGGAGCTCTTCAGATTTTGATGGGCTTCATGAGGGGTTTCCTGAAGTGCCTCATGTTGGAGCCGGGCTCGCTGGGCTTGAAGGGGGCCAGGGCGCCGTAGGGCCGCGGCAGCGGGAGGCCGCGCTCGCCCGCGGGCACGTAGGCGTTGGGGCGCTCGGTGGCCGGGTGTGCGCGGCCCTGCTCGCCCGCGGCCTCCTCCGCAGCCCGCTGCAAGGGAGCAGGGACGGGGGCACCGCGTGAGGAGGGAGACACGGCCACGCTGTGCCCAGAAAGCCGGGAACCCCCCTGGGTTTGTGCGCTGGGAGGTGAGCGCTGCTTCCTGGATGTGTTTGTGCTTGCAAGTTTGTGCTCTGAAATAATCCCAGAATCCCAGAATGGTTGAGGTTGGAAGGGACCCCTAGAGCTCATCCAGTCCAACCCCCTGCTCCAGCAGGGACAC
>JAUBOD010000001.1:6942696-6953811 GCA_032353885.1 Nothura maculosa
CAGCTCCATGGCAGGAGATGGTAGCAGAAACCTGGATCCCAAACAGATGGCAAGGTGCAGGGTTTTAAATTGCCATAGTCACTAGTTAAATGAACACTGCTCACAATCTTACCTTTCTTGTTTTCTAATTGACGTTTCTGTTTGACCTACATTCTATGATCTTCCAGAAAGAAAAAACATACTTACTTTAAAAAATCATGGGAAATGGTTCATGCTATTACTGATAAACGTTGAATAAACAACCCTAGCACGAGTTTGTTAAACCAAAATATATCGCAGTGCTAAGGCTGTTTAACCTTCCAGGCAATCAGTAGTTCTGGGAACAGAGTGAAAATATGCAGAATTATAGAATTTCATGAGCTCTATGTTATTTTCTTTATGATTGGGAAGATATATCTTTAAGAATAACATCAGTTCACTGATGGAAAAAATAAATTAATTAATAATGATTAGAAGAGATGAAAAGCTATAAGAAAGAGATCTTTAAGCAAATATCAAACATTGATAAAAAATTCTCACTTGTCATCATCAGCTGTTAATCAGATCTCTTAAACAGTTAAAAAAGTCAAAGTTTTTGCTTTGGTTTAACTATTACACATAACATTCTGGAAAACTGATGTGGAAAAAAAGGGATGTGGAAAAGTTCCTTTTAGGAAAAGCTTCACGATTATAAGTAAACTCTTAGTTCTTGATTTTCATCTGATCTAGTATTTCTGCAACAGCTTCCTACCACTCAGTGACTCTTCCAAGGATTCCAGAGGGATTTCTTGTGAAAAACTCCATTTGAAGGTTTGCTTTACTTACCCTAGGAAGCTATTGAGATATGAAACACAAAAACACCAAAAATCAAGGGCATAATTGTCTTTCTAGATACTTGGCAGATTGTTGTGAATGGGAATAAAACTCAGTCCTCGATTCCAACACTTCTCACCATAGAAGAGAAGTTTCGGGCTCCAAACAGACTGCTCAGTGAATGTGAGCAGAGAATCAGACTATTGAGATGAGAGAGACTACAGAGCACCTCAAATCACAGAAAGCTCAACCAAAGGAGAAGGTAATATCCCAAATCAAAGACACACTGGAGACCGAGGATGATGTCTTAGGAAAAGATATTTAAAAGGTTGAGATTATGTTGCTGTCTGAACTTCCTTTTCTTTGATATTCATCATTACTAGAAATTTCTGTCCTTCTTGAAGCTTCTCAGTTCTAGTGATTCTTACCCTTCCAGGGCAGTACAATAATCACAAATATTTGATAAGGATTTGAGGACTTCCAAACCAATTCATAAGATATGGGTGACCCAATATCATGACTACTGATTTTACAGATACAAAATGGTTTATCCAATGTGAGGTCAAACAGGAAAAAAAGCAACAGAGAAGGTAGTAAACCAAATGAGGGTGCCTGACCAGCACAGAAACAAAGATTTGCCATCCTATAGGATCAAGGGACCTATTTCTTGGCCCCTCCATATAATGTCTCCATAACATCATATGGAGTCCCATGGCAGGTTCTGGGATGTCCACTTAATCTGTGAGAGGTGGAAATCCAAGGAATTGCAAGGAATTGCCCAGCCCCTGGTCCACATAGGAAGATGAAGGGCTCATTGCAGCAGGTTGACCCCATGGCTTTTCACCAAGCCACTGGCTGCATTATCAGCGTGTGCCTGTGCGCTCTATAAAAACTAGTGACATTCCAGAGATCAGGAACTCAGGCAGCATGTGTGTGACTAGTGTCTGTTTAATGTTTAATTTGCAGTAGGAGTAATTGCAAAAAGGGTTTAGAGAAATAAACCACTCCCATAGGACCAACTAAACAAGAACTACTGGTAATATGCTTGGTTAATATGCTAGTGTTAATGGGCTAGAGTTAATATGCTTTCTTCAGGCAAGGTACTCAGCTCTTGACAGAGCTGTGAATGCACCAGAGATATCAGTTGAGCTCTGTTTTGGAGCACAAGGGAAGGAAAAGTCATCCATCAGTGACACAGCATGGGCACCACGTGAGAAAGGTAAAGGTGGCTGCAGAACCCAAGTGAGTAAGTGAGGGGAGTTGGCATGTAGAACAACAGCATGTATTTCACCTGGCAGATTAGTCATGAGAAATAAATGATTAACTCTTGAAGCTGACACAAAGCGCAATAAAAAGAATAATAAAAAAAAAGAACTGAAAGGCAGAAATTCAGGAAAGAGTGCCTCAAATAGACAGACCATAGCTACTTCCCTAGCTCCCTGTCTAGCTTTTGACTTACAGTTTCGGAGCAGCACTCGGAATGCCAGGCTTTGCCTTGGGCTTTCTGCACAGCTGACACAACACTTAGGATCTCAAAAATCTTGTTTCCTTTTTTTTTTCTTTTTCTTTTTTAATCTAAGTTTAAGAGGCAAAGAGTCAGACTGCTGGGAGGCTGGCTGAAGAATTTCAAAAGGTAAAGGTGACAATGCTGAGCTACCTCTGGATATCCAGCAACTTGTTCTGGATAAGACATTCTCCAGAAGAAAATCCTTCCTTGGATGCTGGCTCAGAATCACACAGAAATTAATTTGAATAGTGATGGCCCGTATCATGAATATTCCAAATAACTCTTTTACTGTTAGCTAAAATAGGAAGAAGAAAGGAGTTGCTTATCCTCCTTGACTTGTGACTTTATTGTGAAAAAAAACCATTTGGAATGAAAATTATGTATATTTTGATATATTTGGGATTTTAATCATTCTTGTGAATAAACCTATTCACCTAAAAAAGTTTAAGGAAGGGGAAGAGTCAGTGTCAATGAAGTTGTTCTTGTGACAGGCATCGCATTAGGAAAGGGGCTGATTTTCACCTTTTGCACCTGCTATGATCAGCCCATATTCTGCTTTTTAAGAACAATTTTAGAACACTCAGATGTCAAGAAACAGATGTTAACAGCCTATAAAAACACAGAGCTGAGTGATCTTGCCCTTCCCAAAGAAAACCCATGTTCAAAACCCGGGGAATTAGCCTGCCTCAGTGACCGGCACACATGCATTTCATCATTTTGCTCACATACACAAGCTCTGAGTCAGGAAGAAAGCCCGAAATCAGCTCCTTTTGCCAAGCACTACCTACTTTGCTCTGCTATTAATATCGCCCGTGATGCAAGCACTCCCACCCATTTCTGAGAACAGTGCAGGCACTCTGATAACTCGCAGGCTTCGCGCTGCCCTTATAAAACCTCCACTTTTGCACACTTCCTCATACCGCTGCCTCCTCTGCGAGGATGAAGCTGCTCGTTTCCCTCGTCCTGCTTCGGACGGCTCTGCTCGCTTCAACAGAGGGGCTTGGAGCTGCTTTAGGGGAGGCAGAGGATGCTGAAGCAGGAAAAGGTCCTGACACGTGTCCTATTAAGCTGAAAACAAACGGGAAATGCGATGAAGGAGAGGACTGTCCGTATCAGATAAACCTGCCTCCTATGACCATCCAGCTCCCGAAGCAATTCAGACTGATCGAGAAGACTCTCAAAGAAGTCCAGACCCTTAAAGAAGCGGTAAACAAGCTGAGGAAATGTTGCCAGGATTGCAAGCTGCAGGCAGATGACAACCAACAAAGAGACAGTACCAATGAATTCCTGCCACCTAATGCAGAAACTCCAGTGGAAAACAGTGAAATCCAAGATAACAGAGTGAAGGAGCTGCAAAGCAAAGTCAACAAGATGTCCATCAGCTTGAAAAATGCAAGGGCTCAGATTCAGACGCTGCAGGGTCGCCTGGAGAAGATGAGCCTCATCAATATGAACAATGTAGAACACTATGTGGACAGCAAAGTCGCCAATTTGACGTTTGCCGTGAACAACCTGGACAGCAAATGCTCCTCTAACTGCCCAGCAAGCCAACCAAGCCCTGGTAGGTAACTTGCTAATTCCTCATGCCTGCACGAGCTTTCTGTGCCTTTGACAGGGCTTAGATGAAAGAATTCAAACATATTTTCACCAGGCAGGTGTGCTATCCTTGTATTGCTTCACTATGTAAGGATTTGCTCTGTTGGGGTTTACACACAGTCCTGTAAAACGTTTCACCTGCCACTAGAGGGTTGCACGGAGGTGCAGGTGTTCCCTTCCTCCCGGAATTTAAACTTATGAGCCTAAACATGGATTTGCAAGAACATTTTCTGTAATTTATTTACTAAATATGAACAATTAATGTATTATTTTACACCATATGCCTTCATTAAGGATATTAAACACCAGAGAACTACATATTCTTTCCATTTGGATGAAGGGGGCAAATATCCTCTTTAGCAGCACCTTAGACAATGCAGCTTTCTGAAATGCTCTGTAAATCATTAGTAAACATGAAATGAATCTAGTAAAATGTTTATATTTTGCTAGAGCAATAATAAAATAATTCTCTACCATCACAGCAAATATCCAAAAAGTTTGGCTAAAAAGCCTACTAAGAGTATCTCTCAATGCATGTAACACATCCTTAGCAAGAAATAGCTCATATATATCTCCTATATATCTGTTATATATCTTCTATATATCTCCTATATAGGAGATATAGGAGATATATAAGAAATAATATAAGCTAATATATTATTCTATATAATCTAAGAAACAATATATCTAATATATAAGAAATATAAAAGAGGTAACAGGTGTTACATCAAAGAAACATTTTTCTTTTACTGTTTAATTTCCTAATTAAAATCAAGAAATAGAATTAATACTTTCCCTCTTCTGTTCACCTTTGTTAAAAGATTAAAAATTGTGGGCATTTTATGGAAAGTAAGAAATACTGAAAATGTGAATATTGAAAATGAGAACTATTCACAAGATTGTTGGTGTATTCTATCACTTAGATAGCACATAGGGCTGTGTAGAAATAAAGCAAAGAAATATCAGTACGCATTTCAGTTTTTGAGACTCTATTGCTCAATATCCAGGTTTTAAAAAAAACACTGCCTAGTCAAAATGAAAATTGAAGGATCTGCAGATCACACAGCGCATGTACAGCTGAAATTCTGAGAAGCATAGGAAGAGCAAATGCATAATGCTACAAGAAATACTTTTACTGAATCAGCAACCAACTTAAATCAGTATAAAGCAAGTAATTTAATTCAAAATTGTCACAAATAAAATGATTCTTATCTTGTGCACTGACAATAGATAATGAAATTCAGGTACAACACTTGATATTAGGCTAAAGTCATTTTAGGTATTTCTCACACCTCTTGCTGAAATATGGGATACTGCTCATTCCATATAAGCCTCTATATATTCCTTCCTGATACCTAAAACTATTAATGTATATTTACATTATGAAATATATACACCATGAAAATTAGCAGGGCTAATAGTTAACAGCATTTTCCATATAGGAGCTATTCTTGCTTCCACTGAAAGTAATAACAAAACTAGTTACTTAAATAGAAATGGAACTGGATTATAAAAAGATTTTACCTGAAATAGGTATTTTCTGTCAACACCTGCTCGGAAACTTTGACTATTAAAGCTCTTACACAAAGTCCAGTGAAATTAATGAAAATCTTTCAGTTTAGGACTTGAATTCAGCTTTTAAGTCTGTGGGTAAAGAAGTAGTTTAATTATTCAAAATCTTTTAGAAAAACATGCAGCTGAGGTCTGCAAAAGAATACAGCATAAGCTCAAATCTATAATAGAACCAGTCAAAGTGGTTTTGGCTCCTAACTCTGACCTCTGCGAGCTCGCTATCTCTTATTTAGGAACATGGAATTGGAATACCATTATGAAAACTGTGGCACGCAAAGTTATTACCAAATTAGTGGACAGAATATGGATTTATATTCTGCAGGAAACACCTGGGGATATTTTTCTTTTATGCAAAATACATAGGGAGAAAAAGCTGTGTAAATGGCAGATGCTGAAACCTTTTCCTTACTTTCAAGCCAGGGACACAGGAAAGTGCTGTCACTTTCTAGCTTCATCTTTCTCGGAATCACGGTAGTACAACAATAGATGAGACAATTCTACTACTTTGTTCCCTGCTTCCTAAAGTGCTGTAAAAAAACATGAATACGTAAAAAATTCCTAAGGACATGCTGTTCTGTATCCAGTGATGTTCATTGAACAACAGCCAACCCAAAGCCTTGCTGCAAAAGTCATGTAAAGCCATCTGATCTAGGCAGATTAGGTGGTAGGTACCACAGAGCAAAATGGATGGAAAAAAGCTGTCTCCTTGGGAGAAATGACATTATTGTAGCACCATTTTCTTTGCAGAAGTCCCTCTAATCCAAGAAGCTCAATGTGTGTGTCTCTTATAAGCAACTTTCTTGAGTTGGACTCATTAGATATAATCAAAGTCTGATGTAATATAAGTAAGTCTAATATGACGGTAATGTAACACAAAACTTTAGCTACCTTATGACTTTTCCTACTTAACAATAACTGAAAAAAAGCAAAAAACTCAACACTTGGTAAGTGAGAGACTCTATGAAGCACAAGAAAATAGTTCAATGGAGCCTGCGCTGGATGTCAAATGTTCTTTATGGAAAGGTGCTAACAATTTCTTTTTTTTAAAAAATTCACAATGTGTTTATTTGAACACTGTCTCTTTTCCCACCAGTTATACAAATCATGCAGCGAGACTGCGCCGACTATTACACAGCCGGGAGAAGGAACAACGGGATCTACCGAGTGACGCCGGACCCCAGGAACCAGAGCTTCGACGTGTACTGCGACATGGAGGCGCTGGGCGGCGGCTGGACGCTGCTGCAGCGGCGCCAGGACGGCAGCACCAGCTTCAACAGAACGTGGAACGAATACAAGCGCGGCTTTGGCAACCTCAGCAGGGAGTTCTGGCTGGGCAACGACAAGATCCACCTGCTGACCAAGAGCCAGGAGATGCAGCTGCGGATCGAGCTGGAGGATTTCAACGGCATCAGGGAATACGCCAAGTACGAGCACTTCTACGTGGCCAACGAGTACCTGAAGTACCGGCTGAGCGTGCACGGCTACAGCGGCACAGCGGGCGATGCCCTCCACTACAGCAAGCGCTACAACCACGACCAGAAGTTCTTCACGACGCCGGACAAGGACAATGACCGATACGCCTCCGGCAACTGCGGGGCCTACTACAGCTCGGGCTGGTGGTTCGACGCGTGCCTGTCGGCCAACCTCAACGGCAAGTACTACCATGAGAAGTACAAAGGCGTTCGCAACGGCATCTTCTGGGGCACGTGGCACGGCATGGCCGACGATATTCCCAGCGGTTATCGGCAGCCCTTTAAATCTGTGAAAATTATGATCAGACCCAAAAGTTTTGTGCCGTAGTGCTGAGCCTTCCTCTTAAACAGTTTGCAATGGATTGCACTCAAATTTGCACTTAGTCAGTATTATAGGCAGTCAAATATTCAGTTAGGCTTGGCGTAAAATAGTTCTACACAAAATAACCTGTTTCCACTTAATTTTTAGAGACTGATTGCCCCATGTAAGGTATTTAAAACAGATTCATGATTCTGAGTAGTTAATGCTAAAACTTGGCATAGGTTAAGTCTTGGTATTGCTATGTAAATATCCTGAACATTGCATTGGTGCTTTCACTGTCTGTGGTATTCTAGCTTTTATAATTGTAAAGTTTTAAACTGTGTCCTATGTATCTGAATTAACACCTGTGTTTTTACTTGAAAATAACTCAAAAGCACATCTGACAACATATATCTGGTAGGTATCTCCTACATATATCTGGTAGGTTATCTCCTGAGATGGTCTTGCTTTTTGCATTATCTGTACTTCACAACCTGGAATGTATGCCATGGCATAAGTATGGCTTAGGAAGTAATGTATATTATTTTTAAAACAATTAGGGAGCATAAGACCATGTAGTTTGCTCAAAGATGTAAAGAAAGTCTTGAGGAAAAAGTAGAAAAAGAAAATGATTCCTTTTGCTAAAACAAGATGGTAAAAGAAGTGAACATGGGCAAGTAGAAATAGTGTGTGGAGCATGTAAAGAAAAAGGACCCTTTTTGGTCCTGTCTACTACTCTGCTGAGGCCCAACATCCTGTTTCTCTGTGTGGAGGAAAGGAAAGGCTGTGTTATCTTACAGGGCTAGACACACCAGGAGGAAGAAGCAGCAACCTGGATGCAAGTTGTTACGATAATGCCTCTAAATACACAGAGGGATTTCCAAAAACATTTTGCTTTCCTTCAAATCACTGTGTTTTCTTCCAAATCTTTTAGGCTAGGCAAATGTTACATGGTAACTTTTGTAGAGGATCAAGGTCTCTCTCAAAAACTGTTGACTATAGGTACCATAGTATCTTAAGTTATTTATATGATTACAAGAAACTGTAAAATTAGAACATTATCTTTCCCCAAGTCCTAAGAAGCCCTTTTTAAAGTCACAGCATCATGAAAAACCCAGTGGCAACGATACACAGGGAGGAGACTGGGTGAAGTACCTTTTTATTCTAAAATACAACAGATGAAAATTGATCGAATGGTCAAACATTTCAGGTTGGACAAACCAAAGATACTAGCATTACACCTCTTATTTTAGGTAGCAAGCATAAATTTGCCTACATCGATCTCTAGCCTATATTTAATTACATTGCAAGTACAGTTGTAAACATTCTGAGACAAGATGCAGCTTATATCAGCAACGAGGTACATACCAACCTCGATACCAACCTATAGAGAAGGCTTTAAACTACTAGGGCTGTATTTCGTTACCAGCAAAAGTGTGGTCTTTGCTGTTTATTTAATTATTATTAAAGAAATTGTTTATTGATTGATGCCAGGCAAGCGAGCGATGCCAATGAAACCTGTAAGCACATACAAATTCACAAATATGACCTTTTCCTGCTTTTTAAGATGATAACTAAAACAAGTTATGTAAAACGAGCAACAATGACTAAATTGTAAAATAGTAATATATATTTTAAGGGAGTAAATACTTTGAAGGATATTTCAGTGTGAAGTGTGATTTGGTTTACTATGTTTCATTTTTAAAGATTAATGGAAGATTTTAACTTTGAGGTATATAATCTATGCTTGAGAATCTATGCTATGTTTCAGAGTTTTACAATATTTATTTTGGGATTAACAACAATTGTCTAAACCAAGAAAAAACCCACATATGAAGTAGAGCAAATATGATCATATTCAAAGATCTGCATGAAACGCACAAATTGCTACTAGTCATTATAGGGTAATTAGCCAAGTATGACAGTTATAGTACCTAGAAGCTTCTACTTGAAAATGTCTTCTTCCTGCTAAAGTTGTTGAAATAATAACTGTTATGTTCCGTATATCTTTGTATCTTGTGTAAAGGAAATTTTGTAAAAGGGGAATTCTAACAGAATATGCAATGTGACTAATATCACCTCCAAAAGCCTTGACTAATCTCTTAAAATGGGAAGAGAAAGGCAGTGAGTGTTGTTACATGAAGCTGAATACTGCCTACCTGGAACTGTTGTAGCTGAGTCGCCATTAATACGTACAAGTTTTACAAAGTGTAACTTTATCTACTTGCTGGTTCAAGCGTTATTTTTTACATTTTCCTTGATGTAAGTAAAGATTAAGACACAATATTCAGCCCATGCTACTGTGACTGGATTTTAAGATATTTTTTATGTGGCCTATAAAGGAATCCTCAAAACTGTTTTTCCTGATTTTATGTAAAGATTGAAGCGATAAACACAGCGCTAAACACAGAGAAAGAGCTTTAGATGGCCAGTGGGGAAAGTTGTATGACATGAGAAGGGAGCCAGGGAATGCTGCAATGGTGGCAACGAGGGCTCTGGGGACATTCAGTTTATGATACTTTAGCTGCCAGGTAATACCAAAGGCTGAAATCTTGGGACAGTCATTTGAGACTACTTGTATTTTGAAATGGAAAAAAAAATGGAAAAAATGGCCCTGAAGAGTTTACAATGGCTGTATCTTTAATATAAAAGCACAAGCTCATTTTTATATATTACATAAAAGCTTTCAGATCACAGAAAACATCTATGTAATAGAAATGGTCATGTGAAAAATCTGTGGTTTTGATGTTGCTAATATTTAAACGTTGACTTTTAGTAAAAAAGATTACTAACAGCAGGCTGGCAAGCAAAACTCCTGTGGGATTTTTCCAAAAAGTAAAGGCACAACTCCATCTGTTGAATGGGATCAGCCAAGTAGACTGTAATTTTTTGGCTTTCCATGAGTTGTTTAACACCAACAAAAAATATTTTAAAAAAGGAGAGAAATGAAAAAGAAGTTTGAAAGCACTGATTTTATCTGCACTTTTCATGGAAATATCACTAGGTATCAGCTCAGGAAAGGCTTTCCTTAATGGTCTTTTTTTTGGAGAAACATTTCAATCACCTCAGGCAACTATTAAAGGACTGAGTTCTGCAACAGGTGCACACTTAGGTCGAAAATAAGTATTTGTATTATTTGATATTTTCAAAGAAAATTATGATGGTTCTCAAAACTACTGAAAAAAAAGAAACAAAAAGGCAATCAGAAGCAAATATTGACTTAACAAAATAAAATTTTCAAAGAAAAATGGTTAAGCAAGTCTGTCTCTATAGTCCCTGCTAACTTCAAACCTTCCACTTAAAGGTTTGTGTTTCATTCCCAGCTTTAACAAAACTTTCCTGGGGTTATAAGCACTTCTGCCAGAAGTGAATTTGGCCATGACCCTCAACGTTAAATGGAAACAGAAAACAGTGTTTTAAGATGATGAGTCAAATCCAACCATAACACAAATCATAGGAATAGTGTCTGAATCAATATATCAGTATAACAAGAATCTAGCTGAAAATAATCAATAACTGGAAAAACAAGACAACACCCTATTACTAAAGGATGTTCATATAAGCAAGGCAAACTCTCAGTCTAATTAACATTATGCATTTACCCAAATAGCACATTAACATTTAGAATTTTGAAGCAGAAAACCAGCATGATTCACACGCTTATTTCTGAGCATTTATGCTGAGTCAGTGACTTTTATGGAGAAGTGGGATCTACTTGGAGAAGCAGAAACGCTCATCTCTAGGCTTGGACAGGCTATAAATGTCTCTCTGCAGCTCCGTCTCTAAGTGCTAAGTCAAAAGATACCGGATTCTTCCTTACACAGCTCATTAAGGCTTTTCACTAAGTAGTATTTGGATAAAGACTTTGGGAGTAA
>JAUBOD010000001.1:7089458-7102456 GCA_032353885.1 Nothura maculosa
AGTTTAAAAGCATCCTAGATAGAAAATGTTGTGCCTAAGCTAAAAGAAAATACAACACAGCAAGTGAACATAGCTCATAGCCTGAGAACTGAGTTACAGCATAAAGTGTAACCAATAGTTTTAAAAAAATCAAAAAAACAGTTACCAAAGTATACAAAATTAGATAAAGGTATTTCCCTTTCATTGCATTTTTATTCACTCTTAATGCACCCTCATTTTGCTAAAGTTACAGAACACTACGACCTCTAGATTTGTTTTGAAAACTCTATACTTGGAAATCAATCCTAACTATGGAAATACTCTGTATATTTGTTATAGGAAGCTACACATCATTTGGAACTGCAGAACCTGTAGCAACTTTTCACACAGATAACACTAACTCATTAATACTCTTATAGATAAGTCAGTTACACTGCATGGAGAGGCGGGGAACATGACTGGGGTGGGGAACATGACACTTGGGAAACGGGAATTCAAACCCACCTCATTTGCTAAAGCGAAGGTTCCCCAGTGAATCGCTACCGACTTCTTTGCTTGAACATCAATGTGGATTCTCACCGCTTCCTCGGGATCCACGTGCTGATATTTCATAAACCACCTACCAAAACACAAGGTAAGTTTTAGGTGTTATCTAAAGAAAGAAGAAATCCCGCACTTAATATCACTGCTTAGTGGCAAGGGGTCTAAAAATGTGCTCACCTGTGGAATATGCAGGTTTGGGCAACATACAGAACAATCAAAATCACAAGCTAGAAAACATCAACATACTGATCAGAAAACACCTTTTTCAAGAGAGGAGTGAAATAAGTGAACTGCTGTGCTGTAATTTCAAGAGTAAAAGCACATACTTAGTAAAAGGACATAATACTTAGTGCCCTGAGGCATTAAGGCTGTAGATTTAATTCCATCTCAGAAATAATTTTGTGCTAGCAGCGCCTACGAAAAAATGAATGTTTCGGAACACTGCCTAAGGAAACAGAGGTAAAGCAGAGGTGAAAAAAACTTGGCAATTCTTGAGAAACGCGGCACTTCTCTCCCAAGGTTGTGATTCCCATTTTACCTTCCCAGCCTATTCCTGCTGAGCTTCCACTATGAGAGAGCAGTTATCATCCCAAACCCTAGATAGTCCACGATAAGTAGAATATAGATGCCAAGCAAGCAGATCTTTTGCACGCAATAAGGGATTCATCTCTTATCTCCAGATAAATTGCAAAAGCAGCCTGAGGAATGAAGCAAGAGCAAATGCACCAAACTATGGGTGTCTAAATGCCTGTGACTGAGTAATGCTAATGAAAAGGCAAAGTATTCCTTTATTTTTACTCCATTTTTTTCAAGGAAGTCTATTGATTCATCCCTGCTGTGTTTAAGAGAAAACAAAACACACACAAAACCACATCACCGTCACACGCAGATGGGCAAATACCCCAGGTATTTCAGCTCCTTGCCTTTCTCCATTCAGCAATTTTTCATTCCCACTATAAAATACTGAATTTCACTGTAAAAGTGCAAGATACAGTTTTTCACTTGTCTGTACTTTTCTGCCATCACTGTATTTCATTCCCATCTTTTGATCAACTTAAGCTTTCTTTTTTCCATACCTTGGCTCATAGGCTCCAATGGGGATGGCGGCGAGATCGAAGGGTCCAAACCTTTTCCCTATCTGTTCGAAAGCAACGCAGTAACCGGTATCTCCCGCGAAGAAAAACCGATTCCACGGCCCCAGGACAGACCAGCTGCCCCACAGCACCTTGTTGTCGTCCGTGGCAGTCCGCTTGCACCAGTGCTGCGAGGGCGTGAAGACGAAGGTGACGGCGTCGCGCCCGGGCACGCAGTTCTCCTCCCACCAGTCGAGCTCGATGACGTTCTCGCAGCCGCAGCGCTGCATCCAGCCCAGGAGGCCGAGGGGCACGAACCAGCGCAGCTCGCCGCCGAAGCGCGCGTTGAGGCTCTGCACGCTCTGCCAGTCCAAGTGGTCGTAGTGCGTGTGGCTGATGACCACGGCGTCCACCCTGGGCAGCTGCTCCACGGTGCAGGGCGGCCCGCGGAAGCGCTTGGGGCCCAGCAGCTGCGTGGGCGACGCGCGCGGGCTGAAGATGGGGTCCGTGAGGAAGACGAGCTCGTCCATCTCCACCAGGAGCGACGCGTGGCCCAGCCACGTCACGCGCATCCCCGTCCCCGTCTTCCCGGCCAGCTCCGGCTTCTCCACAAAGTAAGGCTTTAGCACTGGAAGCTCTTTATCCAGTTCCTAACACACACAAACAAAGAGCACAACACTCATGAGAGATCT
Organism: Nothura maculosa; assembly: GCA_032353885.1. Classification (NCBI taxonomy): domain Eukaryota; kingdom Metazoa; phylum Chordata; class Aves; order Tinamiformes; family Tinamidae; genus Nothura; species Nothura maculosa. Next base: position 7,091,746 of record JAUBOD010000001.1, read on the forward strand.
CAGAATGCGCTGGGCTATGGAACAAAAACCTCATTCAAGGCATAAATCCCTCCATTCAAGACTTGTGTTTTGTTTACAGTTTTAGGCACCCAGACGTTTTTGGTGCCTCTTTCCCCAGCTACTTCCTCTTATTTTTTTTTGGTGACATTTTCACTTCTTTCTCTTGAGAGAACAGAGAGCTCCAGGGTATGATTAGGTTAAGGGAGCTACTACTAGAGCAAAGGAGCTGAAATGCCTGTAATGGGAGCCTGCCGGGACAGGCTTTGGAACCTGCTGGTGGGTTTTCACCTGAAAAAGAATGTATAGAGGCTGTTAGTGTAATAAATGCACAAGTTCAGCTTGGGGAGCTAATTCGTGCTTTCTTCAAGTCCCAGATCTCATTTTTAAGGTGGTTCTTTATGCACTTGACTGGCTTCTCAACATGTTTTATCAAAGCCTAATAGGGAATTAAAACTTTAATTATTATAGAATAAATCATTATACTGATGTTCCTGCACGCTCAGGATGCAGTTCCTGAATGACATTAACCAACCTAACTCCACCCTCCAGGGGAACCAAGTTATTGAGATCCTCCCTGTCCACCCTCTTGTATCAGCATGGACATTTCTGTGGTCACTGCTCACACTATGCACAGTGTTACATTCTGGACAACAGTTTGGTTGAAACACATCTGTAAAACCTTTTCTTGTTTGTTTTATTTTAATTAAAGAGGCTTTTTTCTTTTTTAAAACTGAAAGTCTTCACGGAGGTTCTGACCACCTCCGTCTCCGGTGATTGAGCCTCTCCTCCCAAATACTTCTGGGTTAATTAGGTTATTAAAAGCAATTTGGATATAAAATTTAACAATTAATTGTCTAAATGCAATTTATACCAGTAAGTACTTTTTACGTACACTTTTATGGAATAAAATATTCTCAAGTAACTGGAAAGCTACATTACAAAATAATCTGAGAACTCTAAATGTATCCCCTTCTAGTGGCATTTGACAAACAAACTTTGTTTGTTAAAATGAGCACCATGCAGTATCAATAAGCAACACTAAGTGGATTAGGAGCTGCCTAACTGACAGATGGAAACAGGGAGCTCTTAAGTGCCACTCAAACACAGGCGCTATTCAAGCTTGTACAAGCAGTCACTACAACTGATGTTATTACATTTTTCTAGTGCTTGATCCAAAGGTAAAATTAATCACTATCAAAAATATTTGCAAAGCACACACCGGCAGGTAGAATGGTAAATGAAAGGGAGTGAAGCTGGAGCAACTGGCACCTTGCCCCATTGAAGGAAAATTCTCTGCTCAAGGGCTCAGAGCAAATCTAAGCACAGGGAGCTCTAGCTCTGAACGCCCCGACTCTCTACCAGATTTTCGGGTTTATGATAGAGAGGCCTCTGGGCCAAATAAGTGACTCTTCAGTGGACTCAAATCAGAAACTGGGGATTTTTTTGAGTCAGCAGAATAAATCTCACAGATATATTTGGAGAAAAAATGCAAGTTGTTAATGCATGTACTTTAGTGTTTCAAAACTATGTTAAAACCCAACAAATTACTGGGCTCACAAAATACCTCAGTATTATTATACTAGAGGTCAGACTAGTTCACCTTGTTCTCAGAAATTTGGCCAAACCCTAAAGTCGGTATTTATTTTCACCCAAACCCTCTCAAATAAGAATGCAACTGCCCCATTTCCCCCCATCCAGTGGATGAAAGAAAAGTCACCTGATGAGTGGCCACCGTTCACACCATGCAGGTTGCTGGACAGCACTGGCAGTTGTTGAGACTTTGCTTGCAGTAAGCCAGGAGCTGCTTAGTTAGAGCCAGGCCTTATCCCCCCAAAAATCAAGCCACAACTTGCAAGACTCAACGTGTCTCCTCAGGACCAACTTGAAGTTGCAGCAGGAAAAGGAGAGAGTAGTGGAATGAACGGCCACCCGACAGTTGAGTCGAGCAGGAGATTCCATCTATTCACTCATTAAGTTTGAGAAACATTAACCTACGTGGATCCCATCCTTAGCATTAGTCATAAGAAAAGGAGAGGTGCAATTTCAGGCTCTATGTTGCACAAAGGTGAAAACTTACTTCTTGGCTCAAAAGCTGGACTGAAAGTCTACCTTTTAAAGCATTAAGAACTCATCAGTTGGATCAGAATATCTCAAACAGACACAAATTCATAGGGAATTCTTACAATTCGGACAACAGGATAAAAGAGACAAAATATATAATCTTACAGAAGCTTTATCCTGCCTTGGTTTTCTTTATCAGGCCAACCAGAAGCAAGCACTGATAATGCAAGAGCTACAAGGGCACTTGGAAATATGACATTATTGTCAAATGAGCTACCCACAGAAGAAAACACATCTTATCTTCATCACAGAAACAATATGCAAGTTCTCTGTGCTCTGCTCCTCAGCCCCTCCACACTCTCTTTCTTTGCTAATGCAAAGCAAGCAGAAACACATGACTCGCTCGGGCAAGAACAGCTAAGGAACTTAGGATTTCTGGCGAATGGAAGCTACTGGGAGGAAAACCACTGCATTTTGCACAATTAGAACAATCTAAACTGTTCATTCAACACCTAACAATTAAAGACACTTCAATGGAACCCCTAAAAAAAGTAATTAAGGAAGCCTGTCAGGAAAGTGCAGAAAGTCTATGCAATCTGGATAATCACAGAGACTTGCTGTGAAGGCCTGATTTCAATGCACATTGCTTTTAAACAGAGAAGTATGCACCCTGAATCATATATATCATATAGCAGGTCATTTACTTATGCAAAGTACTTTGTACAGATAAAATGAATGTCTCCAGCAAATGCAGGTATCACTGGGCACTCTTGAAGTGGACTCAGAAGCAGCAGGTTGCTCTGAGGATGTGCTAGAGCACAGGGCTGGCCAGCAACGCACAGGGCTCTCGGTGTAACTTTAATCAAGCTCAAAAGTGCTTTAAAGGTTGACCTTTGTGTGGAGGAGACGGAGCCAGGAGAAGCACTGAAATGACCAAGCACCCAAGAAGTGCATTTCACTAATCCCTGTCTAGTTTTTTATCTAGTTCTGATTTACTTCTCAAAACTACTATGTCATTACAAGTGCTTAATTTGACAATTTCAGATGCAAAGCAACAAATCAGTCCAAAATGAACCCTAACTGGGTCAGAGAACTTCACAGCTGGTACAATGTAGATTTCTTTGTAATCATCCTCGATTGCAGGGATAGGGATCCTGCAAATTAAGGCGCTCCAGTTCTCCACTGCCAAGGCACAGCACAGCCTTCCAGTCCCTAACCACCTTTCCTGACAAGATACCATGAGCACTTACTGTATCTCTTGTACCTATACAGAATGTATATGAATGAATGCATGCACAGTAGCCAAGGCAGCTGCAACAAGCCAGGGGCTGAATTCTGTATAAATGTGAACAAAGCAGGTATGCACATTGAAGAGAAGGAGCTTGCAGAGCTTGAGAGCTTGTACACAGACACTGCTATTAATACAAGGTGCAGATAATGTCTAGAAGCAGATCATCAAGTTTAAAATCCCAGGAAGTTGTGAGAAGGAAACCCAAGGCTGAAACTGGTTGGATGTGTCTAATTCTAAAGTCAAATTGTTGTAGAACTATCATAACTAAGATTAATTCTTACCTAAGTCTGTTCCTTGCCACAAATCTTTAAAGAAATCAGAAGGCTGACCATCATGTGGCAATAAGTAACTCTGCTTTCTTGTAGGAAGGGATAACCAAAGAGCTTTCTTTACAGGTAATTCACACAACTAAAAACTAAAAGTATACACTCTTCACTCAATATTATATATGAGTTTTCCTCTGCTTACTTCTTGGATGCTTAAGAGCCTTATTAATGCCTACTGGTTTAAAACTGATTTCCCTGCTTGTTCAGTCCTCGGCACAGTATTTCTGTAGTTCAGACAAAGCATAAGAAAACACAGAGAAGTAATCCTAGCTGTCCAAACTGCAGCCTTAACAGTCCCAGCACTGCTTGGGCCACAAAGGTAAACAGTGGTTTTCCTGCTCAGAAACAAAGTGGCCCTTGGAGTTTGCTGCCTCCACCTTCCTTTTTACATTTTCACCACGACCTTAGCATACAATATCTGAAGTAAAGAGCAAGAAATGGTATTTCCCATCAAACCTACCCAGAATGAGCGCTCGCTCTGGTGGCTTTAGCAAATGCCACCGCTTTGGCTTGTGCTGAAGCAAGTACGGAAACAAGGAATGCAGAGCAGGCCAGGGAAAAAACACCCCCACAAGGAAATGATTAATTATTAAAAGTAATTATTTGGTGCAGTTTTTTACAAACTGAAGAATATGTCGTAGGTAGTTTTGGAAAAAAAATGTCCAAAATTCGAAGTGAGGGATGCCAGAGCTATCTGCAGTATAAATGCTGGACAATGGTAAGATTCATGGGGCAAACAAAGCAGCAGCATAACTGAAGTTTATGGCTGAACCAGGAGGCCATTTCTGTAGTTTTCATCAATATAAACTGAGCTGGATAAATCAAAGGTGGAACTAACAGAAAGAAAAAAAAATAAAGGGTCAGAAAGGATTAACTCACGCTTTTGAAAGCAGGTAACATTGAAAGTGGTGAAAAACAAACCCATGAAAGGTGAACAACTACTGGTTAGAAATTCTCCTGTTTCATTGATAGGGTTAAAGAGCAAAAGCAAGTGATACCAGAAACTGAAAACATGCGAGTATTACCTGCTTTGAGCACGGCACATTGCTGTTATTTTTTTCCGTGAGGGACCACTTCAAAATATTGGGCAGGGTTGGCGATTTCCATGTTGGCCAGGGGTTGATGAACCTTCCGTCTTTGCCTCGCTTTGATTTAGTGACATCTTCTTCTAATCTGTAGTCCAGCCTGAAGCTCTTCCTGGAGGTCCTGGAGGAATCGCTGCCCCTGGAACCTCGGCCCGAGCTCTGACGTTTCCTCACCGCCTCCTTGGGGTACTGGTTGCACGCAGGCTGCTCCTCAGCTGCATTCATATCCGTCGCTTTCTCAGAAGCACTAAAATACATTTCAAATTAATCAATCCTTTCTCGCGTTAAGACCAACATTCATGAGCCTGAACATTTGCACACACACCAGAAAGAACCCTGCCCTTCTCCTTCTCGGGGATCTAATGTAATTTTTCCTCAACAAATGCGCTTTTAAAACAGTTGCTATTATTCAAAAAGACTTCAAAAAAAACATGCCTTGGCAAGTAGACATGAGATCTCTTTGTAGTTCAGGCACAATTTTTCTCCCTGGTATGCGCAGCTTCAGATGCTAACACTGTTATCCCCCAAGACGAGGGGGGAGCCTTCATTTCCACTTTGGAAGGATCCTAAGTCCCTTCTGAAGCCTCTGACATTCTGACGTAAAATGATCCCACAAACCTGTCCTGTGGAACTACCCGGTCCTTAAGGATTTTCCTGTGGAGTGACTTTGTTCTCTAACAAAGGCAGCAGCCTCACGTAGCATTAATAACCTATTGCCTTGACCTACCAGCAGCACACACAAACATGCAGAAAGGTCTGACCACAACAGGCACTTGGTCAACCCTCCTATTGTGCCCAAAACAAAAGCAGGGCTTAGTGTAATAACAAGCAGGTTAACTGTTTAAAGGTAAGCTTAATACGCAGTGAACTAACTTCTGCAACGGCACACAAGTCAGGGATGTCTCAAATAAAGGCAGCAGCATCTGCTCTTAATCCCATTTTGAATTGCAGGAAAAAATACTGAGAAAAGCTGGTTTCCCTACAGTCACAATATAGGAACATTTCTTAGAAAACTTGGACTTTAGTAGTTGGAGTCTCCCACTCCAAAGAGCACACACACAGACACACACACTTTGTAGAGTCTGGCAACGAGTCCTACAGCTCTCATTATAGCCAAGGTGGAAAAACAACAAAAAATCGGTATTTAACAAGTTGCTGAAGCAATTCAGTCAAAGCTAAATGCTTCAGCTTCTCTATTTAGTTTCAGCATTTCAGCATTTTGCCAGCATTTAACAACAACAAAAAGGGGAGAGCAGAAGGGGTTGGTGTTTTTATAAAGCGCTCAACTTCCTGGCCCTGAGGAGCCCTTCCTGATTGACCCGTAGATGCTGCCCAGTGCAAGCACACAGCAGGATACATTGTTTAGATGCAGGAAGAGCTTTGAATTAGAAAATGTGAAATTAGTGCTGTGGAAAACTCTCCACCACATGTTTTAGATCATCTACCCTTTCACTAACTGGCTCACCTGAGTGCTGGATCCATATGGGAAGCATGGGGCCTCCGTACCAAGTTGAGCCCACCCAAAGAACATTTTCAGAGAACAGAATTACCCTCTACAGAGTCTGTTTCCATCTAGAGAATAGAATACAGCCCTCTAGCCCTCAGCAGTTTCCTTGGAAAACATTATTTTTAAAACAAAGTATTTTTGAAGTAACTGATTGCGCAGAACTGTGTCCCTTGTAAGTTCATAGTTACAGCAAAATAGAAGTGCAATGCTATGGGTAAGATTTTACCCACAGATAAAGTGCTATCAAACAGACCAAGAAAAGCATTTATTAGTGGTGGTTTAGCTTGAAATGCAAAGCCCTTTCCTGCTACTTCGGGCAACAAGATCATAATGTTAACTGTGAAAACAAGACTTGTTCAAAAATAATCGTCACAGTTTCTCAAAATAACAATTACTCTGCCATATGGCAGGGATAAAATATTAACACATCAAAATCAACTTCTGATAAAGGAGCATCAATCAGCGTTCAGCAGATGCCGTTGATGCTGTTTTTTTGAGCAGGAAAACTCAGTTACAGTATTATTTAAATGAAATTTTGTTGTATTTTTGTTTTGTTATAGGTTACTTAAGCCAGTCTGTTCATGCACCTTCTCTTTCACTATACTATCCCCTCAAACCATCAGAATTTTAATTGTAATTCCTGATTCCTTTTTCCTCTATTCCATATTTAAAGGAATCAGCCTTCAACAGAATGGCCACCCAACTTGCTTCATGTGCTTTTAAAGCAACATAAGTGAAGCAAAAAGAATGAGCACCAAAAGGCAGATGAAATACCCCCAAAAAAGTAATAAATATTCTGTTAGTTTAACTCAAAAAGTTTCATGAGCATTCAAAGAGCATTTGCAATGCCAAGACACACCTACCTGCCAGAAAGCATCATGAAAACAAATCACTAGCCTTTAATCAGATAGGTGCTTAATTCCAGGAAGTTTTCTGTTAGCATTTCAGATGTCTGCTTTTTAAATACATAAAGGACTGTAATTATTGCTCCTACGGGCATTTTATATTAGAGACAAAAGCGCCTAGGGTTTTATTTTTAAGCTCCTTTTTATCTATCCGTGCATCTCTAAAAAGAACAGAATTCTACTTTTGCTTTCAATTTTTATATAAATCTTTCTCTGAAAGTATAGAAAAATATAAAGTATACATGAAAGCATAAAACGGGGGGAAGCAGGGATGCACTGCTGATCAAACCAGGGCATTGCCAAGGCATTTAAGGCACTGCAGGTATCTGTCTGCCAACATATTTTCCACATGATGCACATCCATTGCTTTCATCAGTATCCTATAGGCATCTGAAGGGGAGAAAAAAGACCTGAGAACATTTAGAGTCCTTCACAGGGGAAAGGGACACATTTATAAACAATTAAGTGATGGGGTGAATTCCTGCTGACCTGTATTTCCCTTCAAGCACCCAGCTTGCTTCTTCATTTTGGTTTCGTTTCAGCTGGTAAAATATATCCAGGAGCATTTCAGGAATACTGGACAAAGAGAAGGCTAATCTTCCTTTTGAGAGAGTGGCAGACAATCAATTCTAGGAAGCCAGTGTGGTTCAGTTATTAGCTTAAACTGAAACTGAACCAGCTGTTAATCTAAAATATTATTATCCTTCTGCGCAGGAAAGCCTTTACATAGAAGGAGATTTGGCAGCTATATTTTGGAGCACATAAGCCATCCAGGCAGGAAGGTCCGGATCATTCATCCAGCCTTCTTGAGCTTTTCCCAAAGAAAAATAATAGCTTGGCACTTGAAAAATAAAGTTAAGCCAAACTGTGAGCGCCGAGACACTGAAGTCAGCCTGGACGAGGACTCTGTTCACTTGGAGAGGAGGAAGGGAAAGAGGGGTTGCACTCTCAGCACGTACTTGTTATTGCAATAATGTTCCATAGGAAATCTTGGGTTTTTTTTCCAGTTTTAAGCCAGCAGAGGAAGATTACCATTTTATTTGAGAGTGCTACACTGCTTTCTTAACTCAACAAGATGGAAAACAGCCTTTGGAATAAGGTGGCTCACCCACAAGGTGGATAAAGGGGGGTGCCAGCCTCTGTAGGAGGCGCTGGGGCAGCTCCATCCACTCCGTGCTCCAAGATGTTTCACTCTTCCTCCAGGGAAGGAAAAGCCCCAAGGAGTCAGGGCTACGGAATGAGACTTTCTGTAGCCTGGCCTGAAGCCCTGGTGCCAGGAAGGGCCGCAGGCAGGAGGGAAGAACAACATTATTTGATGAACGGGACGAAGCCCAACAGGAATCCAGATGCAAAGCTCACGAAACTGGTTTTCCAGCACCAAATGTTAAGGGGCCCCTAGTAAGTCACAAAGCAAAAGAGAAACTGGAGCTTGGGTGCTGGAAACTCATGTCTATCTTGGTTTAGACCTGGAAAATAAGCGTAGGCTTTGGAGCAGTCAGTCATTTGTTTTAGTGTTGCTTATGTGACTGAAAACTTGGGTTCAAGAAGATATATTTTGGCTTGAAGTCTTTTGTTTATTTAGGAAAACTATTAAAAGTTCAGTGAAAAGGTATTAAAACGTTTAACATCTGTTTCCACGGAAGCTTGAAAACAGAATATATAAATTAAAAATAACAAATATTGCTTTTCTTTCCTTTCAAAATGTTGATTTCAAGCACTGCAGAGCTTCAAGTGCCAAGCTATGTTAACTTTATTTAGTATAAATGCAACAATACAAAAACTATGGAATTAGTCTTGACATTTTTTCGCAGGGCCCTCTAACATCCACTGCTCCATACCTGGAATGGATAAAATCCTCCCCACTGAGCACGCAGCCCTGCACAGACACGCCACAACCTGCAAACTCTGACAGAACAGATATGTCCTGCTTTTCCTACACAGACGCATATTGCTCATTTAGCAAATTCATAAACTAAGTTTTAGGAAGGATTATGGTGAAAACCTGGTCTAATGTAATCCAGCTACCTCCACAGAGCATCTATCTGCCCTTTCAAACCTTCCAAAGATTTCAAACTATTCTTATTCCTTCTCTGCTTTTGAAGCAACAAATTTTACTTGCTAGCTCTGTATACAAACTGCATTGAGGATGAGGCTGCACCTTAACTAAGCACTAACTTAAAAAGAAAGTTAGCTCTAAAAAGATAGAAAAAATAGCTTTAAAGAAAGATATTTGCAAATATTGGGGGGAATTACAATTTTATTTCAAGCCTCCTACATACTTAACAAGTCATGGCCAACTAGATTTTGGCTGTGCTTTTGTTATTCCTTCAGGTCTGAAATTGCCTTAATTAATGAATAGTTGGAGCCTGGAAATTTCTGACTGCATTTCACCTTTTCTTGTGAAGTACTTCAGGCTGTTCCAACCAGCTAAAACTGCGGATTTTCCAGACACATTTAGTATGTCCCACAAAGAGGATTTCTCAAGCTTGGAGCTAATCTATAGATAACTTTTATTCCTATTAAAAGTAGCATTCTAGGTAAAGCATTGCAGATGGTTTTATCCCCTGGCTAAGAACTGTGTGTCATGCACTGGTCTAAGGAGAACATTTTCAAAACATCCGCAATTCTGCATCCTGGGAGGTTGTCCTCCAGTCTTGGATGCAGTCACTTAACAGCACATCTATTGCTTGCCAGTTGTTCTTCTCCATTCTTATAGACCTGTAAGCAGACAGACTTTGCACTAATTTTGGGTGCTAACACAATTAGAGATGAATAACTGAGCTGTTATCACAAAGTGAAGCAGCTCTACCTTCAGATGACCTCTTAATCATGGCAAAGGATTCATCCTAACTGTATCTAGTTTTGAGAATCAACAATAAAACAAAGCCAAGTTTTATTTAGATAAAACACAGATTGGGATTTCAGTTACAAATAAAGGAAATCGAGGAGTATCTAACACCAGAAGACCACAGCTGGACACTTCACAGCAGCACTGTTACTAAAGCACTGCCCACCATCCTCACTCAACTGCTTGCCCAAACTAACATTTACACCCATGTGATGAATTAGATCACAAACTTGATTCAATTGATCTAGATGGTCACCTCTTACCGTCCCTTCTCCTGGAAAAGGGCTTCTTTTTCCCTTAGTTTGCTGTGCAGACATGCAACTCTCTATATCAACAGTCTGGACACAAACAGGAAAGGACAAGCACAGGAATGAAATGTGTTGTTTATATACGATATAAATGTATGTACTATGTTTATATACAATATAAACAAAAGCTTTTTATGCCAACACAGTGTGACTTACAACATTCACCCCCCCCATCTACAATTCTTTCAGTGCAGCTCACATTTGCCACAAAGCCAGGTTCAAAGGCCTGACTTGGCACTAAAACATTCTGCACGTATTCGCTATCCAAAGTTGCGCATTCACAGAATCCCAGAATGGCTGAGGTTGGAAGAGATCCCTAGAGATCATCTAGTCCAGTCCCCTGCTCCAACAGGGACACCCAGAGCACGGGGCACAGGGCG
>JAUBOD010000001.1:7126981-7142590 GCA_032353885.1 Nothura maculosa
ACAGCCTCCCTGGGCAGCCTGTGCCAGGGCTCTGGCACCCTCACAGGAAAGAACTTCCTCCTCCGGTGGAGATGGACCTGCCTGTGAGGCAGTGATAAGTTTTATTTTTTTTTTCTTGTTTACTTCATTTTTTTTTTTGGCCTTAGATGCATGTTTAAGTTCAGGAGTGCGTTTTTCAGAAGACTTTAATCTATAACACATAATCTGAGCATAACATCCTTTTCTTGACAGTGTCTGCATATCGGAACAGGCAGGTTCAGAGCGACCAAGGCAGCAACCAAAGTGCTCTTAAATGTTCCAGAGACTAAGGTGTCTGCTCTGGAAAACGGCCTGCAAGTAGCTTCAGAAGATTCCGGGCTCTCAACGTGCACAGTAGGTTTGACAGCCTCAGTAATGAGCCTGTTTTCCAAAACTATCTTCTTGTATTTTGATTTTCCTGTGGAATTATGCTGAATGCTTTCCAATTTTTTGATAACAGTTTCTTTTAGAAATTAAGCTCGGAAGTGAGAGTCTTAAGGCTTTTATAAAGGGCTTGCAATTAGATTTTGGTTAGGATTGGATTTATTTTCCTGAAAATCAGTTTTCTTAAAGGAAAAAGCCATTATAAAATAGCTCTTGAAAAGTAAGTGTAGTCCAATGCAGAAAGAAGAGCAAAGTTATATTGTAAGATGGTAAGATTTTCTTTGTGTGTGAGTTGGGTTTTTTTTTTTTTCCCCCTCTCTCCTTCCCTTGAGGTTGGACTTTGGATTGATGCTGGAAGCAGGTATGAAAATGAGAAGAACAATGGAACTGCTCACTTCCTGGAGCATATGGCTTTTAAGGCAAGTTTGAATATTGATTTGGCAAATTTAAAATGAATTTCTAAATAATTGTTTTTTAAAGATCAAGAAGACCTTTATTAAATCCTCTAATTTTTTCAAATCAAGAAAAAAAGGAAGTAGCTTTTGGTTTCAAAGAAGCCTTTCTGATACAGAGCTTTGAACTAGTAGCATGAGACTAATTTACGGCACTTTAACTTGTTTTAGTATTCTTATAAGACACACGATCCCTCTTCTTCTAGCTTTTTATTTTCATTTGAGAGTGCAGTAAGTTTTATACTGACTTTCTCATTAGGGGAGATTGTGCCCTTTTTGTTTGTTTTTATTTTTCCTTAACTTATATAGACAAGAAGTAGAGATTATGGAAGGAAATGCAAGGGTCTACTTTGACTATTTTATTTTTTATTTCAGGGGACAAAAAAGAGGTCTCAGTTAGACCTTGAACTAGAGATTGAGAACATGGGAGCTCACCTGAATGCCTATACATCCCGGGAACAAACAGTGTATTATGCAAAGGCTTTTTCCAAAGACTTACCAAGAGGTAACTGTTTTCATTCATCAGAAAAAAAAATGAAATATTTACCTGGTTCCTTGGGAGGAGGGTGATGCTTTTTCAGTGCAACAGTCCCTTCCTTAAAGGAAAAAATAATAATAATAATAAAAAAGCCACGTTCTTCATGAATATCACAGGAAAGGGCAGAAGGCAGGTTTGGGGAAGAACATGAAGCTGAACCATCTTTACTAAATTCTGAAAAGAAAATCCCTTTTGGGCTTCTCCCTTCCTGCAGAACATCCTCTTGTTTCTTCTGAAGGAAAACTTTCACATTTTTAGCATCCTGCTAAAGATTAAGAAAAAAACAACCAAACAAAGACCTCCAGGATGAACTTACTAGCTAATTTTGGGACACTTGACTTCAGGGGTGGGTTTTGCTTTGAAATTACTCTTTTTCTAGTGGTTTGAAAGTCCACTTGGCACTTCCATCTCTCAATTAGCTGTGGAAATCCTGGCTGACATCATTCAGAACAGCACCCTGGGAGAGGCAGAGATCGAGCGGGAGCGGGGAGTGATTCTGCGGGAGATGCAGGAGGTGGAAACCAACCTGCAGGAGGTGATTTTCGATTACCTGCATGCCACGGCCTACCAGAACACAGCCCTGGGCCGAACCATCCTGGGACCCACCGAGAACATCAAGTATGTCCAAATGTGCCTGTTGGGGTTAGGCTGTAACTTCCCTTATTTCCATATCTCACCTACTCTGAAAATGTAGGGAACAAATTCTGGTTTTATTTCCATTCTGGAAGTAAAAGCAGGCAAAGTTACATTGAATGTAGTGGTAGGAAGAACTTAAAAATGCATCTGCCATGAAATTAGAAACACTTTCCCTGCTCCATCAGGCAGGTGGCAGGCAGTGCCATAAATACAACTGTGCACCCTGCTCCTGCAGCACCTGTGTATGCCAGGAGGCTGTGAAATGTGCCCTGTTAAAGCTGGCACGAGGGCAGCAGCAGGGCCATCCCCCCTGAGTGAGCTCAGCTGGGAGCATGGGGTGATTCCTGCCCCTTTGGGGAAGGGAGCAGAGCTTTGGAAGTTCCTCTCTGCTCCTTGGAAGTGACTCTTGTTTGAGCTGCCTGCCTCTGTGCACACCCTGTGCATTGGCAGAATTTAGAATCATGCTGGCATTAGGTTGCTCTGTACATGCATCTGTGCATAAATTCTACCTGTAATAAATTTTACCAACACTGTAGTGATTTTTTTTGTTTGTTTGCTTTTCTGCACTGTTTTCAGATCCATAAACCGCAATGACCTGGTGGAGTACATAACAACACATTATAAAGGACCCAGGATGGTGCTGGCTGCTGCTGGAGGTCAGTATGAAGCTGTGTTTAAAACCAAGATCTTTTTCTGGGGACAACACGATGATTTACCCACTCTTCAGTGGGTCCTGGAAGTTCATTGTTGGCCCAACTTTCAGGCTGTGTCTTCATGTTCTTTAATATCTCTTCCCTCTTTCCCTCTGTAATATTTCAGGAACATTCTTAAACCAGTAACTAGGAGTGGGGGGGGCAGGCTCAATCTACCATGTGGGCAGGAAAAGAAGGGCCTGGAGTTCAGCACACAGAGAGGAGTAGCAAATAAATAAATAAGGCAGAGAGCAAGAGAGGGGATAATACTGAGGTTTGAAATTGGGAGTGAAGAGCTTGATTTTGGTATAATATTGATAGGAGACTGTTGGAGAGAGCTAAGGAAGGTGATCATGAAGATCTTACTCTGTACTATAGCGGAAATGAGGAATCTTAAAAGCGTGTTTTTGAGATGGGGAAATTATCAATTACTGCTTAGTTGAGACCTTAGATTGCATGACAGTAACAGAGTTTATTGGGATGTAGGGACTAACCCTGCAGAGCAGTGTCCGAGTGACTGTGTTTGCCTTTGCTCAGGGGTCTGTCACGACGAGCTGCTGGACCTGGCGAAATCCCACTTTGGCAGCTTGCCGTGCGCTCCGGAGGGAGGGCTGCCGGCCCTGCCGCCCTGCAGCTTCACGGGCAGCGAGGTAGGAAGCGGCGCGGGGGTCCTGGGGCTGCAGTGTGAGGCCCCCCTGCCTCCTGCACAGCACATTGGGAAGCTCCTGTGCCCCGGGAAGGGCAGCAGGAGCTCTGCTTTCCAGAGCAGTCTCTTCCAGACCTCCCCATGCAGCCTCTCTGCTCCCAGGCATCCTCGCCAGCTCCCGCAGCAATAGCCCCCTGGCTGCAGCTGCCTCCCCTTTGCCTCCTGCCTGTACTGCTGCTGCTGCTGCTGCTGCTGCAGCGTTTTCACTTACTAGGAGCTAATGGTTTAAAGGACGTGGCTTAGGATGGAGATCACAGAATCCCAGAATGGGTGAGGTTGGAAGGGACCTCTAGAGATCATCTAGCCCAGCTCCCTGTTCCAGCAGGGACACTGATAGCTGTATTCGAGTTCTAACTCTGTTCAGATTTTGGAAAATCAGCAGCCTTCTTTATCAAATGTCATAAAATGATGTCATTTGTCATGAAGTGATTTGCGATACCGTCACTACATGTGGCATTGGGCTGAATTCCTCTGAGATTCCCTAAAGGGCAGCTAAGGTTGGTATTACACAACACTTGGCAAGCCTTGATGCGTGGTTCTGTGTGCGTGGTGTTTGGTGTGTGTTTGGTGCCGCCTCTGCCTCCTGCTGTTGGTGCCTGTGCCGTGGTGCAGGTTGTGCTGCAGCCGCCCCGTGTGCCTGCAGATCCGCATCCGGGACGACAAGATGCCCTTGGCGCACATCGCGCTCTCCGTCGAGGCGGCCGGCTGGTGCCACCCGGACACGATCCCGCTCATGGTGGCCAACACCCTGCTGGGGAACTGGGACCGCTCCCTGGGAGGCGGCGTGGTGAGCGAGCCCGTGTGCCCCCTCCTGCTCCTGCACCCCCCTGCGGGGCTGCGTGCCCGGCAAGGGCTCTGCCTTGGGCTGCCCCATGGAGCCCTTGGGGCGGCTCCGAGGGTGCTGCTCCTGCTGCATGACCCTGTACTGGAGTGCTGGGAGGGAAACCGATCCGGCCTCTCAGAGAAGCTGTTGCCCAAGATGTAGAAGAGCCCCAGCAAGTGGCGCTAAAGCCACTGAGATGAGCTGGGCTCAGTCCTTGGTCCCTAGGGGAACATTTCAGAGGTGTTTGTGATGAGAACCTGGGAGTTCTAGTTCCCTTCCCTGAACCTGCATTGTGCTGTGGTTTTGTTTAAAGCTGACGTAAAACTGGGCTGGCTGGAGGTGGGAGATTGCAGGCAAGACAAGCAGCTGTGTGGGCTCCTCCTTAACCCTGTAGCTTCCTCTGGAGCCTGTGATACTGTGATCCTTGCTCCCTCCATGGAGGAAATGGGAAGGCTTTCAGAAACCTTCCCTGAGGAAGTTTGTGTTGCGTCAGCAGAGCTTATCGAGCAGGCTGGCCCAGGTGGCCTGCCACGGCAACCTGTGTCACAGCTTCCAGTCCTTCAACACCTGCTACACGGACACCGGCCTCTGGGGCCTCTACATGGTCTGCGAGCCCTCCACCATCCAGGACATGGTGCACTCTGTTCAGGCAGAATGGTAAGGACACAGCGCCTCTCCGGAGAGCTGCTCTGCAGCAGGGGAATTCTGGCCAAGGAGGATACTCTTGTTTCTCTCTTTAGACCTGCCTAGAAATAGATCAAATTCTGAACTTTGATATTCAAGGGGTACAGTCCCAGTCACTGGTTTCTGGCAGCCCTTATTTCAGTGTGAAGTGTTAGAGGTTTAGCTCTCCCTACAGAATAAGTACTGACTAACTGCAGTTAACGTGTAGGGCTCCTCATACAAGAAAACGGGGCAGTGACCCCTTGGGAGGGTCAAGTGACAGGAGCCCAGGAAGCGGCTGTGAAAGCTCTTAGCCCACAAGGGCAGTGAGTAAACAGCACCTGGGAGCTGCATGTGAGGCAGCTGGAAGAGCACACGTTCCAAGTACACGGTCTTGGGTTTAGAGTGTTCAGTAATTAAATATTTAATGCTTCCCTCTTCTAGTAAAGGCTTCTCCCCTACAGCGTACTGCAGGGTAGGGGTTACTGCCCAGCTCTCAGTGAGACTGTCTCTGGTTTAATTATCTTTAAGAGTACAGATAGCAAACACAGACTGTACTTAAATTATCTTAAATGAAATCCCCCTCTTCTAAGGGATAGTGGGATACTTCCAGAATGCCTTTATGCTCCTCCTGGAAATCCTATTTTTCTATATCAAGCACTTTTATTGCTGTCTGAAGGAAAAGAAGTGCCTTGGTAGATGGTGCAGCTCTTTATCCTGGGCAGTCCTGTGTGCTGTGGGTTGGCATTCTTTACTGCCGTGGTGGATTTAACCTGTTTTCCAGGATAAGACTTTGCACAAGTGTTTCAGAAAGTGAAGTAGCTCGAGCCAAAAATCTTCTGAAGACAAATATGCTGCTACAGCTGGATGGTGAGAATGAGCACAACTCGTTATTCTTACTGTAACTGTCTGCTGGTAACTGAAGCATTTACCCTGCCCCTCATTTCAGGCTCCACACCCATTTGTGAAGACATTGGGAGGCAGATGCTGTGTTACAAGCGCAGAATCCCCATCCCAGAGCTCGAGGCAAGAATCGATGTGAGTGCTGCTTCTGCTGGGATTCCGAACTTAATTGGTATAGGAAATGACAACACAGGGCTTAGACTGTTCTCTAAAGGGGAAAAACATCAATTATTGCTGCCTGTACATCTGGATTGTACAAGTAGCAGTAGCTGTTACTTCTCTGAAGCTACGCTGGGTAACAAAGGTCTCTCTCCACCCTCCCAGGCCATTGATGCGCAGACTCTTCGAGCCATTTGCACCAAGTACATCTGTGAGCAACGTCCTGCAGTTGCTGCTCTAGGTAGGTAGAGCTGTGCGAGTTGCCCTCCCTGAACTCCCCAGCAGCCCCTGGCACTTGAGCAGGTGTCGTGGCTCATTTTCTTTAACTTCCAGGTCCCATTGAACAACTCCCAGAGTACAACAGTATCTGCAGCGGCCTGTCCTGGTCTCGTGCTTCGTGAATAAAAAACGTCTTGGCATTTTAAGAACAAACTCCCTGCTGTTCAACAGTTTTTCGCTTGGAGAAATGCCTTGGGGAAGATTAAAACTCAAGTGTCCCACACATTCTCGTCTCTGTATAATTAAGGAAAGAGTGAAAACGTGTACAGTATTTTTATTTTTATTATAAAACAAAGATTGTCAGTAAAAGTCATTTCCTGACTTTAGTAGCATTCATCACTTGTTCTTGAGCAGCTTTCTTGGCCTTGACCATTTCAACAAGTTCCTGGAAGATTTGGAAAAAAAGAAACGGGTGAACAGCACGTAGGTGCCCACAACCTAGTCGCTGCTTTTGAGGCAACAGCTATTGGGCCTCAAACACTCTTAACTGTGGGCACTGGGCAGAACCTAGACAGTTTAATATCTTATTTTTATCTCATTTTATTTTTTATCTCATTAAATATCTCATTAATATCATTTCTCTTGGAACCCAGTAAAGGGAAACTGATCTCCTTTTTGGGGTGAATTCTCACCTGCTCCCCCTCTAGTGCCTCAGAGCAGCAGCCAGGGAGAAGGTTTTATCCTGCGCAAGAAGCCGCTGTGAAACTGTAGGAAAAGCTCCGAGCAGCAGCCTCGCCTCCCTAGTTCCCACTGCCCTAATGTCACTGAATACAGGAGAACTCTGCACTGCTCTTTTATTAGGTAAGGAGTCTCATCAAAAGGTATTTTCCCGAAGGTGCCAGCGGGAGGGGAGTGCGGCCCCTACCTTGTACCGCTTCATGCAGTCCTTCTTGGAGCGGCCTGGCACGGCGGCCGCTATCTTCTCCCACCTCTCTGGAGTATTGACTGGGTAAGTCTTCAGTGCTTGTTCTAAAAGCTTTTGTTCTTCTGTAGTCCAAGGCGATGAATCTAAAGGCGAGCCTGTTTTTAAATGCAAACACAACCAGGAAACAAGGTACTGAATAAGGCAGGCTAAGGGAATCCACTTGGAAAGCATTCCAGACCATCAGTAACTGCTCAAGGAACCTTCATTTGTACTGTGCGTGCCAGAAACATGCAAACAAATGCAAGCTGGGAGCATGCTGGTAAACTAGGAAGGGTTTTTAAGTAACCCAGGTTTAGTGAGACTTGCCCTGCAAGCAGGGGCCACATGTGCACGCCAAGGGCTCCCTCTCCAGCCTCACCTTCGAACCGTTCCGAGGGGGCGGCGCTGTCCATCTGCGGCACCACCCCGTGCTCCTTCTTGAACTTGTCAAACGCTTTCTTGTTTATATCATCCTTTTGATGGGGGTCTATAAACAACAGACACTTAGTAGATTAATTATTGCACCAAAATTAAGTCATATGTACGATAAAGACTGTGTAGCGCTTTATCCTAAAACTGATACTCACACAATCAAAAGACTTGCTGTTCTTCACTTTAAGAGGTCAGTAAAGAGGCTGATAGGTAAAATCTTTCAGCAAATAATACATTTTACTACAGGAAGACTTTCCACCCCCTCTCCTTCTTTCTGCTGTTCCCAGGGACACCTTCCCCCTGTCCCCTGAAGGCTGAATCTGCAGCTTCATTGAAATCCCTTTTCAGTTCACTGCAGGCTGGTGGCATAAAGCCCCTGTGCTTCCCGAGCCCCCCAGGGGTGGTCAGGAACACAAGGAAAGCCTGGGGCTTCCTTGGGTGACGAGGTGGCTTGGAGGGGAGAAGATTTAGGTTTACAACTTCTATTCCCTATAGCAATATGTTTTGATCTTTTGTTGAGAAATTATTTCAGAGCCTCTTCTCAACAGCCCAAGTGCTCCAGGCTCATGCTAATTCAGATGTTTCCCTCATTCTGCACATTTATTTTAGATGCAGTTGCTAACAGAGCTTTTCCAGAGGCCAGTTGGTTTCACTGAGTGTAGCTGAGTCCAGGCAAGGAGCCTGGCTGACATTTAACTCTGCAGTAAGTGCCTGAGCTTCACGGATCAGGTGGTGACTCAGGCTTGGCTAAAATGACGGGGGCACAGAAACACTCATCTCCCTCCTCCAGCTGAGCTACCTTTGTTCTTGGGTTGTATGGAGCAGTTTCTTCTAAAAGAAACAAAATGCTCTGCAATGAGGAAGAAAAAAAAAAAAGCCCTAGAGAAGGATGCAGACCATGTTATAACAAAAATAAGCTAATAAAGATACCGAGTTTTTGGAGGCTCTTTGCTTTATTGATGACATCTTTTGCCGTTCGTTTTATTCCAGTAGTAGAGTGCAGGTTCATGTAATTGGCAATAACCTCCCACCTAAAGCAGGAAGAGGAAGGAGAAAACAGCACGTTACCTAACAGGCATTAACAGCTTCTTACGAGCTCCAGCACTTCTGCACACAGCTCATCATACTTGTACCCAGTATAGGTATGAGGACACAAACATGTACATGTGTATTTTGGAGAGCAAATGGGATTATTTATGTCTGCCCTTCTGGTCACAATACAGCAATTTCCCTTAAGGAGGCAGTGAGGCCTCCTGGGTTCTGACACAGGAACAGGAGTGGCAGGACCTGTTTAATAAGAAATTCTGAGTAGGGCTGGTGCCAGTGAAACCAAGGAGTACCTGGAGTTGGTGCCCGCGGGGAAGAGGTTCACAGCTTTAATTAACAACTGCAGATCGTCCTCGGGCCAGTTTTTACTTCCCCCTCCGCCGCCGCCGCTCGACTTCTCGGAGCTCTTGGTTGCTTGGCGCATTCGAGCCTCTGCCTCTTCTTTCTCTTGCCTTATTTGTTCATTTATTTCTTCTATCTAAAGAATGGTAAATACGCATCATTTTTTATATTTTACATTTATGTAAATATCTCACTCTAGGATTGCTTTAAACCTTGAATTCTGTTTTGTTTCTGCCCTGTATATTATAGCTACAGAATTGGAGCCTACCTACTGCAGTGTTACTTTCCTCCATCACATACATGAATTTGCACATCCCAAATCAGCAGCTAAAGCAGGAATCCATCACAAGTTCATTAGCAAATGAAGGGAATGCTCCTAGGACTAAGGCAGGAGTGCTCCATGGAATAGGGATGTCTAGGCCAGTATCTGACCCCGAGGGACAGATCCACAAAGGATTAGGAACCTGATGTGGCCACGTGGGCGCAGTTCAACATCCAGGCTCAAACAACAACATCTAATCCTCCAACAGAACTGCTGCCTGGGCTGGGAGATGCCAAAGGGCCCCCTTGCCACAGCTGTATGGAAAGCTGCAGCCAATTAGCTCTACTGATCACAGATAGAAACATTAACTGGAGCAACTCATATTTTAAGCTTTAAACTTACTCAAGGTTTCATGGTTGTGTGTAGCCTGCTAGCAAGCAATGCAGCAGAACTTTAGTAAACTGTCTATCAGATCTTTGGGAACTGTGGCCACATGTTGAGACTGAAACACAGGCATCATTTTAAGCCAGCTCCTTCTGAGAGTGCCCACTCCTGTTCTGGTGATATTAAAAAGCTATGGGCTTCAGCCTGCTGACAGGATGCACAAGATGGAGCAAGGAATGGTCTCACAAGCAAGCAAAGGGCAATTATCTCATAAATCATCATTATTATTGCAAAAGTGGTTCAGCTCTAACAGAGAAAGAAAGTTGAGTGCCAAGTATTTGGAACAGTCTCCTGGAGCCTGGGAGATTATTTTCAAGTTACTTGAACAAGATTTGAA
The DNA here is from genome assembly GCA_032353885.1 of Nothura maculosa. Taxonomy (NCBI): domain Eukaryota; kingdom Metazoa; phylum Chordata; class Aves; order Tinamiformes; family Tinamidae; genus Nothura; species Nothura maculosa. The sequence goes on from JAUBOD010000001.1 coordinate 7,137,003, forward strand.
CCCTAAGTCTTCATTTGAGTGACCCTCAGGTAAACCTCGGGCTGCAGCATTTAAATCCTTCTGTGGATCTAGCCCTGGGTCAGACACTGCTCTCTTCTCCTTCTAGGTCACTGCTGCCCACTGTTGGGGAATTTTTAATTCCTCCACTGTTTCTGTGTACTGCACAAGCAGTGGAAAATGCCCAAGTTTTCCTCAGCTGGCACTTGTTGCTTTGCCAGTCCTGAACACCACTGTACAGAGCAGAAACCAAGTGTGCCCAGGTATTCTGCAGCTCAGCCCTAGATGTTTAACAGGAGGATCCAACAGCACCTGGGTTACGTCCTGCATCTTGTTTAGATTCTGCCAGGTAATTTCATAACTCTTATTATTGTTGTATGTTGATTTGTCACTCAGCATAATTACCTGTTTTACTACAGCCGCCTTTCCTCCTTCCCTTGTTGTGGATGTAAGTGCTTCATTCAAGCATTGCAGACTAAAAATAAATTATTAAGTTACATTGGATGGCTAGTATAAAGATGGGGGGCAAAATGAGCAGGAATCAGGGTTAGGAAAGCTTACCTTGCTAGCTCAAGGCGATCACAAAGCTTCTCCACCTCCTCCATCATTTTAACACAATCTGCCTCATTATCAGAAAAGTAATTCCAGTTCTGGAAGCAGAAATACATGTTCTACCTTGAACTTTATTGTCCTGGATCCTCAGGCAAAGGCTCAACACCCAAGCATTCTTCAGACATTGCTGTGTTTGGGCCTATTTGGCCAGCTTTGCTCATAACTCAAAGCTGCACGATAACTATGCTTTAGGATTTTGCTTTTTAGTAAACTCAATTTTCATTCCCATCTCTGGCCATAACAACAAGGCTGTGACACGGTCTGGTCTAAGCAAGCGTAATAACCTCACTAATATAATCTGTGTTTCACTATAATAATATTTAAATACCTTGCACGTTGTTCTCAACTTTTGCCTTTCTTTCTTGATTGCTTTTTTCTGAATCTCTTTCTCTTTTTTTGCTACTAATGCTTGTTGCCTAACTTCTTCTTCTTCCTTTTCCTTTGCTAAACGGGCCGCTTCTAATTCTGCTTGTCTTTGCTGCAATCAAAGGAAAAGAAAAGAAAATCCACACTGTTATAGGTCATTCAAGCATTCAGCATTTAAATGTGCAGTTTCCTGTTTTTTAAGGACTATATTGGTAATTTAACATACTTTTTCCAAGGATTTCAAGAGAGAAGGTAAAGTCTATGTCAGTTGGCATTCATTCAAATACCTCACTCACTATAAAGATTAATAGTTTGTATATCCAGCTCCCCTGAAAATAAAGATATGACACTGGAAGGTATTTCCTAGACCTGTCCCCAAATTGCTTTACTGGAAAAATGCAGTGATTCAGCCTTTCTGCTGTACCATTATTAACTTAATACCTTGCAATTTTCTAGGTTTATCTAAGTGACTTTTTAGGACCTTACATTTCTATACTGTTTCCAGTCATCTTGTCTAAATTGCTAATATTATCAGGTACATCATGTACCTCAGAGCTTCACACTGATCAGTCCCTCACAGAGCATATCCCTGAGGCAAACAGCTCTATCCATTTTATGATAGAGAAAATGACTGCCTTGAAATGATAGGAAACGGATACAACGACACCAAATCAAATGGAGGAGCCTGTTGTTTCAGATTTCTGTTCTACAGTTTCATCTCATTCTCAAAAAGCTGAGCCTTGCCCTGCCTGCTGTACAGGGGACAGACAAGAGATCTGTGACCCCAATGTAACCAGCTCTAACAGTTTTCTAGCACACCTAGAAAATTAAGTTGTGGATCAGGGTGCACATGAACTAGCAGGATTCAATCCTAATAAACCAAGTTAACTTACTTTTTCTTTTGCTTCCTGCTCTTTACGTTTTGCTTCTACTTTGGCTTTCTTCTCTGCTTCTTTCTTTGCCTTTTCCTCTTCCTTAAATTTCTTTATCCTGGGATCACAGCTGTATGCGTTGTCTGGCAGAAGAAAGAAGGCATCATGGACAAGAAAAGAAAAACAGGAGGACATTTCTGCTGTTACTTAATAAATATCTCCTCTCAAAGAGCAGTTTTTATGCTCACCAACAAGTGTCCTAATTCTGTTCATTTCTTCTTTTTTTCTCAATGCTCTGGCTGCTCTGTTCTGCTTTTCAATCCACCTCCTTTCATCTCGACTGAAAAGAAAAACCATAGTTTGGTACCAATACCCTACAATGTCAGTAATGATCTGTCAGAAACTCAGCATTTAAATAACGTTTCCCCATACACATGCTTTTCTCCATGTACTTCAAAAAATACATATTTTTAAGAGGAGATGCAGGCCCCAAGCTCTCACTGAGATACGAGGCACCTGAGCAACCAGCCAAACATTTTGGGACACCTGAAACAACTGAACCAGCACAACCATCACTGCAGGGAGTGAGACCATGGACTTGCAAAGCACAAAGCACTTGCTGACCTGACATGTAACCCAAGCAGAACAACAGAGATGCTGATGTACAGCTCAATTAAAGGACAGCAGTAGAATTAATGCCTTTGATATTACAGAAAACAGGGCACATGAAATAAATGTGTGTGCCCAGGATACCCACAACACTCTGATGAATCCATGATGCAAAACAGGTCAGGTTAAATAGGTGAAAAATGGCACACGGTCTGAAAATATTGGTCAGTGCTGCATGAAAGAGGAGATTTTCTAGTGCAGTCTGTATATCCTTATCTATGGAACCACTGTGGAGCAACACATGTAAGATCAAGGGGGCTACCTGTTTAGCAGTAGGTTGAAGGATATAAACAGACAAGCAACACAACCTTTGCAAGAAAAGGTGTGAATATCTAACAGAGCAGTGGGAAACAGAAATGTAGTTATATCTCTAATTATACCATTTGTCTATTTTTTGAAAAGGACACAATGACAGGGAAAAAAAAAACACACAAAAAATGATCAAGATTCTCCAATGAGAAGCCTTGAGCTTAATCTGTTTAATCTTTCAAAAATACAAAATTGGTAACTGCATTTCTTTGTAACAGACTTTGTAAAACAGCATACAGAGAGTCCAAAAAAAGATCTAATAGCAGCAAAAGGTCTAAGAGGAACAAATGCCTAAGAAAAACCTAAAGAAATTTCCTTATGGAAATGGGGAAAAGATTTTGGCTACAAAGCAGCTAATCACTCCAATGTCAACTGGTTTCTGTTCAAACCTGAATGCCTTTCCTGAAGAAGAGGTCAATGCATTGCAAGCTGCTGGGGTTAATACCAGCATGACTGAGTGAAGGCACCATGTGAAGTACAAGAGAGGTGACAAGAGCCACTATTTTATTCCAACTTTAACAGTCTGGGTTTTATAGCTGTTGGAAGGATTAAAGTGGAATGTAATTTCCAACTGTAATATGGACTAAGGAATTCGGCTACTGCCACTTCATTGAGAAATAGGCAACGTGGAGATCACGATGCCATAAGAACTAGTGTAAATTCTAGAAAACAGCACATTTTACCATGAAACTGGGGATAAAATGGTACCTACTTATTTGTCAACTGGCTCCAGGTTTAACCAGCATTTGGGGCTTGCTGGATCTGCAAGTCTGAACTTACCTGAACACAGAGGGTTTGTGTGATACTCCCAGGTTCTTTTGGTAGAATGATTTCAAAGCACCTCAGAAACACTTCTGTGATGCTGGCAAGAATTACTTAAATTAGAGCAATTAAGAAACAGAAGCCCAGAATCACTCCAAGGTCATTCAAATTTGTGACTGACTTCTGGGCTGAGAGAATAAATTCCATTTCTTTGTTCAGTCCCTACCTTCCTTCCTCTGATATAGAGTCTAATGGCACGTTGGAAAATCTTGCTGTATCATTTTCAGTGTCCCATCAAATTTCTTTTTACTTACGTACCATTCTGCCTTTTCTTTTTCCTCTTCATCTAAATAGGAAAATTCTCTCCAGGAATCAAAATTGTACCTAGAGTAAATGCAAAATAACAATGAATAAAGAAAAAAAAAAAGATGATAGCCAAACTACTAAAGCTACTGTATCTTTAAAATATTATTTTGTAAGCAATTATACTATTAGTACCTAAAATGATTCCACTGTGTTAATTCAAAATGCAACGTTCTATTCAAACTAAACTAACAGTTCACATCCCTGTCTGCATACAAAAAAAAAAAAATAAAAAAAAACCATGTATTTCAGGATGAGATTAATTTCAATAGTTTACAAGGATCTACTGTGCAAGTGTCTGTGCTCCCGTTACAGGCACTGGAGCTATAAGGAGTTTACAGAAAATTCCAGCTGATCTTTCTCTAGACATCCATACTTGGCAGCTGAATCAAGCCCAAAACTCTATGGACCTGCCTGGACCTCCCTTGAAAAGGAGGCTATCTGTAGCTCAGCTTACAACATGGATATATTTGCTAAGAGAAAACTAGTTCAGTTTGTGGAAAGCACCGAGCAGCTGGGAGGAATTTCCTGGGATTGTTGGGTCGGAAGAGACCAGAGGCAAAACTCAACAGGCAGAGGGGTGCAGAGCCTTTACCTCACTCATCTGGAGCAGCTCTAGGGTGAGCAGACCCTGGGCTCCCAGCTAACTCACCAGAATGAGTAGAATGCATCTACCTCTTCAAAGGAGGAGCTCATGTCCCCGAGCTTCGGAACATTTTTCTTATTCGACCACCTGAGAATAAATAAATATGTTCAGGAAACTGTATATATGAACTTACTTCAAAACACTGTATATGATAAATAAACGAAATAACCAAAACAGAGGTTCTGCCCTACTAGTCTAGGAAAATGGAGGGAAAAAAAAAAAAAGAAAAAAAAACCCAGAAGCTCCCTCGAAACATCGTTTTCTTTGTGCATTCGTGGGAGTCAGCACTAGAATCAGGGCCCCCATTCTCCATGCACCACATCTCTGGGAGAGAAGGCTGCAGAAAGGGAACAGATGGAGCTCTATAAATAACTCAGCTCTGAGGCAGGCTCCGTCTCCCACGTGCTTGGGCAAAGCAGGCAGGAATAACACACACACTGCCTCTCTCCCATCCCCACAAAGCAGAAAACCCTCCCTAGGTGGTAGGATGTGTTGTTTCATGACATGGCAGCCTATTTCTAAGCAAAAAGGGAGCAACCCATCTAGTAACCACAGACCTAGAAGGTCTGAATACCTGGAATATTAAATAGAGATTCAGGAAAGCTACTTAAAATAGGCACTAGTTAGGTTGTAAGTGCATCACATAACAAAACATTGTTTTTATACAGGTAAAAAGTGAAATAAACTTGGTATGGAGTTGTATTCTGACAACCTCAATACAAAATTCATTGGTAAGCATGACTCAAATGCAGAGAGAAACCCATGACACATCTCAGAAGAAAGAATGACCAAATATTCTGATAGTTACATTATCTTCTAAGTCATGAATGTAACTCTGTTAGTGTGTCTTTGATTAAAGAAAGAATTTACTTTAAAAAAAGAAAGAATTTACTCAGTTGCGTATACATGCTTCATATAAAATTATTTACTAAAATGAAACAATTTATAATATGAGAAAGGCAGAAGTAAGAGGGAGCTGAGAAGAAACTTAG
>JAUBOD010000001.1:7142690-7155060 GCA_032353885.1 Nothura maculosa
ATAAAATTATTTACTAAAATGAAACAATTTATAATATGAGAAAGGCAGAAGTAAGAGGGAGCTGAGAAGAAACTTAGTTCTGTATCTCATAGGTCACACTCAAGGCCTCAGTGTACTGGCTGAGTTTTAAAAGGAAATAACTTTAAAAAGGATGCAGAACACACTACTTCAGTATTAAAGTATGTATTAAATTTCTGCCAAATGAAAGCACTTTCCAACAGCCCTTACAATCAAATCTGTTACAAACCAATGCCAGAGGGGTTTGCAAATGCTGATTTTCCAGCAATAGCAAGGGCCGCCTGACGCAGCTTACCTGGCATTTCTTTCAAAAACAGGTGAAAAAACTTCAAAGAAATTTTCTTTCGCCTCACTTTTGGAAGGCACAGAGTTATCAAAAGTGGGGTCTATACTGTTAAATGCTCGCCGTTTCACAGGATCAGATAATATTTCATAAGCTGGAAAAAAAAAGAAAAAAAAAAAACTTTAAAACTTGAGACTGAGTCTTCCTAACAAGGTCAGGATGCTACAAACAGGGCAGTGTTTAACTGTTTAAAAAGATGCTCTTGGGTTTGTGTTTGATCATTGCTCTGTACGCTTGTTTATTAATTATTTTGATGCTGCCTTAAATAACACCACTGCCAATTCTTGTTAATTGTGGGGTAGAAGAAAATATTTATGAGAAAACTAACACATTCCACTATTAAATATAACAAGCCAGATAATACTTTAATTTTCTCCAGTGAAATTGTAAATTCAGTTCAAGGTCTGGTGGGGTGGGCATAACATCTCCAGGCTTTATCATACAACCAGACTCTTGCAGATAACTCACAGAATCGTCTTATCAAGACAGAATCCTGCACTAATTTGACATCAAGGCATCTGACATCTTGACTTGCAAGAACAGAAGTTCTAGTACTAAAGATCAGTGAGTAGAACAGGTAGGAAACAGGTATCCGCATTAATGTTCAGATATTAGGATTTTTCTGTTCCAAGTGAAGCTTAGTCACAACTCTAGTGATTTGTGAACATCAACTCAAAAAAGAATTTGGTTCCGGTCAATTTGTTTGTTCTATTTTGTTTTTAAAATGCATTAGTGTATCTCTAAATAAAGGCTGAGAAGTTCATCAGCTTATCTAACATAACATCATCTAACATTTTTATAGGATGTCATTTGTGGAAAAAAAATATCATGTTGAAGAATTTGAAGATCTATAATTGGTTATTTTTATCAATTAAAAAACAGTAACAAGGACAAAAAGATGAACTCCCCAGCAGTTCAAAGAGAGCAGGCTGGTTACACCTAGAATACTCCACCAAGTTTTGGAATTGGCAGGCAGAGGGGCTTGAGGTTATCATGAATGCATCAACTGCGTTCACTGAGTCATCTGGAGGCAAAAGGGAGCAGCTAAAGGACCTGATATCTCAGTCCAAACCAGCAGCTGCTCTGTTGGCAGAGTAAACACATCAGAATTCCAGTTGCCTAATGCCACTGGTTTCTTCCAGTAATTAGTTTATTTTATAGCATCCCAGTTTATTCCAGATATGTGGCTACCTCTAGTGGTTCATCTTTGCACACTCTGTTACGAACACTCCCATGAGCTACTCTGCTCTAAGAGTGGCATGGCAAAGCAGCAGCTGCATCCTGGTGCTCTTCCCAACTGAGGGAAAACACCACAGTGTGAGCAGTAAGTACTGAAGTACTGAGATCCCTGCTGGAGCAGGGGGTTGGACTGGATGATCCCTAGTGGTCCCTTCCAGCCTCAACCATTCTGGGATTCTGCGAAATGGCAAAAAGTCTTTTCAGTTTTGTAGTAATTGACAGTTCTTCTAATACAGCAAGAATATAATGCTTAAAAGAGCACTGCAGATATGATGATCAAACTGATTGGAATAGGTTCTGATAAGAAAGGTCAGTGCTTACCCTTTGTTATGCAGGTGAAGTAATCGTTATCACCTTCTCCTATCTGCTCCCCTGCTGCTTTTCGCTTGTCTGGATGATGTTTCAAAACCATGGATTTATCTAGCAAATAGACGTGTGACGTTCAGAAGCAAATAGATATGTTCCAGCATCAACAGGTTGCACATTCTGAGAAATAAACTAATACAATGGGTGTTTTTCCAACTAGATATTTTTAACATCAGAAAGGTGACAGAAATAAGTGAATGAACGCGTGTATTTGCTATGGAATGACAGTGAAAAAAATATAAACTTAGTTGCCACTTTTAATCAAGGTCTGTCCTGGCATTAAAGCAATAAAACCAGATTTTAAACAGGCTTCTTTGACAAAAGTTCTGGTGCCAGCACTTGGGAAACATAAACTGTAGCTCCTTGGCTGGCTAGAACATTCCAGAGGAGTCAGAGCCACCTGCTCTGCGAAAGGAGCTGCTACCCTTTACATCAATCCATGTGTCCAACTCGGCGCTGTAGGATCCTAAAGGAGGTTCCTGCTCCATGTGCTAAGAGAACAGAAGGCAGCAGAAGCCACGGAGCTCTGGCTGTTATTTATGCAGCTCTGCTAAGAACCCCAATGTTCAATCAAGAGCAGAGGCAGCAAAACCCTGTGTGTGCACAGAGATACAAGCGAGCACCCTCTGAGCCGGCCCTTGGTGACGAGGAGCTGGTGTCTGTACGTGACACACAGCCCTGCACAGCCCAGAGGAGGCTGCTCCTGAGCACGAGGTACTTACGGGCTGCCTTGATCTGCTTCTGGGTGGCTCTGTATCGTAGACTGCCCAGCCCGAGAACTGCGTAATGGTCTTGGTTCTGGGGGGAAAGAATAGATCTCATAAACACTGATAAACGTGACCTGAAAAGACACAACACAACCCAGGCACAAACACCTTCTGCCCTCCCCTGCTCCCCTGTCTTTTAAAAGCAAAAGGAGGAATATTTTTCTCTCTAAAGAAATTACCTTAGAGCCCATAATTACTCATGTTTTGAAGTTGCTGTTACAGAAATCCCAGGGACTTAGTTGGAACTAAATTAAAAGCATTGTATCTTAAAAAAACCAATTCATAGACAACTAATTTGCTGAATTTTGAGAGTGCTGGTGTGATTTCAGAAAAAGAGAGGTGGTAGCAGGGGGAAGAGGCATTTTTACCGTCTACAGGCACCAATGTGATAAATAACAGTTGAAGATGAGGGGCTGCTGCTGATGTGCACTTGCATTTGGCCTCATTGCTCATGATTAGGCATGAAAATAGAGCCAGGTCCCAACCCTAAGGGCTGCTGCACAGCTCAGACTGGGGGGCCTGGGCTCAGGGGAGGGGGGTTTTAGTGGCTGGGAAGGGCAGTAGTTTTGCCAGGTTTCCCACAAAACCAATAAATGACACCCGTGTCAGGCGCCTACCTTCCAGTCCTTTGGATCGAGGGTTTTTAACATCGGAAACTCCTCAAGCTGCAGCTCCTCATCGCCCGACTCCTCGGACGATTCTTTCTCATCTTCCAGCTCCTGGAAAGAGGCAGAAACGTTTATGTTTCTCCTCTTCACAAACGCTTCAAACCAGCGGCCCACGGGTTCCACTTGACAGAGCACTGAGGCTACGAGCAAAAACACAAGAGCAACTTCACTTTGTGGCTGCAGGTCACGGTTTTCTTGCCCATTGAAGCCCATAACAGGGGCACCACCAAGTGCCATCCTGCCAACCCCGTGCCTGCCTCCCAACAACGGGGACCGGGATCACTCCAAGGCTGCGGGAAGCAGCCCCTGTGGCCGGGCTGGGAGCAGGGGCCGCTCGAGCAGACACCGGAGCCCGTTCCCGGGAGGGATCCACGGGGGATCCCGGGTTTTTACGGCTCTTTTCCCTCTCTTCCCGACCGCGCAGCCTCCGGGGCAGGGAAGGCCCCGGCGCCGCCGCCCGGCGGAGCGGGGAGACCCCGGCCCCTCCCGCCGCCAACGGCCGCGCCCGGGGGCACCTACCGGCCGAGAGCGCCCTGGCGACCGCCGTGCGCTGCCCCTGCGGCGCCCCGCGCAGCATCGCGCCGGCTCCCGCCCGGACCCGCTCCTGGTTCCGGTTCAGCTCCCGCTTCTGCTCCCGGTTCCGTTCCCGGTTCAGCTCCCGGTTCCGCTCCCGCTCCCCGCTCGCCTCGGCCCGCCGGTTGCCGGGAGCCGGCGCATGGAGGCGCCCGCAGAGCGCTTCCGGGGCGGCCTTCACTCAGCGGCCCGGCGGGAAACGCGACCAGCTACAAAAAGGCCCCCCCTCCGCACGGCCCGCGCCGGGGCGCTCGGCCGCCGAGCACCAGGAGGCAGAGCCGGCGGGCGGAACCTCCGCGGCGGTGGCAGCGGCGCCGAGGGGAAGGAGATGGGCGCAGCACCGCGCTTGGCGAGCAGCGCCGGGCCCGGGTGTCTCCTCCTAAGGCGTCCCCCGGCGCGGCCGGAAGGTGCCGAGTGCCGCTGCGTAATGCATCCGGGTCGGGCAGTGCAGGGAGGCCGCCATGCCGGACTATCTGGGCGCCGACCAGAGGAAGACCAAGGAGGAGGAGAAGGAGGACAAGCCCATCCGCGGTGAGGAATGGAGGGAAACGGGGAGAAACGGGGAGAAACGGGGGGAAACGGGGAAAAACGGGGGGAAACGGGGTTAGCTGCGCCCCGCAAGGGCCCGCCCGGCCGGGGCAGCCGCAGGGCAGTTACGTGCGCAGCTGGATTCTTCCATCCCTGTGTTTTCCTGCTTGGAGTTTTCCAGGGAAACTGAGGAAATCCCTGGGTTTGGGGCCGGGAAGCCGCTCGCGGAAGGGAAGGGGCGCGGGGGGAGCTGGGGGGCCCGGGTGCCATGCGGGGCTCGGCGGGGAGCGAAGCGCCCGGAAACAGCGGGAATAGCTGGGAAAGGCGGGAGCGGCTGCGGAAAAGGCGCTTCCGAAGCAGCGGGAAACGCGGAGCAAACCCAGGCCTGCGACACGGCCCGGTTTGGTGCCATTCCATGCGAAAAGGCAGACGGGGATTGGGAGGAATAAAGTGTCAGTGCCAGGGATGGGGGGGATCAGGACTAAGGATGATTGTGTAAAGATTGGGATGATGGGATCGAGACCGGGAATGATGGGATCAGGATGAGGCCCCTGCCTGGAAACAGGGTGACTTTGGGAGGAGGGAGGGGATGCTAAAGGCCTGTTCAGCTATGGGCTGCATAGGGGTACATGTGGAGGTAAACTGCGCTTAACTGAGCCCCCTGGAGCCCCCATGGGAGCCCTGGAGCCCCCGGAGCCCCCCTGGGAGTCCTGGAGCCCCCCAGAACCACCATGGGAATCCCAGAGCACCCGGAGCCCCCACGGGAGCCCCAGCCATGGGGCTTGGTGCTGAAACCCGTGGATTTGGGGGCTGCTGCTGCTGGCTGCGATGCAGGAATTCCCAGGGACATGCTGAAACCCCGGGTTCAGCACACGTGACGGGAGCCAATTCCTCATGAAACCAGAGGATTCTCCCTGTGCCACAGGTGGCGCAAGGTTTATAGGGATGCAAAATGTCACCACAAATCCTCACAGAAAGAAAATAATTGAGGATCTGATAATGACAAATGTCACCCCTGCAGTGGGGAGGGTGGCACTGGGGATTAGTCGCATTTTTGACCGTTCTTGTTGGAGAGAGGATATTCGATGAAAAACTGGTCATTTAACCTATAATCCTCACTATGATGTGTTGCATTTTAGAATATTACAGCTCAGTGTTATCTGGTAGTGGTTACCAGTAGTTACTGGTTCCAGGCTGTGTCCATCTCCCTTCGTTCTTCCCAGTAGCTGCTCGTTACGGAGCAGAGGGGAGTGCAGGATCCACCGGACAGTTATTGTGGTTGCTTCTCTCCCCTCATGCTGGGCATTGTTGAATGAGAAGAAAGCGTGGAAAACTTTCAGTTTTAATTGTGTGGGGTTTTTAACACTTAAAAGAAAATCTAAAAGGTAAAGTTTTGCCATCACTTCCTTTTCTGCACTGTCACAGGTTGATCAGCTGCTTTAATTTTACATTGCTCTGAACAGCCTGTCAATCTGTGACCGTACAGAGGACTCCAGCTACTCCTTCTGGATCAAAACCCTGCCTTGAGTTTCTTTAATGTATATCTGATACTTCATGGGTTTACTTTATTTTAGTGCAAAGCCATAACCTTAAAATAATCCCTTTAAAATGTATGTTTTCATTATTTTCATGTTTAGAAGCAAATTTAGTGCTACTGTTTTTTTAATTGACACTGAGCCCTTTCTATCTTTCTTCAGCGTTGGATGAAGGGGACATTGCCTTGCTGAAAACCTACGTAAGTCCATGGAGAGTGTTAAAGCAAAATGTTCAGCTGTGAATCCCATATCAGTGTGCAGGGATATTTGCTTAGGGAGTAGTTAGTAAATCTACATCTCTTACTGCCTTTCTGCCCTGCTAAAACTTCTCTGTTTCCATTCCTGAGGAGGGAAGAAATCCCAAAGCCTATAGGTCATCCAGTGGTATTGATAGCCAGGGAATAAGGAAGCTTTTCTTTTAGTATTTTTTGATTCTTTTAATGTAGCAGATTGCCATAGGGGCCAAACAGCCACTGCTCTTGTCGTGTTCTTTCACTGACCAACTCTCTGCCTTATTTTGTAAGTAATGATATATTTAAGACCTGTCCTCCCTGGCAAATTTGCTTGTTATCACCCATACCTGTTAGTGGAGATACATGAGTATTATCCATGGATAATGTGATGTTGGGAGGCCTCTTGCATGTTCTTTAAAAGCAGTTTTCCTCCCTCCATCAGCAAGTGCTGCTGTCTGTGAAAGAGCAGCTCCTAGAAATGAGGTTTGCAGTTCAGTGGATTCCTGATCTGAAAATGTTTGCCAGGAGGCTGAGTTTTAATGACCCTGACTGAAAGCTGCTCAGTGGCCTCTGTGGCTTCCTTTGCTGCCAAACTGATCTGTGATCAGTAACTGTTTGTAATCCTGATTAGATTTAGATAGATAGATCCATCCCAATAATCTAAGGAGCCTTTTGATACTAAGTAACTATTGGTGTGTTTTTCCTGAACATAATCTGCATTCTGAGAGCTGAAGTGACTCTTGTATTCCAGGGCCAGAGCACATACTCAAGGCAGATCAAGCAAGTAGAAGATGACATTCAACAACTTCTTAAGAAAATCAATGAGCTTACAGGTACCCTTTCTTCTTAAGCTAAGTTTCAGTAAGAGCTCTATATATTTAAATCTATATCTAAATGTTTTAAGAAGCTGACTTCTGAACAACAACTGCATTAGTTTGTTATTGTTGTTTTTCCAAATAAAGGCTATATTTCTTTATGTGGCTTTCACCGAACTTGTGCTTTATATGTTGTGATCTTTTTACAGACACTGATCAATGCCAGGTAATCCGTACATGTGTAATCTGTACAAGTACCAGGCAACAAACGGCCTTTTCCCTCATTATGTCTCTCATTAAGTTGTGAGGTGCATCAAACTGCACTTCAGTGGTGATTGACTTGAAATAGACTGCAGAAAAACACCACGTAGGTAGTGGTGCTGGCCCTTGATAAGGAAGAAAAGACTATCAGAAAACTCAGTGTTTAAAGTCAATGTGGAAGACCTGCCTAGAAGACCAGACAGAATTATTCTTTCTTATCCTGTTCTTCTCTATTTTTCTATCCCTTTTGTGGTTTTTTTCCCATATGTGATGGAAATGATGCTTCTCATACCTGTGTCTTGGAGGATTTATATTTTTCCAACCCTGTGAATTCCCTAGTTTCCAATATCCTGCACTAAAGCTTTTCTCTCAGTGAAATCACTCACAAAGTCATTTTTATTTTCTGACACTTTTGGAAACATAGTTATCCTTGGGATATTTACTTGGTTGGGATAGTCCACACGCTGTCCATTTGTTTCCAGAGGATGGAGAGACTGGTGCCTTATTCCTTTTGGAAACTGAGTCTTTTTTTAAGAGGATCTACTGTTTTTTTTTTGTGTGTGTGGGGAGTGTGTATGATCTCAGAAAGGTTCCTGCAGGTTTGTGTGAACGGTGCTTGGAGGGTGAAGGAGGGACTGCTCAAGCTGGGGGCTTCTCCCTTAGCTCGTCTGTGCTCTGTGCAGGGATCAAGGAGTCGGACACCGGCCTGGCTCCTCCAGCCCTCTGGGATCTTGCTGCAGACAAGCAGACTCTGCAGAGTGAGCAGCCGTTGCAGGTTGCAAGGTAGGTGCACGGTCCCTATTTCCAGTACAGCTCCTCAGCAGTATAAATATAAGCCTAGTAACTTATGTGTAGACTTCTAGTTACTCCTCCAACAGATTCGTGATATTATAGCAGAATCACAATAACCATTTGAGCACATTTGGAGAATGTGCAGGCTCTTTCTAACATTTTTTTTTCCTGAGGCTTCTGCAAATAACAAGGCAATTATCTCATTAACTAATGCTGTTATTGTCTGTCCTGTGCTAGGTGTACAAAGATAATCAATGCAGACTCCGAGGATCCCAAATACATTATCAATGTGAAGCAATTTGCTAAGTTTGTGGTGGATCTCAGTGACCAGGTGGCACCTACTGACATAGAAGAAGGCATGAGAGTTGGGTGAGTAAAGCCAACACAAAGGTGTTAGCTTCTGTCTGTGGGAACATTCCTTTCTCCTGTGATCCATCACTTTGACATGGCAACAGCTGTCTTCAAGTCCTCTTCAGTGGTGAGAATTATATTTACACAGACTTGTTGTTAGAAAACAGCTTCCAGAAAGCTGCGTGCTGCCAGGAGGGTTTCATTCTGAAGAAAACAAAAAGGAAACAAAGGCAGCCCAGACCTGAAGTGTCAGTCCTGGCCTACAAGAGCTTCAGGGACCCAGCGGCCCCCTGGCTCTTGGGCAGTCTGTGTGGACACAGTGTCTGCAAGAACGTTTGCTTAGGGGGACAAGAGGGTCCTTTTGGGTTTTTAGAGTCAATATTTTTCCCATTTGTTCAATTGCATATTTTGAAATTTAATTTTCAAAGTACTTTGGAATTAATATTTTTGGAACTCTTGTGCTTTCCTACCAAACAGGAATTCTAGTTTCTCGCTCAGAGTGTTGGCTGTTAGGGCTGGGCTCCCTCAATGCCAGAGAAAATAACAATTTAAGAATTCAGCCTTTTCAAATTTGAAATTGTTCCTTCATGACCTTTAATTAACAGGTGTCAATATGATATTGTTGTCTTCTCACCAGGGTGGACAGAAACAAGTATCAGATCCACATTCCCTTGCCTCCAAAGATTGATCCCACAGTCACCATGATGCAAGTGAGAGCTGCCTTTACTTATCATTGCATTTTTCCACCTTGTAATCTTGATTCCTGTGGCTGGATTTTGGGATGGTCTGTTGAAAGCCTGGAGAGAAGAGGCAGCCTCAGGTTGTTCAGCTGATCTCTCCCTTTCTGTTACACAGGTAGAAGAGAAACCTGATGTCACTTACAGTGATGTTGGTGGTTGTAAAGAGCAGATTGAAAAACTGAGAGAAGTGGTTGAAACCCCCCTGCTTCATGTAAGCAACCTCCAGATTGATGCTTTTCTTATTATGTTAAAATTATTTTGATCATCCTGTTATTTTCTCGTTTTTTTTCTTGTTGCATTGCAGCTGAATGCAAACAGCTAAGTGAAAATGGGCATAACAGCTTTAACAAATGGTGTCAATTGCCTGATATCAGTTTCTTTTCACTGATTTTCTTGCCTTTTTTTCCCACTGTTACAGCCTGAAAGATTTGTTAACCTTGGAATTGAGCCTCCCAAGGGAGTCCTCTTGTTTGGGCCACCCGGAACAGGCAAAACCCTCTGTGCTCGGGCAGTTGCCAACAGGACTGACGCCTGTTTCATCAGAGTCATTGGGTCTGAACTGGTGCAGAAATACGTGGGGGAGGTAAGAGCTGCTGGGGGCTGCCCTCCTGCAGAGACCTGGCACTCTCGTGACAGGGATGGGTGCAGGTTCTTGCATGCTGGAGATACCAGGGGTGATGGCAGAGCCCTGCAGGGTGCCAGTTCCTTGCAGCACAGAAATGAGCTGCGATTCAGGAGGACACGAGGGTAGGATTCTGTCCTCAGCTGTGTCATGTGCACTTGGCCCTGAGGTGGATCCTCCTCTGCTCCTCCTGCATCCTAAGAGTAGATCTCTCCTTTGCAAACTGCCCTTGGGTTTATGAATGGCTGATAATTCATATGTGCTCGGATAAGTGCTTTATCACAGGAAATGTAGAACGGTTTGGAAGTGTGAAAAGGCTGATTTTGATGCCTCCCTTAGCAAGATCTCATGTTGCTTCCAGGGAGCTCGAATGGTTCGTGAACTCTTTGAGATGGCTAGGACTAAAAAAGCCTGTCTCATTTTCTTCGATGAAATTGATGCCATTGGAGGTACGTGGGTGGCACACACTGCTCCACTCTTGTGTGACACCCTTCTCAACTGTGTTTTTTTGTATTGTAATTCTGGGATTATGTTTTTACCTGAATACTTAGCAAAACCGCTAACAGTATGGACATATCTGCTGCTTGACAAATTATCAGAAAGTCGTTTATGTAGCTTGAAAATCCTTACCCCAACTGAGAAAGTTCCGAGCTTCAAGGTTCCAATTTTAGCTGTACAATTTACATTTTAGCTTAGAAAAAGTGCTGCTAGTTTAAAACCTGCTTCTGGCCTTCATATTGCCTGAAAATCAGTGGGTTGGTGTCCCTAAGGGAAGTACTGCAGCCCTTGGGGAACAGAGCAGTTTTCACACAGGCAAATGGGGGAAGATATTGGTTGAGGAGAGGGAAAAAAACCCAAATATATTCATGTTTCCCCAGCTTGGTGAGGTACCAGGCAGGGAGATGAGTCCTTTAATGTTTGGGAGGGGGTGTTTAGTGCAGAACAACCGGCACAAACGCAGATCGTTTTGGGTTGAAATGTAACATGTTGAGACCCTCCCCTCACCCTTTTTAAACGGTTGTGAGGGGCCAGGACGTGTCCCCACTCGTGCCCGTGGTGTGTGGTGTCCATAGGCGCCCGCTTCGATGACGGCGCCGGCGGCGACAACGAGGTGCAGAGGACCATGCTGGAGCTCATCAACCAGCTGGACGGCTTCGATCCCCGGGGCAACATCAAGGTGCTGATGGCCACCAACAGGCCCGACACCCTGGACCCAGCGCTCATGAGGCCTGGCAGGCTCGACAGGAAGATAGAGTTCAGCCTGCCCGACCTCGAGGTCAGAGCTCTTCCCTTTTCCCATTGTGTGTGTGCAGACACGAGAGCTTTCCTTCGCTCCAGACCTCATTGTCTGGAGGCAGCTCGGAAGAGTTAATGAACGTGGCACCATCATGTGCAACGTGCCTAGAAATCTGGGGGTTAAAGGCGCTTCTGAGAGGCTTTCCCATGTAGTAGGGATTCCATCTCTGTTGGGGAAGCCGTGGAAAACACTATATTCACTGTACATTTCTAGCTCAACAGATAGGAATCCTTTAACCTGCTCCGTGCTTTTTTCTGAAGCTGGAGTGTGGTTAATTTGGTTTCTTGAGCAAGATTTCTTTTGGTGCCTCTAACATGAAAGCTCTTCTGGTTGTTTCCTTAATTGCTTCGGGAACGCTAAATTTTCCATTGCTCAAACATCCTAGTCCAAACATGGGAACAGCCAAACATAGGAAGGCAATAGCCAAGAGTTGTATTTTCTACCTGTCCTTGCTCTGGAGGAGACAGACGCTCTCAGAGCCGCTCAGATCTTTTCCATCGTGTGAACACTTTTCTCCTCCCATCGTTTCCAGGGCAGAACTCACATCTTCAAGATCCACGCGCGTTCCATGAGCGTTGAGAGAGACATCAGGTTTGAGCTGCTGGCTCGGCTGTGTCCTAACAGCACAGGTAAGCCGGGCTTTTCTAAGCCGTGTCATGTGCCTCGTTTCCGCGCGTGGTGAGGCCGAGCTCACGTGTCCCTTGCTCTGGAAGGAGCCGAGATCCGCAGCGTGTGCACGGAGGCCGGCATGTTCGCCATCCGCGCGCGCCGCAAGATCGCCACCGAGAAGGACTTCCTGGAGGCCGTCAACAAAGTCATCAAGTCGTACGCGAAGTTCAGCGCTACCCCCCGCTACATGACCTACAACTAGCGCCTTGGAATGGTTCTCCTGCTCCTCTTGTTAAACTTCCTCCTAGACAAAAGTCCACGTGTAGTAATGCATTCCTTGTTTGCAGAAGTTGGAAATAAATGGGGTGGTTCCAAAGGAGTGGGAGTTTGGTGTGACTGTGTCCTGCGCTGGTGCAGTCTGGCTGCTCCAGAGCCCCGGTGCCACAGGCAGCAAGCGGGGTTTCAAGCCAGTTAGAAGAGGGGAGAATGTAGAGAGGAAGGGGCCAAACTTCTTGACTGTCGCCAGTGACAGGACAAGGGGCAGTGGGTGCAAGTTGAAACCCAGGCAGCTCCATGTGCATGTGAGGAAGAACTTGTTTGGTGTGAGGGTGCC
>JAUBOD010000001.1:7212641-7224287 GCA_032353885.1 Nothura maculosa
AATTTTGGTAATTAGTCTTCTGAGTGTGACTTCAACCAAGAAAATGAGAGAATTAAGTAAAATAATATGTTTTCCCATAAGAACACATGGGAAGGAAGGAGGGAGGGAGGGAAGGGAAAAAAGAAGGAAGGAAGGAAAGAAGGGAGGAAGGGAGAAAGGGAGGAAGGAAAACTATGTTAGAAAAAAATCATGTTATGTGAAGATTTGCCTTCCCTGATATTGCAGTTTAGATGGGAAGACTATTAAACAGGTGGAAAACTGTCAGTATTTGGGAGCCTGAAGGTCTGTACTCTGCCTTGTACTGCTAGTGGAGATCATGAAGAGTCTGTCCTGGGATGTATCCTGTTAAATATCTTTATCAATGACCTGGAAGCTGTCACCAAAAAGTCTGTGGACAACACCAAGGTGGTGATGTTGATAGACATGAAGAAAGGACTGCCATTCGGAGGAACTTAGGAATGGACCAACAAGGCTCCTCTGCCCACCTCTCACATCCCTTGGACCTACCTTCATGCTCACTGTCTTGGCAGGAGAACTGTTCTTTTCATTTTTAGTTTATGTTTTATGTTTTATGTAGTTTTATGTTACAGTAACCTCCCATGGCAAAACATGGGGAAGTTATCACTGTCAACTTGAGATAACACTGCATTTGAAGTCGCTTAGGAGCTCCCTAAGCTGCATCATCAGCTGCTGTGACGGAGTTCAGCAAAGCTCCCTCTTAAACTGAACACAAGATAATGGGTAGTAGTAACAGGACATACTTTGCACCCCGCAGGTCCAGATCTTGAGTGACGGCCTCCCTCACAGTTGCACCTCCAAAATACAGGGCTGTGTCTTCTGCTAGAATCCCACACTCCGTGCAGGTACTTCCACCTTCTAAGGACATCCATAAGTCTCGCTTAATTTCTTCATTGTCAAAGCGTTCTTTCAGGAAAGTCTGTGTGAAGAAGGTGTGTAACATAAAGCACAACCACAAGTATTTATGATCTTAAGTCTTTCTCATGATTGCAATTGGAACTGACCTTCTAAACATGTTTAAAGGGCACATGAGAACTGTAAAGATTATTTCTTATTGTGACTGAAAGATTAGACATAATATCTTTGTTCTGAGTTGCTCCTGAAATTAATATATTAAATTCAGGACACTAGAATTTGCATACACTAATTAACAACTGTGGTTATTTGAGACTCTATAACACCACATCATTACATATTTAATGTGTAATTTATTTATTTAATTTTTCTAGTGATAATGAACAGGGAACTCTTCAGATTTCTAGTGATAATGATGAACAGGGAACTTTCTTAATGCAATGTCTAGAACCAGTTCATTTGCAACTGCCCTGAATCTGCTGAGATAGTTTGCCAAAAGATTGGTAAGAGGGCAGTTCAGGTTTGAAAATCTATTTGTGTACCCTCAGACTTTGACAAGAATCAGAGATAAACTTCCAGCCTGATCAGTCTCCTATTTCTCTCTCTCCTTTCCTCAGCAAAACACATGGTAAAGTTCACTCAATTAAAAATACAGTAAAATTACCTTCAGCGTTTGGGTCAGGTAGCAGTTTGGACCCGAATATCCAGGATCACAGATGCATTGCTCTTTCAGGCAGTCTCCATGACCTCTACAGTTTTCTACACAACCAGGGCCCAGATAGAAATTATCGATGGCCCACTGCATATCTGAGTATTTCTGGTAGAACCGAAACCTCACAGGACTGTATGTAAAGGAATGAAGAAAAACAGATACATATAAAACAATTTTGCTCAAATGAAAAAAGGCAGACAAAACATAACATAGTTATGAATGTGCTATCCTCCAGGTTTCTACAAATAGCATCTGGCAGTTTCTGTTGAAAATTATTTATTTATAAATATGAAAATTGCAAATCTATATCTTCTATTACATGCATGTACTACCTACAATACATGGATGGATTCCAGACACTGCTGAAGCTGCAAGGAAGCCATTTGGGCTTCTGGAAGGTGAATTTCATTTTTGCTTACACTTTCCAAGCAGAATATGCTCAAAGAATATAACTAGGAAGTCTTCCCTTGCAGAAAAAGACAAATGGTTTGCATATGTACAGACTACTGCAGACAATAAGAGGAACTTTTTTCACTCAGTAAGGTTGTAAATCTCTTCTGTAATTGAATACATCTGTCTGAACAGATCAGAACATGCTGTACAGAAGCAGACTGAATAGAGGAGAGGATAACTTGGCCATCTGCTGAGACCAAGAATCGTGACCAGTCAATGGAAAGTAGCCATGGAGCAGCATACACAACAGACACTAACACTGCTGGTCTGCAGACTTGAAAGAAAATGGAAAAATGTATACCCAGTTCTGTTGGGCAGCATGTGTTGAATCCAAGACAAAATGAGTAGCTAGTTCATACTTACTTGCCCACAAGGTTTTCAGGCAGTGAGTAAGTTACTCTTTTCCATCCTTTTGTGGGAAAGAAGACAGATGGTTGTGAAACACTTCCAGAACATTTTGGATCAGCTGGTAAACACTGAGGTACCAAGTAACTCCAGCTAACACCAAAATCAGTGGAATACTGCACATGGACTTGATTTTGTGCTAGTTTTTCTGAAGTCTTACATCCAACTGAAATCTAATAGACAAGAGAGCACAAGTAAATTGGAATTAATTGTGCTGGTGATTAGAGTTTTAAAAATGTTACAATCAGAAAACTGGCTGCAGATTTGTGCTCGAAATGATGTCATTAATGGTGCTTGCATGGCACTGGTCATCTGCAGACCTCATTGATAACCCTAGGATCTGACACAGGCACTGAATTCAAAGTTTCATTTTCTCTAGTTACCTCTTATGTTGAGATTTCCCAAGTTTTGTCACCTGTGCATCATACCCTATTACACCTGCACCAATAAAGTTATTTTTCCTTCCCCTCACAACCTAAGGTCTGAGTACTCTAGGGGAGAGTGAATAATAAAGACTGCCCAATTTGGTTATGTCCAGTGGACCTTCTTTATGGCAGAGATGCACAAAGAGCTCTTGTTCCTTCCATATGTGGGTTAATTATTTCTTCAGTTCAGGTAAATAGGCATATGGAAGGTGGTTTGGCTACAGGTGTGGTGTGAATGCACACTGAGTTAAGAGCTCACAACCCTCAGCAAAAACAGTGTGCAAGGACACCAGCCTCCAGTGCAGCCTGCTGGTGTGAGAAACGATCACAGAGCTGCCTGCCCCTGAGCCCAGGCACTACACAGGGACCTTATGCAAAATTGGGTCCCTCTGTGCATGGAGGAAAGTGACTTGTAGGGCCATTTGGGCGCATTTCAGCAGCTTTCTCTTCATCAAACAGCTATGAAAAAAGAGGCACGATATTCCATGTAATAAACCTTATTATATTTTGGCCACACAGCTGCTCTGCCAAAGGAGGGCACGTTGCCTCTGAGAGTAGCCCGCAATACTGCTAACTCTGACCAACACAGTACATGAGACAATAGATGGACTAATAACAATTCTTCTCCCACTATGAATGACTTGTGTGTTGCCTTATGCATGATCCTATCTCCTGAAAAATGTACCTGACTGCTTAGAACAAAATGGGGTTTAGAATAATTATGCAGCAGATTTTACCTTGAACTGCATAATCCAGCCGTCCGTAGGCGTCAGGTCGTGGGTGACTGCATAAACCTCTCGGCCATCGTGGCTCCCGCAGATCATGACGCCATCGGGAGAGTCACAAAACCTCTCGATTGAGCAATCGTCGTGGAACAACCAGAGCTCGTTCACTTGAAAATAAACATGAATATCACTAACATACAATGACAATACACAATGAGTGTGCAGAGACTATATGATCTCTAAAGGTCTCTTCCGGCCTTAAGGATTTTATGATTCTATGATTCTATGACAATAAGAGATAAGGAACCCAGTTAGGGAGCTACTGAAGGTGATTCATGACTTAATTGCTCAGCTTACAAAGGAATTATTCACTATTGCTTCCGAGAATGTCAGCATCCCAACTTTGCCATATATGTATTTATTAAATTTATCGCTCAAAGCACCTTTTACCACTCTCTTGCATAAAGATGATAGATTTTTTTTTAATGTATAAGAAGTAAGGATCTGAGTCTTATTCAGAACATAAGCTCTAGATACACTAGAGGATAACTTTCTAATGAGTGTTGCCTATGTGACTGCCCAAAGGATGCCTCAGCACTATTACTTGATAAACATGGTAAACCTGCAGGCATGCATCCTCTTTTATAAAATCTAGCCATCAAATGTAACTTAACTTCCTTAAAGAATAGCTAAAAAAGTAAGGAACTAATACTCAGATTAAGAAATCTGCTTTAGAGTGACTTGACATGTAAATCAAGTAAAGTCACTGAGGAAAAACAAGTTCCGTTACATGTTTTTCTCTTGAATTTTGTAAGCTAACAAAATAAAAGACCTCTCTGGTGTTGTGATTGCCTGTGACATCTTTCATGATGAGGCAAAGACTCAGAGTCTCAGAAAAATGCAGGAATCCTGTTTAGGTGCGCTCCACACAATCCTGCTTACCCGTCGTTTTGTCTTCCATGACCATGTCGAAGGCGATCCGGCCGGTGGGCCCCGCGTCGGCGGGCGAGCGCTCGTGCGGCGGCAGCGGGGCGCTGCTGAACGTGTCGAGCATCACGGTCCTCTGATCGGCCGAGCCCGAGATCAGCACGTTGTCGATGGCCCAGTCGTTCTGATCCAGACCGTCGTGCTTGGGCTGCCACCAACGGAAGCGGGTGCCCAGTGTCTTGGCGTCGTAGGGGAGGAGGATGTTCACAAAGCTGCAGCACATGCCGGGTAGGCCATGAGAAAGCCATATGAGGAACACACCACTAAGAGGGAGATTCCCCAACAAAAATCCCTTCCCAATGAGCCCCAGAGTTGCCCCAGGACAAGGTCTCAGAGAGAGGTGGGGAGGATCAGCAGTCAGTCTGGGGGACGGCTTGAGTGACAGTCACCACCCAACAGTACTTTAAGGGACCCAATCCAGTGGTGCAGACTGGTGTCTTGGGTAGTTGGTACCACCATCACCTTCTAATGGTTTAGATTGAGACAGAGAATTGCAAGCTGCAATGTATTTTTTTTAATTAGTGAAATTTTGAAGTAAAATTAAGATTGCTATTTTCAATCTGGAGCCATTTGTCGGATGGCAATGCTCCAGGACAGTTTTCCTATTTCCATTACAACAGTGATGAGAGTACACATAAATAATTTGCCCAGTTAAATTGTCAGTGATATTTTGCTGTATTCAAATAAAGTACCAGATGATGGGATCTCTTTCAGCCCTGTTTTCTGTGATTCTGTGAATTTAATCAATTGGGATAAGTCCTATGCACGATTTGGATCTCACAAAAGCCTGAAAAAAAGTAGAGGAATTTCTATATGCAGAAGAATATATGTACAAACCCGGGCTTGCTGAACTGATCATAGAAAATTTCCATTAGCAGGTTCCAGCTGATTCCTCCATTCACAGAATACTCCAGCAGGACTCCTTGGTTCCGGTTATTAGGTGTTATCAGACATCCATACATGAAATAAAACTGGATGAATTCTGCAGTTGTGAGGTTCAAGTCCACTGTAACTAACAAACGGCTGCAGCCCTTAAAAGCAATGAAAAAGCAGGTATTTCATGAACATGAAAAGTATAAGACTACATGGTCACTATTAATATAACTTAATACCATAAAACATTCAAAAATAGTCAAAATTCTACAAATTGAGCCTGACTATAAATATACAGGAAAGAAAGATAAGACAATAAAGTTCACCTATTTCTAAAATACTATTTTTTCCCTATGATACTAATTTACCTACAATCAAACTGCATTTTAGCAACAGTTTGGGTGGAGTGCCTATGTATGTAGATAAAACATGGAATTTTACCACAAGGTGCCTCTGAAAAAGCCAGCCATGGAATATCTGAAGGACGAAGCTACACAGGAACTTATTTTCTAGAAGCAAGTACAAGTTATACATGGAAATATGTAGTCATTACTACGCCTCTGTGATCGGATTAGATGCTGCACCAAACTGTAATGCTCTGTGGAATTCATAAGTGCTGTGAGGAGCATAATGCTTTGTGCATAGGACTGAATGTCTCTACGCCCTTGCCTGGGCTCTGCAAACTATTGCTTGCTTTCCAGGAGGCAGCTCCAGGAAAGTAACCAGGAACACAACTCTCTACGTTCCTGAGTGTTCCTGGCCAGCACTAAACTTTAGGACATTGACCTCTAACCAGACAGTGCACGTTGGATTGTACATTTTTCTATTATTTTCCTGTTTATTCTGTTGTTATAATCCTTCCCTTTTCCACCATGGAAAGGCAGGAGCCACTAACCCCGCTGAAGTGCAGAGCCATCCCGGAGGCCACCGCGCCGCACACGGTGCTCAGCTTCCCACCGTTCACCGTCAGCCAGTTCTGGTTCGAGGGCGATCGGTTGAAGTTGTCTTTCAGTTGGGTTGGAAGGGGAGTCTCCGGCTCGTCGCAGTAAATCCCGCCCCAGTGCTCATCGCAGCTTTGGAGGAAACAAAAGCAAAGTGAATTGGGCTCCAAATGGTCTTGCTACAACTGCATTGGAGCCATCTTATTCCATCCAGGAGTGTAAGTCCAGAGGTGGTCTCCATCCAATGAGCATGTGCGCTATCACATATCTGGCATATGGAGAGTTCAGATTTTTGCCAGCTTTGGAAGTTGTTGAACAAAACTATGAGGAAGCCTAGTATTATGTATGGGCTTTTCATTCGAGCTGATAATGCAGAGTACACATCCAACACAGAACATTATCAGCAAAATACATTGTACTTTGATAGATAAAACTAAAAGAATGTGCCAAGCCTAAGAATGTCCTACTAGTTCTACATTTTTATAAGTTTCTGTCAAATTTAAGCAGATGGATATTTTCCTGGTATTTCTTTTATAGTCTCCATTTATTTTTCTCTGTAAAATCTTCCTATAAAGTCTGGAAGTTTGGACAGGAGCATGGAAATGCATTCTGCTGCTATGCAAATACCACCAGGGAGATTATGCCTGGGTGCTTCAGGCATTTAAGGACAGAGGACAGCATAGAAGTAGCCCCTTCTGCCAAGGAATTATTTCTAACATGGTTGCAGTATCATTATACAACTATTCTCTCATCTCTCCTGCCATTGGTGGCTGCAAAAAGCAATGTGTCCATCTGGGAGATACTTCTCTGTTGCCAGAGAGAAAAAATGGGAAGGCCT
Organism: Nothura maculosa; assembly: GCA_032353885.1. Taxonomy (NCBI): domain Eukaryota; kingdom Metazoa; phylum Chordata; class Aves; order Tinamiformes; family Tinamidae; genus Nothura; species Nothura maculosa. Next base: position 7,219,874 of record JAUBOD010000001.1, read on the forward strand.
GGTAGCTGTGGGACAAGGAAAGTACTGCACTTACACGCAGCTGCCTTGGGAGCACTTGCCGTGGCCACTGCACATGTCGATGCAGCCGTCCCCGATGTAGACGTTATCAATAGCCCATGTTTGCTGCTTATCGAAAGGAGCGGGCTGGTGCCAGCGGAAGCGAGTTGCTTGAGACCTTTGGGAAAGAAAGGAAAATAGAAAGGTAATATTTTGGGCTAAGCTAATCTTGACTTTCGACAGAAAGGATATTTCAGTCTTGAGGCCAGACCACTCCTGGGAGGTTTATTTGGCAACAGTACAACCCAGGGCTGACTCACGACACCTGCAAGGTCCCTGAAAAGCCAGTAGGAGGGTTCTTGGTGTGCCAGGATCCACATTTTGTGAGCTGCAGGCACAGGCAGTGATCCCACAGAGAGCCCTGTGTGGAGTTCCCAGCTCAGCAGGATCTCTACTTGTGCCCGTGGAGGTTAACACAGGCCTCATGTCCAGACACACCAAAGCCCAACAAGTCTACATGGCTTGACCAGCAAATGAATCCATGGAGCCACAGTTCCTTGAAATCTCTAATGGAGAGGTAGGTCCTCTCCATTTTGTCCTTCTTATCTTAGGATAATGTGGTAGAAGACAGAACCACAGACTGAAAAAGAGCATGAAAAATGCAGGATGTGTGCAAGGATCCCCTTTGAGAGCAAAGCAAAAGCTTTTCTTTTTGATTAAAGGTGTAATTTAATTCCTCATCAAACACTTTGTTCTGATGTAGTTGTCTGTGTGGATTAAGTGTCTCGGCACCAAAACAGACGACAGAAATCTAGACAAAACAGTCAGTGGACTCCAAGTAGCTACTGAGCAACCTCAGCACTAAACATCTACATTTGGATAGTTGAAAGTGGATGAGTAACTTTTAAAAAATGTCATTCAAAATCCAAGCTAGTCCATGTTTTGTTACACTGCACTAGATGGCAGCAGTGAACTTTGAGTAGCCAGTTTATTTTGACATTCAAAAAGAAATAATTATTATTTTAAAACCCAAATTGACAGCAAAATCAAAAATAAATAATAAAAAACCCCAAAACTTTTATAAGATCCATCTTATGCTGTGCATTGTTTCTTAGTAAAAAATCTACATGAACTGAACAAATAACATGTTTATCCAAAGAGAAACCTACTGCTGTGCTGTCTAGTAGTTTTTAAAATTGCATTTTAAAAGAAATATGTAAATTGTGAAGAAGTCCTTGAGGTTGAAGGACAAGCATCTATATCACACACAGGTGACTTGTCACTTCACTGCCAATTTATGGAGCTGATGCTCCTGAGAGAAACTTTGTATTTGGATCTGCATTTTCACATCAGCTCCAAGACTAACATAAATTAACTGTTCATTGCCTTCCACAGGCCACAAATTACACAGCGCCCTGTACAAGCCCTAAAACACTGTGTAATATGAGTGCTGTGCACCAGGCAAAATAATTGACTAGGCAGCATACATGCTCCTAAAAACACAGGTATAAACAGGTAGAAATCTATATCTTCTATTATACAGCTTGAAATAGTAAAACAGCATTAAAATTATATTGTATTTAGATTAAAATGCCTATTAGCAGCACTGCTCCTATTCAAAAGCTTATCTTCTCCTTTGCTTATGAGCTAATATTGTAATAACGTCTCTCATGGAATACCTATCTTAATACTTTTGAAATACTTTATGGCTTAGGCTGAGAAATGTAGTTATTGGATAGGATGGTAGAACACTTTTTACCTCACTTAAGGGATCAGACTTCTACCTTTGACATAAGCCACTCAAAAAAAATCAGGCTTAAAAGCAGTTATTTGTAAAACTGAATTTATCTCAGGTTCCTTTCAGGTCCAAATTTAATTGGGTGGGAATGTCAACCCCAGTCTTAATTTATCCTTTTCATCCCAAAACATCCTTCCTGAAAATAAAAGTACAGATGTGATACACAGACTGTTGAGGTAATGGATTTTGCAGACACTATGTGGTGAAGTAGTACAAAAGAGTAACCAGAGAAGAAGAGATAACAAGTCCTAGAAAAGTCCTATTACCTGAGAGGATGTGCTACAGTGCAGATAGGGAAACAGCCTAGATGCCAAAAACCAAAGAAATAGAACATGGACTTTTCCACCACTAGTTCCCAAACATGCTTCCCCTGTACCAGCACTCTCAATACAATTTCTAAAAAGCTTAGGGCTTCCAGATTTCCATGTGCATTAGCCTGCAACCAGCTCGGGGAAGGATCAAGGAGGAGAACACAAGCTCTGGTGCATGATGACATGATGACTATGTTGGGTTTGTTATTCAGGTGCATCCTGGTGCTGCTTTGGCCTGAGGCAGCCCACACTGACCCGGTGCAGAGCTTCAGCCCACACTGAGGGCAGCACAAGCAATTGCTGCTTCCAGGAGGCTGTTTGCATGGAGCCACCTCATTCTGGGGAGGAGGAAGGATGCTCATATGAATGCAAGGTGTGTTGTGCCACTTGCCCTGGTCTAGCATAGAGATGGCAAACATGGGCTGTAACCCCTGCCCAAGAAGCTGCTTGTGCATGAAACTACTGCATCCTTGCAGGCTACCAAGAGCATGATGTTACAGAATCATAGAATCAGTGTGGTTGGGAAAGACCTTCAAGATCATCGAGTCCAACCATAAGCCCATCACCATCTTGGCTGCTAAAATTACCTCACCAAAGGTATTCCATCAGCAAAGGTAAGAGACCACACAGGGAACAAGCGTGTTGCTATCCCTGCAAAAGAGGCACATCAAGAAGGACACGGACTGTGATTCGGAATCACTGTCACTGTAAAGATTATTTTTTGGGCAAAATTTCAGGCAGTTTGCAGGGCAGCATGTTGAAGTGCATGGGAGTGCTACCACTAGCACTGTCAGTGTCAGGTAACTCCTTTCTCTACACTAAGCACAACATTCCACAACTGTTCCTCGGCTGTTTTTTTCCTTCCCTCAAAACAAAACAATGGACAAAAAGGAAGACGAGGTGAAAATGAGGCTTGTATGAAAACAATGACGTGAGCATGAAAGTTGAGACAGACACAAAGGATTTAAGAAATATGCTCAAAACAAGAAGCCTAAAAATTTACTTTTAAAGCACTACTCCATAGCCAACAACAGCAAGCACAGGATGCAGGTGAGCATTCAGACAGTAGAATTAGCCAAAAGTCACCAAAACAAACTGAATTTTGTGATAACAAATGACAATAACATCCAATTATTTAAAAAGTTCTTATTGGCCTTCAGAGGAGATTCAAGACACAGAGAACTCTTTGCCTTTTAAGTGAGCCATGGGACATGAGATATCTTTCAACCTCTTTTACCCAGGCAAAGGCTAACCAGAATATCCATTGAAATTTAGCATTTCCAGGGACCAAAGATGCTCTGGAGGATGAGGAATGTTAAATGTCCACCCATAGTGGACACAGAGCTGCATAGCACAGGATTGTAGATGGGCCTGAATGACCAGCAAATCCAAGGAAATTAGTGCATTTATTCCTTATGCAGAAGCAGCAAGTTTTATTCCCATCTCAAACTGAATCTCGGCTACAGTCACATAAAAGAGATCAGCGCAGGATACTTCAGAGAGGAAGGATGTGCAATAAAAGAGCAAGTATAAAGGAATTTCCTGTCTCTAGATAACAAAAAAAAAGAAGAAAAAAAAAGAAAGAAATGCACATAATAGGTCTGCAATCTTTAGGCTAAGCAGGATGGGGGGGTTCATTTACTTATCACTGTAATACACTGACTGAACAAAAATGGCAATGTACATCAATTTACTGTGATATCAAGCCTCAATACATAGGTACACATTTAGATTCATTTTATGGAAAACCAATGGGAGATACCTAGTATAAGGTGGTAGAGGCAAGGTAATCCTGGTCCATTTGTTGAAAGTGTCTGACACCAGAATCCTCTGGAGATGGTACCTGTTGCACTCTACATTAGTGGGAAGACAATCTCTCAAAATTGGGTGCCAGCTCAGTCCAAGATCCACTGAATATTCCAGTTCAATAGCTAAGGGTGGAAAGATCATTAGTTAGTTAATATAGAGACTTACATTCTTAGGTCTTCAATAAACTGGTAAATCTGCAACCCTTACTCACAAGTCTACATTATTTTGAAAAAATACCTACTCAAAATTTTTCAAAGCTTGTGTCAGAAACATAAATGCTACTGAGCAGCCTCAGGAGAAGGATACAGTGCAACTACATTCAGCGACCTAACTCAACGGACCACAGGCCCAGCCTAAGCAGTTTTATACTGAGTTTGTTGTGAGCTTGTTTTCATGCAAACATAATCTAGCCTTATTACACTAATATATTAATTCCTCACCACTTCCATTGTTTTGATGTTTATGTTTTATAATCCTTTATTACAAAAATAAAGGGTAG
>JAUBOD010000001.1:7235074-7245555 GCA_032353885.1 Nothura maculosa
AGAAAGGGTGAATTCAGGCTGAAACGGTCAAAGAACAGCTTTCACCAGAGCCTCTATGAAAGGATAGGCAGAAGCAAGAGGAAAGCAGAGCCTTGACTCTCTGAGACAAGCAATGCTACCAGCACAGTCAAACCAGGAAGCAGGAAAAAATAATTTCTATTGGCAGAGGTGTTGTTAGGCCAGCTCGTGGAAATATTGCAACACCTCTCCAGAGTAGGTTGTAAAGTAGGTTGTAGATTTCCATTATATTTTGGGGCTCATTATCTTGGTGGCCAGAAAGGACCTGCCAACTTGTAGGACATGGACTCTAATGCTATTGGTGCAAATATGAGTGCATGGAAAAAGTTTTATTTAGCAAGAAAACAGACTTTGAGATGGAAGTTTCCCCAATCTATCTGATAAAACTCTCACCCACAGGAAGGAAGGTAATTTCAAAGCAATTACAGGGGAAAATTGGCAGACTTCTATGCTCGGTGGTCATTAACAACTGGGCAAATACACCCAAGAACAGAATGAGAGGAACAGAACTCTCTAAGCCAAAGGGAAGCTAACTTTGTGAGGGCAAGTACCTCAAACTGGATTATGGTGTTCTCATTTACACTCAGATCCCGCGTTGTGATAGAATGTTCTCCAACTTCATTTGAAACAAATACCATAGCAGAATCTTCCTCCCTATAAAAAAAAAAGTTAAGGTAGTTTAGACTCATTTTTTTAATAGTCATGTCTTTCTATCTATTGCTGAGAGATGCTTACGGTGCTCCCTTAGATGAATATGGGCAGTAAAGGCCAATGTTTCCACCAGGATAGAAAAACCAGTTATCCTCTTTGGGACCAAAGTCAAATGTATCCAAAAGGATCATGGGATTCTTTATGTTATTTCCATCAATGATGAAGTCATCAATAATCCAGATTTCTTCTTTTTTTCCTAGAAAGAAAAGGGCAATATTCCTTAAACAGACCTGATAATACTAGAGCAGAGTAAGAGCCAATACCTGTGGATGACACTGAAAAAAGAGTGCTAAAATAGTGGCCGCACAGGAGGCTTTAGAATCATCCCATGAAAACAGTCCCCATGCTGCTCCAAGGCTGCTCCAAACCAGCTTTGCAGATTTAACTCTCATTACTCCAACATCTACAGAGACATAGAAACTGAAGGGTGGCAAATGTGCGTGTTTCAAATCTCACTCATTTAAATCACACTTACTTTGCAAGCTCTGTCACCAATATCTTCTTTTGTTTAGAGCGATCTACATGAGCTGTTGCTGTTGTATTTAGATGGACACTACAATAGTAATATCTGAGTGGCCTAAATGGATTATTTTTTCTATGCCTTATTCTTGGCACACAGCAATCTATTTGTGCTACCTGAGAGCTCTCTGGCAGAGAAGGGAATGGAGTGACCTCCTCCTAAATGGATTATGGAATTCAAATACATCACATAACAGTAGGAGAATGCTTTCTAATAGGAGAAGATGAATTAGCTTGACAGACATTTTTGTGACTCATTTTTTGTCTGTATGAAAGATATCATGTTGACCAGTGAAGGCTAAAAGATCTCTCCCAGATGAACTTCCTACTAAAGGATGTGTACATTATCCTAAATGTTTTAGGCAAGACTCATCAGAAGAATGAACTGGATAAGGACTCTTAGGGATGGATTTGAGTTTGCATTTTTGTTAGAGATGAGCTCAGCATTTGCCTGAATTGGAGTAAATGGTTGTCACGTGACCATGCCTAAATTATCACTGGAAACTTCAGGGCTTTTATTGTCAGCTCCTTCTGAGAAATGTGTCCACAGTGATTTCTTCAGCTGGTGCATGTCCTGTAATAAGCTGCATTCCTCTTGTGAATTTATCCATTCCTTTATAATTTAAACAAAACATTAATTGCTTAGTACACTTTATAATTGGAGTTTTAATGCCTAGTTAATTCTGGACAAGGTAGGCCCAATTCCCATTTATATTTGGGACACTTTAATGTAAAAGGAGCATTGTAATGGAGCCTCAGTAAGCAAAATCCTTATTGTTAAAAACAATAAGGAGAATCTGAGTAAAGTTGACTTTGTAAGTATTGTTTGATCTCCTCACTGCTCCAGGACTGAAGCTGCTAGTCCTCTGCACACAGTCTAGGTGTAGTAGGTTAGGGCCTTTTTTGCTTTACGAGGCATAGCAACATTATAGGATCTTGTGATAATCATAACTGAAGGATTTGAAATATGAGAAAAACAAGATTTAAGAGTCATAATTCTTGCTGAGTGTAGCTCCTCATAGATACAAAGCTCTGCCAGTGTCTGTCTGGAGTCCCATGAGGATCACTGCTTACCGTTGTTGTAAGGCTGCCAGAGCCTGAAGCGAGTGCTGTTGGTTTGGGCTGCGTACGGCAGTGGGACATTAATAAAGAGAATGTCCGTGGTCTGCGTGAAGTAAAACTCATCTATGAGGTGCCAAGTGATGCCTCCACTGATGGAGTATTGCAGCAGAATGGAGTGAGACCTCTCTGGGGTACCTAGGGCAGAGGAGATATGCATTTACATTCATTATAATCTGAGGGGATATGCATTTATGTTCATTATAATCTGTTTTTAGAAAGCACTATCTCTAAATGCTCCTTCAAGTGTAAATATAATTAGGTTATTCAGACACCTATTACAGAACGTGGCCTTGTTTTCCTAACAACTTAAGCTGTTATATGTCTATTATACATATACATCTTGTGCTTTTCCTTGCGTGTCTATCTGGGAAATGCTAATGAATTAGGAGCTAAATTTACATTGCTCTTGATTATATGTTCGGTCATGGTTAATTTATTTTGATGAGAAGCTACGTCACTGCCATAATTTTTTAGATCAGAACAAACCAGCTCCTTCTACCATAGATGTCTTCCAGTGTTTCAATATTTATTTGCTCATTTTTCCCAGGTATCAGGTATTACTATAATCATTTGTAATATCCACAGTCCTTATCCTCCCAAATTTATAGTCCATGGCTCTGACTGCAAACCCTGCTGTGAACATCTTCACATCCAGAAGATATATAACTACTGGAAAGCTCAAGAGATCTTTATTATTAAGTTTTTACAACAAGAAAAAAAACCCAGCAAAGTTCTATGCTGATCCTTTGTGGTATCTGCCTTGGACAAATCTTTGCTCCCGGTTCCTTTGCTGTGCAGCCACAGCAGTTGCATAGAGCTCAGTGTGAAGGTAGCAACTGGCATCCAAAAACACCACGGGTCAACTCCTTACTGCTGCACATGCTGCTCCAGTGCAAAGTTAAGCCACAGCCAGGGAGCAAAGTTAAACCTCAGCCAGGGAGCAGAGCAAGGAGGGGACACGTCTGCAATTAGGAGCTGATTTCAGCTCATCTGTGGCAATTAACAGCAATCAACACACTCCTTTTAGCACTTACAGCTCAGATATGTGCCAAATGAGATTAATTTGCACTCAGCATTGGTGAGCATGTTGGGTCAAAGTCCTGGATTCAGGCCGAGGACTAACAAGCAGTGCAGATTTAATGAGGAAAGATTTCACCTGCAGTTTCACTGCTTTACTTCCTGTGAGTTAACTATCAAAATCCAGCCTGCAGCCTTTGCCTAATCCTGCATTTTGGAACAGTATTTTTACTGGCAACGGTTTTTAATATTTTGGTAGTGATCATGTTAAAAAATATTTTCAAGGGAAAATGTTGCAAAAAAATCTTCATAAAATATTCTACTTTTAATTGTATGCTATTGTTTTAGTGGATGATTTTTTTCATTATTAATGTTTTCTCTCTTTTCCATAAATCTCAAGCATATTCATGCTAAAGGAACTGCTTCAGGTTGGTTACACCAGTTTGAAAACTTCACTTGTAAATGTCAGCTATTGCTAATTCACAGCTAATTAGAATTGCAGATTTTTAAACTCATTTTTAAACAAGAGGACTTCCTACATGCTAGGAAATCAAACGGTGACAACATTTAAACCACTGGGCTGATCCTTGAAAAAAAACTTATTACTCCCTTAAGTGATCTACCATAGGCACCATCTTTTGAGTTAAAAATCTGATAAATACCCAATGTACTGCAAAATATCCCAAAATATTGAACTATCTCCTTTCTCCTCTGCTCAGAGAGAGGGCTAGTTTTGTTGCTTCAGAAATGACAACAGTTTACTTTTTTCTCAGAAGTGTGGTGGGTGACCTAATCGTGGCAGGAAGGCATATACACTAACCTGGCAATCATGTGAAAATGTAAATCTAAACTCTTCTCTGTGATGCCATTAGATAAAGTTAGATAAGTGATACAAAATGAAGAGTGATCTTACCTTTGGCTATAAATTTAAAGGAAAACTGGATGTATACAGTATTAGTGCAGTCTAGATCTCTTGAAACAAGCATTCTCAGTCCCTCCTGAAAACACAGAATATACAGTGTAAATCACAGTTTCTTTACTGGAGATGTTCTGCAGCCCTGTCGTTGTCTGGACATGACCTCTGCTAGTAGCTGCTGGCAGCAGGTAAAGAAGTGGCATCTCTGTCCCACATTTTACCCAGGAGGAAAATGCAGAGAGTGAAGCTTTCTTGCAAAGTGAGCTGTAGCAAGGGAATGTGCTAAACCTGGGTGTGAGGTATATATCAGTCACTCAATCAGCCAGCACACACATTTATTCCTGTAAACCACACAGTAGCAAAGTGCTCTCATTTTGAGACAAGAAGTCTCATCCTTAGGGTATCTTTCCTCCATGTATGTTTTGTACAAGTACCTCCTCCTTGGGCAACCTCTTGCAACTGCTAAAGAAAAAAGCAATCCCTGCTGAAGACATTTCACATCATTCGCTGTGATTTAGGTTATCCAAGAGGTTGCTGTGGAGCTGAATTTTCACAAAGAAATATTGATAAAGAGATTACTTCTATACCCAAAGTTACAATTATACTTTGTTTCAAAATCAAGAAATTCAGCGTCAAATGAAAAAACACTCATATGTGAATATAAAATTGATATTTACAGAAATAAAAGTCCTTCCTGGGGACAGGTATTTGTCTGTTTTGTAGAAAAAGTGAAAGGTTTGGAAAATATGGTCTTTTTTGATACTTTTAATTTTTTTACTTTGAAAAAAGTGTGTAAAGAGCTAGAAAACTTTAAAAAGATAAAACTAAGTAAAACACATTCTAACTACATAAACATTAATTAAATAGACTACAGTGCTGACTAATTTGTATCATTCAAAATATTCAAAAGCCAATCAGAGGATTTCAAGACAAAAATGCCCTTGATTGTAATGTGTACCATATTTCCAGATCAGTCACTTGGCCTCAAAAGTCTGAAGTACAGAGTTTCATTCTTTTCTTTTGGCAGTCAAGGAGGATTTTATTAAACTTGACTCCAGAAATGAAATTAATAGGCCACCAAAAAAACAGATAAAAAACACTTGTTCATAAAAAATAAAAAAAAACGCTAGAGACAAAATTGGTGAATATTTGGGGCAGGAAAGCAGAAGACGTCAAATTTTAGCTTAAAGCTTTTGAGAAAAAAAAAACCTACAGAAGAAATTATGGAAAATATACTTCCTATTTTTAACCCTATTGATTTTCCTGCATTTATTCAATATGAGTAATCTCTGACCCCTTTAAAGATGAGAGCTGTTCCAGACTTGATGGTGTCGCCATTCAGGTTTCCCCTCTCGGCGCCGTAGACCTCAGGCCAAAGGTCTGGGTGCAAGTTACCATTAAAATCGTCCTTCAGGACAGCAGGCAGAGGAACAACAGGGACACAGTTCAGGCCACCAAAACCTCTGTCACACCTAGCAACAAAGTAGGGGGAAAAGGTATTATCCATCTGCCCTAAATAAAACATGCCATCCTTGCCATTAAGAAATTGGGGCAGGTTGCTACTTACATGCAGTGACCTGCGTCACAGCTGCCGTGGCCTGAGCACATCCAGGGGCATCCTGTAGCCAGGACAACGTTATCGATAGCCCAAGAATCAACCCCGGGAGCGTAGTTGTATTGAATCCATCTGAACCGCGTTCTGGGAGAGCTAGAAAAGGACAACAAACGTGGTTCAGTCTCTGCTCCATACAGTGCTTAATAATAAAGTCTCACAGACTTTAGGAGAAGAAGAATTTATTAATAAGTATATTTCTTAAGCATAAATCAGGGAGGAAAAGGTGCTAGAATCCCAGGAAAACCATTTTCCAGTTGACACTGGAATGACTTCTCAAATTAGGTTTCAGGCAAACTCAGAGTGGGCTCTAAAGTGGGTACCTTGAACAAAAACTGAGAATGGCACCATTCCTGTGACACTCTTGGGACAACAAAATGGTTGAGCAAAATCAGTAAGCTAAATTAACATTCAATAGCTCTACATATTGTGAGCAGGGTTAAAACAATAGCTGCTTCAATAAAGTAAGAAGGAACAGTATTCAGTGTCAATGAATGTTAACAATAACAACAATGTTAATGTTAATATATATTAATTACTGTTAATATGTATGTTAACATAATGTTAGTATATATAACAACATATTTATGAATATGTATGTACAAACATGCATGTGCATGCATGCTGCTGTAATGGTTATCCCCTGTCAGGCTCAGATGGGGAAAGCACCTTGGAAAAAAAAAAAGTCTATCAAGATACCATTGCATAGATCATTTTGGATTTTCTATCAAGATGCTATTGCATCCATCATCTCAGATTTGTTCAAGCAGGAAATCTGCTGTGAAGCTGGACAAATGCACACAGAATTACCCACTGACATCAGCAGGAGCAGGAAGAATTACAATTGTGAAGAAGTTTTATTTTTGGAAGAAGATGCCCGATTTTGTGAACTATGGAATTAGAAACTCAGATGTTAATTGTAGTCCTGGTTCATATACTGCATGACCTTCTGTACTACATTTTCTGAGTGATAAAATTTATAGGGATGGTGTGTAGGATGCTTTGAAGAATTACAGAATTATTCTACAATATATGTTAAGAATTCTCATTGTCATCTGGTATTTCTGAAGTTGAATATAGATTAATTCACAGAGGCAGATGTCAGTCTATCTGTCACATCCATTCAGAGCAGTGTAATGTCATTAAGAAATAGACCTAGTTCTCCTTCCAGTCAGAACACTGGAGATGATGCATCCAGTAAAGTGGGGTTTGACTTGCTGAATGTCATGATTAAAGTGCCTAACTCTTTGATGACAAATAATATTACACCTCATGTGCAGAGACAGAAATACAAAATACTCTCATATGAAAATGAATTGGTGTGTTATTCTTTGTTTGTTATTGTGTGAATAAGAAGAATCTTAGAAAAGCTCATTCTTGCTGTGATAGAAATGTGCTACTTCCTTAAATTCCTGTGTTAGATCTGATGAAATATTTTGAAGTGAAACTTAAAAGTCTGGTGGCGTGACAACACCCATTTAATAATTTAACACACATGCAAAAAATCCCAAGTGAGCGGATGTTTGTTCAAATTAGCTCAACAAATCTATGTCATGCTAGATGACAGAAGAACACTGCTCACTTGGTGGCGGGTGGGAGGTAGACTGTGATTCTCTTCCAGTTTTGGAACCTTTCTGAAGTGTAGGTTGAGCTTTCAGTGTAGTGCTGACAGCCGATGGTTGGTGGGACACACTCCTCTGTCACCAAATGCCAGTCTCTTCCGTTATTTAGAGAATACTGCAGGTGGATGCTATGGGAATTGCTGAATGGTTTGCTGCAACCCATGCTCAGCTCAAACTGCAGGAAAGTGGAGGCTGACACATGGAAATCCCAAGTCTCTGCATAACGAGGTTTTCCTAAGGAAAGAAAGAACAAAAGAATGTTTTTAAGAGCATCTTCAAAAGAAGATGTATATATACTTTATATATATACTATTATATATATTTACATATCTACTATTAAATACTATCATTCACATTTCCTTTTGTAATCTGCATTCTCAGCTTCTTTTTCAACCTTCTTTTCTTTGCAGATTATTATGTACTTGAATATTTGTACACCCTCCTTCTCGTAAAAACATCCACAGACCTTAAACAGGCATATATGGATGTAGCAGTGTTCCATGAGACATACCTATGTTTTCACTGAATATCAGCGCTGTATCCATAGACAGGCAGTCAATGTCTACTTGACCTCCTTGTATTCTGTACCAACTTGCTTGTAAATCCACACTTCCATCAAATTTATCCTGGAAGCCAGTCTGAGAACTGTCATTCATTCCTATAAGGACGTCATCCAGAGCCCACTGGGCTGAATGCTTCCCTGTAAAAAGAAGAATAGGCAGGTTAGAGCAGTTCCTGTCAGTTATTTATTATGCCCTCATCCTGCATCCAGTTCATGAGCAGTGTTCCGACTGTCAGAATTATTTTGTTACACATGACTACTGCCTTGCTCAAGGATTAACCTTGACTCTAGAGTATATTTCTATTTCAGAGAAACACAAGCATTTTCCTCTTCATTTTGCAGGTTTGAATGCCTTTGTTGTGATGCACTCTCCCTAATTCTGAATGAGACACTCTCTGAGCCCTTAGATTGGGGGTTTTCATTTTGTGGGTCCCAACTTTCCTATGATGCCACCCAGCTAGATCGGAAAGGTGTCTGTTTAGCTCCTGAAGTCTTCCTGCTATGGGAGAGAATATTGCATGGAACAAAATGCTGACAGCTTTTCTGATTTGGATGATATTCATACAAGTATTGTTCAACTTCTACCTCTTGGAAACATCTCTTCTTGCTCTCCAGGCCCACCCTCTCAATTTACCTTTCTACTAGCACCCTCAAAATGTCTTCTCACTGTATATCCACTGTCATTCCCTCAAAAGAGAAGAAGTATGTTTGTAAAAGCATATAAAAAATTTTTGTAAAAATAAAACAGAGCTCACGACTACATGCCAGGCTTTGTGCCTTGACATGAGTTGTAGCCTCTAAGGCCACTCTTCTCTGAGTTACTACAGGCAAAGAACAATCTCCGAAAGAGCTAACTGCTGTTATGAGGAATGGTTGTCACCTAGTGGCACTGAGAAAGAGAATATTTCAGCCTCCAGTCATAAACTCTGTCTTCTTTACTGGGAAGTTCAGGACTGCCATCAGGTTGTTTCAGAGTGGTCTCAGTATGGATGGATGTCACTCTAGAGCCCTGCAGGGCAAGTGGTCCCTGGTAGGACACAGGTAGGGAGCATCAGGACTGATACTGCATCACTGACTAGTGCAGAGGATCACAGCGGAACGATGGTCTGCAGTGCACCTGATATTGTTCAGCATGTTTTTCCCAAATGAGGCAGCTTCTTCAATAAATCACATCCCTCTTGCCTTGTCTACTCTCTTGCCTAGTGAGGACAATTAACTCCAGCACATAAATTTTAAGCAAACGTACAAATAAAAAACAGCCATCAAAATGATAAACGATATCCAAGAAGCTACATACCATAATTACCTGACTGTAAGCTGTGTGTTTTTCTCCCCAGGGAATTGCTATAAAATGTACTTTGAACATCACCTTATATTTCCTGCTGAAGAGCAAGGAAGCAGGAGCTTGGCCAAAGGTTAGACACTTAATCAAGACACTTTTAATAGTGGCAGCTTGTGCACCTGTGAAGTGGGAACCCTCACAGCAGTTGTGGGAACGGGTCAGCACCAGGGTTTTACTTTCAGCTGTGGGTGGGAAAATGAGCCCTGACTGAGTGGGTTTTGAAGGAGCAGCAGACGCAGCAGGGATAGTAACACGTGGAGATGGGAACTGTTGGATAAACAGACTCAAGGCCTCCCCTTCCAGAATAGACAAAAATAAATCAAAATGTGTAGGCCATTTTGCATGGAAGTCATGCATACACAGGTAAATCTAGTAATCTTGTTCAGGATTTTCAGTGCAACCTTCTCCTGCTCTCACTTCCCTGTGATCTCTCAGGGTCTTTATTTTAAACCTGGTTCTTTAAACCTTAGCCTGAAGCCCAGAAGGCCACTGGTGCAAGCACAGATGATCACGCCTGCACAGTGACTCCAATGAGCTCAAATATGGAGCCCTTACAGGAGCCAGGCTGTTCACCAGGATTTATTCTGGCAAGCTGAGCTTTCTGCAGAATATGTCCATAGGGAGAAGTGCCGTGTAAAATTGGTTAATGAACTTCCAGGGATGCTTTGCTTACCATGCTGGGGTTGCCACCACCTGAAGGCAGTTGCGGGGGTTTTGGCCTCCCGTGGTAAGTCTATGGAGACGATCTGGGGTTCAAGGTAGGACATGAAATCCAGCTCTCGCAGCAAGTGCCAGGTGATCCCGTTATCATTGGTGTACTGAACGACGAGCCCTGTGTGCAACAGTAAGAAAGGCAGTTAATGGGACTGTGCAGAAGGATGAAGGCAGCTCTTCAGTGATGTGTGTGACCTCTGCTCATCCAGCACCTCCTGCTCCAGGAGCCCTTTGGGATAGAGAGTCCTACTGGAAAGATGGTAGGGCCTTACCAGCCATATGTTGTGCTAATTATCCTCATCAAACTGAAAAGATCAAATATTTTT
>JAUBOD010000001.1:7251832-7266549 GCA_032353885.1 Nothura maculosa
AATTTAATAAGTGAATGCCAGTTGTGTATATCGATACGTCTTTTACGTAGATAGATAAGTCTTATATTGATAAGTCTTTTATGTAGATACTTACTATCCTTTTATTTCTATTTAAGGAAATTGCACATAAGATGCTAGTGGATTGCCTTCTTGGTTAGAAGGTTCAAAAGAGCGGAATATACAATGGGTTCTGTCAGTCATTGTTTTTTTATTGGGTTTGTCGTTTCAGCCTAAAACCACAAGTGAGCAGGATTTGCCGCAGAAGGCCTGTCAGAACATATGTTCCCTCCTGGTCCCATGCCATCTGAAGGGCAGGGGACTGAAAAGCAGCAGGAACTCTTTTGAGGATTGTCCAAAAGTTTTTAAGAAGGCTTTTCAGTTTATAATATTTTGCTTTCTCTCTTATTGCTGGTCCCTTGTACAGATGGTGATGTTCAAAGGTCGCAGTTGTCAGAAACATCACTGGTGTCTCATGTCTTAGAGAGCTCTGCTTTGCCTGTAGTGAACTCTTTTTACTTAACTTTTTCTTTTTTTTTTTAACTCTTTTACTTAACAAAAGGAAATGATTCCAGCTGGCAGCCCACAGAGTTTATGTCATCATATATTTCTCTGGTATATTGGAGAAGACAAACAAGATGCCAAATTTACAGAAACAGCTCAGCTGAAGCCTGTGAACCACAGCTAAACAACCTAGTCTTACCTGTATAGCCCAAGTCACAAAAACAGACCCCCGAGACACAGTCCCCGTGACCATTGCAGTAACTGGGGCAAGGCTCCGAAATGTAGACACCGTCCAAGCCAAAGGGAGGCACATTCTTGTGGGAGCTGCTCTCCTGGATCCACCGGAACCGAGTCTTGCTGCAGAGGATGAGAGTGGAAGACACAGCGTGACCATTGCCTGCTCTCGCACCTGCTGCATACATTGGGTGCTCTTCATTTAAGATTGAAAGGGGTTTTTCCAAATTACCCCTTTGCAAATAAGATGCAAATGCATGCTCACATCATCAAGTTTATGCAACATCATAACGTTCATGCAACTTTACTTACAGATACTTTTTCTGGAAAGTTTTTAATGTAGTCTGACATCCTCTATTTCCCTGGCTGCTATCTACCAATGTGGTGCAGCTTATTTCGTTTATCAGGAGGAGTGAATGACTAGACATGACTCTAAAGATACCTCTTTCTAATCAGGTGAAGCTGAAAAGCTTGAATTGCATTTTAAAATCTCAGAACTCCCTTTCTACAGTACTGATAAGGACAGCACAACAATGGCAGTGATGCAGTTTACCGCAGGATCATGTAATTTTGAATGAAGAAGCTTGAAATAATTTGGATATAGGAAAACTACTTTATGGGCTGTAAACACAGAGAGATAGAGCAACCCTACAGGACATGTAAGCAGAAGTACAAATATATTAGTCCTGAATGACAACATGAAATTTTTGAAAAAACGGAATCTTAACTTCTACAGCTGTAACTGCTTCAGGGACTTCAGGGAGCCTACACTAAGTTGCACCAGGGGACTCACTGCTGAGGAAATTTGTTCAAGAAAAAAAGCATTTTGATTTTTAATTTTAAGTCTTCAACTTTTAGATAAATCATTTTCTAGGACCTCCAGAGGGACTATCTGATTTAAAATCTCATTACCAATCCCAAATCCTCCTTTCTATGTTGCCTCTTGAGTAGAATCACTATTGCTTTTCCCAACTGTCCGCAGGGGCTGGTGGGGAGATGCTCATACTGCTAGTGCTATGTGCCAGCTGATAAAACAGGCTGCTCCCAGGAAAAGCCCCGAATCACGATTTCCAAAGTGACCCATAACCCATTCAACTGTTAAGCACACGGGGAGCCTCATCATACTTGCAATACTTATGTTTTTAATGTATTAGCACAAGCTTCTTGCTCCTGATCACATTACTGAGCATAATGCCAAACAGACTGCTGCTATTCATTCTGCACTGCTTGTTTTGGGTAAATCAAATCAGCTGGTGTCAGCTCTGTGCAATTTGGCACCTGCTTTTATTGGCTAATTACAGAAGAAAAGACAAACTCGTTAGGGTGCATACTGTGTGTCGGCTCCTTGCAGCAGAGGGGCTGGCTGCCTGGGAGGTGGAGAGCTGGGATAGCTACAGAAGGAAGCGAGAAACACTGTCCACATCCAAGCAAAGCTCAGCCAAAGGTTCCCAATATCCAGGACTATTTGTGCCCTCCCTGGTTGGTGCTTAGGGAAGCAGTGAGCACTACTGGGCACATCCACCTGCTGGTGATGGGCTCCTCTAGCACTTGTCCCGTCCCCTGGTGCAGGTACAATGTGGCTGCCCAGGGCATGGCCCATGTGCTCTCCTGTGGGATCTTTACAGGACCCGTCCTTGCCCAGTGACACAGACATCACCCAGCTGCCCCAACACCTCGCTCTGCTCACGTTCCCCACAGCAACCGCTTGTGATGTTAATCCTGTGGAAGTGACTTCTTTGACTCGAGTGACTTATTGCTGTCTTGCTGGTGCATCTGATAAGTGTAAAGAAAGCAGCCCCATGATGAAGAGATTTGTGTTAAATTAAAATGTTATAGTTTTGTTTCTCCTTTTTTTATTACAGTTCCTTGCTGCTTTGTAATTTAATTTATGGGCAGTTCTGACACTTTTAAAATGGGAAGTGCCTCCCTACTTTGTGGAACATGACATATTCTTCCTACATTTTCTTAACACTGGTTTTATTTGCAGTTCGCAATGTCTTCCTAACGCGTCCCCGGAGCGGGCAGCTGATCCTCCGGCGCCACTGCCTCAGCACCCACCGTACCTGGCGGCGAGCGCCCGCGGGATGACGATGGTGACCCGCGTCCAGTCCTCGAAGTCGCCCGCGTAGTAGGCGCTGGGCTCGCCCAGCTCGCGGGCGCTGCCCTCGCAGCCGCGCGCGCCCGCGGACGCCGGGTAGCAGCCCTCGCGCACCAGCGACCAGAAGAGGCCGGCGTCGTGCGAGTACTGCAGCAGCACGGGCGCCGAGCCGCTGTACTGGCTGCTGCAGCCGATGTTGAGCTGCGAGGAAGCAGAGCGACAGTGTGAGCCCTGGGAGCAGCCCCCAAATGCCTTTTTTCCAACACAAAAATCTACTAACCTGGACTACTTTCCATCTTCATTTTTTCCACGTATTAGAAACACACTAGTTTCTGTTATTGCCTTGCAAAGCCTCTACGTGAAACTGTGGCATACAAAATCTAAAGCACAATCATTCATGTAAAATGAAATCTTGCTAACAAGTTGCTGCACTTGGGTTTATCAATGCGGAATTATTCCAGGCAGCTGTTTAAAATGGAAATTCTGCAAACTCAGGAAAACATTTATCCATATGTTTAAATTTAAAGCATAGAAACAGGACCAGCACATTTAAATGCAGGCCATTCCAGAGTGTTCCTAAAAAGAGATAAGTATAAACACTTCTAAACATTAAGGGCCAAAATAAGAGATATTATGAAGAAAGAGATCTCACTCTTCCATCTCCTCCATCTCATGGTTTACACTTGTTCATGTCTATGTTACATTGCCAAAGGCTTCCCAGATGGAAGGCGTACAGAGTAATTTTAAGCATTTTTTCTTTCCAGACTAAAAACAAGTTTCGCATTGCTATTGAACATGAAACAGTCAGAATGAAGATTATGTCAGCAAAGCAGAGAAATTGGTCAAATTCTAAGTAGCTGCTTTTTCAGGGCAAATGTTATTTACATATTGAGGCATTTTTGGTTTTAGGATGTTTAAAGGTATAAAACTACAGAGACTACTGACTCAGGAACTGTACTGCAGTCCTCGGTCGTACAGTGCCTTATGAACCCAACTACAGAGGAAAGGAGATAATTTTACAAACCCCATTATTTCTAACTAACTTTTCCATTTATAGAACTGTGGGAATTACAGTTGAAAAGCTGCCTGTAAACATCTGATCTCTTTAATAATTCTACTTGTAAATTATTCAGTGTCTGTATCCACCAATTATGTAAGGACCATGTATTTGTGGCTACCTCATTAAAATTGCATTGCAACCAACCTCCAGAATTCACCAATGGGATTTCATTATAAACTCAATAAAATTTTGATTAGGGTTCAGAAACAACTGCTTGTCAAAGCAAATGCATTTTCTTTGGTGCCCATATTTTGATGTATTGTCAGACCACAGTGATTTTGGTAAGCCCTTTAAAGAAAAGAATGCTAATTGGAGCCTATATTCATTCGCACAATAAAAGTAAATTATTAGAAAAATCCCACACTGGAGTATAAAACAGCTAGTAAGTCCTTAAATACTCTAAAATACAAAAAATGTACGCAAAGCACATTGAATCTTTTGCAGTCATGGAGCCTCAGATGGAATAAATCCTTTTTCCCTTGATAGTGTAGCAGCATTTCCTGGTACTGGCTAGACTATAATGACAGTCACTTCAAACCACTTGTGAAACTCCTTAAGGAACAACAAGCCTTTAAAAATCCTCTAGAGAGAGAAAAACAAAAAGGTTGTCCTGTGCCAAGGTTTTGGCTGTCTGTTTTAAAAACCAGCCTCATATCTCATAGTGAGTGAATTCCTATTTGTGCTCTTCATGTTTTTTTCCATAGTGTTATAACTCTTTGCCTTGGTTTGAACTGTGGCCCTAGTGACATCTCACAAGAACTGAATACGTCGAATAAGAAAAGTTTCACTGATCTGCAGGGATTTATATTTAAGAAATACCTTAAACTGCAGGACGTATCCAGGTTTCAGAGTTAAATCTCGAGTCACTGCAAAACGGTCTCCATCTGATTTACCAAAGAGCATGGCCGAGGGGGTTGCAGAGCAGAAACTCTCGTTTTTGGCCATCCCTTCGTTGGCCAACATTAACCACACACTCAGCTGGTTCATAGGGTAATCGAACGCTGGCTTCTCATAGAAGTTCTGCTAGAAGTAAAAAAAAACAATCACAAAACAAACACTATCATCTTGCATTGTGGCTTAAGAATAAATGCCAAAATGTCCCCTTTTCAAATTTTGCAGTTTGTATTTGTGGTAATTTTCCAAAAGCTGCAACTTCCAAGATGTCTGTCTTGGTTGCTGAGGAGATGCTAAATTACAGCAGCTAGCAAAACGATTAGGAGTCTGGTGGTGTTAAGACAGGATCCGATTAGTATGATGTAGAGAAACAGCTGCAAATGTTGCAGATATTTCATTAATATATACTATATATTCAAAGAGGATTCAAGAGGGGATGGCTCCAGTTTTGGGCTGGTGCTCCCTGACTTCTCTTACTAATTACCTGCGGCAAAGTTGGATTGACCACGGGAATGATGTGCTTCTGCTTCTCCGACAAAATGATGATGTCGTCGAGCGCCCACTGATCGTAACCTTCTCCCGAAAACACGGGCTGCCACCAGCGGAACCTGGTGCAAGGAGTCTTGGCTGCAGCCGGCAGCTCCAGGTAGACAAACCTGCAGGACAAAAAGGCAGCAGAACTTCAGAGAAACATGAGAAATACCATTCTCACAGAGAAGAGCTAGGAAAACTCTTCTTAACTGTAGAAGCCCTAAGAAATCCTCTACATTTCTGCAAATGTACTTATGAAGTGCCGATCAAGAAGCTTTCTTTCTCTGTCTTTCTTGCCCCATTGCAACTTACAGATCTTTAAGAGAATGGCTATTTTTTACTATGCATTGGTATATTGCCCAGCACAATAAAGAGCTGATTTGAATTCTTTAGCTTTGAATTAAGCTGTTCAGCTGATTTGTGTTCAGCAAGTGTTGGTATATTTTGTTGCCAGCAAATAATAATGAAATATGCTGTCAAAATTCATTCCTCATCCTCCTTTGGTGGTTGGTCCAATTCAGAGACAAAAGCATCCTTCTATTACTGTGACTGCTGTAGTTTCTGTAGCAGCGATTTCTTCTGTGGGTAAAAATATATCAGCCACCCCTATGAATCTCCATAAGAGAACTTCTGCTATGTTAGAACAGAGTTTGCTTTATTTTCAATTTAGGAAAAACTTTACGAAAGTGATGTTAAGTACAGGTTATAGTTTCAATATAAACCATACTTAAGTTAGAATGCAAAGATTAAAGTTATTCGTGCAGTCACTTGCAGACACCTTAAATTTACATACCCACACACATATATATGTATGTGTATATATAATATATATAAACACATATAAAATATTTTGTCATATATTTTCTTTTATACCATATCTCATGTTTTTGTCTTAGACCTGCTTCATTTACTGTTTCAGGAGGTAGAGCTGAAGGACTCTTCCAGGGCTGCAGGAATTCTTATTTTCTAGAGAATTTCTACACTTAGGTTTTTCAGAAATTGAAAAATAAAGAAGGTCCACACTGTATTTGGAGCAACAACAGAAAAAAACTAAATATGCATAGCTGCCATCAATAACGTTACTCAAAAGGCAAAATGTTTTGGCTAAGAAATTTTGGATGGGGCAGCAATGAAGATTTTAGCGTGTAGCTTGGGACAGCCTTCCATGTTGAATATTTTCCATAGTTTTGACAAAGTAACTTTAGACAAGACTAAATAGAGGTCAACAGGTTTAAAATTTTCAAGTGCTGAGGTCACTTTCAGAAAAGCATAGCCAAATTATGGAAATCCTTCTGAACACATTGCTCATTGCAATGCAAAATGAGGACATGTGAGGACAAAATTATTCAAATATTGTGATGCATAAACTGCTGTAGCAGAACACATGCTAATGCCTACACAAATACATGCAATTTGTTTGCACTGACAAGCTACAAAGCAGCATAAAGCAAATGTCTGTTCTAAATGTCAAAATTGATTTTTTCTCCTTATTTTTTGAAGTACTTTTTATTGTATGTGACACTAATACATGTTCATTAGCTCTGAAACCAGAATGAGAGGAAATAATAGATTTCTACACCTCTTCTGGATAAGTTCTGTATTTGCTTGATAATGCTTTGCATATATTAGCCTTTTAGTCATGTATTATATTGGAAGTAATTGTAAACTTCCTACTTTATTTCAGGTTTTCTTTTCACTTCTCATGTCAGAAGTTTAAGGGGGCAGCCTGGAAGAGCTTCCAGTTAATGATGGCTTTTAAGCACTTCAAATGATTTTTCCTGTTTTCACGGATGGTTGGTGAAGATGCTCCTGCAGTATGGCTTGAGTTTAGACCAAAACAGTACCTGGGTTTACTGAAATCTGAGAAGTACATTTCTGCCAGCAGCTGCCAGTTGATGCCGCCGTTGTTGCTGTACTGCAGCAGCACCCCTTCCTCCCGGCTGTCTGGCGCGTTGCACGCAGGACTGTCCCCTCCAATCTGGATGTAAAACTGGACAAAATCCACCCAGGTAGTGTCCAAGTCCCAGCTTACCAGCTGTCTTTTCCCAGCCTATAAATCAAAGATTAGAGAGAGGGAAATGATATTAAATACAATACCTGTACTAGGAGTAGATGTATTCAAAGTCAAAAGTCCAAAATGTCTATGAGCTAGTCAAGTCCAAAATGTCTATGAGCTGAGTTTTAAAATCTCATCTGTTTACAGAAGAATATTGTACAGAAAAATGCACATGAGGAAGGACATTCAGTTTTGTGCTAATGTGACATTTTTAATCTTTTCAACAACAATTATTTTTTTCTTTATATTTTAATCTCTCAGGTGGGCACTTACAAGTGCTCACCTTGAGCACTTTAAGCATTTTATATCACTTTACACACATTTCAATATACATTTGCACATTTTGGTAAGCCAAGAAAATTATTTCACCTCTCTCTTTTCCCTACTCCTTCCTTCAAGATGTCAGGTATCACCAGAAAACCAAGAACAAATCCCTTGTTCTCTCTTGTATCCCTTACCGCCTAGTGTTGAATGTTGAGGTGCTTTAATATGATAAAGCATAAAGCAGTGACCACTCTTGTCTGAGATCTTATTTCCCCAGGCAAACTTTGAATTGTTTGAGGTGGCCAGGTGCTCTGGATTCATAGCTCTGCTAATGCACCCCTTTTCACAAAAAGGTGTGCTATTTACATTTTCCTTTGCAGTTACTTGGCAATCAAACACACCTCAATCACCACCAGATCCTCCCACGCTGTAGTATCTTCACATATTTTAACCTCAGATTTTCCTGAACATTTTTTGTCAAGTTATAGGCTCATATAGCATCCAAAAACACACATGCTCACGCACACAGGCTTTTCACTTATGCCTTTTCCTAGCGTTGGCCCCTTGGCCCAAGCAGCAGGCTGCTGGCACAGATGGGCAGCTTCACCTCCAGCTCACCAGCTCTTGCTTTTCCCATTCATGGCACTCAAGGTGCCGCTGCTATTTGATCCTCTCTACAATTACTTGGCACTCATTTCTCAAGTTGTTAACCCAATGTTATCTGAACAGAACAGTCTCTTCCCAGCTCTTCCCCACACTTCAGGATCAGCACATCTGACTGACTTGCTTCCAGTTACCTTCTTACAAAAGCAGCATAGCAGAGATTTACTGCAGGGAAACAGTCTGTCTCCCATACATGAATAAAGGGGAATGCATTTTCTCTTCACATCTCATGCCAGTGTGATTTGTTCATACACAAAATGATGTTCTTCCCCCAATAAGTATTTTTAAAAGTCACTCAAATTAAAACTTGTGGATTTGGTTTCAGGTTTGTCCAAGCATAGCTGAATGAAAAGATAGTTTCATAAAATCAAGTCAATGACTTTTCTAAAGATATTTTTCAGTTCTAGTAGAGTTCTAGCTATAACCTGGCACTGCATAGGTGAGGATCATTAACAAAATGGGGCAAAATTAGTTAGCCATTTTTTGTGAGTATTATTTGTAATTCCCTGCAAAGTCACAGGAGTGCTGACCATCTCCAAGCCCAAAGAAAGATCAAAAAGAAAAACTTGTGCTAAATTACGAATATATTTGTGTTTCAAATAATATTTATGTTTTTCCCTCTTTGTTTTTTCATGTTTATATCTGTGATCCTTCTGACGTATTTCCAGTATGGACAAGTGATGTCATCTAGTAGGCCATAAGTAACAAGGTCTATGAGCTGTGTTTTAAAATCTCAGCTATGTTTTTTACATGGCAATATATGAATTGAAAACCCTCTCCTAATCACCTTTCCTACTCATATCAGAGTAAATTTAGAGGAAAGAAATGTCTGTGCCTCAGTTTCTCAGAACAATCTGTTGTCTGGAAATTAATTGCATTGCAGTCTAGATGCATAACTGTTTTGTAGACTCTGCCAAATAAGCCACTTAACATTGCCAGCCCAGTTTCTGGAAGCTGAATGCTTGTGCTTTTGAAACCCAACTAGCATGTAAAACCTGTGATGAATCCCTGAAGAAAGTCACCTAGGATATGGTGATATTCATTCAGATATGAATGATGCCACCTGTTCTGGTTTATTCACAGAATCACAGAATCTACAGAATCTTGTTTTATCACAGAATCTTGTTTTATCTCCAGCTGAGTAAAGCCCTCCTGGGCCAGATCATGATAGCAAGATGAGCACAGTGTGCATGGACCCCAATATCCCACTGCAGCCCCAGATGCTCCAGAGCACCCTCAGCAGCTCTGGGTAGCCTGCATCCAGAGCTTCCTTTGGAGACCCAAGGATTTGAAAATTCCCTTTGACAAACCCAAACTCTAAGGCTAACAGAGATGCAAACATCCTTGTTGTCCAGCAGGATGAAGTTAGACCCAGCTTATGGGCCCACAGTAGATGGAGCTCTGGTTGTACAACTGCACAGGGCCTCCCCATGCTGCATCCCCTACATAATCCGACAGCAACCTGCAGTCTTCCTATGCAAAATCTACTCTGCTGGCAAAGGGGTTATCCAGGTTAAGCAAAAAAAGGGCACCAGTTACATAAAACCTCAAAGGAATCGCAGAGGCTAATCCAAACTCCTCTGTATTGCAAACACACCCATGTCTGATTAAAATGAGCCGTAAAGCAAGAGATGGAGGTTCAGCAGGACAAAGCCAACATTAATTCTGGCAGCAGGGATTGATCACAGCAGTAAACATTAGACACTCAAATAAAAAATAGCTATTTGAGCAAACACAAAATAGAGCCTGTGCACACGAGTTCCAAAAACAATGCACAAATGTGGTTGGGCAACTATAAAAATAATTTTTATACCATCTATCACCATGGCCACTAGATGCCTTGAAAAAGGATCTAAACAGAAATTAAATAAGCCACCTTCAGCTGACGACGCGCAGACTGCTGCTACTCAAGAAATGAATGATAACCTAACCCTTAGAGATCAATAGGAGGAAGCCAAGAATTTCTAAATGAGATTTTCACTCCTCCTTAGCAGAAATAAGAAGAAAGATCATAGCAGGTTAATTCTAATTTAGCAAACTACTTTGAAAAGCTTGGCATAAAGAACTGAGCCAGAAGGAAGAACATCTATCAGAGAAGACAATTATATATATAAAAAAAATCCAATTATCACAATTAGCTCGCTATGCTGATTGGCCTATTATGAAATTTTCAGCATAGAGCTGCATTTCCAGGGGAGCTGGAAGTGAGGCTATGTAGGAGTTCTGAAAATTATTTGATGGGCTAGATTTTTGTAATGAGGGAAACAACACACAATTACACAGCTTTGCATATTGGGGTATTCTTCGGGGACTAATCTCGCTTTCATGACAGCAGTGGCAGTTTGATCAAACCCTTAAAAGAGAAACACGTAGCTGCATTAAACTCTTCTGTTCAATTAAAAACAAAACCAAATCCCAGAACTAGACCTGAGGAACAACAATGAAAAATAAATCTGTGATTGCAACCCACAATCCTACATATGGTCGTAAAGATTTTTCTCTCTTATTTTTTTCTTAGTTATAATAGTTATTAATTAGCAGATTTCTGTATATCCTTTCCCCACAATGTTATTTTTGTCTGCAAACTGTATGAATCGTATAGCAGAGTATTGTCCTGCAGGCTAAATGGGCACTTTCTAAGGTCACGAGGGGCTGCTTTTTCACCAGCTCGGGTCCTTGCCCTCATGCTAGCTGCTTGCCTCCCCTGAAAGCAGGGCTTTTTCTGTGTCTGGCCAAGAATATTATAGAATGGAGACAAATGGGACTCAGAGGCTGCTGAGAAAGAATCTGGTATGAAAGCAGCAAATGCACAATTAAGACAGCATTAACGTACACACTTCTCAGCGCATTGGCAATTTTCTTCCTTCCATTACAGCCGGTATTTCTCGGATACATAATGCACATGTCACTCCCTGTTTCTTTTGATTGCTTTGTTCTTTACCTGCAGAGAACAGCCGCGCTGTTTAATGCACTCCCCACACCGCGTGCTGCTTTGTGTCAGATCTCTCTCCAGAGCACTCTGCCCCTTCCCTTTCTTGCCGTCTCACCACATCACGTTCACTTCAAAGGGGCACCACGTGCTCTCCATTCCCTGGCCCTGCATGCCACGTACCTTGTTGAAGTAGAGCGAGGAGCCGGAGGAGATGACCCCACAGCCCTCCTCAGGCTTCACCACCTCTCCCCCGATAACCTCCTGCCATTCTGTCTTCAGGCTGCCTGGGGTCTCAAAATCCGACGTGATAGTGGATGGGAGGGGGTTTTCAGGCTGGCATTCGGTACCCTGAAACCCAGAGTCACACCTGGGAGGGAACAAGGGCATAAGGAGGTGTTAAAATACATTATTAGGGGATAGTCATGGTCACTTGAGGCAGTGCAATGACCTTTTGAAATTGGATGTGAAATTGTAAATTGCCCTGAAATCGCAATTTTGGATCCTGGCAGTGTTCGGTCAACCCTTTGTTCTCTGTGTGAGTCTTTTTAATTTAATTTAATTTAATATTTGTATTCAGGATCTGTCTGTAATACTAATGGCCATGTTGATTCAGTTCATTGTCAGGGTTTGGATGTATAGTCTCAGATGTGCGTAGCCCTGGGCCCTGGTTGCTCTGATCACAGGAGCAGTGCTTGGTGAAGACAAGATTTGTGTCCTTCTGCTCTCCCTGTGAAGAGCAAGCCTGGGAGGCTGCAGCATGTCAGTAACTGCTAGGCAGTCAGGAGATTTTTTATAGTATTTTTATAGTGCAGATAAATTCTTTCTCTGTATATGGACTACATATATTGAAAGAGAAATAACTGGAAATAATCAGTATATTTTTTTTTCAAAAAAATCTGCTGAATGTGTAGTTTGAGGTGGCAGGCAGGACTCTGGCCCCTGGTATTGCACCAGGCCGATGTGCTGTGCTGTGCTGGTCCCTGGGTTCATTTGATACAGCAAAACACATTCTGAAGAGGACACCTCATGAAGAGGAAAGCAGGACACCCATATCTGGGTCCACCAGATTTTGGATTGTCCACCACTGGAAAATCCAAAACCAAAAACAGCAAAAAGAAAAAAAACCTATATGAAATAAGAGCAAAACTTAAGTGCCAGCACACAGCCCCTTTTTTAAGAGGAAGTGGCCAATGTTTGGTACCTGCATATGCCATGGTCACACCAGCCGTGTCCATTGCACATGTTGGGGCACTGCTGTCCAATGTAGATGTTATCCAAAGCCCATTCATCTTGGGCTGTGTAGTAGCACTGGCTCCAGCGGAAACGGGTGGCACTGGACCTTAAAACCAACGACAATGTGTTAAATTGTGATGCTTTACTGAACTGCAGGGAAAAAGATAAAATATAACTTTAAAAAATAAAGCTGAAATCACAATCATAGCCCAGTCTGCAAATACTGATGCAACCAAAGACACATTTTTGTGAATGAACTTTATAGATAATACCACTATTTGTACAGGGAGGTTTAATAGACAATAGACAGTCCTTAATTACTTTTCTGTGGTGCCTGGAGCTGGACTTTTTGTGGTGGAATCATTGGGTTAGATTACTTGCCTAAATTCAACTGAATTCTAAATATTGTTTAAGATGAAAAATCTTCCTGTAGTTTTTCCTTTCTAGTTAGATGGTTCTTTTTGGTTACAGCTTTATTTTTTATTATTATCATGATGGCAAGTAGCATTACGTACTGATAAGGTGCTTTATGCTGGCCCATTAGAAGAGACTGTCTCTGCTGCAACCTGGACATTTTCCATGTGGAGAGATTCTCACTAGCCAAACTGCTCCAAAACTCTCAAAGACCAAGTATAAGGAAAGCATTAAATTGTTAGAAAAGTACTTCTTGTCATCAAAGAGCCTTTCCAAGTTTCACTGTAAATTGGGGAAGTTACAAGCATTTGGGAGAGAGAGGAGAAATGGCTAAATTCTGGGGAAAAGGCCAAAGTGTGGGTGGAGGGCACGTTCCCATCCAAATCCTGACTGGCACCTAAAACTCATTAATATTAATGCAGGGAGAAGGAGAGCTACTATTATCTGCCAGTTACCGTCTACAAGTAATGGCACAGGTCAGTAGAGAAAATTGAAATCTTTCCAAGTTGTTTCTGAGCCATATGGCTATAGTATGATGGTATGGGATATAATTTTGTTACTCGTCAATTAAGAAAAAAAAGTTGGGATATATGCAGAATAAGAGTTGCTAAAATAAATATTTTAAAGGTTTTTGGCCAACTACGCACATGTATGGGAATGAAAGAATGAATACAGGAGGCAGGTATACTTGAAATGGACCGTACCACATAGCAGTTCATCATCCAGTCACTTACTGGGACTACACAAAGATTAGTTTAGGACATGCTTGGAGAAATGTTTAGAATTTAACTACTATAATTTATTTAAAAAGGAAATGAAAATGCTTAAGGGCATGATTTTTAGTTGAAATTACCCTTGATTTCAGTTTCAAATATGTGCTTGGTATTGCAAATATTATAAGCATTTTTACAGCACGCAGAGCTAATCTGTTGGGGCAGATCTGCAGATTAAATACTCCCTCAGGACATAATATATTGATGGGTCACATTACACGAGCTATGAATTATCCATTAAAAGTGCATGATGTCAGTAATCTGTGCACTAAGGACTTTCTAAGCTTGTACAGGCACAAGGGACAATATTCATTATATATTGTTTATTTTTGCAGGGCTCTGAAGCTGGTAGATCACCTTGATGGTGTGGCCGTCACTTACTACAGGACATCAAAGTACATCACCAGTGATGGTGCCCATCAATGATGATGGCTTGGCAGACAGTGCTCCAGGAGGAACTGTAGTCATTGGTATGGGCTTACTTGCACTGAGAAAAATAACAATCCTGAAAAAAATGCTGTCCAAAACCATTTTTTTTAAACAAAAAATAAGAATAAAACCAGTACAATGAAATTGTGCAATTCCTGCTCTTTCCTCAGCTCACAGGAATGAGAGCATTGCGGTTGGGCTTCTTAGACTTCTCACACTAACAATGTCAGGGTGAAGATGTGGTGTGGAGACTGGAGCTCTGCAGGGCTATGCACAGGGCTGGTGGCAATGGTGACAATATTGTCACAAGGCAAGTCCTGGAGGTGCAGCAGCGAGCTGTGACTTGGGATCATTACTCCCCACACCACTTTACACAGCAGCAGTGACACCTCTACCCTTCACTTATGGTGGGTTGACCTGATGGCCAGGTCCCATTCTTGAGGAGCCACTTCCCAGGAGTTAATTTTTGGCTAGACATGAAGAAGACCTGCAGTGTCAAAACCACCTCAAAGTGAGTGAGAGGCTCGCAGCACTGTCCTGCCATGGAGAACCCTGCAAGACCAACAAGGACCATCACACAACTGGAAACAGCAAAAGCTTTGCTGGCTCCACTCACCTCTCTGGACAAAAGGAAA
>JAUBOD010000001.1:7270931-7288059 GCA_032353885.1 Nothura maculosa
GGGAAAGGAAAACAGAGCTAAAACCTGAAAGAAAGTGGTCTCATTAATGCCAAGGACAAACTCCAAACACCTTCCATTAAGCGTCATTTTTGACATCAGGATGATGCCTACTAATTAGAAAGCCATGAAAATCATTAAAAATATGGTATTCATAGTCTCCCTCTCCATTCTGGTTAAGCAATCACCTCGAGTTGTAATGCTGAAAATTCCAGGTTTTGCCCTTTCTCTATTGCTCCTACCAAGGTAAACATGACAAAACAACCCGGTAAAACAGAACGTGAAACAGGAAAAGGGTTTCGTAGCTCAGAAAAGACGCTGGACTGGAGCCCTGGACATTGAAATGCCTCTCTGTGCCTCCAGAGCCCGCACTGAAAAGGCACTGGGACGCAGGCCCCAGGGGGATCCAAACTTGCCAGCGAGGCGGCTCACGGCCTGTTTGTTAGTTCACACTCACATCGGTGGGATATCGGCTTGCCAGCTAAAATAGCAAACATGCAAATCACTCAAAAAAGGGCAAAATGTGAGTGTGTTTGTGCAGAGATGGGGTTGAGTCTTGGGGGACCCAGTGGAGAAGGTGCGACTGGCACCTTGACCAGGGCACAGCGGGTCGGTCTCAGTCATTCGTGCCCCGGACTGACTGCAGGCAGTGATGGGAGAGGAAAACCTCTGCATTACAATCCCCCAAAGGGCCGGGATTCACATTTATGAAATGATTGCGCATGAGGACAAAAAGAATCTCTGTCCACTTAAATTCCAGGAAACTGTAGGAGTGGTTTACTGTGGAAACAAAGCAATAGCACAGGAAAGATCTTGACTGTTATTTGGTAGCTTTGCTTGCTGAAATATTTTCTCAGGCTTGGGTCATTCCTGTCACCATTCTGTGCTGCAGACACAAGCATTTACTTCCAGATATTATAGTAATCATTTTAAACATCTCTATCTGTCATATCAGTTAGCTTCAACCAAGGATTTCTGTTTAGAAAATGGAGGGAGGAAAAGATCCTCCTGGCTCCAAAGCCACAGGTATATTTTAGATTAGCTTTGTATATGTAGAGTTTTATAGAAGATAAAAGTCCTGGCTGTCCTCACCTCCTGAACAAGATGCCAAGTCAGGCCGTGGTTGGTGGAATACTCCAGTTTCACCTGGTTGTCCATATGGGGGGTAAACTCCTGGCCGCAGCCCATCACCAAGTTGAACTGTATCATATATGAAGCTCCAATCTGCATAGACTGGGTTTCCACGTAACGCATGCTGGAAGCGAGCTTAGAATCCCCTGTAAAACTGAGAGTTGTAAGGAAAGAATCAAAATCCATTTCCAAAATAATTCAGAGGGCAACATTGTAAAGGATTATGTGTTAAATATAATGCTGCCACTTTCTTTGTGCTGCAGATTGGCACGCAGGGTGACATGACGCCTAGGACCTCTTTTCCATTAGTAATACCAGGGAAGAGTTGATGTATCCTAGAGTGCAAAATACTGAATTACACTGCTAGTAATTAATGCTCTTCATATTAACAATGAAGTTAAGTCAGCAAAGGAAAATGTACAAAAAAACACCAAAAACAAAAAGAAAATTCTTTCCCCAGGGGTATTTGTTCCTTAAAGTCATGTTACCATAACAGCTATAATTTCATTTACACACTGAACAGTGAAAACGGTAAAATGAATTTAGTTAAAATATTCAAATTACATAGCCTTCATTTCATTGATTTTTGATGGATTCCATATGCAATGCATTCACCGACTTCTGACTGTGCATTTAAGAATTAATACCTCCTATCCTTAGCTTCCTTTATGTACTGTTCCACAACTTTAAAGGAATTCCTGGTTAGAGAAGACATGCAAGACGTACTGATATAGGAGTTATAGCAGATTATCATCTAGTGTATTGGGCAAGATAATTCTGTCAGTAGTGATTCTTGCAAACACCAAGACTCATATATGATGCAAGGTACTCACTCATCAGTGATCAGAA
The DNA here is from genome assembly GCA_032353885.1 of Nothura maculosa. Lineage (NCBI taxonomy): Eukaryota > Metazoa > Chordata > Aves > Tinamiformes > Tinamidae > Nothura > Nothura maculosa. The sequence goes on from JAUBOD010000001.1 coordinate 7,272,909, forward strand.
TTATTTCAGTTTAAGTGAAATTACTGTTTTTTTATTGGCATTATTAATAACGAAAAAAGTCAAATGTAAGAGAGGTTTCAACTTTGAATCCAGCACGGGGTCCTTCTAAATGGAATGATTTTAGGATAGTTCATGTAAAAGGAAAACAATAAATGCAAAATGTAACAATAGTGATTAGCATGACAATCTAATCAAGGGTTGTTCTTATGGTTGAATAAATTACAACTTAGGAACTTAATTGAGAAATTGCTAATGTATCAAAATGCATGGTAAAACATATTAATTTCTACCCCAGTAAAGCTCAAGGTCACAAAGAAATCAATGTAAGGCTCAAGCTTCAAAGCCAGAGTTACTTGTTTTAATGCAAGTTCACCGAACCACACCTTTGTCTATAGTTTCCTTTCCCAAAGAGCAATTATGTCTTAAATGTCAGCATTGTACCTTAAAGCTTTGGAAGAAATTACTGAAAGCTGACATGAGTTCTGTAATTAACCAATTTGGAGCAAGTTTAAGCTTCAGGCTCCTTTCCAGTCTTTGACCTTGCTTTTCTGTGGCTACATTTCCCAAAGAAAGATCCGTCTCATGATGTCATGTGAAACTTGATCTACATAGATCAATATCTACTAACGGGTTACAATCGGTCTCCAGGCCTTCCTTGCTGGAAAGCTCTTGAGGAAAACTGTCCTGGAAAGCTGTGAGCTGCTCTCTTGAGACCCTTCAACTCAACTGCTTTTTGTACCCAATCTGTGTTGTTAGTTTTTTCCTTTTCAACAGAATGGATTATTTTCAATCAAGTAGGGGATGTCAGTCCAATCGACAGCCCGTGTCTTGTGGTGCATTTTCAGATGCATATAAAATGTATCTCAGAAGAATTTGTTTCAACAATGTCCAAATTTCTTTTTTTCTTATGTATTATCTTTATCTTAACTCTATCTTACGCTTTTCAAGATGACAAATATCAATGATTTAAAAGTTAAAGCTGACTTGGGTCAACATGGTTTTAATTTCTATGACACAGCTCAAAAATTGATGGCTGAAGTGGGAAATGAAAGTTTTAGAGAAGCCATCATGGGAAATCTGCCAGAACATCCATGCCCTTCAGTCATGTAGCAGAAGATTCGCTTATTAATGATTTGAATGATTTGGCATTGCTCACAGAAAACCGAGGACAACACATCAGAGTTATTGAAGTTCAGCTGAACAGAATAAGGAAGTTGAAGCTAAATAGTCTGATTAAGTCTCTACTTAGAAGTTGTCTTTCCCAAAGACATGAGGGTGCACAATTAATAAAAAGTGAAGGTTTGGTAGTCAGTCTAGGTGCAAATAATGACATTTTTCATGTTGTCTCTGTTTCCACTCTCTATTCTTTTTTCTTTTTTTTTTCCTGGTGGCAGGTAAATAATGATTAAAAACATTTTTAAGTTTAGCATTCATTTTATTGAAAAAACATAGCCATTGGACACTGTTCAAAGTACATTAAGGAAGCATTATTTTAAAATCCAGAAAGTTATTTAAAATGGATATTAAGAAAATGTGAAAAAGGAAGTTAGTGAGGAGATGAAGAGGACATTCTGTGATGTTCTATAGGAAGCAGGGGAGGAAATGACATTACGGTCTCACAACGTCCTTTATCATGCACAGATTGCCTCCAGCTGAACAACAGTAGCATTAAAGGTGTGTGCTCCACCTCGCCTGCCACTTTTTCAGTCACCAGTTCTCCTGTGGCTAGGGATAGGCTTTTAAGATCAAATATTAGATATTTTCTTTCTTTGGGCTAAGAAACACACAGCCAAAATACACAGCTACGTGCTGTAGAAGGCAGAGCCGTGTTCTCAAATAATTAACTAAAAAAAATCTTCAGAAATGAGGGTGCAGAGGATACGTTTCTGTATAAATATTTAGTTGTGAGCGGCTGCCTGGCGGGTGTATAATGAGAGCTGGGGATGCGCGGAGCACAAAGCCCACGAGTGCCCCCAGAACAATGGCTCTACCTCCGAGCACCGCCAACTAATTGGGACTTCTGGGAAGGATATCACAGTGGCTGGCAGCCAATCGTCGCCTCCCTAAACTGCTTGGGGATTCCCACACTCGCTGCATTTTCAAGGCCGGTCCTTTCAGGAATACTGAAAAGCCACAAGGATACGGCCGATTCTGTAAAGTTGCGCTGAATATTGACATGACAGGCAGAGACCAAACACTCACCCTGGCCCCAGCTCTGCTTTCATCAAATGCAGGAAGAGCTTTTGTCTTTCCACATCCCATCATATCTTTTTCATTAGGTAATTCCTAATTGCAATGCCATATTTTAATTATTTTGTTACCTGAAAGAAGCATTCTAGATGTGGTAGAGTAATAATTAAACTAAAAGAGAAAATATTCTATAAACAAGACCAAATACCAAGGTGATGTAGTGCAACTCTATTATATTCCTCCACACTGGAAGTTCATTATGAGCCAGTTATAATTCTCCTCCAGGCTGCTCCAGAGACAACAGGACACTCCTGTCCATTTTAGTGACTTAAATCATAATGCCATAAGCTGACTGAAGATAATTTGTTCATATAATGCTGTTTTGTTTGAATCCAATTGTCTAATGTCTAGTCAGGAAAAAAACAAAACAAAACAAAACCAAAACACTTTGATATCTTTATCAATAGTTAAATGCATTTCAGCAAGTGGCTCTACACATTCTGAAATACTCCAGATCCTTTTGGGTCAAAACCTTGGCTATTTATGACCATCCTGCAGAAGATACATAATACTATATATCATAAAACACAGTGTGTTCTGGAGTCCTTTCAGCAGATTGAATACACTTGTGGTAATCGGGTACTAAGAACCAATGTCAACCCAAATGTTGATGATTACAACCTAATGAAATGACTGTTCCATGGTAAAACAGTCTCAAATGCAACTTTGCTAAAAGCCTGTGTATTTCAACCAAAACACTATTTTCTAAATGGCAGCAGATACTGAAAAGAACAGCCCCCCCTCAACAAATATAAAAAGTCTCCTACTTATTCTCCAATTTTAAGAGAAATCTTTTAGGTTTACAGATTCTGGAGCAGAAATGAAAGCCTAATAGACAATTAAATCCGGTAAAAATGGTCCTTGAGATGACACACTGTAAAATGATTTATAGGATATTTACTCTAGTTCTACTAATGAAAAAGCAGTTGTCAGAGTTTCCTCAAGAGGATGGTTTCAGTGCTACTGCAAACTCTGCTCATAGAAAGCCATGAGTTAGAAAATGAGAACCAAATGGACTCACAGCTGGGAAAAGCCAACAATAATTAAACTACCATCCATTTGTACAGACTTAGTATAAGTTTAAAAATTTCCCTCGAGAGAAACAAGGTCAGTGAAGGATAGAGTTCATATCCTCCAGTGATAATGAAAAATACTGATACATAAATAGCAGGGAAGTATTGCAAAGGCTTTATTTCTTAACCTGATGCATGGGAAGTTTAACATTTTCACTCTGACAGTAAACTACCAACCCTAGATTGTGCGTGAGGAAGAGAATTTTGCTTAGCATATACTATTTTGATTCTGATTTAGAGTTGTAGGAGTCAAAAAACCCAGGAACTTGTGCTCTCATAAATAACCTGCCCTCCACTGCATCATGATAAACCGGTCTTATGAGAACAGAGGGAAAACAATGTCATTAAAGGCCTTTCATTTCAACTCTTTGATTAAGAAAATGCAAACAGTTTGAGCCCTAACACGTTGTTTCATTTTAATGAGCAGCGAGTACCTTTCTTGTCCTTATTAAAGTGGTTAATGGTGCTTTTCCTGCCTCATTATCACCATAAGAACACACTCAGAGCTATTCCTGCCGCTAACCCAACTCCTTTTAGTTTGAGAGATGATCAGAAAGCCAAATTAGATTGCTCAGATATACTTGTTAATAAAACTCCTATGGTATTTTTCTGGTTGCCCATAGGGATATTACAATTACTTACATTTTCTTAAGGTTTCTTATAATTACTGTGATTGTACTTTCTCCAAATGAATGTAAAAATGCTAATTAAACCCATAGTAGGTTTAAATTCTGATCAGAGTGGGATGAAACTATGTTATCTGGATTTAATCAAAGCACAGAAATTAAACTGAAGTTACCTTGTATTAGATTCAAATGTTACATTTGTGTACTACAAAATTTAATTTTTATGAAACAGTCTGACAATTTACTACAAGAGCTCATTTCTACACAATGCTAACACATTTTTCTTTTTCATTGTTTTTCTTTCTTGTTGCCTTTAGAGGAACATACTGATTGTTTTAGGGCAAGTGACATTTTCTTGCTTTCTATTTCTAAATACACTTCACATTTTGGGCATAACTGTGATGCATGTGATAATATTGATCACAGTATAAATGATTAAGCAGATGGGAATACGAGGCAGAGTAACTGCAAATGGTCACTAACAGTATTCTGATAACATTCTGCTGCCTTTCCTATTTTGAAGTGTAATAAAATGTTCACACAAACAGATATGAACATGACTTATAAAATATTCAGAGTTTATGTTTTACACATTATTTCATAGCCTATATTCCTCTATTAATCTAAATGGAAGATTTCCATAAGCATATTTTATAATCCATGTTATTCATACTGTTTTCTCTTTAAATATCTTGTGAGGGAAGAAATGCTACTTTCACAGTTCACATCAAACATAAATCTCTGTGCAATGAGATGTAAAAATTTACTGCTAATTCCAATTAGATCAGTGACTGTATTTTTGTACATAATGTGCAGATGAGACACAATTACTCTGAGTAGCTGCTACAAAGACTCATTTGCAGAAATCACTTAGTTCTTAGCAGGGTGAACAGACAAAGAAAACAAAAGCAGAATATAAATGAATAAGTGTTCTCACCAAAGGGTCCAGTCATGACCACAGTAAGGCTGAACATTTCCCAGGTAGAATCCCAATGACTGCGTGACTTCAACTAGGTTGGTGAAGTCCAGGCTAATGCTATTGAACAACACAGAGGTCATGATGATTTCATCTATAGCCCATACATCCTCGCCCTGAGAAGAATGGTATGGTTGCCACCATCTGAACTGAATGCCAAACTGTCTTGCATCTTCAGGCAGCTCCACTGAAATTATTCTGAAAAACAAAACAAAATTATTGTTGCAAGTTGTGTTGTATGTAATGGGTAGGACTGAAGAAGGATGTACCTTATACTTCTTTTTTTCCTACTGATTCTGAAAATTCAGCTTACAAGTATCCTAGCTTCTGTTGGTGGCAGGGACAAGTGGAATCACTGCACTTCCCTTGCTAGATAGTGTTCCTATTGAACCCTACAAAAATCCACAAAAGCCACAGAAGAAGACTTTCCACAGATACACTACATTTTGCTTCTACTAAGGATCTCAGCAGATTTAGTTGTTCTCCTTTGCCAGAAGAAATCTGAATGCCCTCCAGCTGGGACCCAGCCACAATCCAGCGGCTTCAATTGGCAAATTACACTGATTTACAAGTTGCAGCTCCACTTCCTTAGACTCTGAGTGTTTTTTATCTTGATGTGAGAAGATACAAATTATTTATATCTGTGATATCTGTGCTTGATTCAACCCAGCACCTACATCTTGGCTATGTATGTCTAGTCCTAGAAGAATCAACTTTCTTAAATTGTCCTGTTAAGGCAGGAAAGGCTCATGTCATCAGGTAGTGTAAATATGCGTGGTCTTTATGAGGTGCACCTCATAAACCTCTTCTGAGGTTGCTCAGGTAAGCTGCTGTAGGTTAATCCCAGGAGTTTATACTGGTATGGGGGGTCAATGGATTTGTCATGGCAGTTATGTCAACAAACCTGTAACTGACAAACTGCAAAGGAAATTAAGAGTAATATCTAATTTCCAGGAGCAATTATTGTACACAGCAGCAGGGAGCATGCATTAATTGCCACAACAGTGGCACTTTCTTGAAAGCTCCATAGATCACCAGTACTGCAGTGTCCCGTGCAAGACACGTTTTGCTCTTTCATTAGTGTGACACTATAGGAGGAAAGCTGGTCTCTCAGGTTTCCGTCCTCCCAGGAATGCTGCAGGGAGCTTATGACTTTTGCAGCTACTTATGCAAGGCAATGCTCTTGTCTGGCCCTGAGTACACTTCTCCTTTAGTGACTAAGTCCAAAGCCTGCATTTTCTCTTTAACTCTTACCTCCGTCATAAGCTTGCCCACATAGAGACTTAGCCTCACTGATAATAACTTACAGAAAATCCTAAGTTCTGACATATACCACTGATACATGGAGAGATTGTTAAAATAAATGTCTCATCCCAGGGGATCAAGCAAACACATTTTACAAACTCCAGTGTAAACCCCAGGGCTTGGCAAATATGTTAGCATGCAGAACTGGCTCCAGCTCCAGTTAAACAGCTTCTCTTGTCTGACTTTGATTTGCTGGAGATAGATGAAGAGGGAGGGAGATTCTTGCTAATGACTTTTCTGCTGCAGAGAAGAAAAGTGTTCTTCCTAACATTACCAGCTACCATTAGATTTCTCAAAAACCAGCTGGGAGACCTTTGCTCTGATCTCATTCTTTCAAGCTATGCGCATACCTAATATTGAAAAGCCACCGCTGTTCTGCTCAGAAGAAAAATGCAGCTGTCAAATGTTAGCAGATTAAATGCACCTTTTCAGCAGAACATTAAATGTGTGATTATTTTTTGTGTGACTGAAGATTAATTAAATTTCTGGATATAGATTGATTGCCCAACTTTACATCAGTCCATCTAGGTTTCCAAAAATGTTTATGTTTTTAGACAACATAATATTAAAAAGGTGAAGCTTATTTCATGTTCTTCAGCATAATTATTGCCAGTATTATATTACCTTCAGATTTGTATGTCTGTCATTTCTCTATCTATGCAGAACAGACTGTACATAACCCAGGGCAAAGCCTTTCTAACCTGGGTATGCTTTGCTTACCTCTTTGCCTTATCAGAACAACAGAAATTGTGTCTCATAATGAATCTCACAAAGTAAAAGTCTCTATCATCAATACAATTTACTACATTAATATCTAAAACTTCATTAAAATCAGTCACCAGAATGTGTATTTTCCTTTTTTGTTATAAAAAATTAATAGTGCTATATATTAAAAACCTTTAGGGAAATAAAATTCCTACAGCTGTAATCTTGAATCTGAGAATTAGAAACAGGACAATATAAAATATATATGTGAATATAATAAAGGATGTGAAAGGAAATTTTGAAAAAGTTTTATGAATGTTTCAGGCCATAGGATATTTCTTATGGATACGTTTAAAACTTCAGAAATTAAAGCTCACATGTAGTATGCTTCTACCAGGTGCAGTCATTCCAATCAGACTGTTGAGTATTTCTTATTACTTCTAGGAAATATATTAACTGTTATGATGTTTTTTTCCCACTAGACTATTCTTAATCATCTTTTGTACTATTGAGTTATTAACAAGAGGAGGAAAGCTAATCTTTTTTCTCAACAGGGGTTGATCTCAGCCTGAAAAAAGTAAATCAAGGGCAGTTATACGTAGTTGGAGTGAAATGCACAGCGAGCTGAAGCTCCACACCTGAGGTTTGCTCGTGCCGTATCCTTACCGGAGAGGAGAGGAACAGAAGAGGATGCAGGGTCACCCTAGTCAGGAGCTGGCTCCCCATGAGGCACCCACAAAGCCACTCGTAGCTTTGTCCCTCACACATTCACTCACAGAACCCCTCCTTGCACCAGGATTTATCGGCTCCTTGGCAGGACCTCATAAAGATGTCCATCCACTTCATGGGGATGTGGATGAGATCTCCCCATGCCAGCCCGGGCTGCTCTGGGCTTGCAGGACTCATGTGCTCACAGAGACTCCTCATCCTATCTGAGCACAATTCAGATTGGTAGCTGGCTTCACAAAGGCAACAATAGTTGCATTTTTCTCTAGCTAGGGGAAATACATCTCTCTCTACACTGGAGTCATACACAGGTGCTGTCAGGTGAGATGAGCTCTTTGTTTGGCTTCTTCAGATGATTTGCAATATTCCCTGGGACCAGACACATTGGCAGGTCCTCCCAGATCACTGAGTCCAACCCATATTCACAGGCACGAAGTCATGTAATCCCTTTCATAAACACAGCAGGAGCAACGTCCCTGCAGACTGAGGGAAGCCCTCGTGGTCAGAATTCATTCTGTTGTGCCTGCACAGCCCTCATCCCAGGGGATGCTGCTGTAAAGGTATCTTTGGCTTCAAAGCTGCAAATAATTTATGTTAATTTTTCACTACAAGTAGCTATTTCCTTGGGAAGCGAAGTCCCACAAGTACCTTTCTTCCCTCCCATCCCACGCTTCCTCTGCTTGTTCTGCCACATCTCCCGAGAGCTGGACTTCATTAAATCCAGAGCTGCACTGCTACAGAAGCAGGCAAAACGGCGAGGTGGTATCTCCAATGTGCCATTTTCACTCTGCTTACTCCTATGCCAGGTGCCCACATTTAGGCACAGATATTTCAGTGCAAATGTGTTTATTCTCAGTGTTGACATGACTGCTACACCCAGGATTAGCTGCACATACATAATGCTCTTTGTAACACCTTGCTCCATGCACATACCTGGGCTCGTGGTAGTTCAGATAGGAATAGTGCTCCAGGAGTTTCCAGGTAATGCCATTGTCATAGGAATAGTGCAGCAACACTCCTTCACCCGGCTGGTCGGGTGCTTTGCATGTGCTCAGCACAGATTTGCTTCCCAGGCGAAGTGTGAACTGGAGGAACCTGGACCACAATTACATAAATATTAGTTGGGTACCATTTACACACTGATTTTTGTTTGTTTGTTTGTTTTAAATAAGCAGGTTGCCTTCTGATCTTCTCAATTTAGACAAATTTTGATAAATATCAGTCACGAGTTTTTGAATGTGCAATTTGTTTTTACTGTCGAGTAATGTGGTGTGGCACATATTTTTAAAAATGCCAATTTTACAGCATTTAATTATTTATTAGGCTCCAAAGGGGAGGGACAGGTAGTGAATGGATCTAATCAGCTGCCACAAGCTGTCAGATAAACGTAGCCTTATAAATAATTAATTAGCACTTGGCTTTGACACTCAGGTTTGATATTAACATTTCATATTTCCCAACCTGGCTGTACAATAAGTTCCCCTCAGTCTACTTTAGACACTGTTGTTTACAAAGCAGAGAAGAAAGGAAAGGCTGTATAGGTGTTAAATCATGGTTAAAATGGGAATTATTATTATCATTTTTTTAAAGAAGTCTTTTTTTCCCCAGCTATAACATTTGGCCTAATAGTCCAAAAGTTCCTAGCCCAAAGGGCAAGGATTCATACCAGCACAATTTCCCTATTTCTTTGGATCCTATCGCCGCTCTCTTCTCCTCACCTGGACTGGGAGCTATCCAGAAAAGACGTGATCAGCTGGCGCCTTCCATCCTTGTTAAAAACCAAGGCCTTGCCGCTAGCCAGGACCCCGCAGCCAAAGCTGACCTCGGCACCACGGATGGAGTAGAAGTTGTGGTAGGAGGAGAGGCGGGAGCTGGTGAAGCTCTCCGATATGAACGTGGGGAAGGTCTGCGAGGCTGTTTCACATGCAGGCCCCGAGAAGCCAGGATCACACCTGTAGGCAAAGGGAATGAAATCACCAAATAGGTAATGCCAGGTTTACGTTTTACCCGTCTGCTTCTGTGGCTTGTTCTCAGCCTAAAAGAGTGTTGGAAATCCTTCGTGATCTGAAGATACTTATCAAGTCCCTCTCAAATGTAAAGTCCAAGAACTTCTTAAAAATATATTTAGGTATTCTATAGCTCATATATTTCTTTTACTCATACTGTACCTTTTCAATTTAAAAATCACATTTACACATTAAAAGAGAAACAATATCCACCTATGACATACCACACTGGATTTTTTTTATTTGTTTTGGTACAAAAATATCATAGTTATAGTTTAGAGCTGCTCATATGTGAAGTGATAAATTTGCTTTTCTCTGCAGCATGGTGCAGGTCACCACAGGGAACTGTGTGACAGGACAGAAGGTGCAGCAGCTCAGACTCCCTTTAACATCTAGAATTAGCCCTGCTGCAGTTTCAAAAGTGCTTACTGATTTTTCGGTCAATACCTTTACTCTTCAGCTGGAACACTTGAAACAAAAGTGCAACCCTCCCCTGATTGACAGCCTGCACGTTTGGTCTATTAGGCTATGAGATATTAGAACTATGAAAGTAGAAGTTATTTCAGTAATTTAGTATAAAAGTGATATATCTCCAAATTACCCATAAAAGGAATATAAAACGTGCATAACTGACATTTCAGTGTACTATGTAACACAACTTAAGGTGAACCAGAAGTCAGATTCTCTCCCAAAAGAGAAACAGAAATGTGTTGCTGATTAGAAAGACTGAACTTTCTCACTTCTCCCTCAAGTGAGTGCTAGGCATTCTGGGGGCTATGTTACTTTTATAATTAATCATCTCAAAAGTGTGGACTTATATGAAAATTACTTCAACTTTCAGATCATCAAATGGCCCCTATATGACAGAAACTACTAAATTTTAACTCTTACTTGCAGCCATTTCTTGTACACTGTCCTCGCCCTGAGCAGAATTTGAGGCAAGATGGACCAATATAAACTGCAAAGAAAAGAAATTAGTTAAACAGCTGGTTATGTTATATGGTAAACAGAATATAAATCAATACAAGAAAGTACATGGATCTGATCATGCAATTACTGCATTTATCTTAATCCTACTTGATGGCATAAATCTACAAAGAGATAAAATGTATTTGCTTGTATCCTTGTGAAGAATCTTTTTGCTCTGTGTCAAAGACAGCCACAGATAATTCATCATTCAATGGGTAAAGTCTAGTGGGGGCTTGAGGCACTGGTGCTGTTTTAGTTAATCTACCTGATGTACCTTTCCAATTATGTGAATGAGAAGACTGAATGAGTTCCTTTTTATTGGCCATTTTCTTGAGTTCCTTTTTCTTCACTTGCTTAGGAGATATATTCATATTCCAATTATATGTTCCTGATATAGGTACATTGCAATTATATGTTTTTGTATTAACATAAGTAACTTCATTGGATTTACTGGAATCGGAATCTGCTCCAATCTATCCTGATGAAACATTAAACATCATAGACTTGCACTTCTTTCTCCAAATGAAATAAAAATCAAAATCATAGGCACTGAAAAATAATCTATGCTACTCCTTTATTTCATCTTCCTCTAATGATTCCTAGTCCTTGTAAACAATTTGGGGAAAAACATTAAGGTGAGCATTAAGGTAAGATTAGCAAGGTATTTATCTTGCATTCAGGACTGGCTTTCATGTAGACTTGATGCTAAAAAACCAATAGCATCATCTAGACCTGGGTATAGTCCAAGGCAGTAACTTGTGGACAATGTTCCTTTAATTATTTCTTGATAAACATAATTTCATCTCGGATAGTGTCCTTCTTTCAGCTGAAGAATACCTAATATTTGGAGTTTCCCATTTGTGTTATGCCTTTTGGATAGTCATCCAAATAGCCACCAAATTGAGACTGTGTAGAACCACCTGCAATTATCCCTGTTTTACAGTACTGCCCATCAGAGCAGGGCTCCCTCATTGAGACCCTTCAAACTCTTACTAGTTACCCCTTGTACGTAAATCCCCATCAGACTTCATGTGATCTCTAGATTTTCTCACTTTTCAGAGTGCAAAAATCTGTACCGTCTGCTGGAGTTATTTGCCTGTGCTGAGGTCTCTTTGAGGGGGTGGAGGAGTAGGAGGGTAACCACATAATGATGCCGCTCACAATAAGAAAGCCTCATGGCAGTTGGCAGTTTTCCAGTGTTTCAGAAAGATGGCTGGTTTTCAGATTTCATGTAAAACTTAATTCATATTAGAAAACAGCTCTGAAGCCTTCAGAGTGCCAAGTCCTTGAAATTCTTCTCTCTCTTCAAGAATTTGAGTGGTTTGTTGATATTTGTAAGTCTTTTCCCATTACTGTAAACCTTCAATTGTACTACCAGAGGCGTGTAAGACCTCAGAAACTCCAGCAATTTTAAGAGCTGATTTCAGTATCACAGAAGCTGTCCTGTGACTCAAATAATACCTTTTAGAATAGGCAGATGGTGGGGAAAATTGCCTCTCAGTGCCCTGTGCTGGTGAGCAGGCAGCATCCCTTGACAGAACGGCATTTACTCTTTCACTATGAAATCAGAATATTTTACTTTACAAGCAAAGGTAGCACAGATATAGAAATTCTGGGTTAATTTTCAAAATCATGTTATTCTGTTCTGTTGCAAAAAGTCTGAGGCCTTGGACTAATTTTATTTTGTTCTTGTTTCTGTGAACTCTTTTGGCAGTTATACTCTGCATTTTATTAAGTTTACACTCACTATTGCAGATCATAGACATCAGTGTTTTGATACCTTCTTATGTATATATACACACATATTTTTCCATATTTTCCCTTTGTTTTACTTTCTTTTTGATTTCTATCATTATCCCTAAAGACACAGGTTAATACTGCATCCAGAATGTCCAGATAATACTACCTCACATTAGGGTGAGTAAGGGAGTAATTTTCATTACTTTTGGTAAAGCATTTTCATTTGGGGCATTACATTATCTTGACAGTTTCAAAGATTTCCTTTTAAAAACTATGAATTAATCTGTTTTGTTTTTTTTTTAAAGTGAAATGTATTTGATGATTCCAGGCTTCACATCAAACATTATTAGGAATCTCTACCAAATTTCACAGGCAATTTCAGGTCACTATAAATCTTTATATTAAATCAAACATTTAGCAAAACAAATTCTACGCATAGTTCATTTAGCTCCAAAACATATAAAGCTAATAATTAGAAAGCTAGAAAATTTACACTTTCCCATATTTAGCAACCTTTCAGTCATGCTTATTTCTGCATTTCATATAATGTATATCTTATATCTTGCTTTCCTGAAGTATTTTTTGTATGTTTTAAAATACTTCCTATCATGTCTGGCCTTGGTTATCCTCTACAGCAAGTTTTATAATCATATGAATCAAAATAAGCGCCTCATTTCTTTCATGTGCATTTAAAAATCAAGTAGGTGAAAAATAATTTCCTGAAACATAGTTCCCTATCACCAGATGGTACTTTTCCTCTTAAGATATTGTAAACAATGTATAAGCACATGACAGTATCTTGGTAACCACACTCTTTCATGAAGGTCTTCTATATCCAGAAGCACTAGTATGTCCCCGATGCTGCAACAGTTACTTAGGCTAGCACACATACATCCTTAATAGCACACTGTAGTATCTATCTATGTAATTAGGACTAAGTCATCAAGAAAAAATGTAATATTAGACCGTTGCCAACATTATCTTTAGTGGAAAGTATTTTTTTTTTTTTAAAGTCAGTAATGTTCATAGAAGATTGTCTTTTCAAATGGCAGAATTGCCCTCTAGATTCAAAATGTATTTATTAGCCAGAGCATAAAAGAAGAAAAGCAATTGAGCAAACTGAAAATCTTGCTACCTGGATTCTGGAAATTATGCCTTTACTTGGAGCAGGGCATACAAATTTACTCATTTCATGTGTTATGACTATGGGTAAGAATACTAACTATTATCGATTGCCCACATATTTCCAAGGATTGGTCCTGTTTGTCTCCATCGAATCCTGGTGTCACTTGTTAATGCTGCATTGGGAAGGGGAACAGTTATTCGGCTCCACCTGAAATACATATAACACAAATTCTAATTCTAAGTTATTAGACAACTGTATATTTTGCAGATATTTTTACTCTGTGAGAAAGCTTTGTGAGAATTGTTAATTCTAAAATCTGCTCACATGAAAATTGAAAAATATGGCTCTTGATATTTTCATACAATAGGATATAAATGTTATTTACTACATTACAAATCCCAGTCTTTTTCTTTCTGTATGAATGCATGAAGCCATAAGCTATGTTCCTGCAGTGATTCCTTCATCACACCGAACATCTTTTAAATTGCCTACTGAATTAAACCTTTTGCTATGACTGAGCTCCACTTGATGGGAACCCTTGGGAATGAGAAGGGGGGCGTAGAGAATTTGCCCTCTACCTCTCTGGGCTGTCATTCTCATATACTGCACCTGTAACATGTACCAGGGCTAATGACTTCTTTGAAAATGATACAGAAATGGTGGGTTCACCAAATCATAGCAGTGTCCCCACAACACTTCCTTCTCATGGTCATACTCATGGCATGGTACTGCTCTGAAGTGACTATGGGAAATGGGATACAGTGAGATGATGGGCTTTGCTCTACGCAAGAAGTTCTTGCAGGTTCATTTTGCAGTCAGAACATTACCAAATATACTTAAAAAAAGCAAGGACTGCTTCTCTCAGAAAGTAATTATAATAACAGTCTCCATCTGCTGAAGCATAGAGGTTTCCACTGTAACTTGCATATTGGGATTCCGAGTGAGTAAAGATGTCTGAGCATATAAATAGGGCTTTGACTGATGGTTTCTCTAAGAAGAAAACTTTTATGTTTTTGACAGGGTATAACTTTTCTTTTAATTACCAGTATGTTGTCCTCAGGGTTTTTTTGTAATTTATGTCTAGCGTCAGAAAAATAATATTATACCACAGAAGCAGCCTCATATATTTTAAACTTCATTATCGGGCAGCCAGAGAGACCAAAACACTCCTTTTCTGCTGTCCTTAGCTAGTCAAAAATGAAAAATTACAAGGGGGTGCATGCTTTGCTGCTTTCTTGTGTCACCTATAATTCACTTCCTTTTCTAGTCTTGCATCTCAGTTATTTTAGAGACAATACTCTCACCCGCTGTAATTTTCAGAGGCGTAGATGGTGCTATGAGGAAGATGAGGTCCAGCACATATCTCAGGCAAACACTCCATATGAAGCAAGGACCAAGAACGCCCATGGTTGGTTGAAAATTCCAAGCTGACACTAAGCAGGGAAAGAGAGAAAGAGGGATGGAGGGAGGGAGGAGGAAGGTAGGAAGGAAGGGAAGGAGGAAGGAAGGGAGGGAGGAAGAAAGGAAAGGAGAGAGGGAGAGGGGGAGGGAGGGAGGAAGTCAGGAAGGCAAGAAGGAAGGAAGGAAGGAAGGAAGGAAGGAAGGAAGGAAGGAAGGAAGGAAGGAAGGAAGGAAGGACGGAAGGACGG
>JAUBOD010000001.1:7318391-7337798 GCA_032353885.1 Nothura maculosa
TATCATTTTTAAATATCCAATTCTCCAAAATCGCAGCTGACAATAAATAAAAGAATAAAATTCATTCTTCTGGAAAAAAATCATCAATGAATATCAGATATTATTCATTATCATTAGAAGTATATTTTTAAAATATAGAAGTAGGACATAGATCTGGTGCTTGCATCTTTTGCAAAACCAACATTCATCCTCGCCTCTTGATTGCTACCAAGAAATTAGTACCAAGAGATTGGTACCAAGAAAATATAAAAAGCCTGACATACAACTGAACTTGTGGAGGAAAAGTTTGTGCAGATGCTATTGAAAGCCAATGGCTCACTGAATCCTGTACTTTAACTACTTAGAAATATTTTTTAAATATGCTGCTTGCATATTCGCATGCATTTTGACCAGCAGGCCACTCCAGCCTGCAAACAAATAGATGGTTCCTTAAATTTATTTGGTATCAGGCAGCACCTGGGGGCAGATGCGCCCAAGGCAGCAGCAATGTCCTTCAGGCGGCTCCCAAAGACAGGGATAACAGTTTGTCAGCCCTGAGCGCAGCAGCAGGGATGGGATGTCACAATATAAATCTTCATGGCCTCCTGCCTGCAGGGAAAATGTTGTGCAAGACAACATGAAATCTTTGGAATGAGCCTCAAATGTGCATGTTTTAATTCAGGAATGACCAGGCTTTGAGTCAGGTGTGACAACAGGTCCTGGAGCATGAGTAACTATGACCACAGAGAAGCCAACACCAATAAGTCAATGCATGACAGCAGGCAAAATATTATGTCTTTCCGCGAGTATCACACTGTGTCTGATGCTCTGGTGTGGTTAAGGCTAACTAAACCTTCCTTTTCTAAGATTTTGTATTTTCCTTTCAATATTAACGGCTTGCATGTGTGTATATTAAAGGCTTGCACGTGCATGTCATTCATTGTCTATTGGCAAAAATCTAAGCACTAATATTCATCCAGAGGAGAGTAGGAGCAAAGCAGCTCCAGACTGCAGCTTTCTAGAGTCTACATGCACTAAATAGAAAAGGATAAAAAGAGAAACAGCAAGTGGCTTCCCCCACTCCTTTGCTACCCGCTTTTAGTTTCCTTCAATGCCAGCTAAAGCTACCAAAGCTATTCTGCACACTTTTCCTTTTTTTTTTAATAGAAATACTAACAGCAGAGTATTGAAGGAGAAATGTCATAAAGGTGATAGAGCTACTGGCAAATAAAGAAATTTCTGCAGGTCTCAATGCAAGGAAAGCCAACAGCGTAGCTCATTGAATGCCACCTATTAAATAAGCACAATTTTCACCTCCAGGTGTTTGTATCCAAGAGGACAATGGCGGGGAAATGAATTCAAGGCTCCGTATGGCTTTGCCTCCGACTGTGTCAGATTTACAGAAACCCGACTCGGACGGCTGCTGGTCTCTGATTTCTGAACAGCATTGGCTGGAGGCTGGTGTTTTGTCGAGATAAAACCACGTGCCATCTGCAAGGGAAGCAATATTTTGCTCCATATAGACTGTGAAGTCCTCGGCCTCTTGACAACCTCTTGACAGGTCGTGCAAGTGGTTCAGTGGATAAGCAGAAGAGATATCTAATACTGGGCTTTAAGGAGAATGAGTCTGATGTGGAACAGTGCCAGAAATAAATTTGCACAGAAAACTGCAGACCGGCTTGAATTGTATCATCTGGAAAATAAAAGGGAGCTCACAAGAATCCTGTTTATCTAATGCTAGGAGATTGCTTTTATTCATTTTGCTAATGTGATGAATGATGATTAGTCTTCGCTAAGTATTATGATCTGCTGATGTCCCTCGAGTTAAGCCAGACTGGAGAGTATAAATTACGAGTGGTCAAATTTGGCTGGCTTGCTAATAGTTTTATCTT
Organism: Nothura maculosa; assembly: GCA_032353885.1. Taxonomy (NCBI): domain Eukaryota; kingdom Metazoa; phylum Chordata; class Aves; order Tinamiformes; family Tinamidae; genus Nothura; species Nothura maculosa. Next base: position 7,320,263 of record JAUBOD010000001.1, read on the forward strand.
GCTTTTATTTCCAAGTTAATGAACTGTGCAGTCTGCTATAATAAACAACCTCTGGATGCTTATTTTTTCTAGGTATATGTTTATACTGGCTTCCAGTCAAGGACCAGATGATCTCAACTTGGTTAAAAGAATATTTTGCCCTAGATGTACTAGAAGCAATGGGACAAAAATGAGCAACTCACTGCTCATGCCATATTCTCACTGAAAATTTCCTCGAGAGAAGGTAGTGACAATATTTTTGGTGACAGTATTTTAATTTCTTTTTGGAGTCACAATTCTGAATAATGTAACAAATGTGATTTTTAATTTTAACACATTCCAGATTTTTAGGGTTCTTTTTTGTAAAAAATGTGTTTTAAAGAATATGTTTGGAATACAAATAATTATCTTGAGTGTAAATATATCCAACTAATCTTAGAAAATAAGAATATCAGTGGTATGTCTGCCCTTGGTATGGACTATATCTTCTTTAACTTTCGGGAGAATCCTGAATGCAAACTCTTAACCACTTGTTTCCAGTACATTTTGGAGTGCAGTAACTCAGGCTGCACTGACAGCTCCAGGCTGGAGCTCTGTTTGGAAATTAATGAGCCACTATATCTAAACTAAAAGTTGACAAACAGCACAAAAGACTTCCGGCATAAAACTGTGAAAGATTAGAAGACTAATTAGTAAACAAGCTTGATAAAAAATGAATCAGAGTGACCTTATATCCTTAATGCGATTCTTCATATCCTTGATACGATTAATTATGAATAAAAACTCCTCTGTTTTGCAGGCGGGATGGCAGCTGCCTGCCCCGGAGCAAGGCCGGCCGGCCTGCGCTCTGCGAGTGACTATGGGCAGAGGCAGTCGGGATCGACAGCGCCTCCTCATTCAGGGAGACACGTGGGGTGAACTGGGCTCAGCCTTGGGCTCCTCGGCACATGGATGGTGCCCCCCACAGGTCCCTGGCCTCAGGGTGGCTGGAGATATGAGGAGAGGCTGACCCAGCAGACGTGCTCCACCTGGAGAGGATCTCCAGGGCATCTCAACCCTTGCAGAAGGCCAAAACGCAAGCACTCAGGGCCTGAGCACCCAGAAAGACATTGAGGTGCTGCAGTGTGGGCCATGGAGGTGCTCCAGACAAGGGCCATGAAGCTGGTGGGGGAATGGAGCATAGTGCTTAGGAGGAACAACTGAGGGAGCTGGACTTATTTAGTCTGGAGAAGAGAAGACGCAGCAGAGACCTTATTGCTCTCTACAACTACCTGAAAGCAGTGTAGTGAGGTGGGGGTTAGTCTCTTCTCTAGAATAACTAGAGAGGGCAAGAGGAAATGGCCGCAAGTTGCTTCAGGGGAAGTCCAGGTTAGATAGTAGGAAGAATTTCTACATGGGAGGAGCGGTGAAGCCCTGGAACAGGCTGCCCAGGGAGGTAGTGGAGTCACCGTCCCTGGCAGTGCTCAGGAGACGTGTGGTTGAGGAGCTTAGGGACATAGTTGAGCAGGGAAGGGGGTGATGGGCTTGCGGTTGGACTCTATGATCGTGAAGGTCTTTTCCAACCATAATGATTCCATGACCTGAGCTGAAAGGCAGCCAAGACCAAGCAAGGGAGGGCAGTGCTGTCCTGAGCGAATTCCATGGGCCCTTCTACCCAAACGAGTCCCTGAGCCCAATCATCAGCAAGGTCTCTTTGCATGAGAGTTGAATGCTGAGGAAACATCCTGCTCAACTTCCTTACAGTCTATCTATATTCAAAGATACAGTGTGCTTCCTGCCCCATACAGGTTTGTGCTTGTGCTCTTCTAATGAACACATCGAATCCCAGTTTGTGCTGCCTTCTGTGCAAAGAGCATCAAAAAATAAAGCAGGCAGAGTGCCATGTTCTCCTTTACGCTGGTTTCCAGTGTATCCTGATGCAAACACACTCAACTATTTATAGTGCATCTTTCCGAGATACAGCCAGCAGGTATGTGCTTGGGTGATGTGCCTATTGCCAAATGAATAATTAAATGATGCTTCTAAATATAGCTGCATTCTTTAATACCCTTATATTGTACAGAGGACCTTGGTAAAGACACAATGAGTAAGCTTGTCACACACATACATACGTCTTAGGCATGTAACTGATACCCACTCATTACAACTATTGAAAAAATACTATTTTTAACTCATCAGAAATACTCATGCAGTGATTCCTGAATGACTGACCAGCCAGCAAGCCCTGTGCCATCCTTACTCACTGCTGCTGTTGTATGCTTGGGCACTATTGCTATTTAATGCAAGAATCTACACTTTAAGACCTTCTAAGTGAGAGGATCCTTTCTCATTGAAGCTGGGCAAAATTTTAATTGCTCAGTCTTCAAGTAGTTCTGTTATTAGGCGGTACATCCACATGGAAAAAGAGATCTTAACTCTCTGTGGAAGTCTGGGCCGGCTGTAAAGACCAATACTCCAAAAAATGGCACCATAAGAGAAGGGCATTAAATATTGCAGGAAGGCAAATAATATTTTATTCAGATCCTTGCCCTTAGTCCATACTAGAGAAGCTGTATAGAAAGCATACAGTGGTATCAATAATTGTGGTGTAAAATCATTAATATCAAGCCCTTAGAATAGCTTCCTTGCCTGCTTTAATGAAATTCTGTGTCACTGAGAAAATCTGGCACGTATTCTTGCCTAAGCCAAGTCTTAAGCTAACATCTCTCTCTTTTCTGAAACCCTATAAAACAGATTGCCTGCCTTTAGCTTTGCATGTAGGTAGATAATTACTGGTTGGGTGAAAGCTTTCTTCTGCAGTGCCTGATGGGCTCGCTCTATTTTTATCTGCTTTTGCTCTCACACACGTCTCTCTCCCTCCTGGCCCCCCATACCATTAGAGAAAGACTCCTGCACATTTTGCAGCACCAGGGGCTTCTCTTTTTACCCCGAGAGCTACAGATGCTTTGTTGTTTGAGGTAATTCAAAAATGGACAATTTTAATCATACAAAAGTGTTATCCTAATACAATGATATGGGCAGGATTAAGATGAAAGTCAGTCTGTAATCCAGCAGTTGTTATTTTCTGCACCCAATTCCATAATGGGCTGCATTCAACCACAAGGAGGTGATTCACCACCTGCTTTAAAACAGCATCCTGCCATTTGTCTCTCTATCTTTTCTGTTTTTCTCCATATAGTAAATCTGCAACACTCACAGTTTAATTCGTAGCAGTGACGGAAAAGCTCTGGTATTGAAGTAATAAGACAGTATTTCATTCTAACCTTGGACTAGCCAAAACAACACAAATCATTTCACTGCAAGGCCATTAAAATGTCTTTCAAATCCACATTAACTTTAAACCCTGGCTTCAGTCTTCGCATCTAGGCAGACCTCTCTTGTATAGCTCAGCAAGATCAATAAGCACTGCCTAACACTTCCAATCATGCTGTGTGAAGTGTGTTAGATGATGTTACTTACCTGTCTTGCTCTTTCACATAAAATGTAATTTATAACCTATATATCTATGCAAAGGACTTCTCTGCCAAAGAGGTGAAAACTAGTAGGTTTTGTTTTGGGCAACAACAAAAGACATTGGAAGTAGGAAGTCAAAAAGAGGGAAAAAAATAGTATTGTTTTATCAGGTGAAAGATAAAGTAAGTAGAAGACACAGAATGGTAAAATACAGCAATTTTTAAACTTAATTGTATGGAATTCTCAAATTATTCCCAAATCCATAGAAAAGAAATTAGAACAAACAATCTAGAGGCTCATATACCCTCAATATTCAGAGTCCTTGGTTCTTAGCAAGGTTTGGCTCAGGATACAAATAGGATCAAGTGTCATTTCATAATCTCTATTTCTTCTGGACACCTTGACCCAAACTGTGCTCACTAAATTACCTGTTTTAAAGGCAGATTTTATGCACTTTTAAAACTCAATTTAGATTTGGATCTGACATCTTTTCACTAACCCACTTCATGGTTATGAAATTTTTTAAAAACCATATGTGAGCATGGGATTGCTCCTACATTGATACAAGATAACCTGTCAGTCTTGTGCCCAAGCGGGCAGAAGAATGTCCTGATGATGGTAGCAACCATTTCTCTTGGATCACTGTGTTCCTCAGGGGATTCTTGGCCGCCTTCCCTGTTTATATCACTATAAAACTTGCCGTATGAATGCACCATACATGCAAGGCAAACCTGAAAGGCATCAGATTGGGAGGAATCCGAGTGGCTTAGGGAAATCGTGCATGCAGATGACTAAAGTGATGGCTCATCATGGCTCATCATGCCCCAAAATTTTGGCTCCATAGTTTGTGCAGTGATGCTCTCTGTCTCCAAGTAGCAGCGAAGTGAGGGACTGAAAAGGTCAAACATCCTCCCACGCTGCCTTCAGAAGAGATCTACCCTTCACTCCACTACTTCTCTAGGCACATGTGAATAACATCTCACAGTGTTTCTGAAGGAAATTACTCATCTCTCTCCAGTGCTGCTGAGGGCAAGTCCCATGCTGCCTTACATAATAATGGCCATTACAGAATTTATCAGGCATCTGACACCTTCTGCTAAACTGTAAACCCAACTAAACGAAATGCAAATTAAGAGTAAATGAGCAGTTATGGTTCCTTTGAGCCTAAGTTAACACATATTGAACTGAATAGGTCTGGCTGTATGAACTTCTCTGGAACAGTCTGAATCTGAGCAGAGGATAAATAGTTGATATGAGAGCAGCAGGCAATACAACAGCTGCCACCACAATGGAATTGCACAAGCAGGAGAAAAATATAAATGATAAATATCTTCAGACTGCTACGTGGGGCCAAGTGCATTCATTGCTGTCCATGCAGACGATCCAGGCAGTGCAGGACTGTGTTAGGACCAGGAGGGGAAGGAATCCCCATCCCACCTGGGTGCCCTGCTGAGCCCTCCATGTGCTGCTCTGCTGCCAGGCTGGGGAGATGCTGATTTAATCCAGTGAAAGAAATGGAGTTTGTCAAACCAACAACACCATTTATGTTATGAGGTCATTTTTGTCCATTTTATTTTTTATTTGTTAAGGTTAATATGGGAGTAAATGTATTTTCTGAAGCATAACAGCTTGTCAGGTAAGGACTAATGCAAAAGGTGCATTTGGAGATTGAGTTTAAAGCAATAATGATAATTAAAAAATCTGGGTAGTTTGAATATATATTAGGGCAAAAAAAAAGAAGTAGGTCCATTATCAATTGCATTTTATAATTTAGTTCTGTGAGACTCAAACTACCACTAAATAAAAGGAAATGAAAAAAACCCTAACCCTGAAAAGCTCCATTTTTAAACTAAATATAATTAAACTAAAATAGTAAAAAAGATGAATAAAAATAATAAACATAATAAAAATATAAATGAGTTATTAATTAAGCAATGAGTAATCTCAGTGTTTTGTCTTCAAACCTGGTGCAGAGCCTTAGCACATGGATTTGCTGAGAAAAACAGCTCATCTTGACCCTAGTGACCTTGATGCTTCAGAAATAGCAATAGGGGCTACTGGGTTAAGGATTCACTAACCCCAGGTCTTAGGGCAAGGCAGAGCACGGCATCAGAAGCCTTTGAGAACCTTCATGTCACAGACCTGCATCCAAAGCAGTGACCTTTACTCATATGCTAATCAAAAGCAATCAATAGCACATTTAAAATGATTTCCCCCATTAAACTTGCCAAGAGCTGTGAAATGAGCCAGCATTAAGGATTGACTGTAAATACACTAAAGCACTTGGGAGTTCTTGATATGTGCATTGCATATGCACCTTTTTTCTTAAAAAAAGAATAGTACTGTAAGTATAAAATGTATCACAGATAATGCAGTTCAGTTAAGGACAGAGGATGGTCTGATAGATTGATAGATTTACAAAGCTAAAGAAATTTAAAATATCAGCAGGGGTGATTGCTCCACCAGAAAATAAAGTTGTTAAAGTGTGTTAAAGAAGAGTGGAGTCATGACTAGTTTTGCTACTTGATTTTAGTGACCATATGATGAAGTTTTGAATGAAATATTTAGGTAAGAAAGTCTGGGGAAAACAGAAACTAGGAAGTGGTTACTGCTGAAAAAAGAACACTGAATAATTGTATCCATGCCCTGAATTAGCAGGCATCCAACCCCAAAGGTTTTATCCCTATTAAATGCCATAATAAAAATTGTAAATGCATTTTATTTATAGATTATTTTTATATAATATATACTTATATTTATATTATTTTATCTTCATAGTAATATTTAGAATATAAATTTTCATCAGTAAACTTGGTCATATGATGGATGCTTGGATAAAATATTCTGGAACAATGAAAGGAGCAAGAGCAGAAAGCAGTGGAACAGTAACTGAGCAACTTGAAAAAAGCTAATGCAGAGGCAATCTGAGAATGGAGGCATTCTCACTTCATGAGAAAGGTCTAAATGATTCCCACTGCGGAGCAGCGTGCAGATCATAGCATGGGTGACCTGACTTTTGAATAAAATCTACTGGGATTTTCCTGAGAGGACAAGCAGACTCCATGTGGTAAAATCACACAGTACTTGCTACATTAAACCCCACTAGTAAAGCCTCACACTGAAAATTGCATTTTTCTAATGAAGATTGATGAGCTAGTTGCCTGTTTTGCTTCTTTCTGTCTATAGCAGGGATTAAGTACTTGATCCATGCAGCAAGAATATGTGAAGAATTTCCCGTCTCAGGACCGTTGGTTGTTGAGCCACCAAGGATCATCCTCACTCCTTAGTCAAGTCATTCCCCATCGCAGTGAACAGTCCTCTGAAATAGCAGCACTTGGTGTGCCAGATCAGTGACATTCTCAGAATATTCTCCAGATCGTTGGAGACACAGTTTTATTGCTCAGCTGACTGCAGGCAAAGTTTCTCTGCATCATACCCAGTTTCTCACAAGGGAAACACATCTTCTCAATGTGTTTTCGTCAGTCTACACTGCATTTTTTTTCAAGTATTCTATCGTCTTGCTACTTCGAATCATGAAAAAAAAAGAAGTAAAAAGTCCTGGAAGAACAGGCTGACAGTCAGCAAGACTTTCTGAACATCCTTTGCTGCATGGCAGGTGCCATAAGCACCTCTCTGAGCTAAGAAAAGGGAGGTTCTGATGACTGCATTAAGCATTAACAAAAGAAGGATAAGTTAATTTATTTCCTAAAAAGTCATGTGTATGGGCACTAATGGATTTCAACATGAACTCTCATTTCCCGGCTTCTAAAGAAGATTTTACAAACTTGAAAGATTTCGTTTTTTACATGAACTCTCTCTTAAGTTCACTACAGTCCTTTAAAATGATACAAACGTTGAAATTCTGGCAAGGCTGATCTTAAGATCGGTCTAATAACGAATGAATAAGAGAGAAAATCACCTTTGTAGAAACATGTTATTTGTCTCAGATGTAATGCACAGAAAAGGTAACAGTGAGTAGCCAAGTGGTTTCATGCTTAGGAGTTCATGGAAGTTATTTTTTGCCTTAACTCAATATTACTTGGCATATTTTGCATTTCATTTCAAGCTCTCTTGTGAATTAAACTAAAGTCAATGTTACACACATGAAATGACTATAACTCAGCTAAAGTCAATTATGGAAATATGTTTTACTATTAGAATAAGAGTGAATAAAATCTTCTAGTTACTTATTTACCTAGAGAGATGATGTTGACTGAAAGTAATGATTGATCAGACAGCATTAGATTTTGGAGCTCTACTTCCCCAAAAGTTTCTTATCATGATAGTAGGGAAGATTTTCTGGAAGGAGAAGTCTGTGCTTATGTTCTTTAGAAAAAAGAAGGCAAAGAAAACTTCCGAATCTCTGGCTAACCTCTATTTGCAAGAGTCCTTTCTTACTCTTTTTAAAAAGCAGCTAAAATGCCAAAAGTTAGAAGATATTTCTTTTTTAATTAAAAAAAAAAAGCCCAGGAAATATCCCTTCTGGTTTGAATCTTTTTTTTTCTTTTGTGTTTTCAGAAAGGCGAGAAAACTGGAGAAAAAAGCAGAATTATTAACATGTTATAATAATGACAGAGGATCTCTGTGAGAGTAGCATGAAAGCAGAAGCAATTCTGAGATAGAGTTTTGCCTACAGACACCTCATATTTATCTAGTACATCAGACTGTCAAATTCATCCTGTTCTCAGGGGAATGTTCAAGTATTTCCAGAAACAAAGACAATGAACAGGAATTTTTCTTATCAAGTTATTGCAATTTAAACACATTGTTTAACAGCCAAAACTTATCTAGACACTACTAAGATACAAGGAGTACAAGTAAATGAGTGAACAAGGCAATGTTCTAGTTAACGCACTATTTCACATTGTTTTTTACTCCTCTCCTGTTGCTGCCTACGTAGCTCAAGAAGCAGCTGCCCTGTAAGCCAGCTGGGTGTCATACCCCTCATGGCACCTTGGGCTTCTTTTTGGATGCAGATGCACCGTGGAGGAGGCAGAAATGGAAACAGCCCCTGCAGAGGAGAGCAGCCACATCCAGCACAGCCCAGGAGCACAGGCTGTGATGAGAACACATTGGGGACAGCACATGAGTGGTGCCTCTTACAAAACTCAGCCTCAGCATCCTCCCATAAAGCCTTTCCTCTCCTTCCTATGGGATTTCTGGGGTGTCTTTCTTAGCTGGTTGAGTTCGGTCATTAATTTCTCATTGCTGTGAGTCACTGTCCATCATAGCAGCCTATGGGAAAGACAGATGACGCTCTGCAGAATTTCAGGGATGTGGCTGAGGGGACAAGCTGGAGTGAGAAATAGAGAGTATTTTAGCTAATGAATCAGGCTGACATAGGCAGCTGAGCCCAGGGGCGCCTGTGCAATATCCAGCAATCCCAAATTGTTGAATTAGACGTTCTGGCCTGAAAGAGCCCAAAGATGCTACTTTAAATATCTCAGGTCACAATCCTGTTGTCATAATTCCTGTTAAGGAATCTGCTAGACTTCGTCTTTTGCATCTCAGTGTTTGCTCTTGGAAAGATATAGTCATGGATAATTAGGATAATCAAAACAATGGAATTTTAATGCACACTTTGGTAGACAGTAACCACCATCCATCCTTGGATCAGAAGGCAATGCCATGGGCTGCATGTGGGGCACAGTGAATGCAGCACTGCAGGCAACTGTTCTTATACGACAAGGCTACTGCACATTAATTTTGCTCTATGTGCAGAATAGGCCTTACTCATTACCTCTTCATCCTAATTAAGCCTTCATCCTCAGTGATTCTCCCTCTCACCCTTGTGCCCTTCAAAGGGCAAGGCTACCAAAGAGGTGGAACATTAAAGAAGTTACTTAGAATAACATCTAATGAAAAATTCACTAGGGTGTTATCCTTCCTGGCAATAGTTTAAAAGGATCTGGGATGCATGATGAAATCAGGACCATTTTATGCTTCATTTCCCAGTTCTCATCTACCTGCAAATACAAAATTCCATTGACAATTTGGGCTAAGAGAAATAGAAAGATATGAGCTTTAGTTGTGGATAAAGCTAGGTCACAAATTTAATATAAAGGTAGTCCCAAAAGATTATAGCTTAAGTTATTCAGAAGTGGATAGAAAGTGCTAAACATTCTCTGAAAAAAAAAAGAAAAAAGGGGGAAAAAACAGTCCTCTTGGATGAATTTCGATATAGGCTTATGATTAAACTGGACATTTGGGAATAAGTCGGAAACTGGCAAATATCTAGTTTGGATTTATGATTCTGAAGCCAAGTACTGCTGAGTTCAGCAGCAGTCTCCCCTGGCCCCCTCAGTTTTTGTCGGTTACAGAATTCATCTGCACTGTTCCCCAAGCCCAACACCAGCACACAGAGAAGTGCGATACATTTTGAATGTCAGGCTGAACTTTGATTAACTCAGGCACGCACCCATCCTTCTCCTGCTTTATCATACCAGAGATGTTACATGATCCTACTGGTACAAATTAAAGGATTCTTGACATATAATCATGATAATCATGTCATATTGTGTATTTCTTGCTCATCCTAGTTTTTTTTTCTTCCCTAGCAGGTACAAAGGCAGAGAAATTTTAGGAAAGCCTTTCACCTTTCTGGAAGCCTGCACCCTTCCTCCATGCAGATGCTGTGGATATCAACTGCTAATTTGTGGCAGGTCACCCTTACCTAGCCAGCTAGTCCAATTACATTGCTATTAGCATCTCTATGTCACTGTGAAAAAAGCCACATCAAATTTTCTTGCAATTTTTCCATAAAATCAAAATTCCTTCTCCACCTCAGCCTCACAGCACTCTAAGTTAAGGATCCCTGGCTCCAGCCCAGGTGGACAGAAACATGAAGCTCCAAAAGAAGCTGGGAGAACTTCCATGGATGAGTGGCCTGTCCTAGCAGGCCAAATAGGCTGATTTGCTTTCACAGCTGCATGAAAATGCAAAATATCACCAGGCTGTTTGTCAGTAAAGGTGCCAAATATTTATAAATTTACACAGTCAGACAACTTAGAAATGGGCACATTTGGATGACTTTTTAGGAACAAAAATTCAAAATAAAAAGACTGATAACCATCCTAACTATAATGCAATCAATCGCAGGGTGACAAGTATTGGTGACATCAAACAGAAAATCAAATGAGTAACTTAGGGTAAAAACAAATTTAACTGACATATTTCAGAGCCTTCTGGGATTCTGATTTTAGATCTATTAAAAAAGCAAGCTGTTAGAGGTTTGCCATTCTAACTGATAGCTCTCGTTTCCAACTGAGATTTCCAGACTTTAATCACACCTCTGCTGAAACACTTCGGGAGAATTACTTTTTTAAAAAATGAGAATGTAATTTGGAAATCTATTTTCTCCATTTCTAGGAGTCCATGGAGGAAGAAGGCAAAATTCTGCGCACGGTTTTTGCTGAACTATTTACAACATAAAAGAATTTTTCCTTCATATATTTTTATGTTGAGAAATGATCCAAGAAATTGTTTTCCTAATTTGCTTCTCAGCCTAAACCACAACTGCACTGAAAATCTACAATAATTTATAGGAGATATTTTAACTGATACAGAACAGAAACATATTGTTAATCATATGAACTGAATAGCATTTAGTTTTGGTCTGCCTCAGTTTTTCTGTTTGCATAGATGTGTTAGAAGTAGTACTATCTGGCTGCAACTTGGAAGATACCGAGGGTTTACAATGTTAAAATGGAAAAATTCACTTTTGCTAACTCAATTTTTGGATATAGCAATGAAACAATAAAGAAAGAGCAAGTCATCACAGTGCTATCCATTTGGCTATAAAAGAAGTACAAAACAATAACCCCAGGACTGTAACTCTCATCATCAGACTATTCATTGAATTTGTTCCTTTCCAAGTTTTGATTAAGAGTTCTTTTCTATCATCAAGAGATGAACAAATGTGCTGAAGATTTTTAGAGATTTCTTTTATCCCTCATGTAACAAGCTAGACAAGTAAGCTTAACACTGAGGATCATTTTCCCTTGCAGGAATGTCGCTTTACATTTCTACATGTGTAAGGATGCACTGAACTTACCAAGGGAAAACTGAAGGACAGAGGCAGTAGTTGTGTTAAGGCCAGTGGTGGTCTGCAGGAGGAAAACCAAACAGCAGAGATATTATGTTAGAACACCAGAACAATACATTTATCTTTTTTTTTTCTTTTTTAAAAATTTGGAAGTTCTCTGAATACCTCAGTCCCCAGTGCATAACACTATAGTTCCCAGCTCTTTTAAGTTGAATGGTCACGGATATTTCTGTTACGTCATTTTGACTATTGATATCTCTTCACATGTCATAGTTGAAAAATGCTATCTTTCATTAAATTAATGTATAAAAAACAGCCTTTATTTCAATCACTGGTGCTTGACCATTACTTAGAAGATTAAGAAAAAAAAACTACTCCAGCTTCTTATAAATCTGTTTATACAGAAACGTTCACTTACTTCTCACACAGAACAAAACCCCAAAATAATCATAAATAATAAAAATAATATTAAAGTGACCTAAATCAACAAAACAAAATTATTAAAGAGTAATAATAGAATCTAAGTCTTTAGCAGCAAAGCAGACAAAACCTTAAAAAGACTCCACAACATATGCAAAGAAATTTTGAATTATAGTCACACACTGTTGACATCTGTCAGGATCTAGAAACAGGACAGAACACCCTGAGCAGCTCCTGGATGCAGATGGCACCTTCCTTTGATGCCTAACAACATTACTTCAAAATATTTTTCAATCCATTTTGAATGTTGGAGCTTATGATACTGCTATGTAACAAAGGAGGCAGAATCAGTGCCTAATAACCCTGCCTGGCCTATTTATTTTGTCGAAGGGCTGAAATACCTATGTACTTGTTCATTAAAGCAGTAAAAAGCAAAACAAAGAGGATACTCAAAGTGTAGTTCATTTATATTAGTAAAAAAAAAAAAACAGAAAATTCAAGTTTTCTGGAAAAATGGAGCACAACGAGCATCAGTCAAGGCCCTGGTTTCTTTGCCCCACCACAGGGAAGAAGGTGTCCAGGAAATGGCTTGTTTGGGCAGGAGTTTTCTGTGTGTTTCTTTGCTCTGTACATATGTATTACATGCAGAGGGAGACTCATAAATATTAATGACATGAAGTCAGACTCAGAATGCACTAAACGGAGTCAGATAACAAGACTACAGGTGTCTTAGGGGGGCAGATGCAAATTTAGGAAATTTTTCACAGCTCTTAATGATCTGTGAACTACAACAGATTCAGCAGGACTGATTCCAAAGGCTTCCCAAACATGTCAAACAACAGCTTTAAAAACTATCTGAAAATTTGGCATTATCTGTACATACTGATTACAGAAAATACCACTTTCTACCCTCGAGGATATTCCAAAAAGACGATTTGAGTTCTTAAACAAAAATAGGGATGCTGCATAATTTCTACATAACTCCCTAGAAAATACATTTCTCTATGTCCATTCTGTCAGGCACCATTCAGTATTTCACATTTATCATGCCAAATAATAAAGTACTTTCTGGCTTGAGTTATGACAAGCTATTACATTAGTTTACATGCAATTAATTATGTTACACGAGTTTTAATTTAACAGAGAAACCCTTTACCAATGTTCAGTGGCTCATGCCACCAAGAAATTAAATGCATCAGATATCACAGAAGGGGTATTCACATAGAGTTAAAATAGACCATGTCATGATTTATTCTTTAAACAACTTAGAAGAGAAAAATACCATTTTAACTAAGAACATTCTACACAATTCTGCAAGGAATTACTAAGCTCAGATATTGCAGGTAGGGAAACCTGCTTTTTCTTGGTTGCTTGGGAGTTTAAGTAGCTATTTTCTTCTGCTTGCAACATCTCTGAAGCTGTAAATCTTTCCAGGATTTTGCCAGTAGTAAATTCTCACCAATAAACATAGCAGCTGCTGTTAAAAAAACTCTGTCTGAGGTAATAGGCAGCTACTGGGAGTCTGAGAGGAGAAAAGGGTCAAGGAAGCAAACCAGTAGCTGTCTCTGGTGTTGATTTACAGCATTTTGCAAATTCAACTCTTCTTGACTCCATATTTTAAAGCAGGAATGGAGCCATGAACAGGAATAGAGATTTTAAAAGGCATTTCAGGCAGGTACAGAATGGGACTGAACAGAAAAGGTGCCAGTATAAAATGCTTAAAGTCTGGAGAAGTGAAATAGATTTTAAAGTTTGTGACAGGAAGAGATTTACTCTGCAATAGTTGGAACATTACCAGGAATCAGAAAGAAGCTGGATCTAGGAAAAGAGGAATTTAAACCTATGTCTCTACTCAGAAATAAAGATAGGCCAGATCTCTGGCGTGAATACGATGTTCGTCCATAATGTTAATTCACAAGCATGCTCCTTCTTGAGGATTTGATTTTCCTACAGTCCTGCCATAATATTTATAAACACTTTCATTACAAGGCTGCTAGCTGTTCATAAGCATGATGATTTGTAAGCTGATTATTTAATCACACCACTTTGGCATCATAATAAATCTTTCCAAGTTCCTGATGCTATGGTGGTGCTATATTACTGCATGGTAACACGACAAATACAGTCCAACCCCAGATTTTGAAGCCAATTTGCGATTACTGAGGATAGCCTAAATTACATATCAGCAGGGAGAAGACAGATAATTTGTGCCATTTTGAAACCTTCATATCTGGGACTTTAGATTTGCTACTTTTTACAAATGAGGAGTTTTGCCTATGCTTAATAGCACAAGCAAAAAAAAAAAAAAGAGAAGAAAATTGGGGAAAATATCCAAATACTGTGATTTCAATTTTGCACTGGATATAAAACAATACAGCTTTTCTCAAGGCAGTTAATGAAGCATAGTACAGTCAAATAAGATGCAAAGTAGCAGGGAGGTCGTTAGCATCATTATCAGGATTTCCCTGATGGCATCAGCTATAAGTGAAACAATTAAATTTTCTATACATAAAACCTATAAATTCATTTGAAATGTGTCTAGAACTTGCAGTCATCGCACCACACACAACTATCCTGTGTTGATGCAATTTTGGTCTCAACTGAGGATGTAAAACTAATTCTGATAAAAGAACTTTCAATGCCCAAAATGAAGAGTATATGTCTGGCCAAAACCAAACCTCTGCTTTATGGCCCTTGCCCATGTACGCTCTCTAAATATCTCTAAAAATGCAATCAACCACTCCTTCCATTCATAAGATTTGAGAACTCGTAAATTAATTATGAATTATACAGACTTTGCACTAGGCTTTTATTTTTTTGGTTCTTTCCCAAACCCTCACACATTTTCATTATATCCTTGCAGTTATCTGCCTCAGGTCAGCTGTGGGATCTGGACACTGCTTATGGATCTCTTAGCTCATTTTCCACACCCAGATGATCCCACATTAATGCAAATTATACTATGTTGTTTCTTAACATAATTTTATGACCAGACTACATCCCAATGAAATTAATACTGTCACCTACATCATGATTTAATTTGTGACATGTACTTTTCTGAGACTGGCAGGTGCTTGCTCCAGGCTGCATTTAAGTCTGCAAGATGCATTATTCACAAGTGATGTTTTACAACCAAATTAACATTTGTCAACAGCAACAACAAAAAACAGGACATAGCTAATTAAATAAGAGAAGAAAAATGAATCTTGTCTTTATTTTTTTCATTGCCAGAAAGAAAAAAGAGTCATGCCAGTTGAAAAACACGCTAATATTCCCTCACTTTTCCTGTCTTCAATAGACATTTTACGAAACTCACACACAGTCTGCATCATGAGCTTTTCTCTATCCTAGACATAAATGGAATGGAAAATATCATGATAATTTCAGGTTAGTGTCTATAGCTGAAAAACTTGGGCATGCTGCTCTATGGCTTTATTGCTTTGCGTAAGGGCCACTCTGCTCAACTCCCAGCTTGCAGAGTGCGCTGTCATCATTGCAGTTGATGTGGCCTGCGTGCAAACCTGCAGCCCCAGGTCCCTGCAGACGAGCCAATATTCACTTACCAGCTCCCTTGGACCATACGGCTCGCAGAAGGTGACTGCCCTGCCGTGCATGATCACACCACACTGCTCTCCCACCACGCAGCTGCTGCATTCGGACCTGCGGGAAGAACAGAGCGCTTTCAGAACGGGAAACAGAAACTGCACATTGGAGACTGGATTGAGCTTGTAAAGTATAAAATAAGACTGCTAAATTTTGATGAATTGGCCTGTTTTGTGATCTCATGGAAAGGCCAAGCAACAGCAGGTATGATGGCTAGAGCTGCCTCCTGAGGAAGGACGTGGGAATAATGACTTGCTCGGGGCACACTGTTCCCACCATGCTCCCTGCCTATCGGCTGCAAAACATCATGCAAGGGAAGCAAGATTGGACTTTGGCATGTTCATTTTTCACCTGAAGCTACAGTTCTTCTGAAAGCCCTACTACACATTTAGTTTAATGTATATAAAATGAACATTGCAGAGTTACTTTGCAGAAGAGTTCAAGAGAAGTGGATCAAGTCAGTCTGGGAGTATAAATCAGAGATGTGATTTCATGATGATGGTTAAGATCACAGGTAGAACAGGTAATTCAGAAGCATTGCAAGTTTCAAAACTCCTCGAGACCCTGAGGACCAAGCCCTTGGCATCATGGTCTGCCCTCTGCCATGCCATGGCCTCCAGCATCAATCCTATATCCTCCAAAACCTTGGCTCCACCATCTTCCCTTGGTAATGGCTGAAACCTCATCTGAGCAAGTGAAGGGAGCAAATGGCTCAGACTGCAACACAAAACTGAGCAGCTCCACATTGTCTATAGGTGGTGGCTCCTGAAAAGCACTGGGCCCCGTGGACAGGGCCTTGAGAGGTGGCACCAGGGCAAAATCCCTCCCTCCCTGGCAGCAGCAGTGCTTGTGCCATTCCTAGGCAACTTCCCTCTCAAAAGAGAGGTGACAGAGGGAAAGAAGAGCACTCAGAAGTCACACAGGCATCTAACAACACAGTGCTTCCTGGGGACAGTTTCACACATGGCCTTCAGAACACCACTGCTCCTTCCACATTGCAGGGGGAAAGGTGCGAGGGACATCCAAGGAATGCTGCTGGGCTAATTAATCATTAATTGAATTGAATAGGAAGGACTTCACAGGCAGCCAAGAAAGCCCTTGCTGAGGAGCAGCAGGTCAGCTTCCCATCCCTATGGAAGAGCTGCAGAAACTGCAGAGCCACCTCGGCCTGGACAGTAGCCATGACCTGAGCTACCCAAACCCCAGGCTGCTCTGGCAGCCAACGCACAAGGAGACATTTGCTCCTCAAACAACCCACCCCAGACTTCTTCACTTCTGCCTGACCTTTGATAACTGCTGTTTTTACCTCTCAGGTACAATGGACACACTTGGGAGTGTTTTCTTTGGCGTTGCCGATGGAGAGTCATCCACTCTTTGTCTTTTCATGCCACCAAAACACACTTTGCCAGCCCAAATGCAGTTCAATAGTCTACAAAGATTTTTTTTTCTTTTCTTTCTGCTGTTAATTTTCTGATGACATATCTTACAAGAAATCCCAAGAAGATAATAACTTGTTGTCAACCTATGTGACAGACACAGATCATAAAAACTCTTACAGAAATTCCTGTACAAATGTCCCTTTTTCCTACACCTCTTTTCCTAATTTATATCACTTCTCTTTTCATTAAAATAATTAATACAATAAATTTATGTAACATATTTTATGTAAACTTTTCTATAAACTGATCAGAGCAAGGTTTTTCTATTTGTGGGATCTGAAACCCACTAGCACTTCTACTCACTCAGTAGTGAGAGGAATAAGGATTAGAAGAATGTCTGAACCACACATTTATCTAAATGGAGCAAGCTCAAGGTCTGTGTCCTACAGCAAGCTGGAGCTGGCTACCACTTCCCTGGCTCCTGGGAGAGTTTTCAGGGGAGTAAAATGTGGCCAACTTCCTGCAGAAAGGGTTAACTCTATGCAGAGCACAATACTCTGCTGTTTTGAGAGTTGGAAGCTGCACTGAGTGATTGATGTTATATTTTCTGATGCACAGAGTTGGTGAATAATTTATTACACTTGTTATTTTGGGGCTC
>JAUBOD010000001.1:7385649-7396158 GCA_032353885.1 Nothura maculosa
TGACATAATTCCTATGAGAAAGACACAGAGAAGATAAACAGGAACACATGTTAATGACTGCAAGCTTCTAACAGACAGAGACATGTATTCAATCATGGCAACACAGAATGAAAAAGAAAAACAGTATATCATCATGTAATTAGAATAAATGCTGATGAAAACAGCCTTTGCTTGAGACATGAGTGACTTTGACTCAATGAACTTACTATCATTATTCTTCAAAAAGCAAAACCAAAGGAATTTGCATTTTTAAAGGAAGAAGACAGAATTAAACCATGCTGTATAACCATGTTATTCTATTACCTGGTTTACAAATGTTGCAGATATAAAAAAAAGTAAAATCTGAGGAAAAAACACTACACTTTAACAAGCAAAATGAAGCTTATAGGGAAAGGTATTAGACAGACAAATCTACTTGGGACAAAAAGGTCAGCTTTGAATTCACGAACTCTTCTTCTGATAATAAACACAGTAATCAGTTTTACCTGTATATATTCCTTTAATATATGAGTAAATGTGGATGTGTCTTTTTTTAATCACTCTCTCTGGACTATACTGCAGTTCATCATTAGATAAAAGAACTACAGCTTTTAAACAAAGCAGCAGTATCAGATGGCAACATTCTCTCCCTCAGAATCCCTCTACAGTTACCTACAAATTAGTGTAAATGTGGTTGTTTAATACCCTTAGGCTTGAATCTTGAGTTAATTATTATGCCTTTATTCCAAGTATATTAAACAATAAATATTGAAACTATTTTTGAATGTGCCATGTACCTAATTACTGTAAGCAGTGAACCCTTCAATTCAGAAAAGAGTTAATCCAAAAACATTGTTAATGGGATCAGATAGAAGAGCATACGGTAGCAAGCACCTACATGTTCCAAAAGGTCCCTGGTAGTTGTTATGTGATTCTATTTCAGAAAGTTTATGTTGGCTGGTGTTTCTTGTATTTAATTATTTATCTATTTCAACACAAACTAAAAAAGATAACTGAAACTTATCTCTACCCCTCAGAACCCTCAACAACTGTTTTTAATGGCTATCCTTCTGAAATGCAAGCCCAGCAATTCCTCTTAAACTCTCAGTCATCTCAAGGTGGAAGGAGTTCACAAGTAAGAGATTTGCACCACAGAAGCAGCCAAATCCTTCCTAGCACAAACCTGCTGCTCCACCTGCTGCCTCTCCAGGGACTGCATGGGCAGCAGTAGGGTGCAGAGAGGGGGCTGCAAGCAAATCATTTGGCATTTTATTGATCAAAATAGATCAACATCTGCAATTCCACTCATGTTCCAGCGAGAATCACAGAACATCATAGCTCAGGGTTAGGTACATTATTTATCCCAAGGGCTAAATTCTAAATTCTAAAGCAGCTTCAATTTTTCTGGAGAAGTGGTGACTCCTGTCCCAGTAGTGACAGGAGGAAGTAGATGATGGCAAGCTGTCCATTCGTTCTACAAATGATCGTAACTCAGGAGAAGGATCGTAATCCTTCTAACTCAGGATTTTCAATTACTTCGACACCGAATCATTCACATGAGGCCTGCCAACTTTCACGCAGGTTAATTCACTGCTAATCCTCTCAACCCAACCTCTTGGGCTGAGCCTGTTGGGTTGAGATGGCCATAGCGAAGAGGCTGAGTTTCCTCCGGAGCACAGCAGTAGGGGAATTGAAGGATATGGTGTTTTACTAATGCATCCCTTTTTATTGCAAACATTAGATCACAGAATCGCAGAATCTTCAAGGTTAGAAGGGACCTCCAGAGATCATCTAATCCAACTTTCCCACTCAAGCCGGCACACCTAGAGCATGTGCATTAGATGCACATGAAGTTTGGTTATCTCTTATCTGCCTTATTACATTGATGTTTTCTTCTCTTCCTTGGCCTGTTGGGAGGGATGACATTAACACCCTCAGAGCGAGTTACTGGCCCTGAGGCCTGTTCTCATCACTGGTATTGACCTTGTTGTCCCATGCAGAGACATGTGTGTCCAAAATTATGCCCATAGAGCATCAGCCGCCTGCAAGCTCAGTGGCAATTAGACAACTACTTTGCTTTTGTTGGGGGTGAAAGATGACGATGCTGCTTCTTTCCCAGAGATGTGGGACTTATCCTTCTCTCTCTGAAATCTGGCTGAGCCAGTCACTCTAGTGATATGGGCTTGGGTCTTTGGGAGCGCACCAGCTCACATCTATCATCATCCCAGGCTGCATAATGGGAAATGGAGCCAGCTACAGACTTTAGTAGATTCATAAATGGCAGGGACTGACAGGGGACAGGCAGGAATGGCCCTTCAGCTTGAAGAAATCCCACTTTCTCCAGATATACCCATCTATGGAGCAGGGCAAAGGCTACTCCGACCAAACCTCGCAGCCAGGGACAGGCACACGAGCTTGGGCAATGTGAACGCTTCCCTCTTGGCAGCAACTTGTGAGTTAATGAGTTCCCTAGGTTTCAGGCAGGAGGCTGCAAAAATGTGTCTAATACATCAAAGACATATAACATCTGTGGAGAATTTCTTTTTTCTTTTGATTTACAGTTTAAAAAAAGAACAATTTTGCAGTGACTAGAATAAATTCTTAACAATGAAAAACAACTCATTCAATTTTTCACAGAAGTAGTCAATGAATTGCACAGAGAATACTTAGAATTCTTTTTTATCCATTCATTATCATTTTTACACTAAAAACAATCAGTCCTCATCTGTAAGACATTTACTGGATACATTGACATTATGAAGTTCACTGTCAGTTTTAATACTGAAAATCAAACTTTTGTGTTTAAAAAGAAAATATAAACATCACGCATAAAAATGGACAAATGCAAGTGCAACTAATGACTACTGAAAATAAAATATAAAATGTTATCTCCATCTCTTATTTCCAGCCTTTTTATAGTCCCCTGCTACAGTAAGGACCAATTTCCTTCTCCATTCCCTTCTCCCACCAGGAAGGCTGCTTCCCAGACAGAACACTTGAACCATAAAGAAAATAAAAATAGAAATAAAAATAAGAAACACTGAGGCCAATAAAAATAAGCTTCTGATGAAAAAAAAAAAAAAAAAGCTGAATACAAGACAGCCCTGTTTGCATACAGAACAAAATGTGTCTTGCAGGTATCTCAGATGACGTCTGGTACAGAGTGTGCCTGATTTTCAGGTGGGTGGCTCAGGTTCATATTGGCATCTCCTGCCATATCCTAGTGCCCAGTGCAATTACATATGTTTAAGTTATTGTTTAAAAAGGCAATAATTTTAAGGTAATAGTTTAAGATCTGTCTATGTAAAACTGCACATCTACTTTTGCAAATAAGCAGGTGTTTCCTGGGCATTCATTTAATGTATAAATGTTCAAAGGCTTCTGAAGGTTGGTATCCACAGCTCTAAAATGTACTACTTGCAAAGAAATCATTAGCATCCCTGTGAACATCTTTGTTCTTGTTTTTTACAATGTACACTCATCATACTGAGGGGTTTCAGACACTGCACTTCCTAGCTTCTCCATCCCCTAAATTTCTGTGCCTTTAGGAGTCCCAGTATAATCATTCAGGTCCCAGACATGCTTTGTACCTGCAAACAGCTCTGCTGGGAGAGGAACTAGACACGCTCAGCCCCCCTCAAGACTTTGCCCAGAAGCTGTTTTTATTGTCAAAAGTTCCATAACATTAAAAAATGTGCTGAGTCCTCGTCAATGCATTATTTATTGTCACTGAATCAAAGAACTGCTGTCAAAAATTAGATTAAATATAGGAACTCCAGGAATGGTTTAATGATACAGATATTGCAGAAAGATTCACATCCACTTCTGCTTTCTAACACTGAGAAGATAGGTAGTAGTCATGAGTTACACAGATTAATGCTGCTTTTTTATAAAAGACGATCCTAAACAAGAATGGGAGAAAAGTAGCTTATCTACATGTCCAGGTCCTGAGCAAATCCTTCTTGAAAGCAAAATCTTGGCAGCTGAGTGACCAAACATTTCTTATTTATTATAAGCACAGAGTATGACTGCAAAACAAAGGGTTAAATCCAGCTGTAAAATGAATGAATGCATTCCCTGCTTGCTGGCTCTGAAGTGATCATCTAGTATATGTTTCCATTTTCAAGGTTACAAGAGTGACAGCAAAACATTAAACAAGAAATTCTGATGAAATATCAAGGAAATAAAGCTGTAAAGGCCAAATCATTTCTAATTAGAAAATAGTAAATTTAAGCCAGAAATAGACACCTTCAAAATAGGTTTTACTTTATGTGAAAATGAAGTGCCTTGTGCTCCGAGAAGCCTGTTCCCTCAGGAAACGGGGCCAGGGCCCCCCACAGCCCACACAGGCTCCAGCTTCTCCACAGGGGGATCCACAGCCTCTGGATGGGTGCAGTCCGTGAGGAGCACATGGTAGGAGCAGAGTGAGCAGCACTGAGCCCAGCTCAGCTTAGTCTGGACCTTGTTTTCCAAGCAGCATCACAGACCTTTCTGGAATGGGATCCTGAGGCAGGATAAGTATGATTTTCATAATTTTAAAAAATATTTTAATATAATTTCAGTGTTTACTAGGACAGAGATCTTATACTCACAGCCCATTCTCCTCAGATTTCTCTATAAGGGTGAGGACTAATCTTGAAGACAGGTGCCCCCATTCTCCTTATGACTGCATTGCGCAGATGCAGTAGATACGGGACAAGTCAAGGAGCTAAGGACCAGGAGCCACTCTTTTGAGGAAAGCCCTCAGAAGGAAGGTCTAGGAGGAGTCTCTAGCATTGCATCAAGGTCCTTCTGGCAGCCTCCAAATTTCAGGTGCAATCCAGGCTGTTTCAATGACAGGCAGTTCTCAACCAGAATTCACAAAAATCCAGCTGTAATTCCTGGGGAAAACTACAGCCTCAAATCTATTCACTGAATGCATAGAGCTGCTGGAGTTGCAGCCCGCAGAACCCATTTGCACAGCAAGGCACCTGCCTTTGTGCTTTGTGTGGATGTTTAAAGGTCCTTTTTGATCCTTACCTCTAAACACATGTTAAAAATAATAAATATGTGTTTTCCCTGAGTGCTACAATGAGTGAATAATTGCTTCTTTTGGTTGCTGGAAAATATTCCAGAAACAACCTTAAATTATCAGCCCCTTTCAGGGCTCTAAAATTCTGAAGAGAAGTAGTGATAGAAAAGAAGTAGTCTCTTCCTGATTTTTTTTTGAATACAATATGTGCTTATGTGATAAAAATGCCAGCAATCTGTATTATTTCTTTTCTAGGAGTAAAGAAATAGCTTGAACTAGCTAGCATCCCATTTTTGTTTCTAAAACATGAATACAAATGTACAATTATAAACTTATTTTTCAATCTGTACTCAAGTAAGTAGCCAGTTAGAGGCAGCTGAATTATGCATGGTAGTCCCTTTGAAAAGAAGAAAGGTGCAGAATCTCACCCTAAGTGAATTGCACTCACCTAGCTAAAATATGCTCTTGCTGATTGATTTTTCTGGATGATTACATTCTGCTTCACAGGAAGAACACACATCCAGCTTGACAGAATACAACCGACTGCTAAAGCACTTGCTGGCCCTTGTGATCAATTAAAGGTCAGGATGGCTTGATAAATTATTAAATATTATGAAGCAAGGAAAGACCAGCAGTACTGTCAGATATGGTTTTCCACTCAAGAATATTACCTATATTTTTCTCAAAGACACATGTTTATTTCACTCTTGCTACTATTTCTGTGTTATTAAATAACAGATCTTTCCTGTATATGCAATGTTGGGGAAAATACCATCCATAGGCTAATAAGAAGAGCAGAAACAGAATGAATAAGCAAGTAACAACCTAATACATCCTATCACTAGGATCTTCAACTTCTTTTGTAGCTAGGAGTCACCTAGAGCATGAATGCAGCAATTTGGTCCCTGTGGCTCTAGCTGTGCTCAAGGAACTCAGAGCTGTGACGAGAGGTGTTTGCTTTACAACCTTTAGCTCCAGACATAAAATTTGAATGTGTTTTCTTCAGAGTTATGGAAATGACAATTTACTGCAGCTTTCTGTGTGAATGACATCCACTGCTGAGATCCAGGTAGGAGGCAGATTGGGTTGGGATGTTTAGGTGGTAGCTAAAGTAGAGTTTCAATTCCACAGTTTTTGATTTTGACTGAAGCGAGTGCTTCCCTAGAAATGCAGATTTGCAAGGATGAACCCTTATTGTGCAGACGTACAAGATTTATTCTGAAATGGAGAAGACCTTTTTGCTTAATCTCTCCTTTAATGTTCCACTTTTACGGGATTGTTCATCAAAACTTTTGTGCAGCCCTTTGTTGTAAGCCACTTAGGGGCATAATTTCACCTTGGGGATTTATGAGTGCCGGTCCCATGAAGCCAAAGGGGAACCAAACAGATGGAAATTCTGGCGCACGGGGAGGGGAATCTCCCCTTTCATTTGCATAATTCCCTGGGATGCTGAATGAGCCCCTTGTGCAATGGGCAAGTCCGTGGGATCCCCGCAGGAAGGGGCAGCCAGCACCCAAGCTCCAGCACACCGGCAGTGGGAGGGTGCTCCTTGTCACCGAGGATAAGGGGACAATTTACAGCCAGAGTCTTAAGTGCTCCACGGAGAACAACGTGGTACTAAGGGCTCCAAGACAGGGAGATTTAGTGACAGTAAACAGGGACCAGCAGTAATGCAAATGGAAAATGCTAATGACCCACTGCACTGCTGAAATGTGGAAGAAGAAAGCCCCCTTTCAAAGGATGGAGCCAAAACCAAAATGTATTTTAAATGCTCGCTCGCAGCCCCAGCACATGTTTTGCTGTAGCATCTTTTATACTTTTCTTGATAGCAACCTGTAAGGCTGAAACCTTAATTCTATATTTGCTTTTTCATAGGTCTAATTAGGCCGTGCATTCCAGTTTACCTTTCTTTCAGAAAAGCAGCTGCCTCTGGTCCACATTCACTCTTTTTTCTAGTTATTGTATTTGGTTTGTGAGTCTCACCCTATGGGTATCTCTAGCAAGACTTCCTGAAATACACCGCATTATTCTGAATCTCTTCATTTTGCACACTTTAGGTGTCTCCCAGGAGTCCATCAGCAGATGTGCCACTTGACAGGTTTGCTATCAGAGACAAGTGTGACAAAGCACCACTGTGTCGTGGTGTCAGACATGGGCTGCCACCAGCTCCCGTGTCAGGGCAAGCGGTGGCCACAGCCCTCTCCTTGCAGTAGGGACAATCCACACAGGCAGCACTCGAGCCTGTGCTATCGCCCTGAATTCACTCTGGGAGAAGCAAAACTCCAAAAAAGTAGATTTTCCTGAGAAAACAGTACTGATCACTTGCTCAGAGCTGTGCAAGAGCCAAACCTTCCTCCTTACTGACATAGGTGACAGCAAATAAAACACTGCTGCGCAATAAATAGAAAACAAATCCACGTCTCAATAAAAGTGCTACCTCAAACTTTACTTACAACACATACACATCCTGTCTGGATTTTTAATGTATCCTTTCCAAGGATATTATTATAATAATAATTAAACCATCTCAGCTGCAGCTTCTAGCTGTGCTGTGCTAAGTGCTTTGCACACTAACAATACCAACTCTCTGGCTCTGCTGTCTAGGCTGACACATCCTAATACTGTTTGCTTCTTATATAACATATGACTAATTGGCGTAATGGTATCAAGGTTTTACCTACAAAATCCTGAGTCTCTTTTGAATTTATTTTAAATGAACTTAATAGTTTCTGGCAGCAGTTTCCCTTGTAACATGTTTACTCTATTTTGATTCTTTGGCCACAGACATATTTTGCATTTGCCTACATCACCAATACAGGCTTAGTCAATTAAGGATGGGCTTGGTAGAGAAATCTCCTTCACACCTGCACTATCTCAAAAATATTCTGTCCGTGAGACGAATCAGTAAGGATATCAATAAATGGAACCAAAGGCAATGTCATCGATTTTTTTTTTTTCATCTGGAAAATTTATTATTTACAGACATTTACAACTTACTGTTCGGGAGAGTTTCTGTTCAGCATGTTATCCTATCCTATTCCACAATTTCTTATCTCAAATAGCCCAAAAGCCAACTCAGGAGTACCTACAATGTACAATATCCCCAATGTGTGCTCCACCAGCAATAGCTACAGCACCTTCAAAAAGAATCCAAAACTTCTGTCATAAAATTTCTTCACTTAAATCAGCAGTAGCTGTTTCTAATTAAAGGTGTTCCTTGTCTTCAGCTGTGTCTTACAGCACATACTATAAAAAGTTGAAAAGTTGTGATTAGCAGATACACTTAATTAAACCAGTGTTGCTGGCTGCCGGGAACCAGCTTGGGACACATCCTGCAGCTTAGTCGTTATTATTCTTAGATCATCCTATCTAGAACATCCATTATCACCCCAGAGATGCCCTTGTCTCTCCCTACCCCATCTTTTCTGGTGGGACACCAAAGTGACCTCCAGTATGGCTATTCCCAGAGTCTCTTGGAGATTTGCAGGCAGGAGTGTCTCATAATCTTAGCTTGAGTAAGAGTTAATAGCATTTCTACTCAGGAAAGGAGCTACATAATATCATGGGGAAAACTCAATTATGGCAACTACAGAATATGGTTTTGTTTACCTTCATACATTTAAACACGGCCAATCATGACAACATGCTCAATGTGTAAATTCTAGTTACAGTTTCCATAACACTATGTTCAGAAGCCCAGATTTTTGCGCAGTGTGGGCTGAGGTGGCAAATGCCTTTCAGTCAGTAGTCTGCTGCAGTGATGCAGGGGCACTGGTTTCCCTTTGAGAGAGCTGCAGAAACAGTTACAAATTCCTCAGGATTTGTAAATATGAAAAACAAACTGCCAGTAGCCCCACTTGGCGGGCACCACGGTCAGAGGAGATGCACAACATTGTCACCCTGCGTAAAGGGTTAAAGCTAATTGAGAAACTAGTAGTGGGGAGAGAAGTGGGAGAGGAAATATGTTTTTGTGGGTTGAGTGGAGGAATTGCCAGTTCACACAAGTTCCTTTTTTTAAAATTGCTAAGATTCAGCACTGCTGATTAACAAAAACCAGCATCACCAGCCAGTTCACACTGACCAGTGGAAGTGAGCACAGTTCTCCGCACTGCGTATATGTTCCATAAATATTCTGATGCATTACACTGAAACCTTAATTTTGCCTCCTTTGTAACCACAGATCTATTGCCTTCACAGTGTTTAGAAGTGCTATAATATACCAGTTTTTTTTCCTATATATTTCAGAATTTGCAGCTGCTGAAAAAACAACAGCAAAAAAACACTAAAACACCCACCCTCAAGCCTGCAACTCTGCAAAGAGGGTTGCGAGGGACTTGCTGGAGTGTGTGGTCACCAGCAACGTGCTCTGGCATTCAGGGACATTGGCAGAGCTCACGTGCTTGCCCATCCTCAGGCTGCAAGCAGGCTCTCCTCTGCAAGCCGGTGATATTCCGGGATGGAAAGTCTGATCTGCGGGATCTCCATGTGCAAAATGCTTGAAAGCAGCAGAAAGAAAGTGGCCTTACGTGGCTTAGTTAGGCTGAGGAAGGGAGAGCTGGAGGGAGCCAGTGTTGGAGCAGCCCTGGGATGCTCTCTATCTTTTTCCAGAGGCAGGAGGGGCAGTTTTGCAGGGATGGAGTTTAAGAACCAAAGTGATTTCTTACTACATATTACTCACACTTTCTTTCATCACCAAAGCAGAAGTACCAGCTAAAATTTGCTGACATCTGTGGTATATTTACAAGTGAAAAAAAAGAATTCTCTGTATCTAAGGACACCCAAACAGTTCCTTTAACTCTTTATGCTTCTTTGATATCTTGTTTTTCTACAAAGATTACAAGACACAACAGAGAACTGGAAGGCAATCCCTACAGAACGTGGCAACAGCTCTGCTTCCCCTGCAAAAGGCAAATAGTCTACTTAGCCACCTGGTGTATGTTAAAGCAGGAATGATCCCACTCCAGCTTTGCACTGTATCTCTCTCACTAATCAAGGAGGCACTATAGTGTATTTATTTAAGTAGGTGCCTAAAGTGGAGTGGTATTCCCCTCCATTTGAATGTCTGTCTGCTGAAAGCAGCACGTTACCCATTAAGAAAAAAGCTCCTCCTAATGCAATTAGCAGGCTAACGAGAAAAGCAGCAAAACTTTTAGGAAGCAAATCTAAACAGAAGGGGCAGCCACCAAAGCGGACAGGAATAATCACAGCCAGCCAGCACAGCGAGGGAGCAAATGAACCCTCATTCACTTCCATAGGGCTATTTTTAACTCTAGTGAGAAAAAAAAATCACATCTCTACTGGGTAAAATGCCCATCTGCCATATGGTATGTATTAAGACATACTTACTACAGACAAAAGATTGTAATGCTGAACTTTTATTTCTATCTGACAACTCACACTCTCAGGAGTAGCAAGAAATCAGAGGAGTAATTCTGCATATTGTCTGAAACTCATTTCTTCTAGTCAGGTTATTATCAATTCAAAGCCCATCCAGCACAGCACCATAGCATGGGGTGACA
>JAUBOD010000001.1:7420063-7438707 GCA_032353885.1 Nothura maculosa
TAACACCCAGCCTTTAATACTGTACTCCTGAGCACATGATGAAGAGCAGCTACACGAGCACAGGCGCTGGCCAGCGCTGCATCCCGGGGAGCTGTAGAGTCCTACTTCATTGAGAACTGACGAGATGTGGCAGCTCCTCTCCGGAGATACCTCGCACTTCCCACGACAGACTTCTGTGAGAGACCTGGATTTGGTGCCTCCTTTGGGACCAGGAACAGCAAAGCCTCCAGCAATGCTGGGAGCTGTCATATCTCAGGGTAGAAGCAGGTCAGGAGTAAGTAGTGTGGCAAAAATGCTGATGAAGTCATAGATGGAGGTAGCAACAGAGAGGAGAAACAAACTAGATTTTCATCTGTAGTTACTTTTTTCTAAGAAAATCTCACTGTGCTTAGGAATTTCGTTTTCACTGTGTTTTTGCATAATATTATGGAAATTTATAAATATAAATAATTTACATTCTCTTTAAGGAATATTTTAATCTTCTAAAATGTAGCTGCATTTTGACTGATATTCACAATACAGTCTTAGCTGCAGCTAAACTGCAAAGGCAGAAAAACTGCAAGGCAGAAGGGGATCATCTGAGAAGATCTGCAGCACTGTCAGGGTTTTCTGAACTGAGCTGATCTTTAGCACTAGCTGAACGTCACCAAGATGTGTGATATGTATCAGGGTTCTACTGAATTTGCAGCTGCTCTAGATGACAGTCACTGAAGTCTGAAGGCAAGGAAAAGGACAAGATGTAGAGATACAGATAAAATACTAGAAACACCATGAGTGGAACTTCAACAAGGTTAGAGAAAGAATTAATACAAGAATCCAAGTCCTGAACACAGCATCTACAAGGCATATAGGATCAGCACAAAACTGACACTGTCACACTTGTACATTTATATACAACAAAGAAAAGAGAAAATAAGTTTGGTACGAGAGATAGAATCACTGAAGGTAGCAGATTTACAAACACAGGACTTTCCTGCATTAAAGCAGGGGCAGGTAGCTTTTAGATTACTTGAAGGTCCAAGCCAGTTCCTCATAATACTGTAATACCGTACACCTGAGCCACTGTGGGAAAATGTCATCTTATGTAATAAATTGCTTATATTGAAGCAATTTTTGTTTGACTTCAAAAAATTTACTTGTCTCTACCTACTGGAAGTCAGATGTGCAATGACATCGTTTCGAGACTTCGGCTGCTTTCCAGGGACACGACTTTCACAGGCAACTACAAATAGAAATGGAGACTGACACTAAACATGGGAAAGGCTGTTCATATTGTCCCACATTCAGAGCCAAACTGAGCTTTATATTATCTAGAACCTTTAGTACTAGGAACACTAGCCAAAGACAGTATATTTGGGATCAGCCTGGCTCACAGGCTTGCATACAAACACTGCCTCCCTTGTATAGCTCGAAAGACCATAAAGAGCAATTCAACATGAACAAATGTCAAGATCCACTGAAGCGTTCCATCCTCCAAATATGGTTTTCTGATGCCTCATTGTCAAGTATAGAGTTTGGTTAAGCTGTACCACAACACTCCATCAGTGCAACCAGCGGATTACACCGGCACACTGAAGCAAGTAGACCTGCTAGTACCAGACCTAAACAGCAGCTCTCACTGTCACTACACCACCAGAACTGGGGAATGGTCACCACGCTGTAGGGACTCCCTAGGGGATGTCTCAGCTCCTTGCCTTTACTCCTTATCTGCACACCCAGAAAGTCAGGAAAGGTTTGTGCAGAGACCAGTCAACCTTGGGAAGATTTCTTTCCAAGTTGGTCTCATCTTTTACACAATGGTGGTACCGTCAGGCAACACCAACAACTCTTGTAGAGTTCTACAAGTGTCCTTTCAAAATAATATGCTGGTAAATGTATTTAATTTCAGAAGAAATCAAAATCCAGGAACTCAAAATTATGCAGTAATTTCAAATGCAAACACCAGAAAATACTTAAGAATAATGCGAGTCACAAGTCTGTACCACATCCAGAATAAACAGAAGTAAACAAACATGGGATTTTTACTGGTACTGATTTTTATTTTCTCCAAGTGGGTGGGAGAAAAAAAAAAGAAAAGAAAGAAAAAAAGACATTTCAGCATGGTTAAATACCTAAGCACAGACTAAATAGACAGGAGTCTTGCAACTGAAGATGTTCTCTTTGTAGATAATGTTTTTTAAAAAAGTTTACAGAACTCCAGGAGCAACTTCTCACAGCAGAATCCCAGTAACTTTTTCTACAGTTGTACTCATGGCATACAGCATAGCATCAATTCTAACTTGTGTTGACTTCATCAATAATTCCAATTATCAATAATACCAATAGTTCATTCAGGCATAAGAAGTTTTCAACCTTGCTCTGAATAGCTAAAAGTTAGTCCTGATGCTGCTCTGCTTTACATTATCACCTTCAGTGGTTCTGCCTCGTGCTCTATCATAGCTCTTTCTTCTGTTTTCAACTCCTTTCCAAAATTGGGAATGAGCAACAGAGTACTGAAAATAGGTTGCAGATGTGTGGCAAGATTTCAGTACCCTGATATATAGAAACATTATTTGTCAATGATGACAAGACTATCCTATCACTTTTGTAAAAAAAGTATTTGCAGAGACACTACTTGTCATAACATCTTTTGGAAGTTGCTAACAAGGCAATGAGATCAGCAACAACATAAGTATATTCTTATATTCTTAAACTAAGAACTAGTCACATTTCTTAAGAGGATTCAGATGCTTCCAAGCCAACATGTCACTGGACAGTAAGAATCCAAGGGCTAAACCTGTAAACGAACTGAAGCACCTAAAACAGGTGCAAGAAACCCAAACTAGACCCAAGAGTGCAAGTTCTCTTGCATCAAAATCCTCACCTTAATTTTTTGTCACAATGAGAATGTAAGTACCAATTTCCAATAGCTCCATAGCCACTGGGGATTTGGCCACATGGAGCAGCGAGGTGCTTAGTTCCAGCTGGCACCAGGAAACACCCTGGCACAGCCTCCATTAGGAGGCCCTGAAGAGGAGGGACAAGATTGGCCACTGCTACAGCAGCCCTCTTTTTCAGCAGAGAAGTAATTAAAACTCTCATCTAGGTAAGAGGATTTGAACCTAAATTTCCCAAGCAAATATCAAAGTGTCTTAAACTCTTGCATTTGTGTGGCCCAGCCAGTGTCCCTCAGCTGGAAGTGTTCCACTTCACATGGAAAAAATGAATGTTAGCTGCACAGAGAGAGATTTGTTCTCTATTCCCATGATCGGGGCAGATGTCTTCTAAGGAGGAAGACGACGTTTCCATCGGTGGCCCAGTGAATATGTGCTTCTACTATATAAAGCTCCTAAGAACATCATATCTATTTATGTCACCCCCTTCTAGTCTGTAATCTCAGCCTAATGTGAATGTCTAAAACAGGCCAGATGAATCACACTCTAGAAATGCCAGTTTCTCTCCACTGACTTTAAAGGGAGCCAAAACTACAAAGCTCAGCAGTAGATGTCAACACTGAAGATGCTTTAAGTGAAATGAATCCTACCCTAAGAGCCACATAGAGAAAGTTAATTATCCAGCTTCTATTTAGATGCCCACTATTAATGACATCAGTGGGAGTTTAGTAGGCTAAGCAGGAGCTAAGTGTCTTGCTACTCGTGCAGAGCTCACTAGAGGACACGGGAGACAAGAGCTGTCTTTATCTTCCTTCTTGTGCTTTGACAAATATATCTTTAATGCTTAGCAACTTAGCAAGTGTAGTACAGTACCAAAGGGTATCAGCAAAAGTTTGTAATTCCGTTTAATAACTCATGGAGGCCTGAGGGGCATAAATGATGTTTAAACAGTGAAAACTGGAATTTCTTTTTTGACGGATTTTTTTTTAAATCCTGCTTAATTTTAAAAACGTTATCCTGTCTTAAACCCTTTCCAAGTTTCAACCCAAATCTCATTTTCCCATCCCCAAGAGGACATTAACTCATCGACACTGTAACGGACAGTCAGTGATATCCATGGGGAAAAAACAGGCTTCCCATGATGCTGATAGTGCATTTCATGTAGGTATAAAACAAATATCCTAATCAAGACTAATCTGCTGGAAATGGTAACACCTTGTGCATAACAAATACTACAATAAAAAATCCATCCTGGAATAATTCTGTAGCCTTATTTAGCAACCACCAATCTCCTGTTAAGTTTTGATTTCAGATTTTGTTATGATGCTGTGACATACACCAGCACAAAATTGTTCATAAAAAAAACAGATTAAATGGTACTGAGATTACATGCTATTGTTCTGTGTCAAAAATCCTGGCCTCTATTTTTAAGACTAACCTTATTTTTTCATGTCTTTTAAGTTTATGCAAGGTTGCCTGTTTGATACCCATACATGAAAATTTCATATTGTTGGCTGTGCTCTCCATGAATTATTTAGGAGGTTTGAATAAGACTGCAGCGCTCAGATTTTCAGAAGAATTTTGAAAATCTCTTTATTCTGCTGTCCTCAAAAGACAAACACCTACTAACTAACAGTGGCATTAAAAAAAAATAAAGACTTGCTTGGAAGAGAGCAACTACATTTATCTTCTGGGAATTTATTTTAACTTGGTGATATCTAAATGTTTGCAAGATTTTTTCCCTTAATTTTAGCTAAGGATGCACGCCAGCTAAAGCCAGGCTATTGAACATGTTTACCTCAGGCTAAAAGAATACAAATCCTCTTATAGACATATGAATTAAGATAAGCAAATATGGAGAAGTGCAGGACTTTAAATATAGCCCATTTACGGCCTAGTTTTCACCCTCAATATATGTAAATAATGTTTATCCAAGTCGTGATGCTTTACAAAATTGACTATTATAAAATTTAATAACTAGTTTCTAGTATTGGTGAAAACGCAACAGCAATTGCAAATGCTCCACAAGTGCAAATACAACAAAAAATTTGTACCGACTAGTTTCAAATGCTTTAAACACTTCTTGAAAATGTTCTACAAAGAAGTCTTGAATTGCCAAAACCTTTTGGTTGATCTGAAATATGAGATTTGTCACTCGGAGGAAAACACAGAGAAGCAGCAAATGTAACAGAGGCCATATGGCAAACTCCTGCCCTTGCAGACTGGCAGGCAGGAAGCTCCACAGTATCTCAAATGACACAACACGCTGATATTCAGGCAACCGAGTTGGCCAAGAGCCCGTTGTAGCCTGGGTGACCTGGCACTGAGCAGCTGTAGATGCTCTGGGAGGAACACAAGAAACATGTAGAGCATGCAGAGCCCAAGGCCCAGTCCCCTCATGAGACACTCCTGCCCTTAGGAACAGCCAGCTATGACATGTAACGGTCACCAATGAACCGTTAAACTGGCCATTTAAATGATACAGTTTTAGGTAGCAAGAAGATTCATAGATTAAATTACATATTGTATGAAGATGCTTTCCCTTTATTTTTTAAATCCTCAGTTCTATAAATTCTTGCATTTTTTAGAGAAGGTGTTTTTTGCTTCATTCAGCATTTAACCAGAGCATTCAGTATTTAACCTCTTTCACATCTCCCTAAGTGATGTCTTTTTCCAAGCTGAGGAGTCTTGCTTTATTTTTCCCATTATACAGGAAGTGTTCCCCATCCCTCATCATCTAGTGTCAATGTGATCATTCTGAGCTGAGAAACCAGGTGTGCTCCTAACACCCCAAATTGCAGAATATCAGTGTATTTTACACTCAGCAGCCAGGCTCAGTTGGAGCTTTCTCAGGGGCTCCTGCTCAGCACTGAGATAACTTGTGTTGAGATCCACTCCCAAGATCCTGGTGAACACATTCAGGGCTGCATTCCCTCCTTCCCTCTATTCTAATCATAACACAGCTAATCTTATATTTGACTACCTTGAGTAGCATGGCATGCAGCTTTGTTCCCTTAGGGTTGAATCTCCCTACTGTGATCACTTTGACCAAGCCTAAATTCTGTCATCAAGCCACAGCAATGAGAATCCTGCCTCATTAGCCTCCTTCCTCTTCCTCCCTGCAGATGTCTTGTGTTGAGTGAAAGCTGTCACACTGTTATAATCTAGATCGTGAGCAAGAGTGAAATAATTTATCTTTAATTTACTTGTATTTATCTTCCTTACAGAGACAGTGCTTAGCAGGATCATTGAATGACCTGTAGCAAAAGAGACTTTAACTAAGCCAGTGCTGTAGCTGAGAAATACGGCTGCATACACTAATTTTTATAAACACTGGAGTAAGGATTCATCTGCCTGGATTCAAGTGTGCAAAAGCAACACTCTTCATCCCAGCCACTTTTCTTGTCATTCTTTCTAACGCAACAGAGATTTGCTCAATAGAGCCAGCAGTGCCTTTGCTGTAGTGTGTCCAGGCTCAAGCAGACACCTTTTAATTTTCTGCGCAACAAAGTAATTCTGCTTATACATAATGTCCTGCTGCAAAATGCAGGGAAGCAGAAAACAGAGCCAGACAACCCCAAATTCATCTATAAATTGGTGCCATGCTACAGAATAACCTAAGATTGATTGACATCTTAAGCTAAAGCAGACAAAATGGAACAAGTGGGGGTCCATATGGGAAGAATAAATAGTAGTGTTTATATAAAATATCCCGGAGTGTTTATGCTGAAATTTGCCATATGAATGATGACTGAATGCTAACAAATGTTAGTATAATCTTTTGACCACATAAAGCATATAAATATTACCAGATCTAATGAGTAGAAAAATCTGTACTTTTGAAGATTCAAATCAGAACATGGAAAAAAATCTGAAAAAGAGATATTAAAAGTATATTTTCATTAGTCCCTTGACATCTAAAAGTGTATTTAATGAAAACTGGGTCAAAGTAATGAAAATAATGTGCTTAAGAAATGAAATTTCTAAAATAAGAGCAATATTAAAGCTCAGTGGCATCTGTTTCTCTTATCTTTATGGATATACGGCTAAATGGGTCAAAGCAGAGATGATCACAGTAACAGAGTACATATGCTTATCCTTTACAGTGCAATTTCTTACAGCATGTTTTGCCGTGCTCATGGCTAGCCATGCCCAGCAGTTGATGGCACATCACCAAAGAGGTGACCATAGGTATAATATTTTATGTGGGCATATTATTCTAGTGGACAAATTTGGAGCCAGAGACACAATGTAGAGCTGGGGCAGGTGATTATTTGACAGAGCTCTGAGGGGAGAAAAAAAAAAAAAATCCACAAAGTGTCCTCATCCACTTGGGACTAGATGTGAAGATATAAGAGGTCTCTTCCAGCTCCATTTCTAGGTGCTTTGTAGCAGCTGCTTTGCCACCTTTCAATTCTCACGCAAGGCTGAGCCCAGCATTTTTAAAAACTCAACCAACCAAGCCATGCGTACACAGCAAAAATAGTCTACAGCACCAAGACTTTTGCTGAATGAATTGGTCGTTAACATTTAGTTGCTTCTTAAATACTTTACAGACACAGCTAATTCCCAAAAGGCCACTTAATGTTCTGTAAAAATGCCAAGCAGGATGATTCTTGTCTTGGTTGTGTACATCTAACCCCAGAGTGAGGAGCAAAAATTCCCCAAGCAACATTTTAACTTTTTTTTTGGTCCTTTAGCAAATCAGTTCATGCCCAAAGTGAAATTCTTTCCTCTTCACACATCCCAGCAAAGCAGATAGGTATTCCCAGCCACATCCCTCATGACTCATGGTTCATCAGACTACAAATAGGCACTGGCTCTACATGAAAACCACCCCAGATGCCTCGTTGGGCTTACAGGAAGCCCGGCCACATTATGCAGCCTGATATCCCATGATGTTTCCCCACTCTGCAGAAGACAATCACTAAAAAGCACCCAAGAACTGGTGATGCTCAGCACATTGCTACAGGAGGGCAGCAAGGGCTAGAAGAGTAAATGCATTGATTTCCTCATAATACTGTTGGTTTTCATGCAAGAAAGGAGGACTGATCTCACATCACCACAGCAATGCTCAAACCAGGCACCAGTGTGAGCAATTGGGTGCAATGAGGTTACAGCAGACCCCATTTTTAGGGCGCTGGAGGTTGGCTGCCTCAGCCACTTTCTTAGAGGAGATGGTTAGTAACAGGAAGGACTATTTTACCAGAATAACCTCTGGTTTTCCCATTTCCTCTACAAAAAGTTAGATTACGCAAGGACTATGATTTTTTTTCCCTGGCACAACTCTACTAGTTACAAAGAGCTTTCTCTTTCTAGCTGCCTTCTTCAATTTGTCAGCAAAATATTTAAGAGTAAAACAAGCCCACAACAAGTAAAATAGACCAAAGCTGCTACCACCCCCCAAAAGTGACAAAAGTTTATTAGATTTCTCTGATGCATTTATCACCAATTCGGAAAATGCAACCCAACAGTAGTTAAACTCATAGATTCTCATCAGTCATTCTCTCATTTTGTGACATCTCTTCAATGGTGACGGCAAGGTTATGAAGTAAGCTCTCAGAGGCACCAGCCAACTCTAACAAGGCTGTGTCCATGCCCTGCCTAAATAGTGATGTTGTTTTTCCACCACAAAATAAAGACAACTCAATCCTTAACACTTTAGCTTCTCCTCAAGGGTTAAGAAGGACTCAGCAGCAGTGTCACTAACAGATGTCAATGGATCTAAATGTCCAAGATCTCTTCCTACAGAACTATGAGGAGGGTAAAATTCCCTAGCATGACCACCTCCAGGCATCCATATTGGTAAGTCAATTCTGAGCAAGCAGTGCAAAGAAAATTAAATGCAGGAGAGGAGCATCTGCCCTTTTACCCTGTTCCATCAAGACTACCACTGTCAAGCTGTATTACCCTGAGTAAAGAGTCAGGGAAAGTTTCTACTTATGTGAAGAAACTTTGTTGTTTTTATTGCAGATGTTTAAAGCCAGAGTCTTGGAGAAGCAAACTTTTTTGAGGGGAGAAAGAAAGACGGAGAGTGAGAGAGCACACATGCTTTCTACAGCCCATACTTGAAAGAAATTGTAGTAGGCTTAGAAGGACAGACAGAAAAAGTGCACTGAAATATTTTTTGAGGTGTTTAAGGAATCTACTAATTAAGCGGAGATAATTGTAACTTTTCCTAAAATCTCAAGAAAAAAAAATGGACTTTGAACTAATGCTAAATCAACATTAAAATAGCGATCATTTGTGTTTTGCTAATATTATTTCAACATTTATCTTAGTTATGAAAAGTTGAAATCCTGAGGATTTAAAAAAGAACTGGTATACTTAAAAATTCATAAGTGATTAAGCATTCTTATGATGTCTTTTTTTCTATGGAAATGAAATACTTTGATCTTCCCAAGAATCACTTCAGATGACTGCACATTTCTCTTTCTTCTGTGAATTGAGCCAAAAACTTTAATTTTTATTAATAACTACCCTTAGCTGTTTTTCCCCCCCACATACATTGCATTAGGTGTCCTACTCTTTATTGCTACA
This sequence comes from Nothura maculosa, assembly GCA_032353885.1. Lineage (NCBI taxonomy): Eukaryota > Metazoa > Chordata > Aves > Tinamiformes > Tinamidae > Nothura > Nothura maculosa. Next base: position 7,429,477 of record JAUBOD010000001.1, read on the forward strand.
CTGTGTGCCTTAGAGTTTTACTGCATACCTTAATTTGTCCAGTTCACTGAAAAATTGGCAATAAAAATCTAACCACAATGTTTTGAAATGATATTCCAAAAAAGGGAAAGTAAAATTCCCTTAAAAAGGGGAAAAATAATAAAATTTTCCAAAGAAAATATTAAATTCTATAAGAATAGCATTTTGTAAAACAAGCAATACTTTAGGTCAAATATAAATCTTTCCTTAGGGAATCTTTTTTCCTTCCTTCCTTCAACATATTCTGCCAATTGTCAACACTGGAATCAACTTGACTACACACACTTTTCCTACGAATTCACATTCAAAAGTAGCTTAGGAAACATGTTCATTTTACTGTTTATAACGTCCTGCTGGAAACTGCGAAAACTCTGCAGTTACTCAAGTGCAAGAGAATAAATCAAAGCAAAAGTTGGGCTGCCATTGGATGACATCTAAGCCACCTAGTGTCTCGCTGCAGGACTCACCACAGAGTTCAAGACACCTCCAGAGTGCTTGGCAAAAGATCAGCACATAGTCCTACCTTGGAGTAAATTGATCAGCTATAGCCTATTATTACAGCAACAGCATTCACAAGCAGCTAGACAAGTCACAGGCAGTGGAGCTTCCACCCTTAACTTCAGACAGATCAGGATAAAGCACTCCTTGCATTAAGGATAATTTAAAGCATGTTAAGCAAGCAAGGAAAGGAAGGGGTATATAGGTTTGCTATTACTGGGAGCACGTAGCTCCTCTGGGATGCGGCCCCTACACTCTCCTGGTTGTTCCTCTCACCCAGGGGCACAGACCCTGGTTGGGATCTTGCAGGGCTCCTGGAAAATAAGCAACAAAATCCCAAGGGAGCCCCTTGCTCCCTCCTCTTTACAGCCGTCCCAATGAAAACTTGTTTCTAGGTAGAGCCTTATTGCAAGCAGGTTTTGGCTACAGGAAAGAAAAAAGAAATCCACCCAAAGCTACAGGCATAAGCAGACATATTGAAGGTCTTTATTATTATATTTAGAAATTTTTGAACTCTCAAAGTCTCAAGGAGAAGCTTTCTCCGTCACTGTGATTTTAGGTCATTCACTATTATGGCATTTTCTGCCAAGCACACACTATCTCTCCAAGACCTTCTATGGAGTTCCTATACTTTTAAATATAAATTTGTTCATATAACATAATTCCATACTGATCTTTGCGAGCTTAACCACTGCCAAAATCTGGAGCTGGCTCAGTTCAGCTCCTCCCTCAAGATTTTTCTGAATTTCTGTGAAACTGCATAAGGATAAACTGTAGAAAGACAACAATGCTACTTCTATCTTCCTGAGTTTGTGCAACTTTTAGCTGGGCTAAAAAACACTTCAGCAACTCAACTCAGGTAGAATTTAAATGATCAGTTTTTAAGAGGGTTTTATGATAAAATGATCAATGATAGCAGAAGGTCCAGACATTCATATTATAATAAATCTATAATAAAAGGAATGATGGTTAAACCATTCCTAGAAATAAGAGAGGAGTACCTGGTGCTATAGTCCTGGAAGAAGCACATAGCTTAAATTATATCCAATCAGAAAAAATACTGATATTAAACATTTATGGGGAGCTCTGATATTCTGAATTAATCAACTCTTGCACATTTAAATGTTTTAATATTTAATGCTACTACCTCAACAGTCCTTAGAAATATTACATTTTCACTTTTCTTATAAAAAGAGTCACAAAAGATTTTGCCACACACATTTGATTTGCAGTTTCAGGTTTTGTATTTTGCAGAAATACAAATCTGCTGGGCTGTATTTTGCAGAAAACCACAATTACAATGTAGTGAGCTGCAGTTGAAATGCAACACTTTCAGCACAGATGAAACGAGAAAACAGACAGTAATCATGGAAATAATAATACTAAGCCAAGGGTAAGCACATGTGGAATCTGATTATGTCTCCCAGGCACGATGGATTACTTGTGAAGGCTTACTAATATCATACTTTCATGAAATCTCTTTGACGAGCGTAAATGGCATGCTAAAGGTATTTTAGATATGGCAATGTATTAGTGTGCTAGCATAGTAAGTCCTCTCCAAACACCAGCTGTGGAAAACACAAAAATAAATCACACACACACAATCTCTTGAAAGCTCCTCACTGAAAAGAGCAAACACTTACAAAATGTCCCTCCATAGATGGTGATAGGAAATCATTCAAAGGTAATATATGAGAAATTTTACAGTCTCTTATTTTCAAATTAGTACTCTTTAGAGTATATTAAAGGTGAAAACAGACTTCAAGATCTCCTTTAGAAGTCTCCCTGAGACTTACATGATACTAATGCCATTAAGATGTTTGTTTTGATTATAAAAATTATTCTGAGATGCTATTCTCACTGAATGAAGTAAAAATTCTCAAGAAGTCCTTAAATTAAATAATGAAAATACACAGATGTAAGCTTTGCTGAAGTTGCTGGAAACTGTAGGAGAACAGTAACCACCTTAAACACACATCCATTGTCAATTTGCTTAGTCTCTGGCAATTACACAGAATCCCAGAATGGCTGAGGTTGGAAGGGACCCCTAGAGCTCGTCCAGTCCAGCCCCCTCCTCAGCAGGGGCACCCAGAGCACGGGGCACAGGGCGCCATCCAGGCGCCTTTGGAAGATCTCCAGACAAGGAGACTCCACAGCCTCCCTGGGCAGCCTGTTCCAATGCACAGTTATAGTTCTGCAAGTGTGTGAAACACTGCATAAGCCCCTCATTCAGTGTAAATTAAATATATAGCTACCATTCCACAGTTTTTTGGCTGCATTTTCTTTATGGACCCCTAAACTGAAAGTACCATGCCATTAACATAATATTGATAAGTAGAAACAGAATCATGGCTATCAGAAATACTGCATTGTTCAAGCTAGACCACATAAAACCTCAGTGCATGGATGCCATTAATAAAGGCACAGCCTACATACACCTGGGCTACGGACGATGTCCATGGTAGACTCCAGTGGCAACAAGGTCCTCCAGTACAGAAGGTCCATAGAGTGGCAACTGCTTCCCAAAACCTCTGTATCCCACAGCACTACACGACTCTGATAAACTGATCGAAGTCCTGTGTTATTTTTTAAAAAAACCTAAGATGCCAAAATGAACATGGTGATTTCCCGAGGCATGACAGCCATGTTCAACAACCCAAAGAAGCAGCAGAGATCCCTGCTGGCTGGAAGGCACTTTGCAGATTAACAACTCTCAGCAAGGGTGTATGTGTCATGCTAACTTGTGCCAAACACCAAGGAGCTCCTTAAACGGCTGCACTCCTCCCTAAAAATTGCCTCCCTCAAGCCAGTGCCCTCCAAAGCCACGGAGGAGCAGGGGCCTGACAGTTCTGCAAGGCCTCTGCTCCTCTGCAAGGCCTCTACAAGGCCATGTCCTCCAAGGGAGGAGCAAGAGCTGCCCCTTGAGCATAGGAAAGATAGGCAAGAGCTACTCAAAGCCCTCTCTCAACTAGCAGCATTTTCAACAGCCTGTGAGCAGCTCTTTTCTTCCACCCCATGCTGAGAGACTGGCACCAACACAGGCCACAAGGGAAAGCATTTGCAAGTAAGAATTCACACTAAAACCGATGCACCGCTGTGCTGCCGAGCTGCCTGCGCTATTCTAAGGACATGCTATTTTTAAGTACTCGCTATATAGTTACATATGTATATTTGATATTTGTTACTTAAAAATATCTGCAAGACTTGTCAGCAAATCTCTGGGTAAAGGATGTGAAAGAGAAGCAACCGCGACTAGGAGGCTGCCATGCAGACAGCCTTGGTGGTAGATGGCACGTTCAGATACAGGCTGTGATACCCGATCCCAGGAGTCACCCACGGGCAGCTGAAGGTCCATTTGTATTGATCACGCCAGCAAGTTTATTCTAAACATGCAAATGACTAATAAAAATATAATAAAGAACACACCACAGAGCAACAAGAGGGATTATAGTCCAGCTTTCTGATCAGCTACATTCAATGCAAGTGATATCTAGCAAAATCAAGTCTACTTGCAACAAAATGCTACCTGGAACACATATTATCTTTCAGTTCCTAATGCCATCTGGCCAGCACTAAGAGATAAGACCCCAAGCACTTGCACACAATCCCTGCCTCAAACTACCCAAAACCAAGACTGCTCATTTTATGATATTGCTGATAATTGAAAGGGGGAGAAAATAAATAATAAAAGGCAAAAAGCACAGCAATAATTCAGTCATCTACTGAATACTTTTAAAAGTCAGCTATGTTCCTTTATATAATCAGTTAAATAAACAGTGATCTTTGATTCCCACAGGTGAGCATCTTTGACCAGAAGCAAGCATAGACATATGAAATAGTATTGCTGCCAGGCGTCCTGTAGAGGTTTACATTTCTGTTAAGAGCAGCTAGAAGAGCATGAAGAAGATAATTAAAAAATATATATATATCTTCAAAGCTGAGCTTGGATTTGCAAACCTACAGCAAGGAAAAAAAAGTTTTTCAATATGTAATGCAATGAAAGAAAAGTGCGTGAAGGCTCCTACATATTTGTTTTATAATAGAGATAATAAAAAATAAGAAAAATTCCAAGTGAACTCATAATTGACTGCTAATGGCGATGACAATATTTTAGAAATACTTGTCCCCTTGAAAAGTAGTATTTGATTGGAACTGATAGAAATTGGAGAAAGGTTCAGAGAGCTAAGGCAGTGAGTGACCGAATAATCTGTGTACATTTAATAACAAGAAAATCTAATAAGGTGATAAAAAGCTAGAAATAAAGTCCCAGGGGACATAGGGAAGTCAGGAGCAGTTTGTTGTGGTGAACAAAGGTGTCCTGCCTTCACATGCAGGAGCACTGAGATGGCAAAGGGTGGTCGAGCTCTGCTTTAAGCCCAGGCCCTCAGGGGAGTTTCAGCTGCTAAAATTTCTGTGCACTCAAGACAGCAGCCCTTCCACTTGCAAACTGCTATTGAAAAGCTACAGAGAGTAAAGACAGGAACTGCATTTGCAAAGGTAAAACAGAGGCTGGAGAAAATGTTAATGTGGAAAAGCTGTGAGGACAAGGGAACACAAGCTTTATGAGGTGCTCAGGTGCTTTATGAGCTTGGCTCCAACACTGTGGTCTGGCATCCAAGCAAACAACAGCAGAAACCCTTTACCAGCACTCAGGATTTATTCAAAAGAGGCCATATTACACCTGATCATCCCACTTCAATAAATTGTAGGAAAAAAAAAGGCTGGAGAAGCAGCTTCTCCATAAAAGGCTGACAGCTACATGACATCCTCTTATATGCATCTTACCTCTTAACGTGCCTTAGTACCCTGGAGGTCCCAGCAGGCTCTGTCTGCTTCCCTAGCACTGAAGGACACTTAGTGTAAAGTGGAAACCACCCCACTCTTGAGCAATTTGCACTGATGAACCTTGATTAGCACCTGCCACACATGAGGGGGTGTCACATAAGCCCTTCTTTGCCAACTTGCTGTGTCTATGTGATACCTTAAGTCAGATTGGCAGCAATTAAATTAAGGAAGTACAGCAAATGACAAATGTTTGTGTATATAAACCTACCATTGAAATAAATACCAAATATGCAGCACAATAAGGACAGTCTACTATAGTCTATCATCATGTGGTTATAGCCACATCTATATTCAAGTGACTTCCTACACAAAATTCAGTCTCTTGCTTGTAAACCAAATTCCTTCAAACATATCCAAGATCCATTCATAACAGGGAGAAAATTTGCAGGTCCCAATGAGGAGCTGATGAGTTCCGTGTATGCCCAACTGGTTTGAGATCTGACCAGATTTGAAACCTGTCTTTCACCAAGAGAAAATCTTGAATTAAACATTTCACTGACCACAAAATAACTGCGTAACACTCTGTATCCTGTCAAACAGCCTGCCCAGTCTTCAAGCATCAATACATTACCTTAGAGAAAGCAAATCTTTAAAAAAAAAATGTAACCAGGATGGTAAAATTACTGGACAATTTTAAGCAAACCCAAACAAGCATTTAAAACAAAACCATCTTATCAGCTAATGCTGGAGCATTGCATAGATCCTTCCTTGCAATGGTGGGTCAAAGAAATAATACCGCTCAAGTAATTGTAAAGCATATGGGAAAGGCAGGTGCTGCTCTTCATTGTCATGCTAAAAATCGCCTAACAATCTTCTTTAGCATTTGCAGCTGTCCTTCCTTCACCAATGTATAGTAATTATCCATCTGATTAGTCATGTAACCACCTGGAGTTAACTGGTTCACCAGTTTAGCTACTTTTAAAGATGCAAAGACTTTCAAAAATCAGAGAAGTTAACATTTGCTACAATATTGTTAAAACCAAGTTACACTTCGAAGGTTTCACCTACATGGTGAATGAAAGAAAATTTCAAATGGCTGTATAATTATCTGCACATTTGTACAAGTGCTTGAGAAACAGTGTTCCAAAACTTAGAAAAGTATCATAAAAATGTCCTCACTAAATCTTAAAATATTATGATGTAGTTCAGTCGATATTCTATAAAGTACTATCACTATAACCACATTTTTATTACTGAGTCACTACCGGATACAGATCATGTAGCCAATTTATACAGTCAAGTTCTCATTCTTTCTCACTCCCTCTCTCTTGTTTTTAACGATGACCACATTCTTCTTATATGAAAAAACTGTTCCCTTGCAATATTCTTCACCTCTGTTCACCACTTGCCCATGGCCATTCGACAGCTGAGTAGAATATTATTAGTTTTTTTATTAACATAAGTCATCATGAGAAAGGAAAATGAGAGTAGATTTTGGATCTATCTGAACTAGTAGATTTTCATAGCATTTTGATTGTACAATATTCCTCTTCCATTTGCTTAGAAAACAAAATATTTAGCAATATTGGCATATTATAGTGAGGCCCATGTCTGAGATGCACAACTATAAACATTACAATTTTGGGTACAGATTTTCACCAACATCCTGATGTATCTCTTAGTGTATTCAGTGGCTCCAGGGTAATTTGTAGATTACAGGTTTTTCCTCCTGTCTTTCCTTGTGCTCTCTTGGTTTTCTATATTTCCTATTGGAACATTTGAAACTACTTTGCTTATCTACCCCATGTTTTGTGGCTTCCTTTTACATCCGAAGAGCTCTTTTTCAGCTCCTATCAAGCTTCTTTTAAGTGAAGGCAGTCCAGAAGAGAATACTTTATACTGTGTGATATGAAGCCTCATTTCTGTGCAGGAACAAGCACAGTGGTACAAGTGCTTCCCCAACACTTCTCTCACTGTCAAAACTTGAGCTAATTTCAGTGACATGCAGCACATGGGAAAAATATTACACTTTCATAAATTCCCTAAAAAAATCAGTCTCAAACAAGGAACCCAGACATACTCTTTTCCCATGGAAGGGAAAGCTGCTGCTGTTAGTAGACACCAGAGACTCCACATAGGCTTGTAGCTTCAACTGCAGGAAAAGCATCATTCACAGCTTGCGTCTTATTAGACGAGGAGTAATCCCAGCCAGGGAACCAAGCTTCATAAGTTCTGCTCAATGAATTACTTGGAGAGTTGTTTGACTTTTTTTTCTTTTTTTTCTGCTGTTTTCTTATTTCTAATAATGAACAAACCTTTCTTTAATTAACAGCCCTTTTTTTTTTTTTTTTTTTTTTTTTTTTTTTTTTTTTTTTTTTTTTTTAATGCACGCTGTGGCAGAAATGGGATTGGGAAATTCCAGGTTCTGCCACGTGTCACATCATGATAAGACACATCCATCTGCCAACAGAAAACACTAATGTGCTGCTCTAGTTCCATTTGCCCAGGACTGGCTATTAATTAAAATTTTAAGGGACAACTATTCTCAGATTACCACTTTGGATGCCTTGGCATTTGAAGATCTATTTGAAGCACCTTGAGTTCCAGGTGAGCCTGCAACCTCATAGAAACTCACCTATAGGTTCAGACTGTTCCGGAAGAGAAAATTTACACTCAGCGTAAAAGTAAATTGTCTTCTAAGTTCCACTCCATTTTAGAACCAAAAAGACCTTTAAAGATGAGGAACTTACATCTTCTCTCAGCACCTTCTGTCACACAGGAGATAGATAGTACTGCAAGAAGAAGCCAAGAACACCTGGTATTCCTCTGTCCAGAAGAAATCCCTTCTCCTCAGTTCCCTATTCAAAGAACAGGAGGAATTCCTTGGCACAATAGCAGAAGATTTTTGCATTGAAATCCTTTGTTATTTTCTTATTCCCCAAGTTCTTGGTCATGTCACATCAGTATAACATCTTCAACTCACATGGCAGATTAGGAGGTGCCTCTGAATTGCAGTGCAAAGCCAAAGACAAGCACAGAGACCTACAAAATCAAAATTTCCCTGGATTTATTCTAATTACTCTTCATATTCTGGTTCTCCCATGGAAAGTACCACTTCTGGGTACAGGAACGAGTGCAGTAGCACATCTTGACATCAGGCACCTGAATTTCAACAAGCTGCTCCTCTTTGTGCTATACACTTGATATGGTAAAATACAGATTCTGCAGGCTCGTAATAATGTAATTATGAAATCACTCAGCTGGGGCGAGTGGAGAATTCCTGTCTTCACAGAAAACTAGGGATGCTTCAGGGCAGAATTAGCAATCGTTTTCAGAATAAAATGCAACAGTTCTATAGAAATAGTTTTGAGACAAGAAGACGAGAGATCTGTTACGAAGAGTTTCCCAGTGTGTGTTTTGCAAGAAGGTGTGAGAAAGCAGGGACCACATACTGTAAGCTGTAAGTTTCTGTCTAGGAACATTTAAAATCTGAATTTTCACAGAGTTAGAGCACCAAGAGCTCCATTAACTTCACCTGTGCTTTTATGTACTGAAAACTGCGGGCTACATCATGAGTATATAAAACCAGCATTTAACATCAGAGGCAGTGCAGATCACTGTGTGCTGCACAAGCCAAAAAAGGGAGCCCCTCTGCTAAGCAAAGGGCTGGTCTGGTATTTGCAGGTGAGCTCGGTGCCCGCCAAGCACCGCTGTCCAGGTTGCACTGTACGTGTGTCCTGTGGACACAGGCCGTAGTATTGCTGTGTGTTTGTAGGTTAAACAAACCCCACCAAAGCCTTTGGCCACTAAACCAATAAAAATTACGCAAACTCTCTGTATATATTTCCAATTGCTATTTGTTTTTCTCTTCTTGCATTTTGCTAGTCAAAAGATCATTATAAATGTAAACATACATATATTTATGCCCTT
>JAUBOD010000001.1:7442958-7453617 GCA_032353885.1 Nothura maculosa
CTTGCACCCATTGCCCCTTGTCCTGTCACTGGCCATCACAGGCATGACGGCAGTGTCGCTGGGGGAGGTAGCCCAGTGCTCGAGCTACAGTGAGAATGGGGGCTATGGAGCAATCCCAGCTCCTGCTGCGGCCTTGCCTCTGGCCAGGTTGGCTACTTCATTTTAAAGACTTCAATAGATTGAATTAAGTGGCTCTTTTCTCTGGGTAGGACTTGAGCAGGGAGCAGCACTTGAGCTGGAAACAAAGACAAGCCCTGAGGTAGAATATCTTATCATATTCCTATGGTAATTTATAATCATAATGGTTCTACTGTTCTTCACAGGCAAAGTAAGTAAAAGAGTGTTGTGATTAAGGTGCAGAATATCTAATTTGAGAGGTACATAAAAAGAAATCTAGGAGTGCTATCTATCAAGAAGATAACTGTAAAAGGATCAAGGCTTCCCCCATTCTCGCCATAAATCTTTCACTGAGAGGAACTAATAGGCTGTAAGGAAAATGAATTTCAAAAAAATAAAAATGAAAAAGGAGACATGTTAAATACTACCTAACAAGCTTCATGACATGTGCACAAAAGTCTTAAATTCAATGTCATAAATTCAATACCATCAAAAGATTCATCTACTATGTTCTTATTAGAGATGCTACTGTTAGTTGAGCACAATATTATAATACACCAAAATCATCAGCATGTTTTAAGTTTAAGTATCAAAAAACACTCTTTCCCTTCTGTCTTGTTATTTATGTGCTGCTTTCTGTAATTAATAGAGATGGCTCAAACACTTAAAGAAAAGAGATGATCCACAGAACTGACATTGTGAACATGATTCTATGAGATTATTATGCCTGTTCTACTAAACACACCCAAATATACAAGAATTAATACCTGTGTATGTTTAAATCACATCTTTGAGAGAGATTCAATTTAAAGCCCTCCACATGCTCCCAGAGGTAGCGTAAACTGGTTATTCCTCACAGGTATTTTCATAGGAAAAATATCTTCTTCCAAAATATTGAATATTGTGATACTGACATATAATAAAACCTCTCTTTTCATTTTTACATTTGGGGCACATAAGCCTTTATTTTCTGTTTAAATGTACTAATCTTCTTAACGGTATAATCAAGCCTCTAATATATAATATTATCAGTTTATATTTAGAAGGAATAACTGTCACTTTAGCGGTGATGGACATATCTCTCCATTCATCAGACTGAATTACCCTGGATAAATCCCTTTCCCCAATTCATTTCTGCAGAGACAGCAAGCAGCTTTATTTTATTTAAAAGCAAATCATACAGTTGCAAGATATTTATAGTTAATATGTAAAAATCCTCCTTTAATTTCAAGAAATGCTTCTTTCTTCCTCCATTTCTCAGAGGAAAAATGTTCTAGTTTGCAGATTTTTAAATAACACTGAATTTTGCAAGCTATAAATTCAACCGAAAGGTATTTCCTCACCGAACAAGTGACAAATGCTAAAATTATGTTTGCATCTTTCAATAGCTTTATATTCTTGGAAAGAAAAAAGGAGCCTGAGCATTTGGGTACATTTAAGTAAGCTTCTATTTGAGCATATCTCAGGATTCCATTTTTTATACAGAATTAGGATTCTTGGGATTCCCAGCAATTTTTAATCCCCCCAGAACATATTAACAGCCATGTAACACATAAAAGATGCCCCCTGATACAAAAAAATGAGCTAGAAATAAGCCAAGGAAATGTAGCCTTCCTCTGAGATATTAACGGGGGGATTTTCAAGACACAAGACAGTTGGACGTTCTTTCGGCATATGGTAGGAATTAGCTTAGGTCTTGCCTAACCTAAGAGACAGTAAGTGAATGTAATAGATAGCTGTTAAATACCTAGAAGCCTGAAATAAATATGAGGATCTGTGCCACCCCACTCGCATATACTACATTGTTGTTCTTCCTCTGATTCTGAAGAGCACATTAAATCATTAGTCTCCCAATGTGTACAGCTATTTATCCCAGCAGTGATCTGATTGCCTGCAATAGAAGAGCTCAAGAAGCAACAAAACATCCAAATAGGTAACAAAGGATCTCATGTAATGCACTCTTACACGTATAATTAAAAGAAACCTCAAGCAGCTAATTATCCTTGTAGTATTTTTTTTTTTGTACTTAAACATTTCAGAATTATTCAAGAGGAATGGGAAAATTTTGATGTGCTATAATCATTTGTTCCTGATATGCCCACATTGTAAACACCTATGTAGGAGCACAGCAAGTAAAACTCAAAACAAAAAAGCGCATCATATTCTGGACTAGCTAATCACACAGGCATCAATCTCTCTTTATACCAAAGCACAGTATTCTTGATATAAAAAGGAGCACAAAGAAGATGATTCCCCTCTAATTCCAATTCATTACAACTACTTTGCATGCTAAATATAATAAACATATGTCAAGTTCAGCAGAATAGATAGCATTGAGCTTGCACACAGCTGGAATGTAATCCAGAGCATTTGACCGGGGTGATTTTTCCTACTAATATACATCTGTCCTGTAGTTTTAAGGGAGACTTAGTAAATGAAGCTGTCAATCCAGATACATTTTCTGAGCAATGAGCTCTTTTAAAAAGGAAAAGAGGGAAAGTATTTGCTAAGCTAAAAATCTGCATGTTGTGCATCTCTAAAGTACAGTCCAAATTCCTCTTTACTTAAAATCACCTGTAAATAATATTTCCTTCTTAAGCTCTGTGCAATGTTATTTCATGCAATTTTTGTACAATATGTAAGGACCTAATAATCCACACTTTCTTCTAAATTCTTTTCCTTACTCCAACCCCTTCCTAGCCTTTTGGGGATAGAACCTATTAATTTTACACCTTGCTTAACAGATTTAGCTGAAAACTTGGAAAGATTTTCTTTTACAACACTAAAGGGGTCAAAATGACTTGCCTAGAATGGTGTAAATACAGAGCCACTTTCCTAAAAGCAGTATGATTTGAGGTAATCTATAGTTTAGCCAAAAAAACATTTTGACTCTGTGTTTCCCCAAAGACATGAAGAGTTAAGTTTCTGTCCCAGTTACAGTGGGTAGCTATAGGGAAGTCAAAAATTTCAGTGCAGATTATCAAGGTTACTGGTGTCTAAGCAGGGTGAGGTAAAAACAGAGACTAAATGAGAAAGAGTGAAAATGCCAGGGAGCCCTCAGAGCCCTCCGAGATGCTGGCTGCTCCCCTTGTGCTTGAGCATCTGCTGTGTCTCTGTCTTTCTGCACCTGAACGCCGGGGTCAGACGTACCCCGAAGCAGCTCTGCCCGTAGGGGTGAAGGCAGGGAGCCATCATCTGGAGTCTCAGCTTGAGGAACAGATTAGTAAAATTTACAAGCAGCAAGTAGACTTAGAGCTTGTCATACTGCCCACAGATCTCTTCTCACAACTCATTAGGAGACCCAGCAAGGAGCCAGGAACTTGCGCGGGCAACTGGCATCGATCCCCTTCCATGGGGCCACAGCCCTCGGCTGTCACAGAGCGTTAGGGGCCGAGGTGCATCGAGGCATCAAACAGTAGTAAAGAGCTGCATTTCTCAAGGGTTTGGCTGCTCTAATGACTTCATGTACCATGCTTAGTATGTCCAAATGGGTCCTGAATATAAAAAAGAAACCCTACATTTTCTGGGGAAACCATGTAAAATAAAAAGAAAGAGTTGCTTCTGTCTCTGAAGTACTTCTGAGTACTCAGAAAGTTTTCTAGCGTGCAAGTAATGTTGAATCATTGAAAAAACACTGTAGAGCAATTCATTCTACAAGGCATTTTTGAAAGGCAATTGTTGCAAATGGCAGGATTTGCTCTCTACAGTCATCTCACTATTTGGAAAAAGGCAGGGTTGAAGGGAATTGGAGACTGGATTCTTGGGCAAGGATCCAAAAGAAGAGTGGCCAGGGTGTAACACGCCACCACCTCCGTTGAAAGATAGTTTATAGCGTAGAAAAACAATTTGTATTAAGGAAACAGCCAGATGACACAGCACAGACTTCTCCCTGTGATGAATGTCATGAAAGCTCCCAAGCATCTGTTGCCACTTGGTGAAACAAAACTTACATATCTGAGTAAAATGGTCCACAGATGCTTGTGGAGTAATTTGGGCTGCTTGAGAGGAGGAAGGGACCAGAGCTGTCAGCTTCTGACCAGACACACAACGATCCCTCCAGCTCTGACTGAGGCAAATCCTGCACTCACCACAGCTCCGTAATGCTGTGACTTTAAGCCAGGAGCAACTGTCCTTTGAAGGAAAAGCATGGCAACAAAGAACATGATTTCCCTTAGTGAAATAAACCTGCATTTTTGGGTGTTAATTCCCATATATACTCTGAACGTTTCATTTATTTTATAAGTGAGCAGCTCTATAGATATTATAATTTGGAAAAGAATAATTCTAGAGACATGGAAATCTATTGAGCCAATTAAATGAATTCCAGTTCTACAGATGCACTACAACAATCTTTCAAGTATTCAATAACTCAAAGTTTGGAAGCAAAAGTATCTTTTAAATATAAACACCTGGAAAGAACCAAGTGATTCACTCCTCTAATCTTTTTTCTTTAATCAACACTGAATTGAGGGAGATATTTCTTCAAAAAAAGAAAAAAAAAGAAAGAAAGAGAGAGAAAAAGAGTGAGAGGGAGAATGAAGGAAGATTTGAAGAATTGGTCAATGTATAAAGAAGCCACTAGCAAACTATAGGTATCCTTACAAAATAAATGTGGGTTTGTTGTCTTGGAAGTGTCAGTATTCCTACAAACTGCCCTTCAGTGTCTTAAAGAATAGTAATTTTTCTGTAATTTATTTTGGGAACAAATTCTAGGAGAGTGGTGATGGTTACTTGTTTGAATAAGATCTGCTCAGTGGCCGGAAATTAAATGGTCAACTTGTCAGACGTGGAACTGTTCAATTTTTGGTTCAGTGACCAAAATGAAAAGAAAAAGAAAGAAAAAGAGATCAGCTTGGGTTGACATAAAAGGAAAAGTACTGAAGGGTTTAGCACAAAAAAATAAATTAAAATATCAGCTAGGTCAATATGAAAATCTTCAATGAACCTAAAAAAATCAGTTAAAGAATTTTGCTCAACCAGAAAGATCTCATTTCATTTTCTGATTATGCAGTTAACTTCTTTTTTTTCCTTTTCACAGTCAGTTTCACGATTAAGATACTTTTCCAAAACAAAAATCAAAACAGTTTGTTTTGAAAATGTCAAAACAAAGTATTTCAAATGTTCGACTTCCCCACCTGTTTTCTTTTAAAATATTTACCAAATTCTACTCAAACACATTATTAGATTTTATCCTTCTCAAAGCCATATTTTACATGAATTTACTTTTCACTACAAACACAGTATTTCTAGTTGAATCAATTACAAAATCCTGTGCCTCTCGCAAGAAGACAGCCAGCTTGAAAACCCATCTGCCTGGATATCAGTTATCATCAAATCAACTATAATAATTGAAAAGCATAAAATATTTGCCAGAGGTTTTTGATCTTTGGACTAACCAGAATGAGGTTCCAAGGCTACAATCTTTTGGGGCCAGAGTCAGAACAGTCGCTCTACAGAAATGTTTAGCATTGGCATTTAGCCAGAGATTGCTCCTTTCAAACATACTAGGAGCTTTATAGCACAAAGTACTGACTCTTTAATTTGGATATCTGGCATCCCCACAAACAAGTCTGCTTGCTGCAATTCAAGACTGTGCAGCACTTCATTAAACCAGCATCTTTGTGTTGGTCAGCTGTGTTGTTTGGTTTCTTTCTGGAGTTCTTGATACTGGTAATCACTCCAGCCAAGTGTCCAGATGAATGTGGCTAATTCTGGAAGGAAGGTTGTTTTTTTCTAGTATCGTTTCCCCTGCAAGACAGGAACATTGGGATGTTATTCTGGCCTGGAAACCACAACTTCTTTAGCCAGAAAGATAAATATTATCTCTATTTCTTGTTCTTTGCTATCTATTGTATTGTCTGAGGGAGCAGTGGGAAAAGTGGAAAGCAAACGGAGGAGAGCGTGCCAAGCCCTGTGACGTGATGAATGATTCCTCATATCCCAGGGCCGGACACATGGAGAGGCCACAGAGGGTTGTGCTGCTGTTTTCTTATGTTTAAAAGGCGAAATCACCTTTCATTTATAGTACAGAAAGATCTCTCTGTGTGCAAGATCTATGCTGGGCAGACTCAGCTCTATAGCAATATACCTTCATCCGCTCTTGATGGGCCATGTACAAAGAAAACTTATTTTCAGTCAGTATTGGACTATTGGTGTCCATGTATAAATTGGTGAACACTATGCTAAGTACTCTGATCAGAATATACATCTCACAGGTATAGAAAGGAAAATATTCCCAGATTCTTCAAAGTCACTGTTTTCTGGATAGCAAATGTTATACCTTCTCCTCTGTCTGTTTCCTCCTCCCTAGACATAGACCACAAACTTTCACATCTTCCCTGTACATTCTCAAGATAAGTCCCACAAAAACTGCCCCTGAGTAACCAAGAAAATAAAATTCAAAATCTTTCAAATTCAATCTAGGGAGGAATTGCTTTTAGAAGTGATGTGGCAGGATGAGGAGATGACAGCGTCTGCTCCCAGACGCACGCCTGTGTGTGAGATGAGCTTTCTTGATAGGTCTTGCAGTACAAACTGGGGTTCTGCTTCTTTGCCAAGTTTTGATCATCTTATTGCACTCTTGAAAATGACATTGGAGGGAATGGAAAGAAATAAACAGTGAGACCCCTTCTGCTGTGTGTTGTCCACCAGCTGGACCTCTCTGCATATTGCCACTCCATGACCAGGTGCTGAAGGGGGAAGTAGGGATGGGTGCCAACGTCTGACCTCCTGCAGCTGCAAGTAAACCAGACAGTAGGAAATGCAGACCTGAGAGCAGACGTCAGACTTGGGGATGGCATGCAGACTTTCTTCTCATCTTTCAACTGTATTAGATAATATCCATTTATTTACAAAACCATCTTTCAAGAAGACATGGAGAGAAATAAATAACTCTAGCTAATCTGAGATGATAGTCCTGCCTCCCATGCGAAATTGGAGACTACAGTGCGTGCACGTGCTGTAGTCCCAGACCTTCAGGGAAAGTGGCACAGATCTTCAGTGTGATCTTTTATTTTTGATCTGCTAAATGTGATGGATGACAAGGAACCGCATGGGGCACTGACAGGTCTCCTCTATGCCACCCCTCGCAAAATGAGGGAGAGGAACCAGTCACAGCCATGTGGCCATGTGTGTGCCGAAGCCTCAGCTTCAGCAGGAGCACTGACAGTGGGTTTACACCTGTTTCCATAGGTATTTAAAACACCCAGAGATCCCCTAAGCTCAAAAGATTGGGCTTTCCATAAGATTTGTGAAATCTAAATCAAATCTACTCTAACCTCCCAGACCAGGTATCTGAACTGGCCCCTGCAGCCGCCTTCCTGACTAGGAAACTAAAGCTAGGAGCTGTAGAGCAGCTGAACATCCTCTCGCTCAGAGCCCTGATCCCCAGTGCTGTCCCTTCAGCCTGGCGGAGCCATCATGGGGATGCCAGCGAGGCGTCACCTCTATCCGGAGCTGATGCCAGCAGAGGCCAGATGGCGATTCATGTGGCCCCTCGAGGCCCACACGTGAGATCAACAGGGACCCCCTGCTGCCCATCTGTACAGGTGGCCCTGGAGCAGAGCTGAGCCCCAGCAGCGCAGGCCATGGGGCACATGGAGAGCAGGGCACAGGGCCGCACACAGCCGGGGAGGGCTCAAGGCCCACGGCTTCCCCCGGCCATCTGATGTGCTCCCCAGCTGGGCCCAGCCCTGGCAAGGAGGATGGTGCCAGGGCAGCCGGGCTGGAAGGGCCTCTGCATGGCTGACTGACCCCCTAGGCAGGCCTCTCCATGGCTGACTGACCCCCCTGAGGAGGCACCTGCAATACTCCAGCAACCAAGACTAAAATTAAGATTTCAGGTACAAACAGGGGCCCAGGTCTCTGTTCCCAGGTCTCCCCTAGGATGGAAAAATGGGATCTTAGAAAGATCTCAGCAGAAGAAGCTCTGCTTCACAATAAAAGCCATTGGAAAAGTGTCTTTAATTCCTCACTTGCTTCCCTACAACTTCCACAGAGCACTTCTGGCCAATCCTCCTGATTTTTGAATGCGATATTATGGCTAACAGCATTGCCTATGCCTCCTGGCAAAGAGACCCTGCCAGACAGTGGTGAGAGTCACCCTAATCTCCAGGAAAGACCAAGGATGGAAGGAGTAATGTCAAGGATACCCAGAATGTCAAAAAGATTGTGTCTATATGCAAGCTGTAGGCTCTCCTTTGCGCCTATGTCTGTCACTGGTGGAAGACACCTGAGTCCTGCAGCAGGGAGTTTGATGGAAGAACCTGGTGGAACCTGATGGAAGTCCACAGCAGAGCAGGTCTTTGTGTCTAGTTGGCACAGCACAGCCCACACTGCTGGTCTTCACTGTTCTAAGGAAAAGGTGAATGGGGCACAACCAAGGGCTTTGTAGGAAGGAATCACCTAAGAAAATGGTAAGAACTTTTTCATTCTTTGATTCTGACAGATGTTGAACACTGCATTGTAAGAACTGGTCCTATGTTTACCCCAAAGCAAGTCAAAGTTGCTTGGGAAAAAAAAAAGTTGGGATTACACAAATATTCCAGACAGACATTTGCACTCTCTGCACCTTTTATGCCTGATGAAAAGGCAGGAAATGTTAACACAAAGAAAGGAAGCATGTTAAAAAGACTGAAACTTTCATCAGGGACTATTGAAATTCTCATAACAAGGACAAGTATGAAAGGTTGCTCAACAGTAAGACAGTGTTAGTTCCTACCCTACAGTCTACCTTAAAGACAAATCTGAACTTCATCTACAGGGCATCAGAGAAACATTGCAAATAACAATTACATCTGAAGATGCCTCAGGTGTATCATGATTTCTATTATCAGAGCTAATCATATTCCAGGAAGTCGATACGCAAATACTGTAATATTGTCACATAATATGATATTTCAAAAGTAATGGCCTTTAAGAGCTCAGACCAAGAGAATGATAAAGAAAATTGCATGGTGTTCTGGCAGTCTCTGGCCCTGGTCTACCTGATAAATCAACTTGGTTTCAGTGGAACAGTCAATGCAAGAAACAAAAGAGAAATGTAGTACATTCCACTGCAGCACGGTAACCTACTTATAAATCATTTATGGATCATCTTAGATTCTAAAACACAAAAATTATATCTTGTTATACAAATATACTTATATCTAATTAATTATAACTAATTGCAGCTATTAGTTATAAAGAAAAAGAAAACATTTTTAATGCTACTTTAAAACCTGTTATCATGGACAAGTTATGATGTATTCCACATATAAACTGAACATGGTCAAAAATATGTCATCGAATCAATTTGGAAAGTACAAAATATACATATCAATTCCATTGAAACAGCACTTTTTTACCCTTTCACTATTTATAGGTTTCTTTGCTTTGTTGACTTCAATTCTGCTCATCATCTTATGGGTCAGGTCCATGCACCCATGCACATTGTGGCCTGGGGCCTCAGATCATGAACTCATTGAAACACTTTTTTCATTATTATTTTAAACATAAACAGACATGTACAGTGTATCCTGCCATATTCTGCCATTTTGCCGTATGCAAACTAATAATAACCACAATCCTATTCCTGTCATACAATCAGATGTCACCTGAGGAATGTGGGTCATACTGGCATGTTACGCTGATTTTGGCTTCTGTTATGTGGGCCAATCCCAAAGCTCCTGTGCAGGGGAAAGAAGTCCCTAGTGCGAGGATAAAGGATTTAACCAGAGATTACATCCCCTTTTTTGAAATTTGCAAGAATGGCTCATTTAGGCCTTTGTGGATCTTCTACCGCCTTTCATAAATCCCACATGTGACTACATCTATGGCCATGCCATCTGTTGACTGTGCATTTGGACCATGAATTAGAACAAAAGCAGCCAAATCCGTTAAAAATTAACATCTTCTCTGCTGAAACACAAATTTAAGAGGCTGCGAGGTGTGAGGTGTAACCTCATCTACCTTCTTTTAAAGTTGGTGTTCTTCATCAGCCCTGGTCAAGATCTTAAAAACTAGAACTTTTTAAATTTGTAAATATGCACATGCAATGCGTGGAGCCAGATAGACTTCTGTAACTGTAGATAATCTGGTGGCCAATGTAGACATTTAAAAAATCTACATTCACACCCTAAATCCATATAAAGCCCCTTACGGGCACAAACTGGAGAGAAGAGAGAATATATCATAGGGTGCTTTGCAGCTTATATTTGGCAAATCAAGCTATAGGACATATAAAAAATAGCCACAATATTCAACAGTGAGTTTTGCATTTCCACATTTACATCTATGCATGAAAACCCTGAGTACAACAGAGCAGAGCCAGGGTGCCTTCAGTGGGCTACAGTGAATGAGCTCTTGATCTCCAATTACTGAACCCAAAAGAATTCTTTTGTAAGATATTTGAGGATCAAGAATCCTTCCATTCCTAACACCCACTCTCCACTGCTACTTGAGATCAGCTTCTTGCTTTTAATCTAGGTTTCCCCTAACAGTTACAGAATAATCTCTGGAGCTAACTGGACTCCCATGAACAAAATTTCATTAACAAAAATTTCT
>JAUBOD010000001.1:7455641-7465886 GCA_032353885.1 Nothura maculosa
GTCGAGGCTGTGGATTCTGTGCTGTTCACCAAGTCTCACGTTCCTCCTGGTGCTCTGTTGGGTAAAGTCAGCTCTCCCCAGCTTCAGCTGATGTGTGGCTGCAGACACTCTGGGTTGCTATTTATGCCACAAGTGAGAAACGACTCGATAATTTATGAGTTGTAAACCCAAAGTTGTACAGGTTTTTACCTCCGGGAAAGAATAAATACTCGTCTCATTTCAACACATTTTAGACAATGTGCCCCTTTTCAATAGCTTCCTTTGATTTGACTCTGAAATATGTAGACACTTCTTCCCCGGGTTTTCATATGGGAGCTTCACGCTGCTCTGGCAGGTTGCATATTTTCCCCCTGCATTTCTTAGAGAAGATCTCACTTATTTGAATTACAAAGATGTGAACGTTGCGTAGTCACTGTGAATAAGAGGGGTTTAGGCAAAGATTTCTTTTTGATTAAAAAATGAAAGAGCGTGATAATAATGAATCCATCAACAATGGGAAACTTATGGATTTTTAAAATGAATTATAGCCTATTTATTTTTATATATGGAAATTAGAGTATATTTTTAACTTTAAGAGCAAGAATTTGCATATACAGTTGATAAGTCTAATTGAAGTTATTGCTTGCTATTTTCACCCTAAGAGAAGAATATAACTATAGGGGATATACCTTGGTTTACTGTATGAGGAATTTTTAGGCAGTCTCATTTGACATTACAGTTCAAGGATGGAAAAGATTTATCGATCCGTTAAGTTAAATAGTGACCCCAGTTTCACCCCTTCATAGTGCTTTGTAGGTTGCATTTAAAGCATACATATAGTAATGAATCCTTAGGCTCAGACAAACGTCAACCCTTCCTTTCCTTGGTCACAAAGAAGCAAAATATGGAAAGAGATGCTTCCAAGCATTTTTTTTTTTAACTTTTGAGGATATTTTCATTTCTATCACGTAGGTAAGTGTCAATTTTTGTAGGATTCCCCCATCTTATCTCTCCTGATAACACCATTTATTTTGATCTATAATGACCTCGCAGCCAATATTTGTAAACAGTGACTGAAGTTATGAGTCAATAGCTCCTAAACACACAGCGCGCCGAGCTGCCCGGGACGGCTCCTTTGTGTCGGTGGGCTCCGCTTCGCCTCAATAAGATAACCATTAATCCCGGGGCAAACACACTTTGATCCCGTCTGTATTTTTAAACGATTGGCAACTGCAGATTTTACAAAGATGTCATTCTGAAAAGTCATCCTGCAGAGGAATCCACAGGGTCAACACGGCAGGTGTCCAGGGCAGGTTGGGACTCAAACACTGCCTGCCCTCCCTGGCCAGGCTCCCTTTCCCCTGTGACGAAGCTGCTCTAATATCCCATGAATGAAGTGGTCACCTTAAGGGTATGTGCTTCAGTGCTGATCCCCAGAACAGCCCAGAAACCCTAAATACTTCACTGGAGGTGCAAAATAACACAATGCAATCCAAAAATACGCTATATCTGGAAGGCTAGGGTAGGTGTGAAGACAACGAGAACTCCTTTACTTGCTTGGTGGCATCAGTGAGACCTTTCTTGAGATCCAGCAGGAAATAATTGGGGCAGGTTTCACCATGCAGCCCCTGGGTGGAGTCCTCCACATATCTATCGAAGAGCTACTCTGCTCCCCTTTTCCCAGAGGGTCTCAAAGCACTTTGGTTCCCCACACGTCCCTGAGAAAGAGGGATCGCCCAGATCAACACCCAAGTACAGCTGCTGCCTTGACATAATAGCAGATCCACTAAGATAATGCAAATATCCTCTTATTTACAGTGATTAAAAACCCTGCAGATGGGCAACTCGGAGAAAAACGCAGAATCCCCCACGTGCCACCGAGGCTGCTTTCTCACAGTGCCTGTGTATCAGTCCCGGCCAACGGGTCTGTGCGGCGGTGCCGTCTGTTGCCGATGGCTGATAACGGGATTACTGCTCCTACCTCCAAACGTGCTGCTTTCCCAACGGCATCGTTTTGTGCTGATAGGAAGACCTTATCACGCTCGGGCTTTGTGTGCTGCCCACGCGGTTATCTGTGCAGGGCTCGGCGTGGCGCTCGGAGACTTTATAGGATATTATCACGTTATATGGAATTCACGCTGCTGCGGCTATAAATCAAGGGGACACTTCAGAGGGTTGCTGCCTCTCCTTGGAATAATATCTCTTTTGTTCTCTGTTTGCCAAAAGGTTGTAGTGTAATTTCCAACATATATACATATATATGTTTGCAAACAATGGAAAGCTCTGGAATGAGTAGGTTGACACCATTAATGTACATTGCTTAGCAATGTAATAAGTGTGGTTCTGTCTCTACAGCGTAAGCTTCCCCACAGCTCCTGGATTAGAGTCCCTGCTTTGCTGGACTCCGGGGGGATTAATTTCAGCTAGTTTTCCTAAATGACATTTCTGTCTATTGTCGCTGGCTAAAAGCTCACAGGCTGAGGCAGTGCCCAGCTGGGATGAACATCTGGATATGTGGAAATATTAGTGGCTACAATTGCAGTGCAGTTTTGGGGGCAGCTGATGCGACTCACTTGACCATGGGGATGGTCCAATCCCTCTGCTCTGCTCCTGCTCCGCTCCCATCCTGGGAGGCAGATCCCACCTCCTTTGGTCAGCCTTGGTGCCCATCAATCCCTCCTGCTTTCAAGGGTACCCTTGACAAAAATCCATCCAGTTTTGGGGCTGCATTAGTTTTCAGCTCATAGGGGTGAGACCAGCTTTAGCACTAGCACACCTTAAGATTAATAAATGTTTTAATTGAAGTAGAAAGCTTTGCTCAGCTAGTCTGAGCTTTCCAGTCCACTCCAGTCAGAGGCCAAGCTGGCACCAGCTCCATGTTTGAACAAGTGTCTGGTCCCCATTTGCTGACAGGAGGTCGTATTATCCCTAGGCTGGACTGAACCAGGGCATGCAGAGGAGATTAGGGTTGAACATTAATATATATTTATATAAACTTATCCCTGCTTAAGCTGTGAAAAGGTCAATTCCATTTCCAGGGATCAAGCTCGAGGTGGGATCTTGTATTAGTAGCTTTAAGAGTACTTAGGACTCCCTCCAAAATGCACAGGAGTCGGACAGAGACTTCCCATAGACTTTAACATGCTTTGGATCTGCCCCTCAAATGCTGTTACACTTCATCATTCCATAAACTTTAATGAGAAATAAGGGCTAAAATTCCAGCAACGCTGAATTAATTACTGGGATATGACTGTCTCTGCAAGCCAGGCAGAAGGTTCTCCTGCCCCTTCAGGACCTTCAGGGTCCTGAACCTGGAACACTGCAAGGTTCAACCTGGCAATGAGAGTTAAATGTCCCTCCTTCACTGTAAATTATCCATGAGGAGCTGGAAGGGAAGAGTCCTGGGCACCCGTGATGGTTTCAGACACCCTCTCCAGTCACTGCTTCTGAATCCTGCAGTTCCTCTAACACAGTTCTTCTCTCCAAGCTCTTGGAAATATTTCTATCCTTTTTTTTAATATGAGCGACCAAATTTTGTCACAACGTCCACTACTGTACAACCCACTACTGGAAATATGTCAGAAAAAAACATGAAAAAATATTCCTGCGCTTTATTTTTAAACATGGTGGCTCTGCCTGCAGGATTAGCAAACAGCAGATTGCAATTATAGTTTAAGCATCTATTCATTCTATTGCAGGAAAAACATCAACATGTGTGCTGTATTTTTTTGGTTTCCAAACAGTCAAGTAAATGTACATAAAATTGAGAGATGAATATAATATGGGAAATGAAGACATTCCGATCCATGCAACAAAACGAAACAGATATGCAAATTATTAGCAGTCTACACGGAATAAAGTTTTACTACCCGTGATTTTATGTGCTGGTGCAGAGAATCCCTAATTCCATTAAGGAACATTCAGTCTACCTATAATGAATGAGTTTTTAGAATGAGAAACCTTTGAAGGTTTGGGGCAATAAAAACTTAACACATTTAAAATATGAAGATTAAAAAAATACTGGCGTGCACATAGTGCCTAAATGAAACCATCACATTTGTTCTTAAGAAATTAAGTATTCAAGAAACTCTTCTTTTCTCTAGGAATACTTTGTTTTAAATTCCATATTTTCCTGTGCCACATTTCTCACTTAAAAGCCTGCACGAGCTTTTGTACCGTTGCCAGGCTTATTTTTTGTTTATATACTGGTTCTTGCCATGGAGATATGTCTCTGACATGAAGGCATCCAGTATAGGAAATGACATGCAATGCCTTATTCTTCTAGTTTAATTAATGCTCTGACAACTTGGCAATAAGGCTACAGTGAAGAAAAGGGCTCTGCAGGGAACTGCAGGTTTTCAGCAATAAGAAAGCTGTCAAAATTTTACTATATATCTATAGTAACCTATCGAACATCCAAAGATTTCTGGAAGGCATCTGTAGAAGAGAATTCAAAAGAAAAAAGGTTAGCATAAAAATGATGTTCCTTAACCTACTAAAAGTAAAAGAATCACTTTCTTGGCGGTCAAAGTGGGAACTCTTAAAACAGTCTACATGGACTTGCTCGTTTCATACACAAAGAAATTCCAGTTCTAAATGAGCGAGGACTGTTCAACCCAAACAGTAGAAAGGATTACCCCAGTCCCTGTTGGGGCTGCTTTTCTCCTGCATTGAAGCAAGCTGAGTGATTAGCAGATCTGCTCTGCGTTGAGATCCACCTACCCTACGCAGTGGTCCCAGGTCCTAGGGGCTGAGCCTGCAATCCCAAGACTCCTCTTGTCCCTCCTTTCCTCTCCTGCTTCATGGGAAGTGCAGCAGCCTCCCAGCAGGACACCAGGGAAAGGGGCTCTCTTCCCCTCACTCCACATGATTTGGTATTTTGGGCAGGATCAAGGACAATACTCTTAAAGGAGACTTCAAAAGCTCTAAAAAGAACCTGCAGTTAGAGGCTCCGGATCATCAGAAACTCATGGTGATCCACGGCTGACCTGGGATTATCATTTTACACTCTTGGCCTCATTATACTCCGTCTCCATCCTGTCTTTCACAGGAAAGTGTACAGGGAAGGAAGTAACAGACCAAACTCAGCATCTTCAGTATCTTCCTATCTTTTTTAGCTGTGAACATGAATAGAATCAATGCTGACTGTTGGGACAGATGGGCTGTTCTTTAGTTACCGACAGAAAACAGCTACCCATATGGAGGAAACGAATTGCCCTCAGTCCTGAAGTTGTGCCACACTAGGAAAACATAAACCAGCTACTTATTTATATACTTTCCTGAGTAAGGACTTCTGGCTCTTCCAGTGTGAAGGCTCCTGAATCACCACGAAGATTACAGATATCACAGACTACTCACTACAGATCACTTTGAATCTCCACTCTAATCCTCTGCTTCCTCATTTCTGTTTTAGTGAAAAGATCAATTTAGTTCTGCAAATAATTCCCAAATGCATCAGAGGAATCAGCTTCAGTTTCTTCAGGGGTCTGATCTTCAAACAAGATGATGTCCGGCTAAATTCAAAAGCTACTACCAAGAGTATTTACTCTAGATGCAAAACAACTGTACATCAGGATACTTCAATACCCCAGCAACAGCTAACGTTATTCAGCATTATAGCTGACATGAACATCAGAATTATTTGACCTTTTAATGAAAAAGCCCTCTCCTTAACCACACAGAACTATGCCAGAGATTAACAGTTTCAGCTCAATTTTCCCATGATGATTCAATCTTCTATTGTATAGTTTCTATTTAAAGAGTAAAAGAATTTTAGCAGTTCACTGCTAAATTCAGTTAATTGTGTGACAGAAAAATAAGGCTAGTTTTTTCTTTTAATGCTGACACCAAAAACACTGCGACTATTTCAATACAAGGTTTTGTCACTTCTGTGCTTTGGAGGAAGGATTAAGATTAGATAAGAAGGAGGAAAAGTGGAACCAAGTCTAGGGCCAGTTTATGCACACAGACAATAAAATTTAAACAAAATCTAGAAAAGAAACAGCCTGCTTTCATTTTAAATACAAAGGTGTTAACAGAGGTATTGCAGAGGACAAAACTTTGCAGACAATAGCTGTGACTTACTTGCACAAACACCTTGCTCCTAGTACCAAAAAAAAAGCACTTCTGGAATTAGATGACCATTTTTAAAGGTTTCTAAGGCATTAACAAAGCAGCATGCCCAGGATACATAACAGTAGGATACATAAGGGTCGCTCCAAACCTGCTGTCTCACCTGAAGTGAACAGTGATGCTGAAGGAGCTATTTAAGGAAACTGCACGTGGCCCCAAACAAGGCTAAGTTACATGAAAGGGCCCATGTTGATGGGAGAGGAAGTTCCCTTCTCCCCAGGAGAGAAGTAGCCACAGGTTCATTTACACTGGCTGGTGAAACCATGAGTCTGTCTGGCTGTTACTCTCATTTTCTCTCAAACGAGCAAATCTCAACATGACAGGGCTCTCAGAAATCCTAGCAAACGTCGCAGACTTCGGCTCTTCCTACCAATTTGCTGCACTGATGGGGAGGGTGGCATCAAAACCACAGTTATCAAAACCATGATAAACGCTCTAAAAATCTATTAATGAGAAGCAAAGAAAACAGGATGTACTCAGCCAAGGTTTCTGCTCTCAGCATGGTAGACAATTTTCATCCCCACTGCCCTCTCTTGGGGACTTTCTTCTTTCTCTGACTCTCGTAGAAAGCTGCTCTGTCATCTAGCAGGGATGTCTTAATGAGAGGGGCTGTGTTCCTCGCTGCTTGCTATTCTCTCTTTCCTTCTGTGCTCCAATTCACAGGATTTAGGAGACGTGGATAGATGTGGAAGTCCTCATTAGTATTTTTATTAGTACTATGTGGAGATGGAGGAAGTGCTCAGCTTTTGAACTACCAGTGCCCTCCCCTGCTCCCTCTTTCACATGCATTAGAAGAAACCTCATTTTCCGGCACATTTCGTATTTAACCCTTCTCCTTGCTTCTATTCCAGTGTCTCCTCCTTCCTCTGGCTCGGCAAAGCACACAAAATAACAAGCAGCATGTACTGCTCTCAGCAAGGATCAAACACACTGAGGAGAGTAGCTGCATATTAAAAATCATTTTCCTGTAGAAATTCAGTGTATATCAGGAAAATGGAATATATAGTCACAGAATCACAGAATGGTTGAGGTTGGAAGGGACCTCTAGAGATGATCTCGTCCAACTCCCCTGCTTGAGCAGGGACACCCAGAAGAGCACAGTGAGTGAATTTAGGCAAACCCCAACCTTTGCTGTCCTGATAATGAAAAATCACATTCACTCCACTGGGTTTGTCCTGACCTGCCATTATCATATCCTCAAAATCCAATAGATGTTGAAAAACAAACACCAAGAACAAAATACTGCAAATACAACATCCACGGTCCAACATATTTTACTGGGATTTGGAAAAGAGCATTGAGGACACTGACCACCTGCCCTCAGGTACCTAACACACCAACCACCTGGAAAGCACGTGATGAACATCCAAAAAAAGCACTGACAAGAGCTAAACACATGGAGCAACAGGATACTTAGACACCTGCGTAAGGTGGGTGATATCTGTGTTACGGCCAGTGCTTGTTTCTTGGTTTTTCATTCCTCAGAAGACCTTCTCCAAGAGGAACTTGGTCGTGACTGTAGATCAATTCTCTGCCAAATTCGTTTTGAAAAAAATAAATATTTTAGCAGGACGGTGCAAGAAGGAGGTAATATAGAAATTTCTGTGGATTTGTAGACACCGAAGGCAGCCATATAGGTAAGTTCCACACTGCACCTCAAAGAAAAGCCTGCCCCCTTTCCAAGCTGATCCCCTAGTTGTCCTATACTTTCCCAAATGGCAACCACTGAACAACGATTTTTCTTTCAGTGCTTTACTCTCTGGTGGAGATTACCCTTGAAAGAGTCATAGCAAACGCCAAATCCACCTATAGCACTTTGCATATTATATTCTCAGACCACATGTGGTAAGAGAGCTGGTAAAGATGGGTATTTCTTAGCCCAAGACCACTTTGCAGATCAAAACGTCACTTGTCACAAACAGCAGAAACCCACCAATTTTCACAGGCTCCTAAAGTGTCTTGGTCTTATTTAGATACTTGAAAGCTTCATGACATTAGGAGCCTAGATATTAAAAAGCATATGGTTTACAATTATATGACTATATAAGTGCAATTTCATAACTACTGCTAATGCTGAATTATCAGCAATATGCTATTTTCCAAAGTTTTGTTGTATTCCAGACACTGTCATTGGACTATGATTTCTCAAGACATATTCCCATGCAGAGCGTTCAGGGCATCTTCCTGACAAGGACTGTACTTGTGTGATTTGAAATCTGCTGGCTACAGACTGCACAAACACATGAATACACATGAATTCTCGTACGCTTTTCAGATTGAATTTGCCTCAATTTTTTGAACAAAAAACAAAAAGTAAAGCTGCATATAGTCTATGTCTACTTCTGTCCTAGCACTGCACACAACTTGCATGCATCTGCCTCTTCAGAGTTAAGGATATGCCCAAGAGAGCTGAGATAAAAACAAAAATCCGCAGTTCCTGCTATTAAGCATCTATCCATCAAATACTCTAGCAGAGCCAACCAAAATGGCTGAGAATCCATATAATTTGGTATTGCATATGGTTAGACTTGCTAATCAAACCATTATCGCTATCCCAATGTATATTTACTAGAAATGATAGGAATCTTTTGCAGATTATGCTCTTATGTTGAAAAAACGGGTTAGCTCAGGTAGCCTTTACTCTTGGATGGAGCAAATCTTTTGTTTCCAAACCATGTGAGGAGACTCAAACACGCAGCACGTCCAACTCCAGGCAATTCCTAAGAACCGGCTGCTTCTCACGTTTCTTTGCTGTCTGCCAAATCCAGTGGCCAGGGAATATCTAATCCAGGAACACTGAACTTGCTCACAGGCCACAGAAATGTGGTTTCTCCGACATTCCTACTGGGAATCCTGTGCTTCACACCACCGTCCTGGCATGGTCCTATGGTCCAGGCCTGGAAATGGTGGTCCATGTCCCAACAGTCTGGGCAAAACGAGCTGGTGGACACTCTAAAAATTAACCGGTGCTAAAACCTGATGCATTCTCCCAGCTCTAACTCTTGGTGTGTAGCAGTCCTAGAACTTGCAAAGTGCTGAATCTGCACAAACTGCAGTAGTAGGAGGATTATTGTGGTAGAAGAAGCAGGTTCTGGGAGAGGCAGAGGTAAATCACTGCTGAAAAAGGACCCGCACACAACGCACTCCTGCAAATCTTTTTTGAAAATGAAACTATGCAGGCTGTATTTATAAAATAATGAAATAAACTTCTTCCTCCATTTGTTTCCTCTAAGAACTAGCCTCAGCTACTGCAATTGTCTGGATGAGTTCGACAGAAAGTGCAAGTTTATAGAATTTTTAAGGTGTTATAACGTTTTGTGACAATGAATTAGGAATTTAAGTACTTACTCTCTACCGCAATGGAGTACGGGAGAGTTTCTGATTAACAACCATCTTGCTCTGCACCTCGGAGTTCTTAAAACCACCTGTAGAGCAGCAGTGCTCCTGGCTCCAGGGAGGCTCAAGGAGGCCAGACTTCACCCACGGAAGCGCAGTCTCCAAATATAATACTGCTAGGATTGCGAGGGCACTTAATCAGGCACTTGGCAGTAATTTATAAACTCACTGACATGGATATATAGAAGCATTTCTAGTTTGTCAGAACAGATCCTGCTATTCATCATCAGCTTAGTTATAACCCAAATCAGTCATCCACACCTCAGTCACCTTGTCCCTTCTCCTAATCTGCTGATTCAGCTTTAAATTTTATATCACTGATGGGTATCATTTGAAAAGGGCACAGAAGTGTGTTCAATGTAAGGACATGGTTTCAGTCTAATGGTTCCTTGATAACTAACTACTCATCCTCCAGTTTACCTCATTTTATCCAATTACCTGCACAGTACAAAATTAGTACCATCCCTTTCAATTTTTTTTTAAGAAATAATCACCAGGCTAGTGTGGGGAAAACAAAACTCAACTCACAACCTGAAACAGAACTTACACGAAACACTTATCTGCAAAGAGCTATATTGAACATCAGTCCTGAAACATGTCATATTTTGACTTTTCCATGTATACTGCCTGTGTAGTTGTGCTAGATACCAAGGTCTTCGATTGCTTCTGCTCTTAATCCTTTTAAGAAAAGCTATGGCAATAGTGAAAAATCACTTAGCTGTAGGTATTGACTCATTT
>JAUBOD010000001.1:7564314-7583465 GCA_032353885.1 Nothura maculosa
AAGTGGGAAAACATTCTCTACGTTCACCTGCAAAGTGAGGCAGACACAAAGGGAGCAACCTTGGAGACCCATTTAGATGCCTGCAATATGCAAAGATGCAGCCCTCCCTCTGCTCCCTACTGAAACAGCAACCTGGCTTACACAAAAGAATGTTGAGTCAAACAAATACAAAGGAGAGGGAAAGGAAGGGATCTCTCCTGAAGTCTTGTTCTGGTGGATGTTTCCACACAAGCTGGGAGTGGATTCTATTCTTAATCAGCACCTTTGTGGCACTCATATGTAACTGGGAATTCAAACCTGGCCTAACTCCTGGGCCTGCCAATTTCTCTTCTCCTCAATAAGTCAAGGTAAAACAAGGGTGGATCAACATACAGATTGAGAAAACTGACAGTGCCCTGTACCTCAAAGCACGGCCCTCATGTCAGCTAAGAATACTCTGAGGTAAATCACATCTGAGTGGCATCACAAAGCATCTGACTGACTTAGCAAGATGCCAGATTTACAAAATCAGGACAAGATCATGACCAACTGCTACAAGTGAAGAGTAGATCACAAGAAACTTTCCCCTTCCATCCTCTCTTGCCCGGAGGCAGAGGCCTGCCCTGCAGGCCGAGCTGTAGCCCTTTGCCTCTTCCAGGCACAAATTCCCACTCCAAGTTGCTTCCTTGGGTCCTTACACAATGGACACATTCTTCAGTTGCAGTTCCACCTCTGCAACACCATCTTTCCAACATACAAGGTTTTGTGCACCTATTATGCATCAGAGGAGTGCAAAGGGCACCACTTATTTTTGTTGCAGCCTCCTGATTATCTTACTGATTCTGTGCAAACTGTGAGCAGATCCAGATCAGGTCCTGCCAAGAACTGCTTCTTGTTCTGTTATCTTCGATCCTAAATGTTCAGTGTCTGTGGGCATCACACAGCCCTTGCACTGCTGCCTATGGTTGTGTGCGCTGTGTTTGGCTCTAGCTGAGATTTGGATCAGGGTTGAGAGTGCAGTGATCCCTGTGCCTCACTAATGCATCCAATCTCCAGCGATACAGGGGAAGCAGTTGGAGTTCTTACCACTTACACTCTTGGAGTTCCAGAATGCAAATTGAAAGTGCCAAACATGAACGTTATTTGTCCTGTGATAACATCTGAGGAGGTGCTGGCACACTCATTTGGAGCAGTAATGTTGCGTATCATGTATTATGAAGAAAGAAGCCCAAAAGAGAAAAGTAGCATTTTTCTTTTAAAAAAATAGGTCACAGATGTTTCTGTGTGGCTTGGAAAATGTCGTCAGCTGTGAACTTTTTATGCAATTTGGCTGTTTTGAGGCAAATTCAGCAAAGACAGTGATATTTTGGCTGTTTCAAGGCAAATTCAGCAAAGATGATGATGGCAAGAGGTGTGGAATATACATAGGAATGCTTTCCTCTATGATAGGCAAAAGCAAGTGCATATGAAAAATATATTGAAGGATTTAACAGAGAAATTCATAGCTATTTCAACAGTAAGAGATATAGGAAGAACAATAGTTTACAATTGCACTCATTTAGCATCTTATAGTTATTTATCTCTTTGCAAAGGTCAGTCTACAGGCACAGAAGGTGAGCTGCTCACACTTAGTTGCCCAAGGTTGTTCAGTTCCAAACCTTTTAGATTCATCAGGATAAGTAGTGCAGGATCTGTTAATGACACCATTAATTTTGGGGTGGATCCTGGCCTACTTTGAGGAGACAAAATGGTGAATCTCAACTTTTTTTCATTAACTAAATAGCTAATGTTGACAAGATCGCACCATTCTACTTTGGACATGGTGATGTAACAATGCAGACAAAATAACCCTCTCCTATTACTCACTTTGTACATTACCCTTTGTTATCGTGAGTTCCCTGTTTCATCTTCATTTTAAAACAGCTTTAAATCCAAGCTGTTGTAAAACCGTTACTTATATTGACTTTGTCTTTTCATAAGTTGAAAAAACGTCTTGTACGTCTCCTTGAAGACTCTTTAATAAAAATTATCACAGTTCCTTTAACTTTTCTTTACAGGCTGTTTTGCAGAGCTAGTGTGATCTTTGTTGACCCAGCCTGTACCCTCTCCAGGGTGATAACCTATCGATGCGTCCAGTGATTGATGTAGAGCTGAGCATTTGAAATAGTGCTTGACAAGTGTCTTACACAGAAACAGCATCACCTTTTTGCACTTTTTCTTTTGTCAATGCAGCATATAGACTTACTTTTCCAGAGATATTAGTTGGCAAGAGGATTCCAATTGCTGTTTTCATACAAACTCCCATATCCTTTACCTGATTACAGTCTTGTTTGATTGTTCCATTTAGCACCTTTTTTTCTTGGGCTGTTTCCTTGATCCTGGACTAATTATATTACAGAATTCTATACTGAATTTCCTTTACCATCTGCTGGTCTAATCAGCCTAATGATCCATGTCCTCTGGAAGCAGACTACATTATTCCTCATTATTTGCTCTGCTTCTGACTTTACCATCATTTGCTCTCTGGATGGAAAACTTGGCTCCAGTTCTTGGCTTAAGTTGAGGGCAGTGACAATGCAACTTTAAGCAGATGTTAGATAAGGTTACATCTGGAAGTATTAGTATTATCATCTCCTAGCATAATTTAGAGTAGCTGAAAAGCTAGCTGAAATGAGACCAGGAACCATTAATCCCCACAGCTACAACTACTTAAATCGGTGGGATTCAGCAATATTGTGGAGATTGATGTTTCTTACTTTATGCTCTAAGTGGTGCCAGAGAAGAGAATAATGCAAAAGCCCATTTACTGCCTATGCATTACCAAAGATTTCTCCTAGCAAGACTGACTTAATGGAAGTTTTGTACTATCGTCAAGGTTCAAAGCAGCTGAAGTGCTGTTAAGATCAAGCTTTTGCTTTTCAATATTTTCTTTGACTGTTTTGATGTGAAATTGTTAAGTGTATGAATCATAGGTCCTAAATTTGACTCAGCTACTGCAACTATAGTGCCCGTGAAGCACTAAATTCCTGTGAACATGCCTGTGAAGCTGAGTAGTAGAATGTCACTTTTATTTTTTATTATTTTATATATGTACATTCCTACTTTGAACAGAAATAAGCTGGTTTCACCAGCAACTGCTGTTTAAGCTTGGATTCTAGGATCTAACACAGCTTTTCGTCCTCCTTATTGCTTCTTCTGAGTCACTTCCGCTGAGCACACTGACCATCAGACTCCTGACAGACTTAGCAAAGCTATTGTATAGAGAAACTGTCCTTTCTTACAACCTGAACATTTCTCTGCACAGTTATAGGATACACTGAAAGTACCTAAACATATCAGTTGCATAAAAGTCTACACTTAAAAGGTTTTGCATTTTGAGTTTCTTTAGAACATGGATTCCCATGTATCCTATAAAATAGATGCTTGTTTAGGCTTCTTCTGCAGCAATGAACAATAAGGTCTATATTCAGCTTCCTCCAGGTGGGTTGCTAGACATATAAAACACGGGTCTGGGAGACAACATTCAAGATCTGCGGGAAACCCCTTCTGAAATGGCAATTGGAGGTCAAGTAATAATCATCAGTGTATGTACTAAAGCTTTTCTAACTTTATAGAGAGTAACTGTGAGAAACATCTAAGAAGAGCAAAGTGGAATGGAGAAGGTATTCTGACAGATTGATCATCTCTACAGTTAATGTTGGGTGTTATCTTAAAGCCAGTTAAGTTTCACACACTGTAAGACTATCCAAGACACCGTACACTTAATATCTTTTCATCAGTTGTGATTTACAATGTATTTTTACAAGAAGATTTCTGTTGCACGTCCAACCATGTGGGAGGAGAAATCCACCTTCCAAAGAGCCTCTGCAGAGGAAATGCACCATGCCCCCAGCACCCTAACATTTCCTGTCTTACAGAGAAGAAGAGCTAGTCAAAGCTGTGGCATGGTTAAATACCCCTAAATTAGAAAACAAAGAGGAAAGGCAAGTGAAGTCCCCAGGAAATTATTTGATTCTTTGTTTGCAGTCAGGAGGCAACTCAACAACCGTCGCTATCCTGAAGGGGACAGAAACATGAGAGAGAGGTTGATTCTTTAAGAAAACATTGAAGCAGCAAAGTACTTCTGATTTGCTTCCCTAGTTTCTGCACCTCAGAGAAATCACCTCAGAGAAATCACTTGTCACCTCAGTGACAAGTACATTAGAACTGCCTTTATGGTTTATAGTTTCCCTTCCAGAACTTAGTTTATAATCAGGAACTTTAGATTTTTGTTTTCCATTTACTTTGTTTCACCAGCAAACTTGCTGAGCTTCTGAGGTTCAGGTGAAGTTGGCAAAGCTGGAGTGCCTGGATCTCTTTGAATGTGATGAAATGTCAGAGAGCAAGGTGTGTACACACCTCTGGGAATTTGCAGAAATGGATGTTTTGGCATGGGGTTTACAGGGAGGAGAATGCTGTCCCCCAAAGGGAGTCCCAGAGAGGAGCGACTTGCAGCACAATATCTATCATCTTGGCACTCTAGGTGCTGCTCCTTCTTCTATTTGAGATGGGACTGGAAGAGAAGACTTTTGCTGCTGTGTGATTATTTTGTCTATCAGTAAAACTGAAAGAGTCTGTTTTCAGTCATTTTTGAGTTCCACTTTTTAAAGAACAAACTGAAATTAACTTTATGTTATATAGAGATAGGATATGTGTACCAGAGTTCTTGACTCTGGAAGTCTTATTTAATACAAATAATATAATAATATTATTTCAAATGCCTAATCCTATACTAATGTTCACTAAAAAGCAAAATGTTTTTGGAAGTGACTGCATTATCTGGAAGAGCCAATATGAACCCCAGGACAAACTTGGGCTTATAAAACTGGGTGGGATTTGTCTGATTTGGATTTTAAAGACAATAAGACTGCTGCAAACTAATTGCATTTGAGAGAATGCTTTTTAGAAAGACTGCTATTCTTGATGTGCAAGGTGTCTGAATATCACCGTAGGACTTCTTAAATCATGCTGGAGCAGTCTCTAAAGCCATTTATCTGTCTTCAATTTCCAGTGAACTTTCATCTACTCTTGCCTAATGGCAACATCTTATCTAGTACTAAAATTCTGTTCTGAATGTATGTGTGGAGTGAGCGAGCCTTATCTTTGTTTATCAGATAGACTTGGAATAAAGTATGAGTCTGTCACAAGATAGACTTATGATAAAGTATGTTATCTTCTTTCACTGCTGTTACAATCTTGTCATTTGTCAGGCTACATTTGAGGGGTTTTGGGGCATTCATGGAAGGGTCATTTAATTATTATCTTTGGTGTTAAAGCCTGTGACAAGAACAGGTAAGAAGACAAATGCTCAACTCGGGTTAGACCTGTGATGAATGAAACCACTCAAAGTCAGGTCCATTCAAAATTAACATTAAAATCCTCCCCTTTTTTTTTTAGGTTTCCTATGCAGAAAGATTAAGTGTTCGGAGGCTGATTCAGTCTTTGAAAACTTCCAGCTGAGTTTGATCAAACATTTCAAAGGCCAGAGGTGTCACTGAGAATGTGCCAGAGTAGTAGCTGAACAGGACTAAAATTGTGCTCTAGTGCACACAAAGTCATTAGGGGTTTGTTGTTCTTTCCAATCTGGAATAAAAACTTAAATCAAAATTTTTTAAAAAGGGGAACAATCTTTTGCGCATAAGATATGGGGACTTGCTTTCCTCCCGCTGGCATTACAGAAGAGGCAGCCTATGTGATTTTGTTGAAACTGTTGAAAAAGTCACCTTGAGGTATAAGGTTCAACTTGAGAAATTGGGTCTTCAAAATCTCATTGTAAAAGACAAGCACTGAAGAAAGAAAAGAGGGGGGAATGCAATGGCTCTTTCTGTCTATATTTGCTTTGGATTTACTTCCGATTCTAGCAAATATTGCTATGCCTCATTTTCATGTGATATGCAGAAACAGACTTCCTCTTTTTGGTCACTTTTCTAAGTATATATTTAAACAGTTGCAGTAGTATTTTCTCTTCTTTCAGAATACTTTTTCTTCTTTCAGAATATTACAGATTTTTCTAGGGTTTTACCTTCTGTTGGTATGTATAGGTATTAAAAATTTAAATTAAGAAAAAACTTTCACAATTTTACTTTACCAGTCACACAGCACAAACTACAGTAGTTACAAGGGGTTCAGTAACCTTCTCATGTAAGATGAAATATTTAGACATTGTATCATTCAGGAAACAAGGGCAAACTTCAAACCCAGAAAAGAGGATCTATCCAGCACATTCCTGTGGGAGGCATTTAGACCTCTGCTTGAGGGCCAAATAATATTCTATACTGTTCATGTAAAAGAACAAGGAACAGGCAGCTGACATAAGAGCGTTAGGGAAATAGCTCTCCAGAAAGATTTCTGCACCAATTTCCCTGCTTTGCTCCAATCTCCTCCCATCCAAAAATATATAAAAAAAGAGTGGGGTAGAAAGGTTTACTCAGCTGAATTTTTCTCAGCTTTAGTCATCTGTCTATCCAGAGGGCCAGCTCAGCAGATCTGTGCACTGCTAGGACATGCTTTCTGCTCAATGCTGGCAATATTCAACCAGGGGAACACCTTCCTGCAGACGACAGCACAGGAACATCCAGAGTCCCCAGGGCTCTGCTGAAGCAGGAGCCACCAGCAAGACTGCTGCAAGCTGTAGGTGAAGGTAAAAAACCCAGGTTTGACACAGCAGGAACTCTCTCTTGTGGGTCGTATGTGGAAAGCTTAGCATGGTGAAGACCTGGAATCAGTTGGGTTTCTGCGTTCTCCTGGAGGGCGGAAGTGAAGTAAGTTGACACTCAGCAGTGTCTGCTGGGATCTGCAGGAAGTGATGGACGATGCTCCTGAGGTATCTGCAAGAAGTAGCCAAAAAAGCAAGTCTACTGCCAGCCTCTGAAAGCTTGCAGTGTGAGCCCTGTGCTGCCCTTGGTATTGCTCTGCTTCTGCAAGGCGGGAAGGACCGGAGATCCGCACAAGGGGGCTGCTTGGAGCACAACAGCTCTTCTGGTCCAGCTCAGGTGGGAAAACCCTTTGACACGTGCACTTCATGCTGCTGGATACGTCTGAAATGAGTAAGGAGCTCCAAGCCCGTGTTGCTTGCCTTGTCCATCACAGCGCTTGCTGGGACGAAGCCAGAGAGGAGGAGCCCACCCCACTGAGCAGACAGCCCGGTGGAGCTTTCAGGTGCCTCGGAGAGGTTTGGTACAGTGGGAAAAGCAGCTTTTCTGGTAGGAAGTGCAGCCCTGGAAAAGAGGAGAAATGTCCTGGAGTGAAGAAAAGAAGATGTGCAGTTGGAGAGGTAGCGCCGACAAGGTTACTAGGTGCAAAGTTACTACAGAGAATGGGCTCGAGTGCTGTGGAGCTCTGCTCTCTCGGCCTGTTCGGAGGTGCCACTGCATATTACATGAATATCATCAAATTTAAGCAATTCTTTTTTCAGAAGTGTCTCATAAGAAAGGAAGGGAAATCCTATGCAATATTTTTGTGTAGCTGATGCAGTTTAACAAAGGATTTGTAACTTAACACAGTGGTAAACAATCCTTTTTTGTAACCACATAGAAGTGGGCAATTGGTCACTTTTAAGACTTTGAAGAGAAGATCAGGATCCCGGACACTGTAATGGCTCCTCAGTTAATTTAAATAGTAATATAGTAATATTATAATTTTGCAGTAATATTACTATATATTATATATATTATATATATATATATTGCAGTTTTCTCTTACAAATGCAGTTGTGCTGAATGTTATGTTGTGGAAGACTATGTGAGTTTCAGTTTTTTGAAAGAAAATATATTGCATGTTTCCTGTTTTTCTCTTTTCTTTTTTTTTTTTTCAAAAACCAAGTGGTTCAATGAGGTCATATCAGCACATATAAATTGAATTATTTTGTGATTTTGGAATTTTCACTTCTGTTACAACTTGGCACAGAAACAACTCCTCTCCCCCCATGAGTATAGACCACGGTGGGGGAGCAAACTCTATGCACGCATGATGCAACCAAAAGAGTAGTTACACAATATGGTAGGGCCTCTAGAGCATCCTGCGGCACTTCTCAATTCCTTCTTCCTTGTCATTCATCCTGGATTGCCGGGACATGACTGAGGGAGGCCAAATCCATGACAGCTCTGTACAAAAGAGGCTGTCTGCAAGTAATTGGAAGTGATTTTGTAGTGATGGCTTCAATTCTGTCTGCTCTACAGAAGAGTCAGGATTTGATTATACATTTGCAAAGCTTTCCCAAAAGTCTTGAGGTACAGAGCACATAGAGAAAGCATCAGACTTTGCAGACCACTGAGGTTAACTTTTATCTATAGATTTTGGAAAAATGAAAATGTTACTCAAAACTGCTGTTCCATTTGGTAATCAAGGTAAATGGATGATCAACTAGCTGCAGGTCAGTCAATGTTACAGTGATTCCTAGCAAAAGAATAGAAAATGGGTCTTTGTCAGACTTGGTCATAGTGGGAATTCTACATAGCATTTAACCTCCTCCTGTGTATCATTTAGATTTAAAAACTGACACTATCTAATATTAATATTGCTAATATGAAGTGAATTTAGAAGTGTGTCATATGGGTGTTTCTTAAAGAGAATGCTTAATGAAAAAGGGCATTTCTGAAAAGCTTTGTAGTGATGAGTTCCAGGCCCAGTGCTGTTGAATATTTTCATTTCCTAACATTAAATAGGAACAGGCTGATAAAGTTTGCAAAAAAATTACACACTAGCAGAATGGTAAATCATGATAAGCACTTACCTATACAATGTGATCCAGGCTGCTTTATAAACTGAAAGCATATTGCAGACAGAAATATAACCCCACTGCAGTCAATCATACATCTCTCACTGACCTTGACAGAGGCAGTGTTTTAACAGGACTTGTTTCAACAGAGTCAGACAGAGGTAACCTCTCTGTAAACACCGTATGCATGTTGCACTAGGACACTGC
Source organism: Nothura maculosa (assembly GCA_032353885.1). Taxonomy (NCBI): domain Eukaryota; kingdom Metazoa; phylum Chordata; class Aves; order Tinamiformes; family Tinamidae; genus Nothura; species Nothura maculosa. The sequence continues at coordinate 7,573,256 of JAUBOD010000001.1, forward strand.
ATTAGGAAAAACAGCACTGAAAATATGCAGGGGTCATGACGGATTAGTCAGCTGAAGATGAGCACTCATTGCAACACTGCTGCTGCAAGGCTGGATGACAAGCAGGAAAATTCAGCCTCACTGAAAACATAATTCTTTGCCTGAGCAGTTCAGATAACATCCACTGGGTTAACAAATAACTCAGTGATCCTGGGGCAGATGTTTAGTTTTTGCTGTCATTCGTTCTGTAGTTCCTAATTAATATTGCTGTGGTACGGCCTCATTGTTTCTTCTGTCCCCAAAGTCGAGAGATTATTGATAGAGAAAAGGCTCAGATTATTGATACAAAGGCTCAGAAATGAGGCAGAGCAGTAATCCAAAATCTGGGAGCTGCACAGCACAGCGATTAGGGAGCCCTGACTGCCTGGCTTTTTGAAAGAGCAAGAGTAACATGATCAAAGTCTTTAGGTACATAGCTGGGAAGAAGATAACATCTGATACATTACATTTCTTTTATCTATTAGACAGAGATATAACAAAATCCAATATCTAGAAGCAGAATCTAGGCAAATAAAGCAACGGATGAAATGAATTGTAGGATTTTCTAAATCTAGTTTGGGGTCTTGCCACAGATTGCTATTGCCCTCAGCTCGGAGGCCCTCAGGCCAGGCACAGCAAGGGATCCTGCGAAGGAAATTACTGCTGTATTTTTCACTCATGATTGTTTTCATTTGTGAGCTACAGCATTTGAAACAGCCGGGGCCTGAAGGGGCTGTGGCTGCCAGAACTAATCGTGGCCTCGGCCTCCGCCTCGGCCTAGCCTTGGGGCAGTGGTGCCGGGGAGGTGCAGGCCTAGGGAGGGTACAGAGATGCCCCCAGCCCCTGCTCCTGGCAAGGGGGACCTCAACTGCTTGTCCCAGCTCCTGCGGCCTTGCCAGCAGCCAGGAGGGTGCCCAGCACATGGAGGAAGTGGCCACCGCAGAGCCCCACGGCTCCTGCCACTCTGAGCCGTGTTTTGCGAAGAACCTATTATGTTCATTTCTCCAAAAATCACATTACGAACCAAAATTCAACTCGAGTGTTTCATCACTTAAATGGTCCTAGAAAGGGTGAAAAAAAACCAGAAATGTTCAGTTCTAACATTTTCAAAATGGTACAGAGTTGATTTTGCTGTATAGTAGTGCTTAATTTTAAGTGATCTAAGTTCAGCGTTGATAAATGGCAAAAATATGGGAAAAACTAACAATGTATCTCATTGATTATATTTTTTTCCTAATTTATTTTCAATTTGACCATCAAACAGAAAAATCAATTATTCTCATGGCTCTTCTCTCTGTAAACAAATATCTCTGTTCCAATACACCATTTCTCACAGTTCTTTCTCCTTTATAGAGACTGTTATTTTTGCCAAATATAGTAACTTGTTTTTTCCCAGATGATATCTTCTCCTTATCCTTTCATTCACATAAATTTCCTGTTTTTTTTCACTGCTAATAGTAATTGGAACTAGTTAGCTTAATCTGTAAGTTTCATTAACATGATGCTTATTGCCTCTTTCAGATAATGAAGCCATTAAATACAATTGGATCTAACAAGGATCCATTGCATATGTGACTAAATATTGCTCCAACATGGTTAAAGATTGGATTTTGATCGTTATTGTTGTCTTTCAAAAGCTTTTCAGTGCACATGGCAATGACTCCATCCAAGCCACTTGGCCTATTTCGGACAACATATTGCAAAATGCAATATCACATTCTTTAATGAAATCAGAATGCTATTGCCCTTCCCTTGTAATCCCTTTTAACTGAAAAATAAAGTACACTTGGCAGAACTTACTCTGCATAAGCTCCTATTGTTTATTGCCTATTGGTTTTATTAGCCTCCTTATTTTACTGGCTATCTGCATACATTTCCCCCACTATTTTATATATGCTTATTTTATTCAAAGAGTGGGTAATGCTGCCAATTTCCCGCTGTGAAGATCTTCATACTTTTTTTCAAAGCTGTTAAAATGTTGGTTGCACTCAACAGCTCTTTACCTCAGTGCCACCATTAAGATGAAAAATTAGTTTAGAGACATTTTTGAGCCAAAGATTATTTCAGCAGTACACGTGAAGTAAATATTTATTCAAATGACAGCCTGGAGCTAAAAACAAGGAGACACTCCATAAGGCTGTTGGCAGTAGAGAAAGACCAAGGGACTGTAGAAATCACTGTTTTACTTCTCAGTGGAAAGGGAAAAATTATAACAGATGACACCATGACTGAAATTTGTAATGGCTTTTGTGCTTCACTATGAATGTCAAATTTGATCACACGGTTAGCTCCATTAACCATATAAAGAGGTAAAAATCCAGACATGGAATAGGAATTGGTTAGAGATGTTTTCCAACCAGCTAAATCCATGGAAGTTACTGAAAGAATTATAAACTGTTTAGAAACAAGCTGGAGCAATATCTTTGTACCCATGGGATGAGAGAAGTTTTAGAAGATTAGAAAGATTTAAAAAAGACAAACACTGTGTCTATGTTTAGAAAAGGTTGAGGGAGGAGTATGAGAAAAGAGAATAGAGCTGGTGGAGTTACAGATCATTCTGCCAAACTTTAATTCCCAGGAACATATGGGAATAAACAACCTTTGCAATGAATACGTGGAGGAAAAAAAACAGGAAAAAACAAGATGAGTCACATCTAACATGGGTTTATCAGGGAATGATCTTGTCAAATTTGATTTCTTCTATTGCAGGATAGCAGGTCTTGTGGATAAAGAAATTGGCATCCTGTATCTTGACTCTTCTAAGGCTCGTAACAGTTTTGCATGCAGCGTTTTTTTTTACCCTGCTGAGAAAATGGGGTTTGGGTGAAGCTGCTGCAAGGTGAATGCAAAGATAGGTTGCAAGGAATGCTTAAAGAAGTGGTTATTTGTAGCTCTCTGATCTCCTGAAAGAGTGCCTCATTAACGGTTCCACACAAGTCTGCCTTGCGTTTGGTATTAGTCAATACTTTTATTAATGACTTCAGCAACGAAATAGGTTATATGCTTATTAAATCATTAAATTACATTAACCTAAGAGGGAGCTGCAAAGACTCTGGAAACTTAAGCAGTTAAATATATAAGCATGATGTTATGCCCAGGTTAGTATAACCTACTTGTCATCAAGACTAATTAAGCACATTAGCACCTTGCTAATATAACTGTACTGCTTCTAGTAGCTGTGATATCCCTAAATGGCACTGCATTATGCCCTAGGTATATGGCTAAGAAAGAAATTCCACGCTTTTTTCAATTAATCTCCTTCTATGATCTGGCCAGGATATCATATCACCAGCAGGCCAATTACGTACATTTAAACATTTTATTCTAAATCCATCTGGAAACAGAGTAAGGCTTAGCTGTATCATGTTATGCAATGGATGATGGCTTGCTTTGGGCTAGAATATCTTTTTGTGCAGCATCAAAATCCCTTTCTGCAGTTCCAAAGCTTCCCTGGCACGTTCCTCTGAGTATTGATCAGGCCCAGTCTGCACTGTTCCTAATACCTGCATTAGAACAGTGGTAATATTCTTACTTTTTTCTGAAAGCATATTAGATTGCAGTAGTATGATTCTAGCAGATCAATGCCAGGGGAGATTATATCACCTACTTTTGCCTCACTGTTGTATAGTTCTAAAATTAGAAACAAGCAGGAACACTCTGCAGCATCCTAATTGGCTTGTCACTAGGGTAAAGTAACCAGCCAGCTCCTGACTAACTGGGATTTAAAATGTAGAAATCAGGAGGTCCTTCTCTTGCTACATCCCAATTGATCTGCTCTTCAACCTCTCAAGAAGAAATAGTCTGAAATACATGTAAGATGCAAATATAAACCAGATTTGAATATCAGACTTATCAAAACATGTTTTTGTTACACAGTGTAAGCTAAAATATGTAGTTATTTTTCTCTGCCTTTAAAACAACTACCTGCAAATATCATAAGCCACATCCCAATTGCAGTGATGCTACTTTGCTAAGGGCTGAGTGGGTGCTTTAGTTTGCAGGAATGCAAGAAGTTGTGCAAGCTTTTTTAATGCTTTGTTTAGCATCATATAGTCTTTATTCAAATGGTCAGAAAGCTGTGGCCATTAACATGGTGCTTGGGGATGTGAAAGGAAAAGCTAAAATGTGTCTTGTTGACAGAAGTGTTTACATCCTTATCTTAAATTAGGCCAGTCAGAGAAATGTAAGTCCTCCATGTCAAATCCAGTCTAGGAGAAAAATCTTAACTAAACTTTTGTTATATGAAAGACATTTCTAGGCACCAGCCTTAACAGTACATCTATCTTTGAAAATGTACAATATATAGCCTGCAGCATGATATTTCACAACACCTTTAGTACTGATTCTACCAACCCTCTGGCAAACAGCTGCCTTAGGAACACTGGCAATATTCCCATCATTTCGGAGAGTCTCTGCTGGTGCTAAGCAGCACAAGGGAGCCAAACACCTCAGCACAGCATTGTCCAGGTTGATTAGCAGCACAGACAAGGCAGCTATCAGCAATGCTGTAGGGTTGAGGCAGGGATTGGGCTGATGGATTCAGAGCTGCTTGAGCTAGTGGAGTACTGTCTAGTGTCAGGAAACCTTGGTATATCCCTGGGCTTAGCAGGCCCAGACAGGAAGCATTTCTTGGTGGGCAGGGATAGCAGAGGTTAGATCCCAAGCTTAGATCCCAAGCTCCTTAGTGGCCCCTAAAATGTGGTTTTCTTAGCCATTCTGACTCAGTAGTTCTCTAGCCCCTCTATCCAGGTTGCAAGAAGGAAGCTGAAGGTGGTCTTAGCTGACTAGCTTGTCAAAGAGCAAAAAGATCTTTTCTTCTTCACCTTGGATCTCAATGACTATTCATGGTCCTGCTTTCCTCATATTTATTTCATCATCCTACTGTGTACTTCCATCTGTTTTCCTCTGCAACAGTCAGTGTTCATCTCACATTTTTACAGCACTCTTGAATCGAACCTCTTCTGGGTCCTGAAGTCCAATCACCTTTTGTCACAGGTAACTATCTTATACAAACTTTTCCCCCTTCCTTCTCTTTCCTTTAAAAGCAGGTGGGATCTTGCCATCCTTTCAGTGCTCCACAGGCAATGCAAATGTTTCTCACATTCTTTCCCTTTTGCTGCAGTCCTTGTTCCCCACCTGACAACCTCTCTCCAATCAGGCCACTCTTGGCCAGTCCCAGCGGACTTCTTCCTTTTGCAGCACACATTCCATTGGGAACAAACTTTGGGATTCATGGCTTTTCCCTTGTGATTGCACTCACTGTACTCGCCCTTTGGGGTGGAAGTCCAGCATGGCTTGGCTCTGTGCTGCTGGTATTTCACGGTGCCCCACAGGCCTCCTGTTACCATCAACAAAAGAAAGATGGAATTCATTAAAAGTGCAATAAATCTTCTAATGTACTTGCTCTCTGACTTTGAAGGTAGACTTATTCCGGGCAGTTTCTGACTGACACAGAGATGACAACATCCAGTTACCTACCTCGGGCATTAGGAACCCTCCCTGTAGCTTTGCTGTGTCTGCAGAAATTGAAAGAAATGCCATTTCCCACTCCCTGAGAAGGAGCCTTTCACTAGGGCAGCCCAGGCCCTGGCAGGGCGGAAGCCCAAATGCGCAGAAACTGTAATAAAAGAGCCATAATGTAGAAGGTAATGCTTCCTGATGGACAGCAAGAGTTCACCAGCAAAGAGGCTCCGGGTTGCCATGGCGACGGGCCTGGTGTGCCAGGGCCACTGCCTCACACACCCGTATCGCTCCTATCGCTCCTATCGCTCCTATTGCTCAGCAGAGTTCGAGGGTTTAGAGGGAAATACAACCGTCTGTGAACAGCCCGCTGCTATTTGCAGCCAGACAAGGGGACAGAGAATGGTGCGCGCTGTCATGTTTTTATATGACCACTTAGGCTGCAGTCGAGTTCAAAACACTCTCAGGCACCTCAGCCATTAATGAAACGGCACAGCAGTTTCTGTTTGTCCTGCTCATCCCGAGCCTTGCTCAGCATGGGAGGTGTGAGGAGAGCTGAGACCTGCTGTTTTTCCAGTTTGGAGTTCTTCTGTCTGGAAGAGCCCAATGACCGTTGAGCAGCATCACGGAACCTGTGAAGAAAGTTCCCTTTGCAGCCCCTGAAGAGCAACTGCAGGGTGAGGAGGTGACGAGTGGACCTGACTGTGAAATGGCGAGAGACTCTAAGGTAGGGCTGGTTTTCCCAGTTCCCTCAGTGCTGCCCTAAGAAGCCAACACTAGATCATTTATTGTCAGACACTATATTGCTTTCTTTCCAATTAGCACATCATTTCCTGCTATCCCATTCCCTTCCCACAGGGCTCTTGCTTTCCTGCATGGGCCCTCTAGTTCTCTTGCCAACTCTTCTCCAACCAGCCATTCATGCCCTCTCCCTGTCATCTTGCTTTCACTCAACAGGAATTTTGAAGAATATCAAAATCTGCACCCCTTTCCAAACTGCCCACTGCTTCCCACTCTTCCTAAACATTCCTTATGGTCCAATAGCTGCCTCCATGTGCCCTACAGTTTGCCCTACAGTTTGCCCAACACAACACACAGATTTTCCCCTAAGTGCTCCACATGGGCAACAAGCTAACACAGCTCTCTGCCATGGCAAATACTCGACCTGTTCCAAAGAGAAATGGTGAAACTAGTTCTTTAGAAATATTTACTATGTAGCAACTTTCTTTTGTATTTTATTTTGCAGCATGGTCTATACATATACAAAATGAACAAACTATGGCTAGATAAAATGATGTAATAGTAGTCCCAAGAGAATTTAGGTCAGAGAATACACTTTTAAAAATCATATAATTTGCTTTAATCTTGCTGATTTTATGCCCACACATGCACACACGATTTTTTTTTAAATTGTAGATGTAAAATAAGGAACTCAATAGGATGTACGAAAATAAAACTTGCCCCTGCAACTTGATTTACAATCTGTTTGCTCTATGATGCATGTTTATATACTTACCTGTCAACAGGATCCTGTTTTATTAGGGGGCATAAGGCAATGTAAGGAAAGATCAGGATGATGGAAATTTCCCAGGTCATCTGTTGCAAAAGCTGGAGTTTGAATGCACTTGAAAGGTCTGGTTTAAGTAGTTTAAGACGTAGAGTTTTCAGAAGAAATTAGGTGATATTCACAAGGTGATATTCACAGTTAATTCTGTGGATCAGAAAATAGTGTATTAGGACAGGGTCATTGGAAAGAAGGATGATCTGAGGATTAAGATGATCAGTGCTGTCCAGAAGGGCTGGAGACTCTTTCTGTTTCTGTCACAAATTTGAAGGGATGCCATGTCAGTAATTGACCAAAGATTTACTTCTGAAATTTATTATTCTTGTAGAGACCAACACCAGAAGGAGATGGGACATACTATCAGTGCATTTAATAGAAATTTGTGATACCAAAGAAGAGTGAGACTAGAGGATTTGCAGTTCTGACTGTGGAGTTCTGAGTGATTTAGAGTTAGTAAAGTCTCTGAAAAGATCCATACATCTAGTGCCACTTTCTTTTAGAAGAAAGACTTGTTAGAAAGACTCAAGGATAAACTCTTTAAGTTTATCCTTGAAGGACTAATGGATATCACTTAGGGTCTGTAAAAAATCTGTGTCCTTTTGAAGGAGATAGAAGCCAGAGAGGAAGACATTCTTGGACACCCCAAGTGGCCCCATACTCAGGGCCACCTGGACACATCTAATCACCTCTCCCTTCCTGCACTCTTTTATTCAGCTTATCAACACAATCCTGATATCTTCCTCTGTTTCAGGCCTATCTCCGTCTTATGCAGACTGGCGCCCATGTTTCCTTCCCTAACCCAGTCTGGCTCTGTCTCCCTGAGCTTCTCCTCTAGTCTCAGTATTTGCAATGCCCTTGTTCCCTTGCCTGATTCCTTTTGAGAGAGCCCCTCTTCACCTCTCCTGGATCCTTTCTAGGTCTATCTCTCTTCTTCCTGCCATTCAGACTCCATGGTCCATTTTTATCATGTGGACATTCATAGACAACTACCCCCAAGCTGCTTACTTGGTCCATATCCTACTTTATTTTTGAGCTTTCAGGACCTCTTGCCCAAATTGTGCTCTGATCTCCATTCCTAAATTGTTTGTTTTTCAGCCTTCTCCTGCCTTCAAGATCTGGTTCTTATCTTCTTTGTCTTCATAACTGATGGCTCTTTAGAGCACAGGACAGACATATCTTGAGCCCTGATGCCCAGCTAACCTCAGCCTGCAGAAAATGAGAACGAGCACCAAAGGGAACGACCTTCTGCAGCTGGGGCAAGTTGAATTGCCCTCTGAACATGACATGGTCACACAGCAGAAGGACAAAGACGAGGTGAATCTGCAGAGACTCCTAGCTGTAGCTTGCATGCTTGGATCTACTGCAATTTATGTTTGCTCTTAGGGACCCACACAGCTCATGTTGCCAGTTTTAGGGCTATATGATGTGCTGTAGGCCAGGTACACCAGTGTATCATACACCCCAAGAGCAGTGCTGTACTGTATGTAGCAATAATGTTGGAACTGATGATGCTCTCCATGGGTTCCCATCCTTCCGCTTTCAAAACTCTGCCTCTATCTGTGACTGCAGCATAGGGGCTTGGAAATGTTTGGGCAGACTCTGTCTTTCCTAGCCCCATAGTCCTTACATTCTGGAAAACCAGGGATGGGCTGATGTGTTTGTTACATTGAGTTTGCCTAATGACAGTCGTATAGCAAACACCTTCTCCTGGTCTTATGAATGGTGGCACAACAAAAGTCTAAGCCTCCAACCTACTTACAAGAAGCAATGGGGGACGAGGAGCACATCTTTTCTCCTATCTAGCTGTGTGACAAGCAGAATAATGTCACTGAGATTTCTGAAAAAGTATCCTCAGGTTAGGAGGATAGCTCTGTCTGCTGTGAGGACAGTTTTGAGGCTTAAAAGCTAACACAGTTCTTTATTTTTTTTTTTTAGGTAGACTTTTGCTTGTTCTAAGCCTCCAAGAAAAAGAAATTAAACTTTGTCTCAAGCTAATAAAAATTTTTATCAAATGACAGAAATCAATTTCCACAAAGGCTTCTTCTCCCAGGCTTTGATGATCAAGCAGTAATACTTAATTTAGTGTGGCCCTCTACTGGCATCAACCAGAACGTTTCCCACTGACAGGAAGAAATTTGCACTGGAAAAGCACAGCATTATCTTCTTTGCTCTCAAAAAAACTTCCTTGCTCATTCCTTTGCTCTCTGGCTTTACACAATCTCAGGAGAGAACAATCTTCAAAGAGCTATATATATGTACCATCAATTATTGTTATTAACTCAGGCTCAATGCATAGGTTGGAGACTGTGAATCCAAGTGTCAGTGACATATGAATGATTATTACCAGATGCTAATTGCTCATTAATATATGCTAATTACTGCTGCATGCCAAAATGTTCAATATGAAGGGTGCCAGAACCAAGTCATTTGACTGCAGTTGAGCTGCTTTTCTCCACTGGTGTCACCTCCCGTTTTTTTCACTAATGCACTTCAACATAAGTGTGTTTTGGGGCAATTCTTTCTGACCTACCTCCTTCTCACAACCATGGTCTCTTCCAGAAAACCACCACTGCCATCTCTTTATATAAAAATGAGAAGGAACCCCAAACGTTTACCTGTATTTCCAAGCCCCAAGACAACTGTTTTTATCGGATCTCAGGTTTGATTTAGGCAGGACACAAGTGTCTCCTGGCTCCCCCTATACCAGTGCTGGAGGCTGCTGGCCAACTTGCCACGGCAAATTTAGAAGTTACTGCACCATAGTTGAGTATGTACTTATGTTTTGTAAAGGAAGATGGGTTTTGTAAAGGATAAGACGGGTTTTAAGAACAGGTTTACAACTTTTAACATCTTTCACCTCAACATGTCCATGAGGACAACGAGCAATGCTGGGTGGCAACCCAAGTGGGGCAACCCGCCGTGATCCCCTGAGCACCATCAGGGACAGGATGGTGCTCAGCGCAGGACTGAGGGACTAGCCGTGAATTTATGGGGATAAACGGTGTCCTTAGTGGGGCAGGGGCTCCAGCGGGGCCGCTCTGCGGTGTCGCGAGGGGCCTGTGGGGCGACGGTTTCGGGGTGAGCGTGGGCGGGAGCCCGGACATGGCGGTGAGGGGCGCGGGGCCCTGCTGCGCAGCGCGCGGCGCCCTTGGCCGGGCCGCGGGGCCT